>OY284413.1:26974998-27594188 GCA_958301585.1 Merodon equestris
TGGCTGTTGCTTGCTTCTTTTTTTTTATTACAGTAACCTCTCTAAATTGCTCTTCAGTGTATGCATATTTGTAAAAAATTGAATTTGGCGATTCTCGTTGAATTTTAAGTATTTTTACTTGTGACAGCTTCAGCTGTGTCATATTTAACGGGCCGATGTCATTTGCCAGCTTTTTTATATCAAAGAAATCTTCAAAACAAAGCTCTTTAACAATAAATGGATCTCCCTTTTTTTTGCTGATCGAATTATTGATATAAATGATTCAGTTGTATAAATAGGTCCACTTTTAAGCATTCGTTTTGTTTCCCTCTCAATTAAGGAATGTGCTGAATCTCCTTCGTTTTGTGTGTGTCCTTTTATAAGATATTTGTGGGTAATTGATTTTACACCCAAGTAGAACACGGCATATAAGTACAAGGCAATCATAAATTTATTTTTTTGCTGTCCAGCACAATTATCCGAATAGAATATTAGTTCAGCCTCAGGAGTGCTTGACAAGTTTTGTATATACTGAAGTACGCACGATCCTAATTCATTTACTCCACGGTGACCATTGGCTTCGTCCCAAACAAAGCATTGGCATTTATTAGTTTTTAGGTCATATATAATGAAGTTAAGGACATTTATTTTAGACTTGTAGTAAAATGCAGATACGTCACCCTTAGGCAATTGCATGACTGCCTGTAAATCATAGACTGCTACAAACGCATTTATATTTTCTTTATCGTTTTTCTTCTCATCTCTTGACACATTTTTTTCATGCAAATGCTTTTCATATATATCTTTCTTATTAATTTTCTCTGCTTCATCCATATTACTGTGTGCTGTACATTCTTCACACAAATCTTTTTTTGGGACAAAAAATGAGATGTTGAAATCGTTAGTAAAAGTTCTGTAAAAAGATATGTAGGTGCAAAACGGCTCCTGTTTTTCTTTGCACTTATTTACGTAGTCCCTATAAATGCTTGTTACGGTTTTGCTTCCTTCAATAAATGTTCTCGATGTATTTGCTCTTGTATAGTGACTTTCAATTTTTGGTATAGTATCTATGAATCGCTTCACTCCTTCTTTTAAATTCGGGTCAAGTTTTATTTGTTTACCATGTTTTCCTCTTTGGTCAGCTTCTAATATTTGGTTAGCAAGTTTTCCCGTTTTGCCAACACGGTTCTAATGGGACGGTCGTTTATATCAAGAGTGTTTTTAAAAAAATGTTTACAGACCGGCACACTCATATCTCCTTTTTTGAACGAATAAGCATTATTATTTTGCCGAGGACTTCTTGTTCCTCCAATACGCACATAGCGGTATGTCGGTTCGACAATTCGCAGACAATTAGCAATATATTGCCTTTGCTTTTCAATGTCCCCAAGTTCCCAATATGAAGCGAATAACTGCTTTCTTTCATTCTCACTAAAATTTTCGTAACACTTCAGCCTACAGGTTTCAGTACATGAACTTTTTATTTGCCTTTCAGGCCTTACTTTTTTGGTCAGTGTTGACTCATACTCCTTTCCACTATTTCTTTTTTTTCTTAATTAGGTTTTGCTTCCATTTTTCTGGCTGTTTTACTCTTTTTCTCCCTTTCTTCGATGGACTTATTATTATAGAAGTATTTGTCGAGTAAGAAGTTGACGTTCCAGGCTGAGAAAATACATTACTTTTTGCACTGTTATCATTGCTGTCAGTATCCGCACCATCTTTGGCCGAACCCGGGCAATATGTAATATCATCGGCTGAGTTGTCATGATCTTCCGAAAACGACGATGATAGGCTACATGACGATGATGTTGGTGATAAGTCTGCCATTTGAAATAACCTAAATTTATTTATTTTAAAGTTTAATATTGTGATCATACTGTGTATTATTTCTAGATATTTATAATTTTTATCAATTATTTCGTCTTATTTTGAGTTGTTGAGATGTGTTTAGACTTTCCGTCGACAAAATTATCTTTAACAACGACACATTGTCTTATAATATAAACTGCTGACTTCTAAACCGTCAATCTTTTATACAAAATAACGTCATAAGAAGCAATACTTCAAATGACAATAGTATTTTTTTCTTGAAGAACGTCACATGTTGAACTAGTACAGATTTGATTAAAGTAAATTGTTTCAACAACTCAGTCACAACACGAAATAATGCACTCTACATGAAATGTATTTACATTGAGAATATCATTACCTTGTCACGAATAATATCACAACACAAAATATGCCTTTTTTTGAGAAACTCAACCAACCAACACACGACAACGACTGCAGCACAACTAAGATAGGTCGTTCTTACGAATAAACAAAGTTGGGACGTGGGAAATGAAATAACGGCATATTCTCTTCTTACGGGGAAACTATACATAGTATTAACATGAAACTATTTCACAATTTTAAGCAAGACAAAACGGAATAATTCTGCATTATCAACTCAAAAAACGCGTTTTTTGAGTTATGACAGTCTTCAAGTAAATGAGCGATATGATATAAAGACCAAGGATGAATTAAAATGTGTTCTTCAAGAGGAATGGTCTAAAATTGATCAAAATGTGACTAAAAAGTTGGTGGATTCAATGCCTTCACGCATGAAGGCAGTTATAAAGGCTAAGGGCTACCCAACAAAATATTAAATAAAATAAATACTTTCTTAATTAATAAAAATTGTTCATTAAACTTGTGTTTCTTCTAAGTGCTTACTTACTTTTGTGACGTAAAAAAATGCATATATTTGTAAATGGTGATCGAGTTCATATGGTGAACGAAATTTACCGTAATTTTTGCTCCGTAAACATTGTGCAGATGCCAAATGATATTCTGAATACAGGGTGGCAGCAATATTCTTCACGGGGATTTATATTTTTAGAATTATACGCGATATCAACAGGTGCTTACTTACTTTTGTGATTAACTGTACATTTGCACGTGCATGTCATGCATTTGAACAGTGTATATCTGGCTTAACACACACATAACACACACAACGCACAGCATGCACAAACGAAACGAAACGAAACAGACGAAGACGAACGCGACAGGGCATTCGTTGAACAGCCGTCAAGCCGTCAAGTTGTGTAATAGACAAATCATTTCGTGAATTTACAATAAAGTCCTACATATCTAATAATTTTATTATGTTCATATGTAATCTAACTTTTACTAATCGAAGCCCATTGTAAAAGATTTAATCAATAAAATCCTACATTTATATTTAGTTTTCTATTTGTATATGCATTTTAAGGATATCTATTTTATCCTTAGACATAATTTCTCAAAATGAATAAAAGCAAAAGTAGAGTAACGTCGGGTAATGTGGAATAGTGCTTTATTTGCTAAAACACAGATGATCCTTCTGCTCTCTTAATGTTCTTAGAATGTAAACAGAAAGAAAAAAGTGCTACGCTCTTCTCTTTATTGATATTATGAACCGTTGTGTCTCAGTCAGTCAAAGTTCTTACTTGGATGTGCAAGTTATGTATACGTCAGCGTCTGACCCAGTTGCGACACGAATCGATGAATTCGATACATTCATCCGGTCGTTGCCGGTCAAGCTGACCAAACAATAAATGTAAGAATGCAAATTGTGAAATATGAAAATTGTACAATGAATAAAGTAGGTGAACTACCCGAGGTGTGGGCAGTTCTCATAAAACTCCGTTTCTGTTAACATCGTGAATCGTAAATAAAAGTATATTCTTCTGTTCGAAAATCTAAAACTGTCTTTTTTTTCGCTAACACAAATAGAGTTATGAAAGTTGCATGACTTTTTTTATCCGTTCTTGTTTAAGTTTTTTTTTCGAAGGAAAATATTGCGGTTCGTTAACTGTGTAAATAAAGTTTTCATCAAACACGTGTCAAATTTAATTATTTTACTCTAAATTTGTGAGTTTTTTTATGTATTTTTTGTTATAAGTCGTAGTGTGCAATAGTTTCCAATTCGGCTAATGTGAAATACCATGAGGAGGGTATAACGGAGGCTATTCCACATTACCCGCTAATTATTTTTTTTTTTTGATTTTAAATTTCAGACTGCTTTCGAAGATGCCTAAAAAAGGTGAAATAAGGCGATGGGATGCAGATATGGTGCGGAAAGCTGTGCAAGCTGTAAGGAATGTAGAAATGGGCATTCAAATGGCATCAAAAACATACAGTGTCCCACATACAACCCTTTACAGGATGGCTCGAAGTGAGGAAGATGTTGAAAAACTAATTGCTACGCCTCTAGGCCGCAAGCCTGTCCTCAGTGACATAATCGAACGTGAATTAGTGTATTATGCTCTTGAGATAGAGCCTCGGTTTTGGGGTCTGACCAGGAGTGACATTCGTTCTCTTGCTTTTCAAGTAGCATAAAAAAATTGTATTCCTAATCGCTTTTCCATTTTAAAAAAATGTGCTAGAAAAGATTGGCTATACAGGTTTCTTAAGCGGCATAAAAACACACTAAGGATTCGTGCTCCAACTGGAACGTTGGATCGTCTGGATAGAACCAGAGGATTTACAAAGGAAAATGTAGGATCTTTTTTCAACCTCCCGGATGAAGAATATGAAAAACATAACTTTTCCGCAACAGCGATTTGGAATGTTGATGAAACGGGCCTTTCGATCGTTCAAAGCAAGCTTCCAAAGATCTTAGGAAAGAAGGGTAAAAGGCAAATAGGAGCAATGACTTCTGCCGAACGGGGTTCACTTATTGCCGTCATCACTTGCATGAGCGCAGGCGGATCTTTTGTTCCACCTTTTTTTATTCTCCCTCGAAAAAATAAAAATCCACAACTGATGAAACACGCTCCTTCTGGATCAGATTCGACTTGCCACATTTCTGATTGGGTACAGGTGGATATATTTACAAACTGGTTCCACCATATTTTGAAATACATAAAGTCAACCACAGATAAGCCCATTTTATTAGTTTTGGATGGTCACTACAGACATACAAGGAACATAGAGCTATTGGAACTAGCCCCTGATAATGACGTAATTATTTCACTTCCACCGCACTCAACTCACAAGTTGCAGCCATTAGATAGGACATTTATGGGGCCTATGAAAACAAAGATGTACCTTGAAAAAGAGCCATTTCAAAACGTTTAAAAGCAGCTGGATATATTCAAAAGCAAGGAAACTGGGTTCCACATGAACTCAAGCCGAGAGGCAATAATTTTCCATCATGACAACGCTCGGCCCCACGTTGCTATTCCGGTTAAGAACTATTTGGAAAACAGTGGATGGGAAGTTTTACCCCACCCGCCTTATAGCCCAGACCTTACCCCTTCTGACTACCATTTGTTCCGGTCGATGCAGAACGCCCTCACTGAAATAAGGTTCACATCAGAGCAGAATATCAAAAATTGGCTTGATTCATTCTTGGCTGCCAAGCCGGCGCAGTTCTTTTGGGATGGGATCCACAAATTGCCAGAAAGATGGGAAAAAGTCATAGCTTCAGATGGGCAATACTTTGAATAATACTATTGTAAGTTATATACCCAATAGATGATATTACTTTAGCCCAAGCAGTTGCGCCGTATACAGTTTCCAAAACAAATGAGTGGAAACGCCGGCTGATCCAAATGAGTACAAACGAGAAATGGTAACGTTACATTTGCCTTTTCATGACGAGGAAAACAAAATCCTTATCGAAAAAAAAATACATATATTCAAATTTACAACAGCAACGATGTGCTCATAATGGAACGAAGACAAGAATTTGAGTCCTACTTGGATATCGGCAAGACAATCCAAATTTGCCGAGAATTGTGCATTGAAGAAACTAATGAGGAAGAAGAAATTTCCAATGACATTAATATGTTGGCTGCACATATACGCGATGAGGACCCTTACGCCGAAATTTTAGCTAATGCTTATTCAAACGCCAACAGTGACCTAAGACTAGCGACACTGAATCGTCTGTGCCCCATAGTCAAAAAACGCGATAACATCATGGATAAAGAGCATTTTAATCGTCTCTTACGCTCAGCAAATTATCGTCAGAAAGGACTTCTGTTGCATGTTATTTCGCATCACTTAAACAATGAAACTGAGGAACCATTACAAATTTTCTTGACTGGCCCTGCTGGATGCGGAACAACGTCCGTGATCAACTTACTCCGAGAAATTTACAACCGCTTTCACACCGATGGATATTGTAATGCATACCTAACGTGCGCATCAACAGGGAAAGCAGCTGTAGCTATTGACGGGACAACGATTCATACAGCATTCAAAATCACAATCGGACGAACGATGCCACTGTCATTCGAGGTTGCTCAACAGTACCGTAGCTTATTGAAGTATATTCAGTGCATAGTTAAGTATAAGTAAAAACACAAAGAGGAATGCCTCATAAAATACAACCCAGTCAGCACAATTCTAATAATCCATCCCCAACTATTAATGCTAACACAACGTCAGCACAATCAATCCCCATCCCATTACAAACCACTTAACCGAATCCACATCCACTTACATTGAAATATATCCAGTCCCCATCCATACTCCGTGAGTCTAAACCATACTATGTATAAAAAGCAAAACGCGGAGCGATACTTTTGAGTCGTTACTGTCGATAGAAGTCAACTTCAAGCCTCATTTGAAGTGGTTTTTATTGTGAAGTGAAAAAATATTATTAGTGTTTTTTTTTGAGAAGTAAGTGAGTAAGTAAAGTGCATAAATTCTAGAATTGGTTATTTTGTTGTTATGAAAAATATAGTTGGTAGCAATTTCTGAAACGCGACCCATTCAGCAAGGTTTTTGGATGTGGTTTCGCTGTGAAACCACTAGGGAATAAACGCTTTTTTTTTTAATTTTAGACAATGATCGTTTTCGTAAATTTGACCTAGAGGCGATGGGTTCGGAAGAATTTCACATTTTTTTTGACGAAATTCCATCAGATATCGAATCTGAAAGTGGTGGCGGAGAACCAGAAGATCCTGAAGCAAGTGTTGAAGAGCTATTCGACATAAGTGCGGCGAATATCGTTTTTGTTGACGAGGCTCAAGAAGAACATGACGAGGGATGGATTAGCGAAGATGATCTTCCTTTGTCTGTTCTTCAACAAAATGAGAGGGCTAAGCGAACCATGTGGACGAAATCAAGAAATGATTTGCAAGGCACAAAAAAAGAGTTTGAAGAAGAAATAGGTCCCGCTATTCCTGAAGAATTAGAAACACCTACCGATGTATTTCTTCATTTATTGCCAATGGAATTAATTGAACATATTGCGTTCCAAACAAATTTGTATGCCGTGCAAAAGGCTGGAGGAAATAGTGGATGCTACATTCCAACCAATCAAGAAGAAATTAAAGTGTTCCTGGCAATAAACTTATTAATGGGAGTCAAAAAGCTTCCAAGTTATTGCGATTATTGGTCATCTATGCCTCAACTCAGAGATAATTACATTTGTTCACTCATGTCAAGGGATCGTTTTTCCTGGCTTCTTGGGCATATTCATTTGAATGACAGTTTGCGACAACCAAAAAGAACATCTCAAGATTTTGATAAGCTTTATAAGTTGCGCCCCCTCATAACGAAGTTATCGGAAACATTTTTATCGTCACTGAAGCCATCTAAATTTCAATCTATAGATGAATCAATGGTAAAATTCAAGGGACAGAGCTGTTTTCGACAATATATGCCGCTGAAACCTGTAAAACGAGGATACAAGGTTTGGATCAGAGCTGACGAAAAAGGATATGGGTGCCAGTTTCAAATCTACACCGGGAAAACTACGACAGGTACTGAAGAAGGTCTTGGTTCCCGTGTGGTGAAGGACCTTTCCAGGACGTTAGTCGATAATTTTTTCAATACAATACAACTTCAGAAAGAAATGATTTACTCCTGTGGAACTTTTCGGAAAGGAAGAAAAAATGCACCCACCGATCTGCTAGATCAGGGCTGTCCAACTGGCGGCCCGCGGGCCGTATAGGGGAAAGTGGTCACCCTTCGTACATGGGGCACATTCATACAGTAAGTATACAAAAAAAAAACTTAACGGCACAGAAACACGTGTTTGCTTGTGAGCATAGACATAAAAGGCGCCATGTTGCTCAATGAAATTCGAGTCATTCGCGCTACAGTGTGAAAGCTGACAAGACATAACGTGTTTCCCAGTGCTTTGAGTAATTTTTTTATCGAAGTTTACGATCGCATTGTGAGTACATTTTTTATGTTTTTGGAAAAATAGTGATAATGAAATCATGTGAACAATATTTATTTTGTGTTTTAATTACTAATACTTTCATACTTAATGAAGTTTAATAAAAAGTTGTAATTTTTATTTTGTGCATAACCTGGGGTACATTCGGACAGTGCAACAGAGGGCACATTCGTACGCGTACGAATGCTCCCCTTTAAATTTTATTTACTCAAATTACAGTCAAAACATCAAATATTGATTTAAATAAAATAAAATATAACGCTTTAACATTTTTCTTACGCATTTTAGAATTTTAATATGTACTTCTTTATATGTATAAATATTTCATTGTAAAATCATGGTGCGGAAGTATAAACAAAAGGGCACACGAACCCATGAAGTTGATGAAGAATCCGTTAAGTTAGCAGTTAAAGATTTAATGCAAGGACGGTTGTCTTATAGAAAAGCTGCGTTGAAATACAACATTAAAACATCCACTTTGCAAAGCAGAGTAAAGAAACTGAGAGATGGTATTGACAAAGAAAGACCGTCACGTATTTTTCATTCCAAATTCACAAGTTTGCAAGTTTTCTCCTTGGAAGAAGAGGAGCGTTTAAATGATTACATTGTTAATTGCTGCAAGATGCATTATGGGCTAACTACGGTACAAATTCGGAAACTTGCTTACGAATATGCAAAAGCATTGAATTTAAAGTTTCCAGCGAAATGGGACGAAAATCAAATGGCTGGCTTAGAGTGGATGCGTAAATACAGGGAGCGAAATTCAAATCTCAGTTTGCGAAAGCCAGAAAACACCAGTGCTGCAAGATCATTCGCTTTTAATAAAACTGCAGTTACAGAGTTCTACAACAATTTCGTCGAAGTCTTACAGCGACATAATTTTACAGCAGACAGAATATTTAACTTTTACTGTCTTAGACACTCCTAAAGTTTTGGCTCCTAAATCACAGAAACGAGTAGGGTAAATCGTTTCATCGGAGAGAGGCGAACTTGTTACTTTTGGTGGTATTATTTCTGCAAGCGGAAATACTATCCCACCACTATTTGTATTTCCACGTGTGCACTA
This sequence comes from Merodon equestris, assembly GCA_958301585.1. Classification (NCBI taxonomy): domain Eukaryota; kingdom Metazoa; phylum Arthropoda; class Insecta; order Diptera; family Syrphidae; genus Merodon; species Merodon equestris. The sequence continues at coordinate 26,984,211 of OY284413.1, forward strand.
CAAAGACCATTTTCTTGAAGGAGCACCAGAAGGAAGCATCGGGGCTGCAAATAGGAGTGGCTGGATAAATACTGATATATTTGTATCAGTATTGAAATATATCCAAAAGTACACACTAAGCTCTAAAGATCATCCGATTTTACTATTATGTGATAATCATGAAAGCCACATCAGCTTACAAGCTATAACGTATGCTCGAGATAATGGAATAACTTTTGTGTCTTTTCCCCCCCATACAAGCCATCGCTTGCAACCGTTAGATGTTGGAGTTTTTGGGCCGTTTAAGGCAAAGTTGAAAATAGCGTTCAATAATTGGCATATGACGAATCCAGGGAAAACAGTCAGCATTTACAATATTCCCAAACTGGTTAAATTAGCATATTTAGAATCTTTTACAGCAAAGAATATAACAAGTGGATTTGCTAAGCCAGGTATATGGCCGTTCAATGAAATGGCCTTTAGCGATGAAGATTTTGCTCCCATTGACGTTTATGCTTCAAACATATCTGAAAACGTTCCACCAATCCCGGAAACCAGTTCTACTGCACTAGAACTGCATGCTTCTATTTGTGTTCCATCGACTGATATAAATGAAAGGGATCCGCTACTGTCTTCCAATGATGCTCGTGAGCTTTCACCTACTTCTTTCCTTCAAAATATTCGAGAAATTATCACTGAAACTTGCGAACCATCCACTTCTATAGCAGGGACGCAACCTGAATCAACTACTTGCGAGCCATCCATTTCTACAGCTGAGTCGCAACCTGAACCGACTACTAATATCCCCATAACGCCAGAAGTCATAAGACCATATCCTAAAGTTGCTAGAAACAGAAAATCTAATAAAGGAAGAAAACCAGGTAAATCTCGTATTCATTTCAATTCAATTCAAAAGAAAAAGAAAGCTAAAAAAATAGAAAGTGACGAAGATTCAGAGGAATCTAAAGGATCCCAAATAAGCTTGCGAGAAAGCTCTACTTCTCCATTTGATTTCGAGACCGATGAAGATGCTCATGATTTCAATACCAACACAAAAGTTGGTGTACCCCTAACACCAGAGAATATCAAAGATAATTGTTTTATTTTAGTTAAGTTTGAAAAAAAAGCTTCTCTTGTCTATTACGTCGGAAGAGTTCTCAGTCATTATTCGCCAACAGAGCTGAAAGTATCTTATCTTCGAAAAACGCCGGGATCATTAATATCATTTGTTTTTACTGATGTAGAAGACATACACGCTTTGTATATTAATGACGTCGCAATGATTCTGCCTGATCCTGCGCCAAGGTCCCATTGTACAGCTAGGACATCAAGACTTTTTACTTTTGCAGTTGATTTAAATAATTTTAATATGCAATGAATTCCACAGTACCAACAAAATGTTTAATTACCTACTTAAAATATAAATTAATAAAGAATTATTACAAATTAATAATCAAAGTTTTTTTTTTAATTTTTGGTTATTTTATTCAAGAAAAATTTAAGTTAACTATGAATTAAAATTAATAATATAAAGTAAGATTAATAATTTAATTATCATTAATAATATATATATTTTTTGCTATTTATTGAAGATTAGCAAGTTAAAGAAACGTGTTAAATACCCTGTATGAGTCTTCCCGATATTGTATGAAAGTGCCCCATCGGATGTGCGAAAGTACCCCACAGGTGGGGTGCATTCGTACAAAAATCTTATCCTAGAAAAATTGCTATAACTTTTTAACCTTTAGACATAGTAGTATCAGACTTTTTTGTAATAAACTAGGATAGATTTACTACACATAGGTGCATTAACTAGATACTGAAGTGAGTTTATCATTTACTTATTACAAGAAATGTAAAAAGTGTACGAAGGGTAACCACATTCCCCTACTCACGCCTTTTTTTCAGGAGAATCTCGATTTTCTCTCTACTATAGTCTTCTTCAAAAGATGGAAATGGAGATTATATTTATTCACATAAATATTAACTAGACACGCCATGCTGTTTAGCGCAAAACACTGAAGCACCATAAGCGGTTTAAAGACCTACTAAAGGAGTCTACGACGGAGTTTTTCTCTTTGAATCCAACAGCCGAGAGATTGAAGACAATTTTCCCCAAAGACGTGGAACATATCCAAAGGAAACGCTGTCAGAGTTTAAAATGTTAATGTTCGAGAACGACATCCAGTGCGCGAGGGTCAAGCTATTCTCCACGGTAAGCTCGCTATAGGAGAAGCGGGTAATACCCTTTGTTCAGTGCTGTAATACGTCAAGGACCGAGCATCGATAACAGATCCCAAGGAAATGCTTTCAGAGTACAAAATATTCGAGCTTCCTTAGCGTCCCCAAATGTTGTGTTCTACAGTTTAATTTTCTTCAACTGACATGTTGCGATCAGTGCAACTCTCTTAGCGACCGTCGAAATTATAAGACGTGGTTTTACAGCACTCGGGAAAAATAAAAATTAAATAAAAGTCACGCGACCCATAAAATAAAATTACCGTACTGACAGAACATCGGAAGTTTGTGACAAAAGTGCGGACAAAACAAGTGACGCGAAACACCAGTCGAAATGACATTAGAGAGGTCGCGCCAACCAATAACTAGGAGTCGTAACAACAGGTCACCACCAGGCGAGAAGAAAGGAGCCTTCGAACGAAAGTAGCCCTGCGATGCCAATATACAATCTACGAAACAGGCAAGCCAGCGAACCAGTTATGCCAGCATCGCATATTCCAACAATTCGCACCTTCATCTGCGAGAGATGCGGAACCACCAGCCCTGGAAGACAATAAGTGTCCGATATGTAACAGGGCCTTCGCGACCTACTGTGAGCGTCAAAAGAAAGTTTACACCCTGTGAATTGTTATTTACGGAACGCGGAAACTACCGTTACTCGTGTTTCCCCGCTTTGCTTTATTTATTTTGTTGAACCTAATGACAAATGCTGTCTTTCAAACTCATTCGTTTTTCTTTGTTGGTAAAAGAGGTAGCGTCAATATTTTATAATAAAGTGTTATTAAAATGGGTAAGCAAACGCCAATAGAAACCAGAAAAGTCGTCTTAAAATTTAAAGAAGAAGGAAAATCTTTGAGAGAAATCGCAAAAATAGTTGGCAGAACCCATCAAGGTGTTAAAAAAATTATCGATAAGTATAAAAATTTGAAACAAGTTGAAGATCTTCCACGCACTGGTAGTCCCAAGCGACTTTCCAAATTTGAAGCAAGATCCATTGTGCGAGAAGTGAAGAAGAATCCATCTGCTAGTGCTGTTAAAATATCAGAAGACGTTGAAAGAAAGTCAAGTGTTACCGTTAGTGCAAGTACTATTCGAAGAGTACTACATGATAACGGACTACATGGCAGAGTACCACGAAAAAAAACACTAATATCAGCAGACAATCAAAAACGGCGACTTCACTTTTCAGAAAAGTACAAAGAAAAGGATATTTCGTTTTGGAAAAATGTGTTATTCAGTGACGAGAGTAAATTTGAAGTTTTAAAATCAAGACAACCGCCAACAATTTGGAGAGCCAAAAATCAGGCGTTCAATGACAAAAATATAACACACACAGCTAAGCATGGCGGAGGGTCGGTTATGGTCTGGGGATGCATGGCGGCAACAGGTGTGGGAAACCTGGTATTTGTTGAGTCCACAATGAATAAAATTGATTATTGAAATATATTGAGGGAAAACTTACAACCTAGCGCCGCGAAATTGAATTTGTATCAAACATGGGTATTCCAACAGGACAATGACCCTAAGCACACAGCCAAAATTGTGAAAGAATGGTTATTGTACCGGACGCCGAAGACATTGGATCACCCACCGCAATCCCCAGATCTTAACCCTATCGAACATTTGTGGGATTATCTTGACAAGCAAGTTCGAAAAAGGGTCATAACAAGTAGAGATTCACTAAAGTCCGTACTGTTGGAAGAGTGGGAAAAAATTCCACCCGACTTCACTAAAAAATTGGTGGAATCCATGCCTAGGAGGTTAAAAGCCGTTATTAAGGCAAAAGGAAAACACACAAAATATTAAATCCCGGACTTATCGCCATTAGTTATCATTTTTCTCTGTACTGTAAACTTTCTTTTGACGCCTAAAATATGAAGTATTTTTTTGTTTTTTATTTATAAAATATTTGTTATTAGTTTTTTTTGTTAACTTTCATGTGTCGTTCGATTAAGAATTAAGATATAAACAAACATGTTAAACTAGATTTAATTGAAACATTTAATAAATATTGTAACTGAATTTGGAACATGAAACATAGAAGTGTAAACTTTCTTTTGACGCTCACGGTACATAGGCCTACTTTGGATCTGACGCGTTAATTTTTTGAAGTGAAAACTTCTTTAGCATCGTTTTGATTTGAAAGTCGATGAAACGAAAAACCGACAGTAAAAAGAGACAGACACATAAATGCATAAGATTTAACGTGGGAGAAAATGAGCTTCCTACCCCCTCCACTCGTGTTTACCAAGGCATAGTGGGAGTTTGCTTGGGCCTCAACGTTGTACGTGTGTTAATACGTGTTTGTGCGCGCATGTGTAGTACAAAGCTTGAGAAAAGGCATCACAACACCCGTGGTGTTTTGTATACGTGTACGTATTATACGTTTGTAGAGTTTTTTCATCAAACAGAAGTTTTCGATATTTAAATCTAATTAGTTAACAAATTAAACAAAATATGGACAGCATAGCTATATTCATAGCATTGAGTAATAGTGTTGGTGATGGACAGGAGTCCAATAAAAGGGAACTAATACGAGTGAGAAGAAGTATTAGATCAAAGTGCAACCCATTGGATTTACCAGATGCTAAGTATGTGTGCAATAAAAAATATGAATTATTAAAATAAATAGATTCAAAATTTACTTTAGACTCAGCAAAGAAGGATTTGTTTATTTATTGCACGAAGTTGAGAGTAAGGTTCCAAGCATAAAAAATACGTGTGCTGTGCCAATAATCTTGAGACTTGCTTCAACATTAAGCTGAAGGTGGTTATCAAACGGGCATTGGCAACGATTTTTTTCTAGGTCTAGCACAACCTACAGTAAGCAAAATTATCCGTCAGATGATAAACATCATGGAGGAGTTTATTTGTCCACAGTGGATTGTATTTAATAAAACGGACGAGGAAAATAACAAAATCAAAGGTAAATTTTACCAAAAGTATGGCATACCTGGGGTCATAGGATCTGTCGACGGCACCCATATAAAAATATTACCTCCAACGAAAACTGAACAACATACACTGCTGTGCAAAATAATAAGCACACGCGCTACTGTTGGCAATTTCTTTCTCTTTTACACATTCAGGATAATGAAACAAACTAATTTAGGATTTTTTTCGTCTGCTCTGAAAAAACGGTTAAAATAACAAACATCTGTTGTCTCAATGTTACAATATTCAGTAGCCCGGAGGAATTTGCATAAGGAAGTCCCTTTTGTGGTGTGCAAAATAATAAGCACAGAGAAGTGTTCGGGTTAGTTTTTTTTTTACTACATTTTTTCCTTGTAAGTATAATATAAAAACCGATAAAAGGTTTATTTTTGCTTAGAATTGATTGATTGTTTTCATAGAAAAATGGGTCGAAAGAAACATTGTTCCATTGAACAGCGGGGCGTTATAATAAAATTAAGAGAGGAAGGACAGACACTTAGATTCATTGCAAAAACTCTATCTTGCTCCATAGGAATGGTAAGAAATGCTTTAAAATACCAATATTGTCAAGAAACACGGGGTAGAAAACGCAAAACATCGCAAAAAACTGACCTCCAAATAGCAAGATGTGTAAAAAAAGATCCATTTATAACATCTAGTCAGATCAAAAGCGAATTGAATCTGAGTATTGATAGCTCGGTAATTAGAAGAAGGCTGATAGAACAGAATTTGAGAACCTACCATTCAAAAAAATGCCCACTTCTATCTAAAAAAAATATTAAAGACCGAATGAAATTTGCCAAGATAAATTCAAAGAGCCCAGCTGAGAAATGGCGAAATATACTTTGGTCTGACGAGACAAAAATTAATTTGTTTGGTCCGGATACCACTAAACAGTATGTAAGAAGGCCGCCTGGAAAGGAATATGATCCAAGGTTTACAGTCAAAACAATTAAACATGGTGGTGGAAACATTATGGTCTGGGGATGTTTCAGCTATTATGGTGTTGGACCAATTCATTGGATCCAAGATATCTTAACGAAGGAAAAATATGTAGATATCTTGGAAACAATCATGTTTCCATATGCAGAATACAACTTACCGTTGCTTTGGCAGTTCCAACAGGACAATGATCCTAAACATACTGCCAAAGTGACGAGAAAGTGGTTTGTAGATAAAAAAGTTACTGTTCTTGAATGGCCAGCACAGTCCCCAGACCTAAATCCCATAGAGAATCTGTGGGGGCACGTTAAAAGGAGGCTCAAAGAAACTTCAAAGCCCAAAAATCGATTGGAACTTTGGCAAAATGTTGAGAAGATTTGGTATGAAATACCAGATTTACTTTGCCAAAAGCTAGTGGACTCAATGCCTCGTAGGTGCATGGCCGTTTTAAAAAATAAAGGTAGCACTACTAAATATTAATACTAACACACATTACAATTCATTATAAATAATTTATTTTCAATATTTTTTGCTTATGTAAATATTTTCGATTTTTTAGTTAAATATGCTTATTTTTTTGCACAGCTTAAATTGAATAAGTAATCTGGTTTTTGATTTGTTAAAAATTATACTCTTTGAATTCCATATTTATGTTTTGAATTTTATTTAAAGACTGAATAAAGATCGAAAAAACATAAAATTTAAACGTTTGCACATAGCTTTTGATTTGAAAACCGCAATTAGTGTCTCTGAAATGCCTGTGCTTATTATTTTGCACAGCAGTGCAGGTATTACAACAGAAAAGGATTTTTTAGTTTAAACACTATGATTGTAATTAGAAAAATATTCTTTTTTCTGTTTATTATACCTATTAATCACTTTTGTTCCAGGTTTGCGATCATGATATGTACTTAGGGGGATGCTTAAAAGCAACTTTGACAGAGGCCAAAGAAATACTTGGCTATTAGGTTGGTGTTTATTTAGTGAATGAAAAATCTTTGTTAACCCTTTACTGCACAAGAAGCCATATATGGCTTTTGATTTTTAAACGCCGACTACTGCGATTTTGTAACTGCCACTGGAAAAGAACCGTTTTGACTGTTTAGAATGGATCTTTGTTTATGTGTATTTGGTTCTCCCTTTCTTTGCACAAGCGCAAATAACCGCAGTCAAATTTAACAGTGCGCGCAGCGAGTGTGTAGATAAAAAGTGTAGAACAAAAAGTTAATTTTTTTATTGGATAAAGAAGAATTTGAAGGCTGTTTTATTTTTTTTCTGCGAGATTGAATATTGGTAAGTGAAGTTTAAGCAAAAATATTTAATTATGTGTGTAGAAATCAAGACACAACGCGTTTTTGACAACGTCCATATATGGCTCCTTATCCATTCACAACAATATTCAATTTTTTAAAGGATGCCATATATGGCTGCTTGAGCATTCACAACGAAATGAATATATGAGATTTTCGTTTTTTGTTGCAGTAAAAAAACAATGATCTCGTCAAATTCTTTCTACGGGAAAAGATTTTGTGATGTTCCCGGTGATGGAGCCCAAAGTGAGGATGAAATCCTCGTATCTGAGGGTGAGCAGGACATGAAGATGGATTTCAGAGAACACATAGAGGTGCCAGAAACCGATGAAAGCGACTACGATTCTGATGATGAAAAACCACTATCGACATTAAAACCGGAAGAAAACAAAAAGAGGCAAGAGGTTACATGGAGGAAACAGTCGCGGGCTTCATTCCAGGAAAGTGATTATCCTTTTTTAGGGACCAAAGGTCAGATTTCCAGAGGAAATGTCATCTTTAGAGACCCCTGCTGATTTTTTTTTCTTTTCTTTTCACGGGAGAATTGTTTGATATGATTGTTGAAGAATCCAACAGGAAAGCTTTACAAGATAATATTAATAAGCCAGTCAACATTTCTCGAAGTGAAATGGAACAGTTTGTCGGTATATCTCTGTTCACGTCCCTCATCAAATTTCCCTCTACTAGACGGTATTGGAATTCTCAATTTTGTTTATGAGACCATGCCGTGTAGGCGGTGGGAGGAAATAAAAAGATGTCTGCATTTCGCTGACAATGATAAATTTGTGAGGTTTGGCCAGCCTGGACACGACAAGCTTTTCAAAGTCAGACCACTTCTAAATAATATAAGGGACCGACTTCTTCTTGTACCAAAGGAAGAACACGTTGCAGTGGACGAGCAAACAATTCCCACTAAGTGTCGACACCATCTTAAGCAGTATAACCCCAAAAAACCACATAAATGGGGCTATAAAAACCTCGTTTTGAGCGGAATATCGGGATTCAGCTATGACTTCGATTTATTCGCAGGAGAACAGAGTAACGTTATTCCGGAAGGTTTTCCAGATTTGGGTGTTAGCGGAAACGTTGTGTCCAGGTTGGTTTCAACGGTGCCAAGACATATGAACCACAAAATTTATTTTGACAACTGGTTCAACAGTCCGAAACTGCAGGTACATTTAACCAAAGCTGGTCTTCTTCCATTGGGAACGGTGAGGCTAAATAGAGTCACCAACATTGACGTGCCAAATGAAAAGGAAAGAAAGAAAATGGGACGAGGAAATATTATCGAAAAGATGGCAAAATTGAAGGCGTGGACGTTTCTTTTGTTTCCTGGTATGACAACAAAATTGTAAACATGCTTTCCACTTTCCACCGACAATAAAAAAAAAAGAAGGTACTCAAAAAAGGAAAAAAAATATATATAGAGGTTGACTGCCCCATGATTATAGATGAATATAATAAATATATGGGCGGTTTTGACCTCCTAGACGCCATGCTCGGTCTATGTCGAATTGACATACGATCCAAAAAGTGGTACATAAAAATATTTTTCCACTTTTTAGATTTGTGTGTCGTTAACGCATGGATTTTGTGGCGGCAGAAAAGCGACATACATATGCCCCTTTTTGATTTTAAGCTGGCTTTAGCAGAACACCTGTGCAGATGTAATAAAAAATTGAAAAGGGGGCGCCCTGCTTCAATTTCAAACACTCCAAAACGCCAGAAGACAACCATTGAATCAAATCCCTCGACTCCTTTTTCCTCAACTAATCCTCCAAAAAAAAAAGGAAGGCGCAATGACATCCCATTGAGTTCCGTCCGTCTGGACTCTGTGGATCATATGCCGGCATGGCAGAAAACAAGGCAGCAATGTCAAAATGACTGCAAGTACAGATCATTTATAATGTGCAAAAAATGCAGAGTATGTCTATGCCTAAACAAAGATCGGAATTGCTTCGCTGAATTCCACTCCTAACTTATTTTGTGATATCTATGTATATATTAAAAGAAAATGTGTTTTTTGTTAATTTATTTTATAACTAATTTTTTATTGTTTGTTTTTTATTCATTAAGCCGTTAAACTGAATTTGTTTTTTTTTTATTTTTTATGTATCAAAATATGTGTAACTGCACAAGCAGCCATATATGGCGAAAATTTATAACTTTTAATAAAATTTGTTTAAACAATTTTTTTCTGTTTTAGTCTCTTAATTACACAAAATGGAAAACAAAAACGCCTCTTTTCTTTTTTTTTTCGTTTTGGATCATAGTGCGTGCAGTAAAGGGTTAACATTTTAAGATCGCATTTTCAATTTTATTTCAATTTTTCGCCAAACCTCCATGTTATGAGTGAGTACTTCCATGTTTCGCTGTCTTGCTTCATCTTTTTCAAGGTCCATCCTTATATTAGGTGTTTTTTATTATGCTATCCAGATCTTATCCGGATCATGGCTTACATACATGTATTACAATAACAACACGTGATCCAGCTCTTGATGTGGATCAATTTCAAGATCCTAGTTTGAGTGAAAGTGAGTTATTATGCGTGCTGCCACACTGCACACATACACACGAACGCTATAGAGTGCACATCGATCGCACTGACGTACTGTACTAACACTTATAACTTGGACTTTGGACTGGAACTGGGACTCCTAAACCTGTCCAAACGCCAAGCGTGCGAACAGGACGCACAGACTTGTAACTTGGAGTGAGACATCAACACGCGATTTAGTTGTGTTGATTTCGATCAGTTCAGTCACATTTTAGCTGCAGTTTTGTAATTTACATATATATCATCATATTATATATAAAAAAAAAGTGATTTTGAAAACAATAAGTGGGTTTTGTATGTGAGAAAATTACGTGATTTTGCTCATTTTCAACAACTCAGTTTCGATTCGGCGTGAAAAAATTACGTGATTTCGCTCATCATAAAGGTAAATATATAGGTAATTTATGCATTCATACCACATGTTATGTATTATACCACGAATATAAACACCGACATTAAACTATATACTCGATATCTGCTCGGGAGTAATATTCTCTAATTTAAAAATGAGCGTTTGATTATAAGGTTATAAGTTAGCCTTTTGAGATTGTTAATTTTTCATTTCTAGTTAAATAAAATATATTCACGAAAAAATGATGCATGGTATAAAATAGAACAGTTGTAACTATCGCAGTAATGCTATAATTGCGAGTAATAATTGAAATAATTTTCATCTTTCAGGGCATTTACTTTTAAACAAGTAAGTTTCGATTTGGCGTGCTGGTGGAAGAAGAATTCAGAACAAAATTTCGACACTATGGCAAATACACGAGACTCGAATCCTAATTGCGATATTAATGATGGTGATAATAATGAAGATGAAGTTGCTGTAATGAATGAAGATCCTGAGCATCTTGCTATCGAAGCGAAACGAGCGAGGAGAGCAGCGTACATGAAAGATTATCGTGCTCGAAAGATCAAACTGGTGTCAAAAAATCAAACTGGTGTCAAAAAATCGAAAACACTGCAAAATCCGAACGACTCTAATCCTTCATGCAGCAATGCAGTTCAATCAGTCGTAGTTCAAGTGGACGTACATGAACAGCAGTTGATATCACAGCCAGAGTTTACTGAATCTCTCGAGAGATTGCAGCAAAGAAGGATGTTGGCAGCTGCACGCTCACGAAACTATAGATCCCGGAAAAAAATTGTGCAACTGCACTTACCTCAAAACAATCAAACGAAGACGCTACAGAAATAATATCTGAAACTATGAGAAGAGCTCGAGATCGCAGAAGGATGGATGAAGCAGATGAAATTACAGAGCAAATGAGTCCAGGTGGTCAATCAGCCCTGGTGACAGCAAGTCCAGAACCAGTTGAACTCACACCAAACCACGAAGCTGAAGAACACATAACACAACAGCAAAGTATTCAACCTACTGTTAGATATAGTCATCATTCAAGAAACGCTACAGCCCAAGCAAAATTCAAAGAAATGTTTTTAGACAATAATTTTGGAGCTGCATGTAGTGTCTGTGATAGATTGTGGTACGAAAAAAATCTTAAAACTGTGAAGAATAATTCGTTCACTATTCTCACAGCTGAGTTTCCTGACATCGATTTAAACACAGCGCGAGTCTGCCTTACGTGTCACGCTTCCTTGCGGAAAGAGAGAATTCCGAACTTTTCAACATCACACGGATTTAAATATCCTCCACGGCCACACGATTTACCAGAGCTAGATTTGATCACTGAACGATTGGTATCCCCGCGCCTTCCGTTTATGCAAATCAGGAGACTTAGGCATGGACAAGGTCAATATGGTTTTTTAGGTCAAGTTGTGAATGTACCAATTTCAGTTAACAATATGGTTACTTGTCTCCCACGAGAATTCGATGACGACTATTGTATTAATGTTCATATTAAACGCAGAAAAATTCTTCAAGTAAGTTACCTGATTGGCTTTGTTAAAAAACGCGTTGTCAAGCAGTGGCTCCAATTCTTGATAGAGACACCACTCTATCAATTCTATAACATAAAGATGAACGATTCCTTTTTCGTACCGAACACAGCACCAGCTCATTCCACCGAAGAATTAACAATAAACGCTTTTATGGAATGAAGATAGATATTTAAGAATAGCTCCAGGAGAACACGAAGTGCCCGTTAGTGTTCTTTTTGATGAACACTGCGAAGAAATGGCGTTTCCTTCAATTTATCTCGGTCAATTTCGTGTCTTTAAGGAAGGACTGACTGTAACGCCATTCATGATGACAACGAGTGAACTGCGAAGAGCGGATAGACGTGGTGTGATTCCTCAGCACTTGCTATACATGGCAATGAAAGTTTTACGTATCCGAACACGCGATGCAATAACTGTCGCCTTAAAATTCAATGGAAAAAATACAAAACTCACTCGAGCTCAAGTAGAATCAGCAGATTTCATTGGTGGATGTCTTGAAACTAATTTGGCTTTTCTACGATCGATACCAAACTCCACTTATTACTGGGCTCAACGTAAACGCGATCTTTTTGCGATGATTCGTCAGTTTGGAAAACCGACGTTATTTTTTACTTTAAACGCCAATGAAATTGGTTGGCCGAAATTAATGAAGCTATTGTATAAACTCAGAAACAATGGAGCAGATATTGATACGGAAGAACTTGAAAAGATGCATTTCAACTTAAAAGCTACACTCATAAATGAAGATCCTGTCACCTGTGCTATACACTTTAATAAACTTGTGCAAGTTATCATCAGTATACTTCAATGAACGCGTTTCAGTCCGTTTGGCCAACACTACGTGAAGCACTATTTCAAAAGAATAGAATTTCAACACCGAGGCAGTCCGCATACTCATATACTGTTGTGGCTAAATGAATCTCCAACCGATGCTCTGGGACAGGAAAAGGCACAGGCTGAGGCTTTGATTGACCAACTAGTGTCTATATCTCCTGATGAGGCATCAAGCTTTGCAAAACTTCAACGACATAAACACACGTTTACCTGTTATAAAAATAATTCAACGTCTTGTCGTTTCGAAGCGCCATTCTTTGTGTCTCAATCAACTGCAGTTTGGTTTTCACAGTCAAACTACCCGGTTGTGTTTTTGTGCGCTCCTCAATTCGAGAATAAGGTCGGAATAAGGATAAGTAAAATAAAAATTACATTGGCTTGTGTGTTTCAGAAAAATCGTGAACAAATTGAACACCTGATGTGCTGTGCAACGATTTTCACATCAAAAATATAAATATACAAGATATTTTTGCTTTCGAGTATTTCAGAATAAATGAATATTCATAATTATGGTAAAAATAGACAGAAATAAGATTCGAATTTACTATGTATAAATGTTGTATATAGTTAATAAAATCGATGAAATATGACTAAATAAATCTAAATCTTGTTCCCTAATAATCATTTATCAGTATACAAACGTTTATGAATATTTCTGGCTATGTACTTACAGAGAAAAATACTTTTTTTTATGTATGTTCTATATATGTATTTCTTTGACTTTTATTATTTGGTAATATTACAATTCAAGTTGGTTGTAATACGATTGAATCCCACATACATATAATGCTAAATAAAGAATTTTACTGCGTAAATATCGACAATATATTTTCATTAATCAAATATTATTGGTAATTTCTTCACATACCTATATTCACCTTTTGACTTATGCATGTTCTATGAACACATGCGTGGTGAGATATTTTCCAATAGAAAACATCAAAATCAAATTGGCGGGCAGTCATTCATAATTATTGTGAAATTATATATTATAAATAAGAAAAGAGGAAAAGAAACATGAGAACTTGTGTATTGGGCTGCAATGAGTGGATGCATCTCTTCAGACCATGCATGTATCTTCAATCCTAATTTTGATTATTTGTTTTGTTGATAAAACAACCCCCTTATGACCTATCCACTTTATATATGTATATTGACGCCGATGACCGGGGTTCAAATCCCGCAACAGCTTAGTCATCGAAATCGTATTACGCGGCGTTTCTCCTCAGTGGGGTTCTGACAAAACCCCCTGTAGTATAACTTGTCTAGTAAAACCTTCTCGAATATGTATATGTATATACATATATATATTCCTTAAAAAGTCAACGCTTATCTTGAAATCGAAAACGGAAATATATATGTATATCAAAGGGTCATCCAATAAAAGGTGTTATTTTATTAACAATGGGAAACTTTTTTTTTTTCCTGAAAATCAGTGATATTTTAATTTAATTCAAAAAAAGAAACCCTGACGCTAGTAACGAGGTACAACATCTCCTTCAGTTTTCATTCTATATACATATATAGTCTACAATACGGTCTATCTGTAGCTATACTACAAAGTGAAAAATGGCGCAGCGCACTTGGCTTGGACGTGCTAAGTTACAACAGCAGGATTTGCGAAAAGCATTTTACGGAAAATTCGTTCCGGAATTCGCGTAAAGCAAGGTTATTGCAGTATGCAATTCCTTCTATAGGTGGCAAGATTGCTGATAAGAGCCCTGTCGCTATAGAAGGAGAAAGGCACGCAATCAACCAAGAAGAGGCCTTCGCCACGAGGCCAACAACACGAAATCAATGTGTACAAACGGGTAATTGTTTGCGTAATTTTACACCAAAAAAAAATAAACTGAAAAGTAAATTAAATGATGCTAAAGAAAAAATCGTAAAGCTGGAAAATGAACGCCGCGAGGTAGATAATCTTCCTAAAGAAAAAGATGCTATTATTGTTTTCTTAGACAATCAACTGCAAAGGACTCATCTCGAGTTCCAAAATTTTAGAGAAATTTGCCATAGGAGCAATACCGAGGTTTTGTCGAAAGACATGAACATTTTAGTTTCTAATGTAAAAAACAATTTTGGAAAAAATGTTAAGGGGAACCGGTTTTCAAAGGAGTTGAAAATGTTTGCACTTTCAGTGTATTTTACTTCTCCTGTTACATACAGGCTATTACGGCCATCATTAAATCTCCCATCTACTAATACACTACGCAATTTCATTTCCCATTGGCCCAAGACACCAGGCAATATTGAAATAAGTGTAAAAAGCTTAGAATTAAAAACCAGTCAGCTACCCGATATTTTTAAATATTGTTCAATTTCAGCTGATGAGATGTCTATTAAGTCGCACCTCGAGTATTGTAGGAAAGCAGATTACATAACAGGTTTTGAAGATTTCGGTTTGGACGAATACCGATCAAAATGGCCGGCTCGGAATGTTGTGGTGCTTTTAGTACAAGGCATTTTTAAGAAATGGAAGCATCCCCTTGTATACTATTATTTAAGAACAAACTGTCCACCCTTTCTTTTAAAAAAAAAATATTTGAAGCCATTCGTGCTTTAAAAAAGAGTGGGCTTCATTCCATTCAATTTGTTTCCGACCAAGGTAGCAATTTTCGAGGTCTATCGCGTCTATTAGGAGTTAGTATCGATAGGCCTTTTTTTCGAAGTAGATAGTCAAAAAGTTTTCTTTTTTTTTGATTCCCCGCACCTGCTCAAAAGCACGAGAAACTGCCTGTTAAAAAATGATATTGTTTTTAAAAATCCCTCAGGTTTTCAACGGGCCACCTGGAAAGATATTTTAGAGCTATATAGAGTAGATTCACAAAACAATATCCGGCTTACGCCGAAATTAACAGACTGACATATTAATCCTAATACCTTCCAGAAGATGAAGGTAAAATATGCAGCTCAAATTTTGAGCAATACTGTTGCTTCAGGGCTCTTAACATACGCTAGTTCCGGTCTTGGACCATCCACAATTTTCGGCACCGCCGAGCTAGTTTCATTTTTCAATAATTTATTTGATGTTTTCAATTCGTCCGCTTCCACTGATAGTGTAGGATACAGATCAGCTTTTAGGGGAAATGAAATGCAGGGCAAATTTTTACAAGAAGCCCAGCATTTTTTAAAATCACTACAAATATTAGATAATAATAGCAATATAACTAGTCATTTTTTTTTCATAAAAGGTTGGCTGCTAAATATTTCATCGCTCCGTAGCCTCTGGGATGTCTTGTCCAGATGTGGGTTTGAAAAAATTCTTACTAGACATCTAAATCAAGATAGCTTAGAGCATTTTTTTGGAACAATAAGAAGCAGTAACGGAAACAACGTAAGAACAACACCCCAACAGTTCGTGTCGTCTTTTCAAAAACTTTGGGGATTGCAATACTTAAAAATTGTTCAAAACGGTAATTGTGACGACGTGCAGGCGGAGCAATTAAATTGTATGATAAATCATCCGTTGGTTAGGAGCGTCGACTGGATAAGTGTTAATTTGGAGCAAGGGCATACGAGCACCTTCATTACCAATCTTCCCACAGATGTAGACATAACTGCCTTTTTAAAATAAAACAGTTTTGTCTATGTGTGTGGTTGGCTTTTACGAAAGTGTTCTCAAAGCCACTGTTGCACATTAGCTTTGCCGTATCTAATCGATGCAGAACCTTCGACCAGTACGATTTTCACTCAATTCAAAGAATATGAGAATTGCAATTTACTTGTACCGCCTCCACAGTTCGTTGAATATATCCGCGACATTGATAATCAATTTTGTGATGTTTTCGAAAGTTGTTGTAGTAAAAAGTATTTATTAAAACATATCTTTAATTTAATAAAACCTAAATTCAGTTACGTATGTTGTGAAAATTTGCCCGAGCATTTCATTATTAAATATTTTTTAAGAATCCGAATATATTTCATTTTAAAATTTTGGAACCGTGATTTGGCCGATCCGAACTGTAGAAATAAAATTCTTTGCGTGTCACACCTGTAATGTTATGCTATCAGCTGCACAATTTCAAGATCGCTGGGAGATGGAATATTTATTTATTCCGAATAAGAATGGTAAACCACAGTGTTTGGAATGTTCACAGATCATAGCGGTGTGTAAAGAATATAACTTGAAGCGCCATTATCTTTCCATGCATGAAAAAAAGTATCATTCGTACACGCGAGACATGAAAATACCACTAGTGAAAAAAATGAAAAAGCAGCTGGATTATCAAACGAATTATTTTAATCAAGAACCAACATTTCAAGAAGCATCTGTAGCTGCATCGTTTGAAGTTTGTTTAGAAATAGCAAAGGCAAAGAAGCCATTTTTGGATGGAGAATTAATTAAAAAATGTGCGATAAAAATGGCTCAAGCATTCAATGACAACGAAATGGTAAGAAAATTTCAAACAGTACCACTTTCTCACCAGACTGTAAGCCCACGTGTAAACGAGATTAGCATGCATGTCACTAATAAATTAGAAAACCTAATCAATAGTTGCTGCTATTTTTCGGTAGCATTGGATGAAAGCACAGACATTTCCGATACAAGTCAAATGCTTATCTTTATAAGAACTGTAAATGAAAACTATAGTTATTCAGAAGAACTTTTAAAATTACAATCATTACACGGAACAACGAAAGGTGAAGATATTTACAAACAATTAAAATGTGCAGTAGAGCAGTATGGCGGATTCGACAAGTGCACTGCTATTGTAACCGATGGTGCTAGAGCTATGACGGGCAAAAATATTGGGCTCGCGGGACTTCTGCAAAAAGAAGGAATTACATGTCGTATGTTACACTGTATTATCCATCAGGAGGCATTGTGTGGTTTATCTCTACAACTAAAAGACGTAATGGACAAGATTTGCAAAATTACTAATTTAATTCGCGGCGGAAATCGTTCTCTTACGCACCGAAAATTTAAAACATTTTTTGATGAATTGGAAACTGAGTATGGAGATCTGCTTTTACATAGTAACGTTCGTTGGTTAAGTGCTGGAAAGTGCTTGAGGAGATTCTTTCAATTTCGAAAAGAAGTTCATCTTTTTCTCACAGAAATTGCCGTCGATGAAAATTTGACAGCAAATTTAGTTGATAAAAATTTTATTTATTCACTTGCTTTCCTAACGGACATTACAAATTACTTAAATATTTTGAATAAATCCTTGCAAGGACAAGATCAAAATGTGTGTTGCCTTTATAAATATGTTACTGGATTTAGAAACAAATTACAATTGAAACGGTAACCTTTTAAATCCTCTATGATCTGTTGGGGGACAGCGTTAAGTGCACATCCAATGAGAAAATGTCCGGGAGTAAGTATTACGGTTTCGTCGACGTCATTGTTGACCGCAAAACATTTGTTGATTACAAAACATTTATAGCGTTACCAAGGCTACTGACATTGGTATATTATAGCGTTACCAAGGCTACTGACATTGGTAAATTAACTGATAAGTGAAGGTGACAATTTCAATATGGAGGATGAGACAGATCTATTTGTCATAATTGCGAGACAAAAAACGCTAGCAGAAGAGCTAGAGAAGGCAACTATAAACTTCAAAAAAGATAGTGCTTCTAGAAAGACTCCGAGTTATAAACAGGAGCGTTTGGAGAGAATAAATGCACTATGGGCCGAATTTCAAAACAACCATGAAAAAATAAAGGACTCAGTCAAACCAGACACGCCATATATGGGGAGAAATACATATGGCAGAGTCGAGGAGATGTATAAAAAACTAAAAGGTTTATTAGAAAGCATAGTTCCTCATGAAGTAGGAGAAATAGGATCGGCCAAAGCAACTACGTCTAAGGACATCAGCCTCCAATCGCAAAGACTCAGAAAACTTTACGTGAAAATTGAAGCTATACTCGGTAACATGAAGAAAAGTCAAAGAAACCTCATATGGATGAAACACAAGGAAACGACACTCCTGAAGAGATCCCGAGCAGCATAAACTTTAAACGCTACCAATGTTTTAAAAACTCAGAAGCCCAGACACAAGAGAAAACACGAGCCTTTGATGTGTCCTTTAAAACAAGAGAAGGTTTTTTAAGAACAAAAGCCAAGTATTCGAACAGCCCATACATCACAGGTCATCTGTGTTCACCCATTGTTGCGGATGATCAACAATTTATCCTTGAGCATGATAAGTTCCACTGTAAACGACACAGAGTTCTCAAGGATTTTATATTGCTCAATGGAATTACAACAGAAATTAATTCCCCCGGTCATTCATGTCAACCTTATGAATGCTTCCCACTATTAATCGATCAAATCTTACTTGATAATTCAATCTATCCTGACACAAACGAGATCAAGTCTCAACTTAAGAAGATCTTAGGTCTCTCTCAAACTTTATTTAAAATAAAGAAAGACCACTTCCTGACTCCCAGTGACCATCTCAGAGCCTCCCTAAAGCAAGGTGAGTATAATAAGGGGTTGACTCAACCCTTTTGTGACAAGGAGTTACAACTGTTGCTACCAGCATACTTAAACAAGGTTAAAGCAGAAAAAATAAAAGATATCATGTGCAATGTTAGAATTGACTATGGCACATTCCTCCCCTTGGGCTCTACTATCCTTCTTGATAGGGACACCGGGGCCTTTAAATGTCTACACCATTCAAATTCCTTATTATTCCCTACAAATCAATTCATTATGGTATTAGATTCACTACAAAGTGAATTCCCCTTACTCCTCTCTTGGCTCCTAACAGATAAGCAACATATCTATGCAGAAAACTCTATCTTCTCAGTCGGATCAGAATTGTTGCATTACTTCAGATCTTTAAGGAAGGAAAAAGGAGGAAAAGATTTTTACTCCATTTTAAGTAATTGGGAATCCCTTATTGTGGGATATACCATTAGCTCCCCTGACGACCTAGGGTGCACCCGGTTATTCAATGAAATGAAATTAGCTATCAATCGGAAAACCAATTATGAATGGTGGCCAGGATTGCTTCCTCCATCATATGATCAAGTCACCATGAAGATGTATTTGGAATTGACAGGAATCACCAAGTGTTTTGGTCATCCTACTATTGATATGTCAACAAGCCTTAATGTAGTACGAGAATATGGGTCAACCCATGCGAGAATTAATCCCGATGTTCTCAGCAAAATTACATCTCAACTCATAAAAACATTTTGCCTAAATTACCATGCCCGACATGGCTGTTATCCACCAATCAAAATAGCTCCTCTGAACATCACCCGGCTATTTAAATCTCAGAGGAAAATAAGACGATCCTTTAATATTAGTTGGTTAGACTGGTTGACTATCGAGTTTGACAAAACATTGGAAATTGACTACAGTTTCGACACATCTGTCTTTGTTAAAGATACTGCTTTAGCCCCACCCTACAGTGCGTGGGCAGCATCTTTTGATGAATGCGCCTTCCAGAATATATATGGAAAGACAAGACCCAGACACCACTTCAGACAAGAGGATAAAAGACTCATCCTGCGTTACTTGAGAGGGGACAGAGCGGAGGTCTATACAAAGATTAAAGAACTAGATGGCGGTTACTGGGATCCAGAGGGAAGAACTGCTGTTTATTGTAGAAAAGAGAGAGAATTGAAGGAAGAAGGTAGGGTTTTTGTAAAACAGGAATTTCGACAAAGATTAGGACAGGTAGTGAAGGAGCATAACATCTCGAAACAGGTCTTCAGGTACTACCTAGAGCAAACAATGACAGATAGTGAGATCCAGCTCATCCAAAAACAAGTAGCTATGTCAGAGTTGGGTCGGCAAGGCAATGACATTATCAATCTTGATTTGTCAAAATGGAACTTATGTTTTAGGTATCAGACAGTCTATCGCCTAGGAGAGTTCTTAGACCAGTTGTTTGGTTTAAGTAGGGTGTATCGAGATAGCCACCTCTGGTTTATCCAATCGAAAGTGTTTTGCAACTCCAGATTGTGCCCTCCTGATTACAACCACCTGGGAGAACCTATTGATGGTCCGTATTTTATCAGCAACCATAAAGGGGGAGGTGAGGGGATGTGCCAGAAATTCTGGACCTTAATTAACATTGGAGTTATTAACTTCGTGGCAGAGAGTTTGGGTTTGCGAGTGAATATAATGGGGCAGGGTGATAATCAGGTGGTGGTTATCAGGTACAGTAACATTCAACAGGAAAATAGAAAACAACTCCTCAATGAATTTATGGAAATGTTAGAAGTAACCTTTGCACAAATCAACCTTAAGCTTAAGTTAAGTGAGACATGGTACTCAAATTCCCTCTTTGAGTATGGGAAGATGAGATATTATAAGGGGGAGGCTGTAAGCCAACTTACTAAAAAAATAAGCAGACTAATTCCAGATATTAATGACGGAGTTAGCACTTTCCAATCTGGTTTGTGTTCCATCAATACAACAACAGAGTCATGTGTCAAGACCGAGATGGATCCTGATCATCCGTTTTTTATAAATCAATTTGAATGCTTACATTATCTACTCAGGAAGAATGTAATTTTACTTAATGACACGACCAATGACATCCTTAAGTATATGTTTTTTCCAACAGATTTTGGAGGCATCCCCCTTTCCACATATGGGGGTCATTATATTCGTGGTCATGATGATGCTCTTAGTATCTGGCTCAGTCTCTATACCTATATGCAAATCAAAGCACCCGACCTCTGGAATAAGGTCCTCCCATTACTCCAGCTAGACCCGTCTCCCAGGGTGAACTATAGGAAACTACTAGAGGATATCAGGTGTCTGAATGTAACACCCTTGCCTAATATAGAATCAGATATAAAGAATGTTACTTCTTTTTTCTTAGAAAACTCTTCGGATGTGGTGACTAATCCAGAGATAAGGAAATTATACAATCCCCATGAATCCTATCCTTTAGACGAGTTAGTAGATGTCCTCACAACAATGGACCCTCTCTACCTCCCATTTGGACATGAGATACTGAGATTAAGTAATTCTGGTGCTATCCTATACCTCCAAAACAAACTGACCAACGTTAGTACGATTAACGCAGTAGTACAAGAGCTTTACGAGCGGGATTTTATCGCCATGTCCCGGTTTTTGCTTCCTGTTGTGGTTGAAACCCTAAGGTCTAGAAATATCAAAAACTCCTGCGAACTCGTGCGCCTTGTCCAAGACCAACTTTGTCCCACTTATGTCGCAACAAAAATAAGAACCCTTCATTGGCGGAAGACCTTTTTGACCCCTACAAAACCATGTCCGCTACATCAAGTTCGTTTATGGGACATGGATGATGCCCCCGAACATATCCGACATAGATCAATTTATATTTCTCTCAGCAACACCTTCATAACAAGTCCTACGGTCTTTTTAAATCCTAAGGGGGTTTTTGATCCCTACATAGGAAAACAGACATCAGAAAAGATAGAGACTCCTTCCTTGGATTTATCTGTACGGTCTTCAGAAACCATAGCATATCAGCAACTCGCTAATATTAAATCCTGGGTGGACAAGTTGGGTTCCACTAATTTGAGTACACTCCTGATCCGGCTCGAAGGACCAAATTGTTGAATGAAATAACCACACTGTGTTGTCACTGTCGAACCACTTGACTCTTTATTTTTGTACTCTAGCTTATATACTAAAATTATGCTTATTCTACACAGAAAAAAAATGATATTTTGGTGGGAACTCAAATTAATCGTAAATTGCTGCGTGTGTGACATTTGATGCTATTGTTTACTCGACAGGTAGACTGCGCGAATGTCACTTGAAGCCGTTGTTTATTTTGCAATTCATGGGAATGTCTCAAATTGTTGGTCACAACAGTCCCTAAAGCCACGTTTAATGAAAGGTGTGGATATCAGTAAATTATCAGTTCACTGGATGGCAAATAAAAAAGCCTGGGTGACCACCCACATTTTTATTTAATGGTTTAATAAATGTTTTGTCCCCGAAGTAAGACGCTATCTGAACTCAAAAGGTCTTGAATTTAAGGTTCTATTGATTTTAGACAATGCCCCCGGCCATCCGGTCCTGGAACATGAAAATGTGCAATTTTGTATTCTGCCACCAAACACAACATCTATACTACAACCGCTAGACCAAGGAATAATTGCGGCACTTAAAACTTATTACGTAAAACAATCATTTCAATATATTTTGGACAAACGGCAACGTGAAAGAACGCTGACAGTCATTGATGTGTGGAAACAATTTTCAATTATGGATTGCATCAATCAAGCTACAATAAATTAGCATTGTCTGAAGTAAGACCGTCAACCTTGAATAAATGTTGGAAAGCTGTTTGGCCAGAATGTGTTAAAAGCACTGATACCACCCTTAACAACACAACAGAATTTCCCAACATCATAACTCTGGCGCAACAAATTGGTGGAGAAGGATTTGATGATCTGTCTTTTCAAGATATCGATGAACTGTTGGTGGACAAAGCTCTTAGCGAAGATGAAATAATAGAGTGTGCCCTTGAGACGAACCCGCTCTAAATGCGCTCATTTTAAAACAAAAGATCCTAATGAGGAGCGAGCTGAAAGGTTTCAACAAGATCTAATGTTATTATTGGCCCCTTACAGAGAATTATATAAGGGATTAGTCAAAACAAGAACACAGCGATTGATAACCGAATTTGTTCATAAAACCACTGTAGCTGGTGTTGCGAAAAATGAAATTGGCGGGCAGTCATTCATAATTATTGTGAAATTATATATTATAAATAAGAAAAGAGGAAAAGAAACATGAGAACTTGTGTATTGGGCTGCAATGAGTGGATGCATCTCTTCAGACCATGCAGCGATGAAATGTAAGTATCTTCAATCCTAATTTTGATTATTTGTTTTGTTGATAAAACAACCCCCTTATGACCTATCCACTTTATATATGTATATTGACGCCGATGACCGGGGTTCAAATCCCGCAACAGCTTAGTCATCGAAATCGTATTACGCGGCGTTTCTCCTCAGTGGGGTTCTGACAAAACCCCCTGTAGTATAACTTGTCTAGTAAAACCTTCTCGAATATGTATATATACATATATATATTCCTTAAAAAGTCAACGCTTATCTTGAAATCGAAAACGGAAATATATATGTATATCAAAGGGTCATCCAATAAAAGGTGTTATTTTATTAACAATGGGAAACTTTTTTTTTTCCTGAAAATCAGTGATATTTTAATTTAATTCAAAAAAAGAAACCCTGACGCTAGTAACGAGGTACAACATCTCCTTCAGTTTTCATTCTATATATATATATATATAGTCTACAATACGGTCTATCTGTAGCTATACTACAAATATACTCTACCCTGTCTAGGCGTGAAAAATGGCGCAGCGCACTTGGCTTGGACGTGCTAAGTTACAACAGCAGGATTTGCGAAAAGCATTTTACGGAAAATTCGTTCCGGAATTCGCGTAAAGCAAGGTTATTGCAGTATGCAATTCCTTCTATAGGTGGCAAGATTGCTGATAAGAGCCCTGTCGCTATAGAAGGAGAAAGGCACGCAATCAACCAAGAAGAGGCCTTCGCCACGAGGCCAACAACACGAGATCAATGTGTACAAACGGGTAATTGTTTGCGTAATTTTACACCAAAAAAAAATAAACTGAAAAGTAAATTAAATGATGCTAAAGAAAAAATCGTAAAGCTGGAAAATGAACGCCGCGAGGTAGATAATATTCTTAAAGAAAAAGATGCTATTATTGTTTTCTTAGACAATCAACTGCAAAGGACTCATCTCGAGTTCCAAAATTTTAGAGAAAATTGCCATAGGAGCAATACCGAGGTTTTGTCGAAAGACATGAACATTTTAGTTTCTAATGTAAAAAACAATTTTGGAAAAAATGTTAAGGGAAACCGGTTTTCAAAGGAGTTGAAAATGTTCGCACTTTCAGTGTACTTTACTTCTCCTGTTACATACAGGCTATTACGGCCATCATTAAATCTCCCATCTACTAATACACTACGCAATTTCATTTCCCATTGGCCCAAGACACCAGGCAATATTGAAATAAGTGTAAAAAGCTTAGAATTAAAAACCAGTCAGCTACCCGATATTTTTAAATATTGTTCAATTTCAGCTGATGAGATGTCTATTAAGTCGCACCTCGAGTATTGTAGGAAAGCAGATTACATAACAGGTTTTGAAGATTTCGGTTTGGACGAATACCGATCAAAATGGCCGGCTCGGAATGTTGTGGTGCTTTTAGTACAAGGCATTTTTAAGAAATGGAAGCATCCCCTTGTATACTATTATTTAAGAACAAACTGTCCACCCTTTCTTTTAAAAAAAAAAATATTTGAAGCCATTCGTGCTTTAAAAAAGAGTGGGCTTCATCCCATTCAATTTGTTTCCGACCAAGGTAGCAATTTTCGAGGTCTATCGCGTCTATTAGGAGTTAGTATCGATAGGCCTTTTTTCGAAGTAGATAGTCAAAAAGTTTTCTTTTTTTTTGATTCCCCGCACCTGCTCAAAAGCACGAGAAACTGCCTGTTAAAAAATGATATTGTTTTTAAAAATCCCTCAGGTTTTCAACGGGCCACCTGGAAAGATATTTTAGAGCTATATAGAGTAGATTCACAAAACAATATCCGGCTTACGCCGAAATTAACAGACTGACATATTAATCCTAATACCTTCCAGAAGATGAAGGTAAAATATGCAGCTCAAATTTTGAGCAATACTGTTGCTTCAGGGCTCTTAACATACGCTAGTTCCGGTCTTGGACCATCCACAATTTTCGGCACCGCCGAGCTAGTTTCATTTTTCAATAATTTATTTGATGTTTTCAATTCGTCCGCTTCCACTGATAGTGTAGGATACAGATCAGCTTTTAGGGGAAATGAAATGCAGGGCAAATTTTTACAAGAAGCCCAGCATTTTTTAAAATCACTACAAATATTAGATAATAATAGCAATATAACTAGTCATTTTTTTTTCATAAAAGGTTGGCTGCTAAATATTTCATCGCTCCGTAGCCTCTGGGATGTCTTGTCCAGATGTGGGTTTGAAAAAATTCTTACTAGACATCTAAATCAAGATAGCTTAGAGCATTTTTTTGGAACAATAAGAAGCAGTAACGGAAACAACGTAAGAACAACACCCCAACAGTTCGTGTCGTCTTTTCAAAAACTTTGGGGATTGCAATACTTAAAAATTGTTCAAAACGGTAATTGTGACGACGTGCAGGCGGAGCAATTAAATTGTATGATAAATCATCCGTTGGTTAGGAGCGTCGACTGGATAAGTGTTAATTTGGAGCAAGGGCATACGAGCACCTTCATTACCAATCTTCCCACAGATGTAGACATAACTGCCTTTTTAAAATAAAACAGTTTTGTCTATGTGTGTGGTTGGCTTTTACGAAAGTGTTCTCAAAGCCACTGTTGCACATTAGCTTTGCCGTATCTAATCGATGCAGAACCTTCGACCAGTACGATTTTCACTCAATTCAAAGAATATGAGAATTGCAATTTACTTGTACCGCCTCCACAGTTCGTTGAATATATCCGCGACATTGATAATCAATTTTGTGATGTTTTCGAAAGTTGTTGTAGTAAAAAGTATTTATTAAAACATATCTTTAATTTAATAAAACCTAAATTCAGTTACGTATGTTGTGAAAATTTGCCCGAGCATTTCATTATTAAATATTTTTTAAGAATCCGAATATATTTCATTTTAAAATTTTGGAACCGTGATTTGGCCGATCCGAACTGTAGAAATAAAATTCTTTGCGTGTCACACCTGTAATGTTATGCTATCAGCTGCACAATTTCAAGATCGCTGGGAGATGGAATATTTATTTATTCCGAATAAGAATGGTAAACCACAGTGTTTGGAATGTTCACAGATCATAGCGGTGTGTAAAGAATATAACTTGAAGCGCCATTATCTTTCCATGCATGAAAAAAAGTATCATTCGTACACGCGAGACATGAAAATACCACTAGTGAAAAAAATGAAAAAGCAGCTGGATTATCAAACGAATTATTTTAATCAAGAACCAACATTTCAAGAAGCATCTGTAGCTGCATCGTTTGAAGTTTGTTTAGAAATAGCAAAGGCAAAGAAGCCATTTTTGGATGGAGAATTAATTAAAAAATGTGCGATAAAAATGGCTCAAGCATTCAATGACAACGAAATGGTAAGAAAATTTCAAACAGTACCACTTTCTCACCAGACTGTAAGCCCACGTGTAAACGAGATTAGCATGCATGTCACTAATAAATTAGAAAACCTAATCAATAGTTGCTGCTATTTTTCGGTAGCATTGGATGAAAGCACAGACATTTCCGATACAAGTCAAATGCTTATCTTTATAAGAACTGTAAATGAAAACTATAGTTATTCAGAAGAACTTTTAAAATTACAATCATTACACGGAACAACGAAAGGTGAAGATATTTACAAACAATTAAAATGTGCAGTAGAGCAGTATGGCGGATTCGACAAGTGCACTGCTATTGTAACCGATGGTGCTAGAGCTATGACGGGCAAAAATATTGGGCTCGCGGGACTTCTGCAAAAAGAAGGAATTACATGTCGTATGTTACACTGTATTATCCATCAGGAGGCATTGTGTGGTTTATCTCTACAACTAAAAGACGTAATGGACAAGATTTGCAAAATTACTAATTTAATTCGCGGCGGAAATCGTTCTCTTACGCACCGAAAATTTAAAACATTTTTTGATGAATTGGAAACTGAGTATGGAGATCTGCTTTTACATAGTAACGTTCGTTGGTTAAGTGCTGGAAAGTGCTTGAGGAGATTCTTTCAATTTCGAAAAGAAGTTCATCTTTTTCTCACAGAAATTGCCGTCGATGAAAATTTGACAGCAAATTTAGTTGATAAAAATTTTATTTATTCACTTGCTTTCCTAACGGACATTACAAATTACTTAAATATTTTGAATAAATCCTTGCAAGGACAAGATCAAAATGTGTGTTGCCTTTATAAATATGTTACTGGATTTAGAAACAAATTACAATTGAAACGGTAACCTTTTAAATCCTCTATGATCTGTTGGGGGACAGCGTTAAGTGCACATCCAATGAGAAAATGTCCGGGAGTAAGTATTACGGTTTCGTCGACGTCATTGTTGACCGCAAAACATTTGTTGATTACAAAACATTTATAGCGTTACCAAGGCTACTGACATTGGTATATTATAGCGTTACCAAGGCTACTGACATTGGTAAATTAACTGATAAGTGAAAGTGACAATTTCAATATGGAGGATGAGACAGATCTATTTGTCATAATTGCGAGACAAAAAACGCTAGCAGAAGAGCTAGAGAAGGCAACTATAAACTTCAAAAAAGATAGTGCTTCTAGAAAGACTCCGAGTTATAAACAGGAGCGTTTGGAGAGAATAAATGCACTATGGGCCGAATTTCAAAACAACCATGAAAAAATAAAGGACTCAGTCAAACCAGACACGCCATATATGGGGAGAAATACATATGGCAGAGTCGAGGAGATGTATAAAAAACTAAAAGGTTTATTAGAAAGCATAGTTCCTCATGAAGTAGGAGAAATAGGATCGGCCAAAGCAACTACGTCTAAGGACATCAGCCTCCAATCGCAAAGACTCAGAAAACTTTACGTGAAAATTGAAGCTATACTCGGTAACATGAAGAAAAGTCAAAGAAACCTCATATGGATGAAACACAAGGAAACGACACTCCTGAAGAGATCCCGAGCAGCATAAACTTTAAACGCTACCAATGTTTTAAAAACTCAGAAGCCCAGACACAAGAGAAAACACGAGCCTTTGATGTGTCCTTTAAAACAAGAGAAGGTTTTTTAAGAACAAAAGCCAAGTATTCGAACAGCCCATACATCACAGGTCATCTGTGTTCACCCATTGTTGCGGATGATCAACAATTTATCCTTGAGCAATTTATCCACTGTAAACGACACAGAGTTCTCAAGGATTTTATATTGCTCAATGGAATTACAACAGAAATTAATTCCCCCGGTCATTCATGTCAACCTTATGAATGCTTCCCACTATTAATCGATCAAATCTTACTTGATAATTCAATCTATCCTGACACAAACGAGATCAAGTCTCAACTTAAGAAGATCTTAGGTCTCTCTCAAACTTTGTTTAAAATAAAGAAAGACCACTTCCTGACTCCCAGTGACCATCTCAGAGCCTCCCTAAAGCAAGGTGAGTATAATAAGGGGTTGACTCAACCCTTTTGTGACAAGGAGTTACAACTGTTGCTACCAGCATACTTAAACAAGGTTAAAGCAGAAAAAATAAAAGATATCATGTGCAATGTTAGAATTGACTATGGCACATTCCTCCCCTTGGGCTCTACTATCCTTCTTGATAGGGACACCGGGGCCTTTAAATGTCTACACCATTCAAATTCCTTATTATTCCCTACAAATCAATTCATTATGGTATTAGATTCACTACAAAGTGAATTCCCCTTACTCCTCTCTTGGCTCCTAACAGATAAGCAACATATCTATGCAGAAAACTCTATCTTCTCAGTCGGATCAGAATTGTTGCATTACTTCAGATCTTTAAGGAAGGAAAAAGGAGGAAAAGATTTTTACTCCATTTTAAGTAATTGGGAATCCCTTATTGTGGGATATACCATTAGCTCCCCTGACGACCTAGGGTGCACCCGGTTATTCAATGAAATGAAATTAGCTATCAATCGGAAAACCAATTATGAATGGTGGCCAGGATTGCTTCCTCCATCATATGATCAAGTCACCATGAAGATGTATTTGGAATTGACAGGAATCACCAAGTGTTTTGGTCATCCTACTATTGATATGTCAACAAGCCTTAATGTAGTACGAGAATATGGGTCAACCCATGCGAGAATTAATCCCGATGTTCTCAGCAAAATTACATCTCAACTCATAAAAACATTTTGCCTAAATTACCATGCCCGACATGGCTGTTATCCACCAATCAAAATAGCTCCTCTGAACATCACCCGGCTATTTAAATCTCAGAGGAAAATAAGACGATCCTTTAATATTAGTTGGTTAGACTGGTTGACTATCGAGTTTGACAAAACATTGGAATTTGACTACAGTTTCGACACATCTGTCTTTGTTAAAGATACTGCTTTAGCCCCACCCTACAGTGCGTGGGCAGCATCTTTTGATGAATGCGCCTTCCAGAATATATATGGAAAGACAAGACCCAGACACCACTTCAGACAAGAGGATAAAAGACTCATCCTGCGTTACTTGAGAGGGGACAGAGCGGAGGTCTATACAAAGATTAAAGAACTAGATGGCGGTTACTGGGATCCAGAGGGAAGAACTGCTGTTTATTGTAGAAAAGAGAGAGAATTGAAGGAAGAAGGTAGGGTTTTTGTAAAACAGGAATTTCGACAAAGATTAGGACAGGTAGTGAAGGAGCATAACATCTCGAAACAGGTCTTCAGGTACTACCTAGAGCAAACAATGACAGATAGTGAGATCCAGCTCATCCAAAAACAAGTAGCTATGTCAGAGTTGGGTCGGCAAGGCAATGACATTATCAATCTTGATTTGTCAAAATGGAACTTATGTTTTAGGTATCAGACAGTCTATCGCCTAGGAGAGTTCTTAGACCAGTTGTTTGGTTTAAGTAGGGTGTATCGAGATAGCCACCTCTGGTTTATCCAATCGAAAGTGTTTTGCAACTCCAGATTGTGCCCTCCTGATTACAACCACCTGGGAGAACCTATTGATGGTCCGTATTTTATCAGCAACCATAAAGGGGGAGGTGAGGGGATGTGCCAGAAATTCTGGACCTTAATTAACATTGGAGTTATTAACTTCGTGGCAGAGAGTTTGGGTTTGCGAGTGAATATAATGGGGCAGGGTGATAATCAGGTGGTGGTTATCAGGTACAGTAACATTCAACAGGAAAATAGAAAACAACTCCTCAATGAATTTATGGAAATGTTAGAAGTAACCTTTGCACAAATCAACCTTAAGCTTAAGTTAAGTGAGACATGGTACTCAAATTCCCTCTTTGAGTATGGGAAGATGAGATATTATAAGCCAACTTACTAAAAAAATAAGCAGACTAATTCCAGATATTAATGACGGAGTTAGCACTTTCCAATCTGGTTTGTGTTCCATCAATACAACAACAGAGTCATGTGTCAAGACCGAGATGGATCCTGATCATCCGTTTTTTATAAATCAATTTGAATGCTTACATTATCTACTCAGGAAGAATGTAATTTTACTTAATGACACGACCAATGACATCCTTAAGTATATGTTTTTTCCAACAGATTTTGGAGGCATCCCCCTTTCCACATATGGGGGTCATTATATTCGTGGTCATGATGATGCTCTTAGTATCTGGCTCAGTCTCTATACCTATATGCAAATCAAAGCACCCGACCTCTGGAATAAGGTCCTCCCATTACTCCAGCTAGACCCGTCTCCCAGGGTGAACTATAGGAAACTACTAGAGGATATCAGGTGTCTGAATGTAACACCCTTGCCTAATATAGAATCAGATATAAAGAATGTTACTTCTTTTTTCTTAGAAAACTCTTCGGATGTGGTGACTAATCCAGAGATAAGGAAATTATACAATCCCCATGAATCCTATCCTTTAGACGAGTTAGTAGATGTCCTCACAACAATGGACCCTCTCTACCTCCCATTTGGACATGAGATACTGAGATTAAGTAATTCTGGTGCTATCCTATACCTCCAAAACAAACTGACCAACGTTAGTACGATTAACGCAGTAGTACAAGAGCTTTACGAGCGGGATTTTATCGCCATGTCCCGGTTTTTGCTTCCTGTTGTGGTTGAAACCCTAAGGTCTAGAAATATCAAAAACTCCTGCGAACTCGTGCGCCTTGTCCAAGACCAACTTTGTCCCACTTATGTCGCAACAAAAATAAGAACCCTTCATTGGCGGAAGACCTTTTTGACCCCTACAAAACCATGTCCGCTACATCAAGTTCGTTTATGGGACATGGATGATGCCCCCGAACATATCCGACATAGATCAATTTATATTTCTCTCAGCAACACCTTCATAACAAGTCCTACGGTCTTTTTAAATCCTAAGGGGGTTTTTGATCCCTACATAGGAAAACAGACATCAGAAAAGATAGAGACTCCTTCCTTGGATTTATCTGTACGGTCTTCAGAAACCATAGCATATCAGCAACTCGCTAATATTAAATCCTGGGTGGACAAGTTGGGTTCCACTAATTTGAGTACACTCCTGATCCGGCTCGAAGGACCAAATTGTTGAATGAAATAACCACACTGTGTTGTCACTGTCGAACCACTTGACTCTTTATTTTTGTACTCTAGCTTATATACTAAAATTATGCTTATTCTACACAGAAAAAAAATGATATTTTGGTGGGAACTCAAATTAATCGTAAATTGCTGCGTGTGTGACATTTGATGCTATTGTTTACTCGACAGGTAGACTGCGCGAATGTCACTTGAAGCCGTTGTTTATTTTGCAATTCATGGGAATGTCTCAAATTGTTGGTCACAACAGTCCCTAAAGCCACGTTTAATGAAAGGTGTGGATATCAGTAAATTATCAGTTCACTGGATGGCAAATAAAAAAGCCTGGGTGACCACCCACATTTTTATTTAATGGTTTAATAAATGTTTTGTCCCCGAAGTAAGACGCTATCTGAACTCAAAAGGTCTTGAATTTAAGGTTCTATTGATTTTAGACAATGCCCCCGGCCATCCGGTCCTGGAACATGAAAATGTGCAATTTTGTATTCTGCCACCAAACACAACATCTATACTACAACCGCTAGACCAAGGAATAATTGCGGCACTTAAAACTTATTACGTAAAACAATCATTTCAATATATTTTGGACAAACGGCAACGTGAAAGAACGCTGACAGTCATTGATGTGTGGAAACAATTTTCAATTATGGATTGCATCAATCAAGCTACAATAAATTAGCATTGTCTGAAGTAAGACCGTCAACCTTGAATAAATGTTGGAAAGCTGTTTGGCCAGAATGTGTTAAAAGCACTGATACCACCCTTAACAACACAACAGAATTTCCCAACATCATAACTCTGGCGCAACAAATTGGTGGAGAAGGATTTGATGATCTGTCTTTTCAAGATATCGATGAACTGTTGGTGGACAAAGCTCTTAGCGAAGATGAAATAATAGAGTGTGCCCTTGAGACGAACCCGCTCTAAATGCGCTCATTTTAAAACAAAAGATCCTAATGAGGAGCGAGCTGAAAGGTTTCAACAAGATCTAATGTTATTATTGGCCCCTTACAGAGAATTATATAAGGGATTAGTCAAAACAAGAACACAGCGATTGATAACCGAATTTGTTCATAAAACCACTGTAGCTGGTGTTGCGAAAAATGAAATTGGCGGGCAGTCATTCATAATTATTGTGAAATTATATATTATAAATAAGAAAAGAGGAAAAGAAACATGAGAACTTGTGTATTGGGCTGCAATGAGTGGATGCATCTCTTCAGACCATGCAGCGATGAAATGTAAGTATCTTCAATCCTAATTTTGATTATTTGTTTTGTTGATAAAACAACCCCCTTATGACCTATCCACTTTATATATGTATATTGACGCCGATGACCGGGGTTCAAATCCCGCAACAGCTTAGTCATCGAAATCGTATTACGCGGCGTTTCTCCTCAGTGGGGTTCTGACAAAACCCCCTGTAGTATAACTTGTCTAGTAAAACCTTCTCGAATATGTATATATACATATATATATTCCTTAAAAAGTCAACGCTTATCTTGAAATCGAAAACGGAAATATATATGTATATCAAAGGGTCATCCAATAAAAGGTGTTATTTTATTAACAATGGGAAACTTTTTTTTTTCCTGAAAATCAGTGATATTTTAATTTAATTCAAAAAAAGAAACCCTGACGCTAGTAACGAGGTACAACATCTCCTTCAGTTTTCATTCTATATATATATATATATAGTCTACAATACGGTCTATCTGTAGCTATACTACAAATATACTCTACCCTGTCTAGGCGTGAAAAATGGCGCAGCGCCATTGGACGTGCTAAGTTACAACAGCAGGATTTGCGAAAAGCATTTTACGGAAAATTCGTTCCGGAATTCGCGTAAAGCAAGGTTATTGCAGTATGCAATTCCTTCTATAGGTGGCAAGATTGCTGATAAGAGCCCTGTCGCTATAGAAGGAGAAAGGCACGCAATCAACCAAGAAGAGGCCTTCGCCACGAGGCCAACAACACGAGATCAATGTGTACAAACGGGTAATTGTTTGCGTAATTTTACACCAAAAAAAAATAAACTGAAAAGTAAATTAAATGATGCTAAAGAAAAAATCGTAAAGCTGGAAAATGAACGCCGCGAGGTAGATAATATTCTTAAAGAAAAAGATGCTATTATTGTTTTCTTAGACAATCAACTGCAAAGGACTCATCTCGAGTTCCAAAATTTTAGAGAAAATTGCCATAGGAGCAATACCGAGGTTTTGTCGAAAGACATGAACATTTTAGTTTCTAATGTAAAAAACAATTTTGGAAAAAATGTTAAGGGAAACCGGTTTTCAAAGGAGTTGAAAATGTTCGCACTTTCAGTGTACTTTACTTCTCCTGTTACATACAGGCTATTACGGCCATCATTAAATCTCCCATCTACTAATACACTACGCAATTTCATTTCCCATTGGCCCAAGACACCAGGCAATATTGAAATAAGTGTAAAAAGCTTAGAATTAAAAACCAGTCAGCTACCCGATATTTTTAAATATTGTTCAATTTCAGCTGATGAGATGTCTATTAAGTCGCACCTCGAGTATTGTAGGAAAGCAGATTACATAACAGGTTTTGAAGATTTCGGTTTGGACGAATACCGATCAAAATGGCCGGCTCGGAATGTTGTGGTGCTTTTAGTACAAGGCATTTTTAAGAAATGGAAGCATCCCCTTGTATACTATTATTTAAGAACAAACTGTCCACCCTTTCTTTTAAAAAAAAAAATATTTGAAGCCATTCGTGCTTTAAAAAAGAGTGGGCTTCATCCCATTCAATTTGTTTCCGACCAAGGTAGCAATTTTCGAGGTCTATCGCGTCTATTAGGAGTTAGTATCGATAGGCCTTTTTTCGAAGTAGATAGTCAAAAAGTTTTCTTTTTTTTTGATTCCCCGCACCTGCTCAAAAGCACGAGAAACTGCCTGTTAAAAAATGATATTGTTTTTAAAAATCCCTCAGGTTTTCAACGGGCCACCTGGAAAGATATTTTAGAGCTATATAGAGTAGATTCACAAAACAATATCCGGCTTACGCCGAAATTAACAGACTGACATATTAATCCTAATACCTTCCAGAAGATGAAGGTAAAATATGCAGCTCAAATTTTGAGCAATACTGTTGCTTCAGGGCTCTTAACATACGCTAGTTCCGGTCTTGGACCATCCACAATTTTCGGCACCGCCGAGCTAGTTTCATTTTTCAATAATTTATTTGATGTTTTCAATTCGTCCGCTTCCACTGATAGTGTAGGATACAGATCAGCTTTTAGGGGAAATGAAATGCAGGGCAAATTTTTACAAGAAGCCCAGCATTTTTTAAAATCACTACAAATATTAGATAATAATAGCAATATAACTAGTCATTTTTTTTTCATAAAAGGTTGGCTGCTAAATATTTCATCGCTCCGTAGCCTCTGGGATGTCTTGTCCAGATGTGGGTTTGAAAAAATTCTTACTAGACATCTAAATCAAGATAGCTTAGAGCATTTTTTTGGAACAATAAGAAGCAGTAACGGAAACAACGTAAGAACAACACCCCAACAGTTCGTGTCGTCTTTTCAAAAACTTTGGGGATTGCAATACTTAAAAATTGTTCAAAACGGTAATTGTGACGACGTGCAGGCGGAGCAATTAAATTGTATGATAAATCATCCGTTGGTTAGGAGCGTCGACTGGATAAGTGTTAATTTGGAGCAAGGGCATACGAGCACCTTCATTACCAATCTTCCCACAGATGTAGACATAACTGCCTTTTTAAAATAAAACAGTTTTGTCTATGTGTGTGGTTGGCTTTTACGAAAGTGTTCTCAAAGCCACTGTTGCACATTAGCTTTGCCGTATCTAATCGATGCAGAACCTTCGACCAGTACGATTTTCACTCAATTCAAAGAATATGAGAATTGCAATTTACTTGTACCGCCTCCACAGTTCGTTGAATATATCCGCGACATTGATAATCAATTTTGTGATGTTTTCGAAAGTTGTTGTAGTAAAAAGTATTTATTAAAACATATCTTTAATTTAATAAAACCTAAATTCAGTTACGTATGTTGTGAAAATTTGCCCGAGCATTTCATTATTAAATATTTTTTAAGAATCCGAATATATTTCATTTTAACATTTTGGAACCGTGATTTGGCCGATCCGAACTGTAGAAATAAAATTCTTTGCGTGTCACACCTGTAATGTTATGCTATCAGCTGCACAATTTCAAGATCGCTGGGAGATGGAATATTTATTTATTCCGAATAAGAATGGTAAACCACAGTGTTTGGAATGTTCACAGATCATAGCGGTGTGTAAAGAATATAACTTGAAGCGCCATTATCTTTCCATGCATGAAAAAAAGTATCATTCGTACACGCGAGACATGAAAATACCACTAGTGAAAAAAATGAAAAAGCAGCTGGATTATCAAACGAATTATTTTAATCAAGAACCAACATTTCAAGAAGCATCTGTAGCTGCATCGTTTGAAGTTTGTTTAGAAATAGCAAAGGCAAAGAAGCCATTTTTGGATGGAGAATTAATTAAAAAATGTGCGATAAAAATGGCTCAAGCATTCAATGACAACGAAATGGTAAGAAAATTTCAAACAGTACCACTTTCTCACCAGACTGTAAGCCCACGTGTAAACGAGATTAGCATGCATGTCACTAATAAATTAGAAAACCTAATCAATAGTTGCTGCTATTTTTCGGTAGCATTGGATGAAAGCAGAGACATTTCCGATACAAGTCAAATGCTTATCTTTATAAGAACTGTAAATGAAAACTATAGTTATTCAGAAGAACTTTTAAAATTACAATCATTACACGGAACAACGAAAGGTGAAGATATTTACAAACAATTAAAATGTGCAGTAGAGCAGTATGGCGGATTCGACAAGTGCACTGCTATTGTAACCGATGGTGCTAGAGCTATGACGGGCAAAAATATTGGGCTCGCGGGACTTCTGCAAAAAGAAGGAATTACATGTCGTATGTTACACTGTATTATCCATCAGGAGGCATTGTGTGGTTTATCTCTACAACTAAAAGACGTAATGGACAAGATTTGCAAAATTACTAATTTAATTCGCGGCGGAAATCGTTCTCTTACGCACCGAAAATTTAAAACATTTTTTGATGAATTGGAAACTGAGTATGGAGATCTGCTTTTACATAGTAACGTTCGTTGGTTAAGTGCTGGAAAGTGCTTGAGGAGATTCTTTCAATTTCGAAAAGAAGTTCATCTTTTTCTCACAGAAATTGCCGTCGATGAAAATTTGACAGCAAATTTAGTTGATAAAAATTTTATTTATTCACTTGCTTTCCTAACGGACATTACAAATTACTTAAATATTTTGAATAAATCCTTGCAAGGACAAGATCAAAATGTGTGTTGCCTTTATAAATATGTTACTGGATTTAGAAACAAATTACAATTGAAACGGTAACCTTTTAAATCCTCTATGATCTGTTGGGGGACAGCGTTAAGTGCACATCCAATGAGAAAATGTCCGGGAGTAAGTATTACGGTTTCGTCGACGTCATTGTTGACCGCAAAACATTTGTTGATTACAAAACATTTATAGCGTTACCAAGGCTACTGACATTGGTATATTATAGCGTTACCAAGGCTACTGACATTGGTAAATTAACTGATAAGTGAAAGTGACAATTTCAATATGGAGGATGAGACAGATCTATTTGTCATAATTGCGAGACAAAAAACGCTAGCAGAAGAGCTAGAGAAGGCAACTATAAACTTCAAAAAAGATAGTGCTTCTAGAAAGACTCCGAGTTATAAACAGGAGCGTTTGGAGAGAATAAATGCACTATGGGCCGAATTTCAAAACAACCATGAAAAAATAAAGGACTCAGTCAAACCAGACACGCCATATATGGGGAGAAATACATATGGCAGAGTCGAGGAGATGTATAAAAAACTAAAAGGTTTATTAGAAAGCATAGTTCCTCATGAAGTAGGAGAAATAGGATCGGCCAAAGCAACTACGTCTAAGGACATCAGCCTCCAATCGCAAAGACTCAGAAAACTTTACGTGAAAATTGAAGCTATACTCGGTAACATGAAGAAAAGTCAAAGAAACCTCATATGGATGAAACACAAGGAAACGACACTCCTGAAGAGATCCCGAGCAGCATAAACTTTAAACGCTACCAATGTTTTAAAAACTCAGAAGCCCAGACACAAGAGAAAACACGAGCCTTTGATGTGTCCTTTAAAACAAGAGAAGGTTTTTTAAGAACAAAAGCCAAGTATTCGAACAGCCCATACATCACAGGTCATCTGTGTTCACCCATTGTTGCGGATGATCAACAATTTATCCTTGAGCATGATAAGTTCCACTGTAAACGACACAGAGTTCTCAAGGATTTTATATTGCTCAATGGAATTACAACAGAAATTAATTCCCCCGGTCATTCATGTCAACCTTATGAATGCTTCCCACTATTAATCGATCAAATCTTACTTGATAATTCAATCTATCCTGACACAAACGAGATCAAGTCTCAACTTAAGAAGATCTTAGGTCTCTCTCAAACTTTGTTTAAAATAAAGAAAGACCACTTCCTGACTCCCAGTGACCATCTCAGAGCCTCCCTAAAGCAAGGTGAGTATAATAAGGGGTTGACTCAACCCTTTTGTGACAAGGAGTTACAACTGTTGCTACCAGCATACTTAAACAAGGTTAAAGCAGAAAAAATAAAAGATATCATGTGCAATGTTAGAATTGACTATGGCACATTCCTCCCCTTGGGCTCTACTATCCTTCTTGATAGGGACACCGGGGCCTTTAAATGTCTACACCATTCAAATTCCTTATTATTCCCTACAAATCAATTCATTATGGTATTAGATTCACTACAAAGTGAATTCCCCTTACTCCTCTCTTGGCTCCTAACAGATAAGCAACATATCTATGCAGAAAACTCTATCTTCTCAGTCGGATCAGAATTGTTGCATTACTTCAGATCTTTAAGGAAGGAAAAAGGAGGAAAAGATTTTTACTCCATTTTAAGTAATTGGGAATCCCTTATTGTGGGATATACCATTAGCTCCCCTGACGACCTAGGGTGCACCCGGTTATTCAATGAAATGAAATTAGCTATCAATCGGAAAACCAATTATGAATGGTGGCCAGGATTGCTTCCTCCATCATATGATCAAGTCACCATGAAGATGTATTTGGAATTGACAGGAATCACCAAGTGTTTTGGTCATCCTACTATTGATATGTCAACAAGCCTTAATGTAGTACGAGAATATGGGTCAACCCATGCGAGAATTAATCCCGATGTTCTCAGCAAAATTACATCTCAACTCATAAAAACATTTTGCCTAAATTACCATGCCCGACATGGCTGTTATCCACCAATCAAAATAGCTCCTCTGAACATCACCCGGCTATTTAAATCTCAGAGGAAAATAAGACGATCCTTTAATATTAGTTGGTTAGACTGGTTGACTATCGAGTTTGACAAAACATTGGAATTTGACTACAGTTTCGACACATCTGTCTTTGTTAAAGATACTGCTTTAGCCCCACCCTACAGTGCGTGGGCAGCATCTTTTGATGAATGCGCCTTCCAGAATATATATGGAAAGACAAGACCCAGACACCACTTCAGACAAGAGGATAAAAGACTCATCCTGCGTTACTTGAGAGGGGACAGAGCGGAGGTCTATACAAAGATTAAAGAACTAGATGGCGGTTACTGGGATCCAGAGGGAAGAACTGCTGTTTATTGTAGAAAAGAGAGAGAATTGAAGGAAGAAGGTAGGGTTTTTGTAAAACAGGAATTTCGACAAAGATTAGGACAGGTAGTGAAGGAGCATAACATCTCGAAACAGGTCTTCAGGTACTACCTAGAGCAAACAATGACAGATAGTGAGATCCAGCTCATCCAAAAACAAGTAGCTATGTCAGAGTTGGGTCGGCAAGGCAATGACATTATCAATCTTGATTTGTCAAAATGGAACTTATGTTTTAGGTATCAGACAGTCTATCGCCTAGGAGAGTTCTTAGACCAGTTGTTTGGTTTAAGTAGGGTGTATCGAGATAGCCACCTCTGGTTTATCCAATCGAAAGTGTTTTGCAACTCCAGATTGTGCCCTCCTGATTACAACCACCTGGGAGAACCTATTGATGGTCCGTATTTTATCAGCAACCATAAAGGGGGAGGTGAGGGGATGTGCCAGAAATTCTGGACCTTAATTAACATTGGAGTTATTAACTTCGTGGCAGAGAGTTTGGGTTTGCGAGTGAATATAATGGGGCAGGGTGATAATCAGGTGGTGGTTATCAGGTACAGTAACATTCAACAGGAAAATAGAAAACAACTCCTCAATGAATTTATGGAAATGTTAGAAGTAACCTTTGCACAAATCAACCTTAAGCTTAAGTTAAGTGAGACATGGTACT
Organism: Merodon equestris; assembly: GCA_958301585.1. NCBI lineage: Eukaryota > Metazoa > Arthropoda > Insecta > Diptera > Syrphidae > Merodon > Merodon equestris. The sequence continues at coordinate 27,024,568 of OY284413.1, forward strand.
CAAATTCCCTCTTTGAGTATGGGAAGATGAGATATTATAAGGGGGAGGCTGTAAGCCAACTTACTAAAAAAATAAGCAGACTAATTCCAGATATTAATGACGGAGTTAGCACTTTCCAATCTGGTTTGTGTTCCATCAATACAACAACAGAGTCATGTGTCAAGACCGAGATGGATCCTGATCATCCGTTTTTTATAAATCAATTTGAATGCTTACATTATCTACTCAGGAAGAATGTAATTTTACTTAATGACACGACCAATGACATCCTTAAGTATATGTTTTTTCCAACAGATTTTGGAGGCATCCCCCTTTCCACATATGGGGGTCATTATATTCGTGGTCATGATGATGCTCTTAGTATCTGGCTCAGTCTCTATACCTATATGCAAATCAAAGCACCCGACCTCTGGAATAAGGTCCTCCCATTACTCCAGCTAGACCCGTCTCCCAGGGTGAACTATAGGAAACTACTAGAGGATATCAGGTGTCTGAATGTAACACCCTTGCCTAATATAGAATCAGATATAAAGAATGTTACTTCTTTTTTCTTAGAAAACTCTTCGGATGTGGTGACTAATCCAGAGATAAGGAAATTATACAATCCCCATGAATCCTATCCTTTAGACGAGTTAGTAGATGTCCTCACAACAATGGACCCTCTCTACCTCCCATTTGGACATGAGATACTGAGATTAAGTAATTCTGGTGCTATCCTATACCTCCAAAACAAACTGACCAACGTTAGTACGATTAACGCAGTAGTACAAGAGCTTTACGAGCGGGATTTTATCGCCATGTCCCGGTTTTTGCTTCCTGTTGTGGTTGAAACCCTAAGGTCTAGAAATATCAAAAACTCCTGCGAACTCGTGCGCCTTGTCCAAGACCAACTTTGTCCCACTTATGTCGCAACAAAAATAAGAACCCTTCATTGGCGGAAGACCTTTTTGACCCCTACAAAACCATGTCCGCTACATCAAGTTCGTTTATGGGACATGGATGATGCCCCCGAACATATCCGACATAGATCAATTTATATTTCTCTCAGCAACACCTTCATAACAAGTCCTACGGTCTTTTTAAATCCTAAGGGGGTTTTTGATCCCTACATAGGAAAACAGACATCAGAAAAGATAGAGACTCCTTCCTTGGATTTATCTGTACGGTCTTCAGAAACCATAGCATATCAGCAACTCGCTAATATTAAATCCTGGGTGGACAAGTTGGGTTCCACTAATTTGAGTACACTCCTGATCCGGCTCGAAGGACCAAATTGTTGAATGAAATAACCACACTGTGTTGTCACTGTCGAACCACTTGACTCTTTATTTTTGTACTCTAGCTTATATACTAAAATTATGCTTATTCTACACAGAAAAAAAATGATATTTTGGTGGGAACTCAAATTAATCGTAAATTGCTGCGTGTGTGACATTTGATGCTATTGTTTACTCGACAGGTAGACTGCGCGAATGTCACTTGAAGCCGTTGTTTATTTTGCAATTCATGGGAATGTCTCAAATTGTTGGTCACAACAGTCCCTAAAGCCACGTTTAATGAAAGGTGTGGATATCAGTAAATTATCAGTTCACTGGATGGCAAATAAAAAAGCCTGGGTGACCACCCACATTTTTATTTAATGGTTTAATAAATGTTTTGTCCCCGAAGTAAGACGCTATCTGAACTCAAAAGGTCTTGAATTTAAGGTTCTATTGATTTTAGACAATGCCCCCGGCCATCCGGTCCTGGAACATGAAAATGTGCAATTTTGTATTCTGCCACCAAACACAACATCTATACTACAACCGCTAGACCAAGGAATAATTGCGGCACTTAAAACTTATTACGTAAAACAATCATTTCAATATATTTTGGACAAACGGCAACGTGAAAGAACGCTGACAGTCATTGATGTGTGGAAACAATTTTCAATTATGGATTGCATCAATCAAGCTACAATAAATTAGCATTGTCTGAAGTAAGACCGTCAACCTTGAATAAATGTTGGAAAGCTGTTTGGCCAGAATGTGTTAAAAGCACTGATACCACCCTTAACAACACAACAGAATTTCCCAACATCATAACTCTGGCGCAACAAATTGGTGGAGAAGGATTTGATGATCTGTCTTTTCAAGATATCGATGAACTGTTGGTGGACAAAGCTCTTAGCGAAGATGAAATAATAGAGTGTGCCCTTGAGACGAACCCGCTCTAAATGCGCTCATTTTAAAACAAAAGATCCTAATGAGGAGCGAGCTGAAAGGTTTCAACAAGATCTAATGTTATTATTGGCCCCTTACAGAGAATTATATAAGGGATTAGTCAAAACAAGAACACAGCGATTGATAACCGAATTTGTTCATAAAACCACTGTAGCTGGTGTTGCGAAAAATGAAATTGGCGGGCAGTCATTCATAATTATTGTGAAATTATATATTATAAATAAGAAAAGAGGAAAAGAAACATGAGAACTTGTGTATTGGGCTGCAATGAGTGGATGCATCTCTTCAGACCATGCAGCGATGAAATGTAAGTATCTTCAATCCTAATTTTGATTATTTGTTTTGTTGATAAAACAACCCCCTTATGACCTATCCACTTTATATATGTATATTGACGCCGATGACCGGGGTTCAAATCCCGCAACAGCTTAGTCATCGAAATCGTATTACGCGGCGTTTCTCCTCAGTGGGGTTCTGACAAAACCCCCTGTAGTATAACTTGTCTAGTAAAACCTTCTCGAATATGTATATATACATATATATATTCCTTAAAAAGTCAACGCTTATCTTGAAATCGAAAACGGAAATATATATGTATATCAAAGGGTCATCCAATAAAAGGTGTTATTTTATTAACAATGGGAAACTTTTTTTTTTCCTGAAAATCAGTGATATTTTAATTTAATTCAAAAAAAGAAACCCTGACGCTAGTAACGAGGTACAACATCTCCTTCAGTTTTCATTCTATATATATATATATATAGTCTACAATACGGTCTATCTGTAGCTATACTACAAATATACTCTACCCTGTCTAGGCGTGAAAAATGGCGCAGCGCACTTGGCTTGGACGTGCTAAGTTACAACAGCAGGATTTGCGAAAAGCATTTTACGGAAAATTCGTTCCGGAATTCGCGTAAAGCAAGGTTATTGCAGTATGCAATTCCTTCTATAGGTGGCAAGATTGCTGATAAGAGCCCTGTCGCTATAGAAGGAGAAAGGCACGCAATCAACCAAGAAGAGGCCTTCGCCACGAGGCCAACAACACGAGATCAATGTGTACAAACGGGTAATTGTTTGCGTAATTTTACACCAAAAAAAAATAAACTGAAAAGTAAATTAAATGATGCTAAAGAAAAAATCGTAAAGCTGGAAAATGAACGCCGCGAGGTAGATAATATTCTTAAAGAAAAAGATGCTATTATTGTTTTCTTAGACAATCAACTGCAAAGGACTCATCTCGAGTTCCAAAATTTTAGAGAAAATTGCCATAGGAGCAATACCGAGGTTTTGTCGAAAGACATGAACATTTTAGTTTCTAATGTAAAAAACAATTTTGGAAAAAATGTTAAGGGAAACCGGTTTTCAAAGGAGTTGAAAATGTTCGCACTTTCAGTGTACTTTACTTCTCCTGTTACATACAGGCTATTACGGCCATCATTAAATCTCCCATCTACTAATACACTACGCAATTTCATTTCCCATTGGCCCAAGACACCAGGCAATATTGAAATAAGTGTAAAAAGCTTAGAATTAAAAACCAGTCAGCTACCCGATATTTTTAAATATTGTTCAATTTCAGCTGATGAGATGTCTATTAAGTCGCACCTCGAGTATTGTAGGAAAGCAGATTACATAACAGGTTTTGAAGATTTCGGTTTGGACGAATACCGATCAAAATGGCCGGCTCGGAATGTTGTGGTGCTTTTAGTACAAGGCATTTTTAAGAAATGGAAGCATCCCCTTGTATACTATTATTTAAGAACAAACTGTCCACCCTTTCTTTTAAAAAAAAAAATATTTGAAGCCATTCGTGCTTTAAAAAAGAGTGGGCTTCATCCCATTCAATTTGTTTCCGACCAAGGTAGCAATTTTCGAGGTCTATCGCGTCTATTAGGAGTTAGTATCGATAGGCCTTTTTTCGAAGTAGATAGTCAAAAAGTTTTCTTTTTTTTTGATTCCCCGCACCTGCTCAAAAGCACGAGAAACTGCCTGTTAAAAAATGATATTGTTTTTAAAAATCCCTCAGGTTTTCAACGGGCCACCTGGAAAGATATTTTAGAGCTATATAGAGTAGATTCACAAAACAATATCCGGCTTACGCCGAAATTAACAGACTGACATATTAATCCTAATACCTTCCAGAAGATGAAGGTAAAATATGCAGCTCAAATTTTGAGCAATACTGTTGCTTCAGGGCTCTTAACATACGCTAGTTCCGGTCTTGGACCATCCACAATTTTCGGCACCGCCGAGCTAGTTTCATTTTTCAATAATTTATTTGATGTTTTCAATTCGTCCGCTTCCACTGATAGTGTAGGATACAGATCAGCTTTTAGGGGAAATGAAATGCAGGGCAAATTTTTACAAGAAGCCCAGCATTTTTTAAAATCACTACAAATATTAGATAATAATAGCAATATAACTAGTCATTTTTTTTTCATAAAAGGTTGGCTGCTAAATATTTCATCGCTCCGTAGCCTCTGGGATGTCTTGTCCAGATGTGGGTTTGAAAAAATTCTTACTAGACATCTAAATCAAGATAGCTTAGAGCATTTTTTTGGAACAATAAGAAGCAGTAACGGAAACAACGTAAGAACAACACCCCAACAGTTCGTGTCGTCTTTTCAAAAACTTTGGGGATTGCAATACTTAAAAATTGTTCAAAACGGTAATTGTGACGACGTGCAGGCGGAGCAATTAAATTGTATGATAAATCATCCGTTGGTTAGGAGCGTCGACTGGATAAGTGTTAATTTGGAGCAAGGGCATACGAGCACCTTCATTACCAATCTTCCCACAGATGTAGACATAACTGCCTTTTTAAAATAAAACAGTTTTGTCTATGTGTGTGGTTGGCTTTTACGAAAGTGTTCTCAAAGCCACTGTTGCACATTAGCTTTGCCGTATCTAATCGATGCAGAACCTTCGACCAGTACGATTTTCACTCAATTCAAAGAATATGAGAATTGCAATTTACTTGTACCGCCTCCACAGTTCGTTGAATATATCCGCGACATTGATAATCAATTTTGTGATGTTTTCGAAAGTTGTTGTAGTAAAAAGTATTTATTAAAACATATCTTTAATTTAATAAAACCTAAATTCAGTTACGTATGTTGTGAAAATTTGCCCGAGCATTTCATTATTAAATATTTTTTAAGAATCCGAATATATTTCATTTTAAAATTTTGGAACCGTGATTTGGCCGATCCGAACTGTAGAAATAAAATTCTTTGCGTGTCACACCTGTAATGTTATGCTATCAGCTGCACAATTTCAAGATCGCTGGGAGATGGAATATTTATTTATTCCGAATAAGAATGGTAAACCACAGTGTTTGGAATGTTCACAGATCATAGCGGTGTGTAAAGAATATAACTTGAAGCGCCATTATCTTTCCATGCATGAAAAAAAGTATCATTCGTACACGCGAGACATGAAAATACCACTAGTGAAAAAAATGAAAAAGCAGCTGGATTATCAAACGAATTATTTTAATCAAGAACCAACATTTCAAGAAGCATCTGTAGCTGCATCGTTTGAAGTTTGTTTAGAAATAGCAAAGGCAAAGAAGCCATTTTTGGATGGAGAATTAATTAAAAAATGTGCGATAAAAATGGCTCAAGCATTCAATGACAACGAAATGGTAAGAAAATTTCAAACAGTACCACTTTCTCACCAGACTGTAAGCCCACGTGTAAACGAGATTAGCATGCATGTCACTAATAAATTAGAAAACCTAATCAATAGTTGCTGCTATTTTTCGGTAGCATTGGATGAAAGCACAGACATTTCCGATACAAGTCAAATGCTTATCTTTATAAGAACTGTAAATGAAAACTATAGTTATTCAGAAGAACTTTTAAAATTACAATCATTACACGGAACAACGAAAGGTGAAGATATTTACAAACAATTAAAATGTGCAGTAGAGCAGTATGGCGGATTTGACAAGTGCACTGCTATTGTAACCGATGGTGCTAGAGCTATGACGGGCAAAAATATTGGGCTCGCGGGACTTCTGCAAAAAGAAGGAATTACATGTCGTATGTTACACTGTATTATCCATCAGGAGGCATTGTGTGGTTTATCTCTACAACTAAAAGACGTAATGGACAAGATTTGCAAAATTACTAATTTAATTCGCGGCGGAAATCGTTCTCTTACGCACCGAAAATTTAAAACATTTTTTGATGAATTGGAAACTGAGTATGGAGATCTGCTTTTACATAGTAACGTTCGTTGGTTAAGTGCTGGAAAGTGCTTGAGGAGATTCTTTCAATTTCGAAAAGAAGTTCATCTTTTTCTCACAGAAATTGCCGTCGATGAAAATTTGACAGCAAATTTAGTTGATAAAAATTTTATTTATTCACTTGCTTTCCTAACGGACATTACAAATTACTTAAATATTTTGAATAAATCCTTGCAAGGACAAGATCAAAATGTGTGTTGCCTTTATAAATATGTTACTGGATTTAGAAACAAATTACAATTGAAACGGTAACCTTTTAAATCCTCTATGATCTGTTGGGGGACAGCGTTAAGTGCACATCCAATGAGAAAATGTCCGGGAGTAAGTATTACGGTTTCGTCGACGTCATTGTTGACCGCAAAACATTTGTTGATTACAAAACATTTATAGCGTTACCAAGGCTACTGACATTGGTATATTATAGCGTTACCAAGGCTACTGACATTGGTAAATTAACTGATAAGTGAAAGTGACAATTTCAATATGGAGGATGAGACAGATCTATTTGTCATAATTGCGAGACAAAAAACGCTAGCAGAAGAGCTAGAGAAGGCAACTATAAACTTCAAAAAAGATAGTGCTTCTAGAAAGACTCCGAGTTATAAACAGGAGCGTTTGGAGAGAATAAATGCACTATGGGCCGAATTTCAAAACAACCATGAAAAAATAAAGGACTCAGTCAAACCAGACACGCCATATATGGGGAGAAATACATATGGCAGAGTCGAGGAGATGTATAAAAAACTAAAAGGTTTATTAGAAAGCATAGTTCCTCATGAAGTAGGAGAAATAGGATCGGCCAAAGCAACTACGTCTAAGGACATCAGCCTCCAATCGCAAAGACTCAGAAAACTTTACGTGAAAATTGAAGCTATACTCGGTAACATGAAGAAAAGTCAAAGAAACCTCATATGGATGAAACACAAGGAAACGACACTCCTGAAGAGATCCCGAGCAGCATAAACTTTAAACGCTACCAATGTTTTAAAAACTCAGAAGCCCAGACACAAGAGAAAACACGAGCCTTTGATGTGTCCTTTAAAACAAGAGAAGGTTTTTTAAGAACAAAAGCCAAGTATTCGAACAGCCCATACATCACAGGTCATCTGTGTTCACCCATTGTTGCGGATGATCAACAATTTATCCTTGAGCATGATAAGTTCCACTGTAAACGACACAGAGTTCTCAAGGATTTTATATTGCTCAATGGAATTACAACAGAAATTAATTCCCCCGGTCATTCATGTCAACCTTATGAATGCTTCCCACTATTAATCGATCAAATCTTACTTGATAATTCAATCTATCCTGACACAAACGAGATCAAGTCTCAACTTAAGAAGATCTTAGGTCTCTCTCAAACTTTGTTTAAAATAAAGAAAGACCACTTCCTGACTCCCAGTGACCATCTCAGAGCCTCCCTAAAGCAAGGTGAGTATAATAAGGGGTTGACTCAACCCTTTTGTGACAAGGAGTTACAACTGTTGCTACCAGCATACTTAAACAAGGTTAAAGCAGAAAAAATAAAAGATATCATGTGCAATGTTAGAATTGACTATGGCACATTCCTCCCCTTGGGCTCTACTATCCTTCTTGATAGGGACACCGGGGCCTTTAAATGTCTACACCATTCAAATTCCTTATTATTCCCTACAAATCAATTCATTATGGTATTAGATTCACTACAAAGTGAATTCCCCTTACTCGTCTCTTGGCTCCTAACAGATAAGCAACATATCTATGCAGAAAACTCTATCTTCTCAGTCGGATCAGAATTGTTGCATTACTTCAGATCTTTAAGGAAGGAAAAAGGAGGAAAAGATTTTTACTCCATTTTAAGTAATTGGGAATCCCTTATTGTGGGATATACCATTAGCTCCCCTGACGACCTAGGGTGCACCCGGTTATTCAATGAAATGAAATTAGCTATCAATCGGAAAACCAATTATGAATGGTGGCCAGGATTGCTTCCTCCATCATATGATCAAGTCACCATGAAGATGTATTTGGAATTGACAGGAATCACCAAGTGTTTTGGTCATCCTACTATTGATATGTCAACAAGCCTTAATGTAGTACGAGAATATGGGTCAACCCATGCGAGAATTAATCCCGATGTTCTCAGCAAAATTACATCTCAACTCATAAAAACATTTTGCCTAAATTACCATGCCCGACATGGCTGTTATCCACCAATCAAAATAGCTCCTCTGAACATCACCCGGCTATTTAAATCTCAGAGGAAAATAAGACGATCCTTTAATATTAGTTGGTTAGACTGGTTGACTATCGAGTTTGACAAAACATTGGAATTTGACTACAGTTTCGACACATCTGTCTTTGTTAAAGATACTGCTTTAGCCCCACCCTACAGTGCGTGGGCAGCATCTTTTGATGAATGCGCCTTCCAGAATATATATGGAAAGACAAGACCCAGACACCACTTCAGACAAGAGGATAAAAGACTCATCCTGCGTTACTTGAGAGGGGACAGAGCGGAGGTCTATACAAAGATTAAAGAACTAGATGGCGGTTACTGGGATCCAGAGGGAAGAACTGCTGTTTATTGTAGAAAAGAGAGAGAATTGAAGGAAGAAGGTAGGGTTTTTGTAAAACAGGAATTTCGACAAAGATTAGGACAGGTAGTGAAGGAGCATAACATCTCGAAACAGGTCTTCAGGTACTACCTAGAGCAAACAATGACAGATAGTGAGATCCAGCTCATCCAAAAACAAGTAGCTATGTCAGAGTTGGGTCGGCAAGGCAATGACATTATCAATCTTGATTTGTCAAAATGGAACTTATGTTTTAGGTATCAGACAGTCTATCGCCTAGGAGAGTTCTTAGACCAGTTGTTTGGTTTAAGTAGGGTGTATCGAGATAGCCACCTCTGGTTTATCCAATCGAAAGTGTTTTGCAACTCCAGATTGTGCCCTCCTGATTACAACCACCTGGGAGAACCTATTGATGGTCCGTATTTTATCAGCAACCATAAAGGGGGAGGTGAGGGGATGTGCCAGAAATTCTGGACCTTAATTAACATTGGAGTTATTAACTTCGTGGCAGAGAGTTTGGGTTTGCGAGTGAATATAATGGGGCAGGGTGATAATCAGGTGGTGGTTATCAGGTACAGTAACATTCAACAGGAAAATAGAAAACAACTCCTCAATGAATTTATGGAAATGTTAGAAGTAACCTTTGCACAAATCAACCTTAAGCTTAAGTTAAGTGAGACATGGTACTCAAATTCCCTCTTTGAGTATGGGAAGATGAGATATTATAAGGGGGAGGCTGTAAGCCAACTTACTAAAAAAATAAGCAGACTAATTCCAGATATTAATGACGGAGTTAGCACTTTCCAATCTGGTTTGTGTTCCATCAATACAACAACAGAGTCATGTGTCAAGACCGAGATGGATCCTGATCATCCGTTTTTTATAAATCAATTTGAATGCTTACATTATCTACTCAGGAAGAATGTAATTTTACTTAATGACACGACCAATGACATCCTTAAGTATATGTTTTTTCCAACAGATTTTGGAGGCATCCCCCTTTCCACATATGGGGGTCATTATATTCGTGGTCATGATGATGCTCTTAGTATCTGGCTCAGTCTCTATACCTATATGCAAATCAAAGCACCCGACCTCTGGAATAAGGTCCTCCCATTACTCCAGCTAGACCCGTCTCCCAGGGTGAACTATAGGAAACTACTAGAGGATATCAGGTGTCTGAATGTAACACCCTTGCCTAATATAGAATCAGATATAAAGAATGTTACTTCTTTTTTCTTAGAAAACTCTTCGGATGTGGTGACTAATCCAGAGATAAGGAAATTATACAATCCCCATGAATCCTATCCTTTAGACGAGTTAGTAGATGTCCTCACAACAATGGACCCTCTCTACCTCCCATTTGGACATGAGATACTGAGATTAAGTAATTCTGGTGCTATCCTATACCTCCAAAACAAACTGACCAACGTTAGTACGATTAACGCAGTAGTACAAGAGCTTTACGAGCGGGATTTTATCGCCATGTCCCGGTTTTTGCTTCCTGTTGTGGTCTAGAAATATCAAAAACTCCTGCGAACTCGTGCGCCTTGTCCAAGACCAACTTTGTCCCACTTATGTCGCAACAAAAATAAGAACCCTTCATTGGCGGAAGACCTTTTTGACCCCTACAAAACCATGTCCGCTACATCAAGTTCGTTTATGGGACATGGATGATGCCCCCGAACATATCCGACATAGATCAATTTATATTTCTCTCAGCAACACCTTCATAACAAGTCCTACGGTCTTTTTAAATCCTAAGGGGGTTTTTGATCCCTACATAGGAAAACAGACATCAGAAAAGATAGAGACTCCTTCCTTGGATTTATCTGTACGGTCTTCAGAAACCATAGCATATCAGCAACTCGCTAATATTAAATCCTGGGTGGACAAGTTGGGTTCCACTAATTTGAGTACACTCCTGATCCGGCTCGAAGGACCAAATTGTTGAATGAAATAACCACACTGTGTTGTCACTGTCGAACCACTTGACTCTTTATTTTTGTACTCTAGCTTATATACTAAAATTATGCTTATTCTACACAGAAAAAAAATGATATTTTGGTGGGAACTCAAATTAATCGTAAATTGCTGCGTGTGTGACATTTGATGCTATTGTTTACTCGACAGGTAGACTGCGCGAATGTCACTTGAAGCCGTTGTTTATTTTGCAATTCATGGGAATGTCTCAAATTGTTGGTCACAACAGTCCCTAAAGCCACGTTTAATGAAAGGTGTGGATATCAGTAAATTATCAGTTCACTGGATGGCAAATAAAAAAGCCTGGGTGACCACCCACATTTTTATTTAATGGTTTAATAAATGTTTTGTCCCCGAAGTAAGACGCTATCTGAACTCAAAAGGTCTTGAATTTAAGGTTCTATTGATTTTAGACAATGCCCCCGGCCATCCGGTCCTGGAACATGAAAATGTGCAATTTTGTATTCTGCCACCAAACACAACATCTATACTACAACCGCTAGACCAAGGAATAATTGCGGCACTTAAAACTTATTACGTAAAACAATCATTTCAATATATTTTGGACAAACGGCAACGTGAAAGAACGCTGACAGTCATTGATGTGTGGAAACAATTTTCAATTATGGATTGCATCAATCAAGCTACAATAAATTAGCATTGTCTGAAGTAAGACCGTCAACCTTGAATAAATGTTGGAAAGCTGTTTGGCCAGAATGTGTTAAAAGCACTGATACCACCCTTAACAACACAACAGAATTTCCCAACATCATAACTCTGGCGCAACAAATTGGTGGAGAAGGATTTGATGATCTGTCTTTTCAAGATATCGATGAACTGTTGGTGGACAAAGCTCTTAGCGAAGATGAAATAATAGAGTGTGCCCTTGAGACGAACCCGCTCTAAATGCGCTCATTTTAAAACAAAAGATCCTAATGAGGAGCGAGCTGAAAGGTTTCAACAAGATCTAATGTTATTATTGGCCCCTTACAGAGAATTATATAAGGGATTAGTCAAAACAAGAACACAGCGATTGATAACCGAATTTGTTCATAAAACCACTGTAGCTGGTGTTGCGAAAAATGAAATTGGCGGGCAGTCATTCATAATTATTGTGAAATTATATATTATAAATAAGAAAAGAGGAAAAGAAACATGAGAACTTGTGTATTGGGCTGCAATGAGTGGATGCATCTCTTCAGACCATGCAGCGATGAAATGTAAGTATCTTCAATCCTAATTTTGATTATTTGTTTTGTTGATAAAACAACCCCCTTATGACCTATCCACTTTATATATGTATATTGACGCCGATGACCGGGGTTCAAATCCCGCAACAGCTTAGTCATCGAAATCGTATTACGCGGCGTTTCTCCTCAGTGGGGTTCTGACAAAACCCCCTGTAGTATAACTTGTCTAGTAAAACCTTCTCGAATATGTATATATACATATATATATTCCTTAAAAAGTCAACGCTTATCTTGAAATCGAAAACGGAAATATATATGTATATCAAAGGGTCATCCAATAAAAGGTGTTATTTTATTAACAATGGGAAACTTTTTTTTTTCCTGAAAATCAGTGATATTTTAATTTAATTCAAAAAAAGAAACCCTGACGCTAGTAACGAGGTACAACATCTCCTTCAGTTTTCATTCTATATATATATATATATAGTCTACAATACGGTCTATCTGTAGCTATACTACAAATATACTCTACCCTGTCTAGGCGTGAAAAATGGCGCAGCGCACTTGGCTTGGACGTGCTAAGTTACAACAGCAGGATTTGCGAAAAGCATTTTACGGAAAATTCGTTCCGGAATTCGCGTAAAGCAAGGTTATTGCAGTATGCAATTCCTTCTATAGGTGGCAAGATTGCTGATAAGAGCCCTGTCGCTATAGAAGGAGAAAGGCACGCAATCAACCAAGAAGAGGCCTTCGCCACGAGGCCAACAACACGAGATCAATGTGTACAAACGGGTAATTGTTTGCGTAATTTTACACCAAAAAAAAATAAACTGAAAAGTAAATTAAATGATGCTAAAGAAAAAATCGTAAAGCTGGAAAATGAACGCCGCGAGGTAGATAATATTCTTAAAGAAAAAGATGCTATTATTGTTTTCTTAGACAATCAACTGCAAAGGACTCATCTCGAGTTCCAAAATTTTAGAGAAAATTGCCATAGGAGCAATACCGAGGTTTTGTCGAAAGACATGAACATTTTAGTTTCTAATGTAAAAAACAATTTTGGAAAAAATGTTAAGGGAAACCGGTTTTCAAAGGAGTTGAAAATGTTCGCACTTTCAGTGTACTTTACTTCTCCTGTTACATACAGGCTATTACGGCCATCATTAAATCTCCCATCTACTAATACACTACGCAATTTCATTTCCCATTGGCCCAAGACACCAGGCAATATTGAAATAAGTGTAAAAAGCTTAGAATTAAAAACCAGTCAGCTACCCGATATTTTTAAATATTGTTCAATTTCAGCTGATGAGATGTCTATTAAGTCGCACCTCGAGTATTGTAGGAAAGCAGATTACATAACAGGTTTTGAAGATTTCGGTTTGGACGAATACCGATCAAAATGGCCGGCTCGGAATGTTGTGGTGCTTTTAGTACAAGGCATTTTTAAGAAATGGAAGCATCCCCTTGTATACTATTATTTAAGAACAAACTGTCCACCCTTTCTTTTAAAAAAAAAAATATTTGAAGCCATTCGTGCTTTAAAAAAGAGTGGGCTTCATCCCATTCAATTTGTTTCCGACCAAGGTAGCAATTTTCGAGGTCTATCGCGTCTATTAGGAGTTAGTATCGATAGGCCTTTAAAATCCCTCAGGTTTTCAACGGGCCACCTGGAAAGATATTTTAGAGCTATATAGAGTAGATTCACAAAACAATATCCGGCTTACGCCGAAATTAACAGACTGACATATTAATCCTAATACCTTCCAGAAGATGAAGGTAAAATATGCAGCTCAAATTTTGAGCAATACTGTTGCTTCAGGGCTCTTAACATACGCTAGTTCCGGTCTTGGACCATCCACAATTTTCGGCACCGCCGAGCTAGTTTCATTTTTCAATAATTTATTTGATGTTTTCAATTCGTCCGCTTCCACTGATAGTGTAGGATACAGATCAGCTTTTAGGGGAAATGAAATGCAGGGCAAATTTTTACAAGAAGCCCAGCATTTTTTAAAATCACTACAAATATTAGATAATAATAGCAATATAACTAGTCATTTTTTTTTCATAAAAGGTTGGCTGCTAAATATTTCATCGCTCCGTAGCCTCTGGGATGTCTTGTCCAGATGTGGGTTTGAAAAAATTCTTACTAGACATCTAAATCAAGATAGCTTAGAGCATTTTTTTGGAACAATAAGAAGCAGTAACGGAAACAACGTAAGAACAACACCCCAACAGTTCGTGTCGTCTTTTCAAAAACTTTGGGGATTGCAATACTTAAAAATTGTTCAAAACGGTAATTGTGACGACGTGCAGGCGGAGCAATTAAATTGTATGATAAATCATCCGTTGGTTAGGAGCGTCGACTGGATAAGTGTTAATTTGGAGCAAGGGCATACGAGCACCTTCATTACCAATCTTCCCACAGATGTAGACATAACTGCCTTTTTAAAATAAAACAGTTTTGTCTATGTGTGTGGTTGGCTTTTACGAAAGTGTTCTCAAAGCCACTGTTGCACATTAGCTTTGCCGTATCTAATCGATGCAGAACCTTCGACCAGTACGATTTTCACTCAATTCAAAGAATATGAGAATTGCAATTTACTTGTACCGCCTCCACAGTTCGTTGAATATATCCGCGACATTGATAATCAATTTTGTGATGTTTTCGAAAGTTGTTGTAGTAAAAAGTATTTATTAAAACATATCTTTAATTTAATAAAACCTAAATTCAGTTACGTATGTTGTGAAAATTTGCCCGAGCATTTCATTATTAAATATTTTTTAAGAATCCGAATATATTTCATTTTAAAATTTTGGAACCGTGATTTGGCCGATCCGAACTGTAGAAATAAAATTCTTTGCGTGTCACACCTGTAATGTTATGCTATCAGCTGCACAATTTCAAGATCGCTGGGAGATGGAATATTTATTTATTCCGAATAAGAATGGTAAACCACAGTGTTTGGAATGTTCACAGATCATAGCGGTGTGTAAAGAATATAACTTGAAGCGCCATTATCTTTCCATGCATGAAAAAAAGTATCATTCGTACACGCGAGACATGAAAATACCACTAGTGAAAAAAATGAAAAAGCAGCTGGATTATCAAACGAATTATTTTAATCAAGAACCAACATTTCAAGAAGCATCTGTAGCTGCATCGTTTGAAGTTTGTTTAGAAATAGCAAAGGCAAAGAAGCCATTTTTGGATGGAGAATTAATTAAAAAATGTGCGATAAAAATGGCTCAAGCATTCAATGACAACGAAATGGTAAGAAAATTTCAAACAGTACCACTTTCTCACCAGACTGTAAGCCCACGTGTAAACGAGATTAGCATGCATGTCACTAATAAATTAGAAAACCTAATCAATAGTTGCTGCTATTTTTCGGTAGCATTGGATGAAAGCACAGACATTTCCGATACAAGTCAAATGCTTATCTTTATAAGAACTGTAAATGAAAACTATAGTTATTCAGAAGAACTTTTAAAATTACAATCATTACACGGAACAACGAAAGGTGAAGATATTTACAAACAATTAAAATGTGCAGTAGAGCAGTATGGCGGATTTGACAAGTGCACTGCTATTGTAACCGATGGTGCTAGAGCTATGACGGGCAAAAATATTGGGCTCGCGGGACTTCTGCAAAAAGAAGGAATTACATGTCGTATGGTACACTGTATTATCCATCAGGAGGCATTGTGTGGTTTATCTCTACAACTAAAAGACGTAATGGACAAGATTTGCAAAATTACTAATTTAATTCGCGGCGGAAATCGTTCTCTTACGCACCGAAAATTTAAAACATTTTTTGATGAATTGGAAACTGAGTATGGAGATCTGCTTTTACATAGTAACGTTCGTTGGTTAAGTGCTGGAAAGTGCTTGAGGAGATTCTTTCAATTTCGAAAAGAAGTTCATCTTTTTCTCACAGAAATTGCCGTCGATGAAAATTTGACAGCAAATTTAGTTGATAAAAATTTTATTTATTCACTTGCTTTCCTAACGGACATTACAAATTACTTAAATATTTTGAATAAATCCTTGCAAGGACAAGATCAAAATGTGTGTTGCCTTTATAAATATGTTACTGGATTTAGAAACAAATTACAATTGAAACGGTAACCTTTTAAATCCTCTATGATCTGTTGGGGGACAGCGTTAAGTGCACATCCAATGAGAAAATGTCCGGGAGTAAGTATTACGGTTTCGTCGACGTCATTGTTGACCGCAAAACATTTGTTGATTACAAAACATTTATAGCGTTACCAAGGCTACTGACATTGGTATATTATAGCGTTACCAAGGCTACTGACATTGGTAAATTAACTGATAAGTGAAAGTGACAATTTCAATATGGAGGATGAGACAGATCTATTTGTCATAATTGCGAGACAAAAAACGCTAGCAGAAGAGCTAGAGAAGGCAACTATAAACTTCAAAAAAGATAGTGCTTCTAGAAAGACTCCGAGTTATAAACAGGAGCGTTTGGAGAGAATAAATGCACTATGGGCCGAATTTCAAAACAACCATGAAAAAATAAAGGACTCAGTCAAACCAGACACGCCATATATGGGGAGAAATACATATGGCAGAGTCGAGGAGATGTATAAAAAACTAAAAGGTTTATTAGAAAGCATAGTTCCTCATGAAGTAGGAGAAATAGGATCGGCCAAAGCAACTACGTCTAAGGACATCAGCCTCCAATCGCAAAGACTCAGAAAACTTTACGTGAAAATTGAAGCTATACTCGGTAACATGAAGAAAAGTCAAAGAAACCTCATATGGATGAAACACAAGGAAACGACACTCCTGAAGAGATCCCGAGCAGCATAAACTTTAAACGCTACCAATGTTTTAAAAACTCAGAAGCCCAGACACAAGAGAAAACACGAGCCTTTGATGTGTCCTTTAAAACAAGAGAAGGTTTTTTAAGAACAAAAGCCAAGTATTCGAACAGCCCATACATCACAGGTCATCTGTGTTCACCCATTGTTGCGGATGATCAACAATTTATCCTTGAGCATGATAAGTTCCACTGTAAACGACACAGAGTTCTCAAGGATTTTATATTGCTCAATGGAATTACAACAGAAATTAATTCCCCCGGTCATTCATGTCAACCTTATGAATGCTTCCCACTATTAATCGATCAAATCTTACTTGATAATTCAATCTATCCTGACACAAACGAGATCAAGTCTCAACTTAAGAAGATCTTAGGTCTCTCTCAAACTTTGTTTAAAATAAAGAAAGACCACTTCCTGACTCCCAGTGACCATCTCAGAGCCTCCCTAAAGCAAGGTGAGTATAATAAGGGGTTGACTCAACCCTTTTGTGACAAGGAGTTACAACTGTTGCTACCAGCATACTTAAACAAGGTTAAAGCAGAAAAAATAAAAGATATCATGTGCAATGTTAGAATTGACTATGGCACATTCCTCCCCTTGGGCTCTACTATCCTTCTTGATAGGGACACCGGGGCCTTTAAATGTCTACACCATTCAAATTCCTTATTATTCCCTACAAATCAATTCATTATGGTATTAGATTCACTACAAAGTGAATTCCCCTTACTCCTCTCTTGGCTCCTAACAGATAAGCAACATATCTATGCAGAAAACTCTATCTTCTCAGTCGGATCAGAATTGTTGCATTACTTCAGATCTTTAAGGAAGGAAAAAGGAGGAAAAGATTTTTACTCCATTTTAAGTAATTGGGAATCCCTTATTGTGGGATATACCATTAGCTCCCCTGACGACCTAGGGTGCACCCGGTTATTCAATGAAATGAAATTAGCTATCAATCGGAAAACCAATTATGAATGGTGGCCAGGATTGCTTCCTCCATCATATGATCAAGTCACCATGAAGATGTATTTGGAATTGACAGGAATCACCAAGTGTTTTGGTCATCCTACTATTGATATGTCAACAAGCCTTAATGTAGTACGAGAATATGGGTCAACCCATGCGAGAATTAATCCCGATGTTCTCAGCAAAATTACATCTCAACTCATAAAAACATTTTGCCTAAATTACCATGCCCGACATGGCTGTTATCCACCAATCAAAATAGCTCCTCTGAACATCACCCGGCTATTTAAATCTCAGAGGAAAATAAGACGATCCTTTAATATTAGTTGGTTAGACTGGTTGACTATCGAGTTTGACAAAACATTGGAATTTGACTACAGTTTCGACACATCTGTCTTTGTTAAAGATACTGCTTTAGCCCCACCCTACAGTGCGTGGGCAGCATCTTTTGATGAATGCGCCTTCCAGAATATATATGGAAAGACAAGACCCAGACACCACTTCAGACAAGAGGATAAAAGACTCATCCTGCGTTACTTGAGAGGGGACAGAGCGGAGGTCTATACAAAGATTAAAGAACTAGATGGCGGTTACTGGGATCCAGAGGGAAGAACTGCTGTTTATTGTAGAAAAGAGAGAGAATTGAAGGAAGAAGGTAGGGTTTTTGTAAAACAGGAATTTCGACAAAGATTAGGACAGGTAGTGAAGGAGCATAACATCTCGAAACAGGTCTTCAGGTACTACCTAGAGCAAACAATGACAGATAGTGAGATCCAGCTCATCCAAAAACAAGTAGCTATGTCAGAGTTGGGTCGGCAAGGCAATGACATTATCAATCTTGATTTGTCAAAATGGAACTTATGTTTTAGGTATCAGACAGTCTATCGCCTAGGAGAGTTCTTAGACCAGTTGTTTGGTTTAAGTAGGGTGTATCGAGATAGCCACCTCTGGTTTATCCAATCGAAAGTGTTTTGCAACTCCAGATTGTGCCCTCCTGATTACAACCACCTGGGAGAACCTATTGATGGTCCGTATTTTATCAGCAACCATAAAGGGGGAGGTGAGGGGATGTGCCAGAAATTCTGGACCTTAATTAACATTGGAGTTATTAACTTCGTGGCAGAGAGTTTGGGTTTGCGAGTGAATATAATGGGGCAGGGTGATAATCAGGTGGTGGTTATCAGGTACAGTAACATTCAACAGGAAAATAGAAAACAACTCCTCAATGAATTTATGGAAATGTTAGAAGTAACCTTTGCACAAATCAACCTTAAGCTTAAGTTAAGTGAGACATGGTACTCAAATTCCCTCTTTGAGTATGGGAAGATGAGATATTATAAGGGGGAGGCTGTAAGCCAACTTACTAAAAAAATAAGCAGACTAATTCCAGATATTAATGACGGAGTTAGCACTTTCCAATCTGGTTTGTGTTCCATCAATACAACAACAGAGTCATGTGTCAAGACCGAGATGGATCCTGATCATCCGTTTTTTATAAATCAATTTGAATGCTTACATTATCTACTCAGGAAGAATGTAATTTTACTTAATGACACGACCAATGACATCCTTAAGTATATGTTTTTTCCAACAGATTTTGGAGGCATCCCCCTTTCCACATATGGGGGTCATTATATTCGTGGTCATGATGATGCTCTTAGTATCTGGCTCAGTCTCTATACCTATATGCAAATCAAAGCACCCGACCTCTGGAATAAGGTCCTCCCATTACTCCAGCTAGACCCGTCTCCCAGGGTGAACTATAGGAAACTACTAGAGGATATCAGGTGTCTGAATGTAACACCCTTGCCTAATATAGAATCAGATATAAAGAATGTTACTTCTTTTTTCTTAGAAAACTCTTCGGATGTGGTGACTAATCCAGAGATAAGGAAATTATACAATCCCCATGAATCCTATCCTTTAGACGAGTTAGTAGATGTCCTCACAACAATGGACCCTCTCTACCTCCCATTTGGACATGAGATACTGAGATTAAGTAATTCTGGTGCTATCCTATACCTCCAAAACAAACTGACCAACGTTAGTACGATTAACGCAGTAGTACAAGAGCTTTACGAGCGGGATTTTATCGCCATGTCCCGGTTTTTGCTTCCTGTTGTGGTTGAAACCCTAAGGTCTAGAAATATCAAAAACTCCTGCGAACTCGTGCGCCTTGTCCAAGACCAACTTTGTCCCACTTATGTCGCAACAAAAATAAGAACCCTTCATTGGCGGAAGACCTTTTTGACCCCTACAAAACCATGTCCGCTACATCAAGTTCGTTTATGGGACATGGATGATGCCCCCGAACATATCCGACATAGATCAATTTATATTTCTCTCAGCAACACCTTCATAACAAGTCCTACGGTCTTTTTAAATCCTAAGGGGGTTTTTGATCCCTACATAGGAAAACAGACATCAGAAAAGATAGAGACTCCTTCCTTGGATTTATCTGTACGGTCTTCAGAAACCATAGCATATCAGCAACTCGCTAATATTAAATCCTGGGTGGACAAGTTGGGTTCCACTAATTTGAGTACACTCCTGATCCGGCTCGAAGGACCAAATTGTTGAATGAAATAACCACACTGTGTTGTCACTGTCGAACCACTTGACTCTTTATTTTTGTACTCTAGCTTATATACTAAAATTATGCTTATTCTACACAGAAAAAAAATGATATTTTGGTGGGAACTCAAATTAATCGTAAATTGCTGCGTGTGTGACATTTGATGCTATTGTTTACTCGACAGGTAGACTGCGCGAATGTCACTTGAAGCCGTTGTTTATTTTGCAATTCATGGGAATGTCTCAAATTGTTGGTCACAACAGTCCCTAAAGCCACGTTTAATGAAAGGTGTGGATATCAGTAAATTATCAGTTCACTGGATGGCAAATAAAAAAGCCTGGGTGACCACCCACATTTTTATTTAATGGTTTAATAAATGTTTTGTCCCCGAAGTAAGACGCTATCTGAACTCAAAAGGTCTTGAATTTAAGGTTCTATTGATTTTAGACAATGCCCCCGGCCATCCGGTCCTGGAACATGAAAATGTGCAATTTTGTATTCTGCCACCAAACACAACATCTATACTACAACCGCTAGACCAAGGAATAATTGCGGCACTTAAAACTTATTACGTAAAACAATCATTTCAATATATTTTGGACAAACGGCAACGTGAAAGAACGCTGACAGTCATTGATGTGTGGAAACAATTTTCAATTATGGATTGCATCAATCAAGCTACAATAAATTAGCATTGTCTGAAGTAAGACCGTCAACCTTGAATAAATGTTGGAAAGCTGTTTGGCCAGAATGTGTTAAAAGCACTGATACCACCCTTAACAACACAACAGAATTTCCCAACATCATAACTCTGGCGCAACAAATTGGTGGAGAAGGATTTGATGATCTGTCTTTTCAAGATATCGATGAACTGTTGGTGGACAAAGCTCTTAGCGAAGATGAAATAATAGAGTGTGCCCTTGAGACGAACCCGCTCTAAATGCGCTCATTTTAAAACAAAAGATCCTAATGAGGAGCGAGCTGAAAGGTTTCAACAAGATCTAATGTTATTATTGGCCCCTTACAGAGAATTATATAAGGGATTAGACAAAACAAGAACACAGCGATTGATAACCGAATTTGTTCATAAAACCACTGTAGCTGGTGTTGCGAAAAATGAAATTGGCGGGCAGTCATTCATAATTATTGTGAAATTATATATTATAAATAAGAAAAGAGGAAAAGAAACATGAGAACTTGTGTATTGGGCTGCAATGAGTGGATGCATCTCTTCAGACCATGCAGCGATGAAATGTAAGTATCTTCAATCCTAATTTTGATTATTTGTTTTGTTGATAAAACAACCCCCTTATGACCTATCCACTTTATATATGTATATTGACGCCGATGACCGGGGTTCAAATCCCGCAACAGCTTAGTCATCGAAATCGTATTACGCGGCGTTTCTCCTCAGTGGGGTTCTGACAAAACCCCCTGTAGTATAACTTGTCTAGTAAAACCTTCTCGAATATGTATATATACATATATATATTCCTTAAAAAGTCAACGCTTATCTTGAAATCGAAAACGGAAATATATATGTATATCAAAGGGTCATCCAATAAAAGGTGTTATTTTATTAACAATGGGAAACTTTTTTTTTTCCTGAAAATCAGTGATATTTTAATTTAATTCAAAAAAAGAAACCCTGACGCTAGTAACGAGGTACAACATCTCCTTCAGTTTTCATTCTATATATATATATATATAGTCTACAATACGGTCTATCTGTAGCTATACTACAAATATACTCTACCCTGTCTAGGCGTGAAAAATGGCGCAGCGCCATTGGACGTGCTAAGTTACAACAGCAGGATTTGCGAAAAGCATTTTACGGAAAATTCGTTCCGGAATTCGCGTAAAGCAAGGTTATTGCAGTATGCAATTCCTTCTATAGGTGGCAAGATTGCTGATAAGAGCCCTGTCGCTATAGAAGGAGAAAGGCACGCAATCAACCAAGAAGAGGCCTTCGCCACGAGGCCAACAACACGAGATCAATGTGTACAAACGGGTAATTGTTTGCGTAATTTTACACCAAAAAAAAATAAACTGAAAAGTAAATTAAATGATGCTAAAGAAAAAATCGTAAAGCTGGAAAATGAACGCCGCGAGGTAGATAATATTCTTAAAGAAAAAGATGCTATTATTGTTTTCTTAGACAATCAACTGCAAAGGACTCATCTCGAGTTCCAAAATTTTAGAGAAAATTGCCATAGGAGCAATACCGAGGTTTTGTCGAAAGACATGAACATTTTAGTTTCTAATGTAAAAAACAATTTTGGAAAAAATGTTAAGGGAAACCGGTTTTCAAAGGAGTTGAAAATGTTCGCACTTTCAGTGTACTTTACTTCTCCTGTTACATACAGGCTATTACGGCCATCATTAAATCTCCCATCTACTAATACACTACGCAATTTCATTTCCCATTGGCCCAAGACACCAGGCAATATTGAAATAAGTGTAAAAAGCTTAGAATTAAAAACCAGTCAGCTACCCGATATTTTTAAATATTGTTCAATTTCAGCTGATGAGATGTCTATTAAGTCGCACCTCGAGTATTGTAGGAAAGCAGATTACATAACAGGTTTTGAAGATTTCGGTTTGGACGAATACCGATCAAAATGGCCGGCTCGGAATGTTGTGGTGCTTTTAGTACAAGGCATTTTTAAGAAATGGAAGCATCCCCTTGTATACTATTATTTAAGAACAAACTGTCCACCCTTTCTTTTAAAAAAAAAATATTTGAAGCCATTCGTGCTTTAAAAAAGAGTGGGCTTCATTCCATTCAATTTGTTTCCGACCAAGGTAGCAATTTTCGAGGTCTATCGCGTCTATTAGGAGTTAGTATCGATAGGCCTTTTTTTCGAAGTAGATAGTCAAAAAGTTTTCTTTTTTTTTGATTCCCCGCACCTGCTCAAAAGCACGAGAAACTGCCTGTTAAAAAATGATATTGTTTTTAAAAATCCCTCAGGTTTTCAACGGGCCACCTGGAAAGATATTTTAGAGCTATATAGAGTAGATTCACAAAACAATATCCGGCTTACGCCGAAATTAACAGACTGACATATTAATCCTAATACCTTCCAGAAGATGAAGGTAAAATATGCAGCTCAAATTTTGAGCAATACTGTTGCTTCAGGGCTCTTAACATACGCTAGTTCCGGTCTTGGACCATCCACAATTTTCGGCACCGCCGAGCTAGTTTCATTTTTCAATAATTTATTTGATGTTTTCAATTCGTCCGCTTCCACTGATAGTGTAGGATACAGATCAGCTTTTAGGGGAAATGAAATGCAGGGCAAATTTTTACAAGAAGCCCAGCATTTTTTAAAATCACTACAAATATTAGATAATAATAGCAATATAACTAGTCATTTTTTTTTTCATAAAAGGTTGGCTGCTAAATATTTCATCGCTCCGTAGCCTCTGGGATGTCTTGTCCAGATGTGGGTTTGAAAAAATTCTTACTAGACATCTAAATCAAGATAGCTTAGAGCATTTTTTTGGAACAATAAGAAGCAGTAACGGAAACAACGTAAGAACAACACCCCAACAGTTCGTGTCGTCTTTTCAAAAACTTTGGGGATTGCAATACTTAAAAATTGTTCAAAACGGTAATTGTGACGACGTGCAGGCGGAGCAATTAAATTGTATGATAAATCATCCGTTGGTTAGGAGCGTCGACTGGATAAGTGTTAATTTGGAGCAAGGGCATACGAGCACCTTCATTACCAATCTTCCCACAGATGTAGACATAACTGCCTTTTTAAAATAAAACAGTTTTGTCTATGTGTGTGGTTGGCTTTTACGAAAGTGTTCTCAAAGCCACTGTTGCACATTAGCTTTGCCGTATCTAATCGATGCAGAACCTTCGACCAGTACGATTTTCACTCAATTCAAAGAATATGAGAATTGCAATTTACTTGTACCGCCTCCACAGTTCGTTGAATATATCCGCGACATTGATAATCAATTTTGTGATGTTTTCGAAAGTTGTTGTAGTAAAAAGTATTTATTAAAACATATCTTTAATTTAATAAAACCTAAATTCAGTTACGTATGTTGTGAAAATTTGCCCGAGCATTTCATTATTAAATATTTTTTAAGAATCCGAATATATTTCATTTTAAAATTTTGGAACCGTGATTTGGCCGATCCGAACTGTAGAAATAAAATTCTTTGCGTGTCACACCTGTAATGTTATGCTATCAGCTGCACAATTTCAAGATCGCTGGGAGATGGAATATTTATTTATTCCGAATAAGAATGGTAAACCACAGTGTTTGGAATGTTCACAGATCATAGCGGTGTGTAAAGAATATAACTTGAAGCGCCATTATCTTTCCATGCATGAAAAAAAGTATCATTCGTACACGCGAGACATGAAAATACCACTAGTGAAAAAAATGAAAAAGCAGCTGGATTATCAAACGAATTATTTTAATCAAGAACCAACATTTCAAGAAGCATCTGTAGCTGCATCGTTTGAAGTTTGTTTAGAAATAGCAAAGGCAAAGAAGCCATTTTTGGATGGAGAATTAATTAAAAAATGTGCGATAAAAATGGCTCAAGCATTCAATGACAACGAAATGGTAAGAAAATTTCAAACAGTACCACTTTCTCACCAGACTGTAAGCCCACGTGTAAACGAGATTAGCATGCATGTCACTAATAAATTAGAAAACCTAATCAATAGTTGCTGCTATTTTTCGGTAGCATTGGATGAAAGCACAGACATTTCCGATACAAGTCAAATGCTTATCTTTATAAGAACTGTAAATGAAAACTATAGTTATTCAGAAGAACTTTTAAAATTACAATCATTACACGGAACAACGAAAGGTGAAGATATTTACAAACAATTAAAATGTGCAGTAGAGCAGTATGGCGGATTTGACAAGTGCACTGCTATTGTAACCGATGGTGCTAGAGCTATGACGGGCAAAAATATTGGGCTCGCGGGACTTCTGCAAAAAGAAGGAATTACATGTCGTATGGTACACTGTATTATCCATCAGGAGGCATTGTGTGGTTTATCTCTACAACTAAAAGACGTAATGGACAAGATTTGCAAAATTACTAATTTAATTCGCGGCGGAAATCGTTCTCTTACGCACCGAAAATTTAAAACATTTTTTGATGAATTGGAAACTGAGTATGGAGATCTGCTTTTACATAGTAACGTTCGTTGGTTAAGTGCTGGAAAGTGCTTGAGGAGATTCTTTCAATTTCGAAAAGAAGTTCATCTTTTTCTCACAGAAATTGCCGTCGATGAAAATTTGACAGCAAATTTAGTTGATAAAAATTTTATTTATTCACTTGCTTTCCTAACGGACATTACAAATTACTTAAATATTTTGAATAAATCCTTGCAAGGACAAGATCAAAATGTGTGTTGCCTTTATAAATATGTTACTGGATTTAGAAACAAATTACAATTGAAACGGTAACCTTTTAAATCCTCTATGATCTGTTGGGGGACAGCGTTAAGTGCACATCCAATGAGAAAATGTCCGGGAGTAAGTATTACGGTTTCGTCGACGTCATTGTTGACCGCAAAACATTTGTTGATTACAAAACATTTATAGCGTTACCAAGGCTACTGACATTGGTATATTATAGCGTTACCAAGGCTACTGACATTGGTAAATTAACTGATAAGTGAAGGTGACAATTTCAATATGGAGGATGAGACAGATCTATTTGTCATAATTGCGAGACAAAAAACGCTAGCAGAAGAGCTAGAGAAGGCAACTATAAACTTCAAAAAAGATAGTGCTTCTAGAAAGACTCCGAGTTATAAACAGGAGCGTTTGGAGAGAATAAATGCACTATGGGCCGAATTTCAAAACAACCATGAAAAAATAAAGGACTCAGTCAAACCAGACACGCCATATATGGGGAGAAATACATATGGCAGAGTCGAGGAGATGTATAAAAAACTAAAAGGTTTATTAGAAAGCATAGTTCCTCATGAAGTAGGAGAAATAGGATCGGCCAAAGCAACTACGTCTAAGGACATCAGCCTCCAATCGCAAAGACTCAGAAAACTTTACGTGAAAATTGAAGCTATACTCGGTAACATGAAGAAAAGTCAAAGAAACCTCATATGGATGAAACACAAGGAAACGACACTCCTGAAGAGATCCCGAGCAGCATAAACTTTAAACGCTACCAATGTTTTAAAAACTCAGAAGCCCAGACACAAGAGAAAACACGAGCCTTTGATGTGTCCTTTAAAACAAGAGAAGGTTTTTTAAGAACAAAAGCCAAGTATTCGAACAGCCCATACATCACAGGTCATCTGTGTTCACCCATTGTTGCGGATGATCAACAATTTATCCTTGAGCATGATAAGTTCCACTGTAAACGACACAGAGTTCTCAAGGATTTTATATTGCTCAATGGAATTACAACAGAAATTAATTCCCCCGGTCATTCATGTCAACCTTATGAATGCTTCCCACTATTAATCGATCAAATCTTACTTGATAATTCAATCTATCCTGACACAAACGAGATCAAGTCTCAACTTAAGAAGATCTTAGGTCTCTCTCAAACTTTGTTTAAAATAAAGAAAGACCACTTCCTGACTCCCAGTGACCATCTCAGAGCCTCCCTAAAGCAAGGTGAGTATAATAAGGGGTTGACTCAACCCTTTTGTGACAAGGAGTTACAACTGTTGCTACCAGCATACTTAAACAAGGTTAAAGCAGAAAAAATAAAAGATATCATGTGCAATGTTAGAATTGACTATGGCACATTCCTCCCCTTGGGCTCTACTATCCTTCTTGATAGGGACACCGGGGCCTTTAAATGTCTACACCATTCAAATTCCTTATTATTCCCTACAAATCAATTCATTATGGTATTAGATTCACTACAAAGTGAATTCCCCTTACTCCTCTCTTGGCTCCTAACAGATAAGCAACATATCTATGCAGAAAACTCTATCTTCTCAGTCGGATCAGAATTGTTGCATTACTTCAGATCTTTAAGGAAGGAAAAAGGAGGAAAAGATTTTTACTCCATTTTAAGTAATTGGGAATCCCTTATTGTGGGATATACCATTAGCTCCCCTGACGACCTAGGGTGCACCCGGTTATTCAATGAAATGAAATTAGCTATCAATCGGAAAACCAATTATGAATGGTGGCCAGGATTGCTTCCTCCATCATATGATCAAGTCACCATGAAGATGTATTTGGAATTGACAGGAATCACCAAGTGTTTTGGTCATCCTACTATTGATATGTCAACAAGCCTTAATGTAGTACGAGAATATGGGTCAACCCATGCGAGAATTAATCCCGATGTTCTCAGCAAAATTACATCTCAACTCATAAAAACATTTTGTCTAAATTACCATGCCCGACATGGCTGTTATCCACCAATCAAAATAGCTCCTCTGAACATCACCCGGCTATTTAAATCTCAGAGGAAAATAAGACGATCCTTTAATATTAGTTGGTTAGACTGGTTGACTATCGAGTTTGACAAAACATTGGAATTTGACTACAGTTTCGACACATCTGTCTTTGTTAAAGATACTGCTTTAGCCCCACCCTACAGTGCGTGGGCAGCATCTTTTGATGAATGCGCCTTCCAGAATATATATGGAAAGACAAGACCCAGACACCACTTCAGACAAGAGGATAAAAGACTCATCCTGCGTTACTTGAGAGGGGACAGAGCGGAGGTCTATACAAAGATTAAAGAACTAGATGGCGGTTACTGGGATCCAGAGGGAAGAACTGCTGTTTATTGTAGAAAAGAGAGAGAATTGAAGGAAGAAGGTAGGGTTTTTGTAAAACAGGAATTTCGACAAAGATTAGGACAGGTAGTGAAGGAGCATAACATCTCGAAACAGGTCTTCAGGTACTACCTAGAGCAAACAATGACAGATAGTGAGATCCAGCTCATCCAAAAACAAGTAGCTATGTCAGAGTTGGGTCGGCAAGGCAATGACATTATCAATCTTGATTTGTCAAAATGGAACTTATGTTTTAGGTATCAGACAGTCTATCGCCTAGGAGAGTTCTTAGACCAGTTGTTTGGTTTAAGTAGGGTGTATCGAGATAGCCACCTCTGGTTTATCCAATCGAAAGTGTTTTGCAACTCCAGATTGTGCCCTCCTGATTACAACCACCTGGGAGAACCTATTGATGGTCCGTATTTTATCAGCAACCATAAAGGGGGAGGTGAGGGGATGTGCCAGAAATTCTGGACCTTAATTAACATTGGAGTTATTAACTTCGTGGCAGAGAGTTTGGGTTTGCGAGTGAATATAATGGGGCAGGGTGATAATCAGGTGGTGGTTATCAGGTACAGTAACATTCAACAGGAAAATAGAAAACAACTCCTCAATGAATTTATGGAAATGTTAGAAGTAACCTTTGCACAAATCAACCTTAAGCTTAAGTTAAGTGAGACATGGTACTCAAATTCCCTCTTTGAGTATGGGAAGATGAGATATTATAAGGGGGAGGCAGTAAGCCAACTTACTAAAAAAATAAGCAGACTAATTCCAGATATTAATGACGGAGTTAGCACTTTCCAATCTGGTTTGTGTTCCATCAATACAACAACAGAGTCATGTGTCAAGACCGAGATGGATCCTGATCATCCGTTTTTTATAAATCAATTTGAATGCTTACATTATCTACTCAGGAAGAATGTAATTTTACTTAATGACACGACCAATGACATCCTTAAGTATATGTTTTTTCCAACAGATTTTGGAGGCATCCCCCTTTCCACATATGGGGGTCATTATATTCGTGGTCATGATGATGCTCTTAGTATCTGGCTCAGTCTCTATACCTATATGCAAATCAAAGCACCCGACCTCTGGAATAAGGTCCTCCCATTACTCCAGCTAGACCCGTCTCCCAGGGTGAACTATAGGAAACTACTAGAGGATATCAGGTGTCTGAATGTAACACCCTTGCCTAATATAGAATCAGATATAAAGAATGTTACTTCTTTTTTCTTAGAAAACTCTTCGGATGTGGTGACTAATCCAGAGATAAGGAAATTATACAATCCCCATGAATCCTATCCTTTAGACGAGTTAGTAGATGTCCTCACAACAATGGACCCTCTCTACCTCCCATTTGGACATGAGATACTGAGATTAAGTAATTCTGGTGCTATCCTATACCTCCAAAACAAACTGACCAACGTTAGTACGATTAACGCAGTAGTACAAGAGCTTTACGAGCGGGATTTTATCGCCATGTCCCGGTTTTTGCTTCCTGTTGTGGTTGAAACCCTAAGGTCTAGAAATATCAAAAACTCCTGCGAACTCGTGCGCCTTGTCCAAGACCAACTTTGTCCCACTTATGTCGCAACAAAAATAAGAACCCTTCATTGGCGGAAGACCTTTTTGACCCCTACAAAACCATGTCCGCTACATCAAGTTCGTTTATGGGACATGGATGATGCCCCCGAACATATCCGACATAGATCAATTTATATTTCTCTCAGCAACACCTTCATAACAAGTCCTACGGTCTTTTTAAATCCTAAGGGGGTTTTTGATCCCTACATAGGAAAACAGACATCAGAAAAGATAGAGACTCCTTCCTTGGATTTATCTGTACGGTCTTCAGAAACCATAGCATATCAGCAACTCGCTAATATTAAATCCTGGGTGGACAAGTTGGGTTCCACTAATTTGAGTACACTCCTGATCCGGCTCGAAGGACCAAATTGTTGAATGAAATAACCACACTGTGTTGTCACTGTCGAACCACTTGACTCTTTATTTTTGTACTCTAGCTTATATACTAAAATTATGCTTATTCTACACAGAAAAAAAATGATATTTTGGTGGGAACTCAAATTAATCGTAAATTGCTGCGTGTGTGACATTTGATGCTATTGTTTACTCGACAGGTAGACTGCGCGAATGTCACTTGAAGCCGTTGTTTATTTTGCAATTCATGGGAATGTCTCAAATTGTTGGTCACAACAGTCCCTAAAGCCACGTTTAATGAAAGGTGTGGATATCAGTAAATTATCAGTTCACTGGATGGCAAATAAAAAAGCCTGGGTGACCACCCACATTTTTATTTAATGGTTTAATAAATGTTTTGTCCCCGAAGTAAGACGCTATCTGAACTCAAAAGGTCTTGAATTTAAGGTTCTATTGATTTTAGACAATGCCCCCGGCCATCCGGTCCTGGAACATGAAAATGTGCAATTTTGTATTCTGCCACCAAACACAACATCTATACTACAACCGCTAGACCAAGGAATAATTGCGGCACTTAAAACTTATTACGTAAAACAATCATTTCAATATATTTTGGACAAACGGCAACGTGAAAGAACGCTGACAGTCATTGATGTGTGGAAACAATTTTCAATTATGGATTGCATCAATCAAGCTACAATAAATTAGCATTGTCTGAAGTAAGACCGTCAACCTTGAATAAATGTTGGAAAGCTGTTTGGCCAGAATGTGTTAAAAGCACTGATACCACCCTTAACAACACAACAGAATTTCCCAACATCATAACTCTGGCGCAACAAATTGGTGGAGAAGGATTTGATGATCTGTCTTTTCAAGATATCGATGAACTGTTGGTGGACAAAGCTCTTAGCGAAGATGAAATAATAGAGTGTGCCCTTGAGACGAACCCGCTCTAAATGCGCTCATTTTAAAACAAAAGATCCTAATGAGGAGCGAGCTGAAAGGTTTCAACAAGATCTAATGTTATTATTGGCCCCTTACAGAGAATTATATAAGGGATTAGACAAAACAAGAACACAGCGATTGATAACCGAATTTGTTCATAAAACCACTGTAGCTGGTGTTGCGAAAAATGAAATTGGCGGGCAGTCATTCATAATTATTGTGAAATTATATATTATAAATAAGAAAAGAGGAAAAGAAACATGAGAACTTGTGTATTGGGCTGCAATGAGTGGATGCATCTCTTCAGACCATGCAGCGATGAAATGTAAGTATCTTCAATCCTAATTTTGATTATTTGTTTTGTTGATAAAACAACCCCCTTATGACCTATCCACTTTATATATGTATATTGACGCCGATGACCGGGGTTCAAATCCCGCAACAGCTTAGTCATCGAAATCGTATTACGCGGCGTTTCTCCTCAGTGGGGTTCTGACAAAACCCCCTGTAGTATAACTTGTCTAGTAAAACCTTCTCGAATATGTATATATACATATATATATTCCTTAAAAAGTCAACGCTTATCTTGAAATCGAAAACGGAAATATATATGTATATCAAAGGGTCATCCAATAAAAGGTGTTATTTTATTAACAATGGGAAACTTTTTTTTTTCCTGAAAATCAGTGATATTTTAATTTAATTCAAAAAAAGAAACCCTGACGCTAGTAACGAGGTACAACATCTCCTTCAGTTTTCATTCTATATATATATATATATAGTCTACAATACGGTCTATCTGTAGCTATACTACAAATATACTCTACCCTGTCTAGGCGTGAAAAATGGCGCAGCGCCATTGGACGTGCTAAGTTACAACAGCAGGATTTGCGAAAAGCATTTTACGGAAAATTCGTTCCGGAATTCGCGTAAAGCAAGGTTATTGCAGTATGCAATTCCTTCTATAGGTGGCAAGATTGCTGATAAGAGCCCTGTCGCTATAGAAGGAGAAAGGCACGCAATCAACCAAGAAGAGGCCTTCGCCACGAGGCCAACAACACGAGATCAATGTGTACAAACGGGTAATTGTTTGCGTAATTTTACACCAAAAAAAAATAAACTGAAAAGTAAATTAAATGATGCTAAAGAAAAAATCGTAAAGCTGGAAAATGAACGCCGCGAGGTAGATAATATTCTTAAAGAAAAAGATGCTATTATTGTTTTCTTAGACAATCAACTGCAAAGGACTCATCTCGAGTTCCAAAATTTTAGAGAAAATTGCCATAGGAGCAATACCGAGGTTTTGTCGAAAGACATGAACATTTTAGTTTCTAATGTAAAAAACAATTTTGGAAAAAATGTTAAGGGAAACCGGTTTTCAAAGGAGTTGAAAATGTTCGCACTTTCAGTGTACTTTACTTCTCCTGTTACATACAGGCTATTACGGCCATCATTAAATCTCCCATCTACTAATACACTACGCAATTTCATTTCCCATTGGCCCAAGACACCAGGCAATATTGAAATAAGTGTAAAAAGCTTAGAATTAAAAACCAGTCAGCTACCCGATATTTTTAAATATTGTTCAATTTCAGCTGATGAGATGTCTATTAAGTCGCACCTCGAGTATTGTAGGAAAGCAGATTACATAACAGGTTTTGAAGATTTCGGTTTGGACGAATACCGATCAAAATGGCCGGCTCGGAATGTTGTGGTGCTTTTAGTACAAGGCATTTTTAAGAAATGGAAGCATCCCCTTGTATACTATTATTTAAGAACAAACTGTCCACCCTTTCTTTTAAAAAAAAAAATATTTGAAGCCATTCGTGCTTTAAAAAAGAGTGGGCTTCATCCCATTCAATTTGTTTCCGACCAAGGTAGCAATTTTCGAGGTCTATCGCGTCTATTAGGAGTTAGTATCGATAGGCCTTTAAAATCCCTCAGGTTTTCAACGGGCCACCTGGAAAGATATTTTAGAGCTATATAGAGTAGATTCACAAAACAATATCCGGCTTACGCCGAAATTAACAGACTGACATATTAATCCTAATACCTTCCAGAAGATGAAGGTAAAATATGCAGCTCAAATTTTGAGCAATACTGTTGCTTCAGGGCTCTTAACATACGCTAGTTCCGGTCTTGGACCATCCACAATTTTCGGCACCGCCGAGCTAGTTTCATTTTTCAATAATTTATTTGATGTTTTCAATTCGTCCGCTTCCACTGATAGTGTAGGATACAGATCAGCTTTTAGGGGAAATGAAATGCAGGGCAAATTTTTACAAGAAGCCCAGCATTTTTTAAAATCACTACAAATATTAGATAATAATAGCAATATAACTAGTCATTTTTTTTTTCATAAAAGGTTGGCTGCTAAATATTTCATCGCTCCGTAGCCTCTGGGATGTCTTGTCCAGATGTGGGTTTGAAAAAATTCTTACTAGACATCTAAATCAAGATAGCTTAGAGCATTTTTTTGGAACAATAAGAAGCAGTAACGGAAACAACGTAAGAACAACACCCCAACAGTTCGTGTCGTCTTTTCAAAAACTTTGGGGATTGCAATACTTAAAAATTGTTCAAAACGGTAATTGTGACGACGTGCAGGCGGAGCAATTAAATTGTATGATAAATCATCCGTTGGTTAGGAGCGTCGACTGGATAAGTGTTAATTTGGAGCAAGGGCATACGAGCACCTTCATTACCAATCTTCCCACAGATGTAGACATAACTGCCTTTTTAAAATAAAACAGTTTTGTCTATGTGTGTGGTTGGCTTTTACGAAAGTGTTCTCAAAGCCACTGTTGCACATTAGCTTTGCCGTATCTAATCGATGCAGAACCTTCGACCAGTACGATTTTCACTCAATTCAAAGAATATGAGAATTGCAATTTACTTGTACCGCCTCCACAGTTCGTTGAATATATCCGCGACATTGATAATCAATTTTGTGATGTTTTCGAAAGTTGTTGTAGTAAAAAGTATTTATTAAAACATATCTTTAATTTAATAAAACCTAAATTCAGTTACGTATGTTGTGAAAATTTGCCCGAGCATTTCATTATTAAATATTTTTTAAGAATCCGAATATATTTCATTTTAAAATTTTGGAACCGTGATTTGGCCGATCCGAACTGTAGAAATAAAATTCTTTGCGTGTCACACCTGTAATGTTATGCTATCAGCTGCACAATTTCAAGATCGCTGGGAGATGGAATATTTATTTATTCCGAATAAGAATGGTAAACCACAGTGTTTGGAATGTTCACAGATCATAGCGGTGTGTAAAGAATATAACTTGAAGCGCCATTATCTTTCCATGCATGAAAAAAAGTATCATTCGTACACGCGAGACATGAAAATACCACTAGTGAAAAAAATGAAAAAGCAGCTGGATTATCAAACGAATTATTTTAATCAAGAACCAACATTTCAAGAAGCATCTGTAGCTGCATCGTTTGAAGTTTGTTTAGAAATAGCAAAGGTAAA
This sequence comes from Merodon equestris, assembly GCA_958301585.1. Taxonomy (NCBI): domain Eukaryota; kingdom Metazoa; phylum Arthropoda; class Insecta; order Diptera; family Syrphidae; genus Merodon; species Merodon equestris. Next base: position 27,059,305 of record OY284413.1, read on the forward strand.
GAAGCCATTTTTGGATGGAGAATTAATTAAAAAATGTGCGATAAAAATGGCTCAAGCATTCAATGACAACGAAATGGTAAGAAAATTTCAAACAGTACCACTTTCTAAGCCGACGTATGTCATGTCACTAATAAATTAGAAAACCTAATCAATAGTTGCTGCTATTTTTCGGTAGCATTGGATGAAAGCACAGACATTTCCGATACAAGTCAAATGCTTATCTTTATAAGAACTGTAAATGAAAACTATAGTTATTCAGAAGAACTTTTAAAATTACAATCATTACACGGAACAACGAAAGGTGAAGATATTTACAAACAATTAAAATGTGCAGTAGAGCAGTATGGCGGATTCGACAAGTGCACTGCTATTGTAACCGATGGTGCTAGAGCTATGACGGGCAAAAATATTGGGCTCGCGGGACTTCTGCAAAAAGAAGGAATTACATGTCGTATGTTACACTGTATTATCCATCAGGAGGCATTGTGTGGTTTATCTCTACAACTAAAAGACGTAATGGACAAGATTTGCAAAATTACTAATTTAATTCGCGGCGGAAATCGTTCTCTTACGCACCGAAAATTTAAAACATTTTTTGATGAATTGGAAACTGAGTATGGAGATCTGCTTTTACATAGTAACGTTCGTTGGTTAAGTGCTGGAAAGTGCTTGAGGAGATTCTTTCAATTTCGAAAAGAAGTTCATCTTTTTCTCACAGAAATTGCCGTCGATGAAAATTTGACAGCAAATTTAGTTGATAAAAATTTTATTTATTCACTTGCTTTCCTAACGGACATTACAAATTACTTAAATATTTTGAATAAATCCTTGCAAGGACAAGATCAAAATGTGTGTTGCCTTTATAAATATGTTACTGGATTTAGAAACAAATTACAATTGAAACGGTAACCTTTTAAATCCTCTATGATCTGTTGGGGGACAGCGTTAAGTGCACATCCAATGAGAAAATGTCCGGGAGTAAGTATTACGGTTTCGTCGACGTCATTGTTGACCGCAAAACATTTGTTGATTACAAAACATTTATAGCGTTACCAAGGCTACTGACATTGGTATATTATAGCGTTACCAAGGCTACTGACATTGGTAAATTAACTGATAAGTGAAGGTGACAATTTCAATATGGAGGATGAGACAGATCTATTTGTCATAATTGCGAGACAAAAAACGCTAGCAGAAGAGCTAGAGAAGGCAACTATAAACTTCAAAAAAGATAGTGCTTCTAGAAAGACTCCGAGTTATAAACAGGAGCGTTTGGAGAGAATAAATGCACTATGGGCCGAATTTCAAAACAACCATGAAAAAATAAAGGACTCAGTCAAACCAGACACGCCATATATGGGGAGAAATACATATGGCAGAGTCGAGGAGATGTATAAAAAACTAAAAGGTTTATTAGAAAGCATAGTTCCTCATGAAGTAGGAGAAATAGGATCGGCCAAAGCAACTACGTCTAAGGACATCAGCCTCCAATCGCAAAGACTCAGAAAACTTTACGTGAAAATTGAAGCTATACTCGGTAACATGAAGAAAAGTCAAAGAAACCTCATATGGATGAAACACAAGGAAACGACACTCCTGAAGAGATCCCGAGCAGCATAAACTTTAAACGCTACCAATGTTTTAAAAACTCAGAAGCCCAGACACAAGAGAAAACACGAGCCTTTGATGTGTCCTTTAAAACAAGAGAAGGTTTTTTAAGAACAAAAGCCAAGTATTCGAACAGCCCATACATCACAGGTCATCTGTGTTCACCCATTGTTGCGGATGATCAACAATTTATCCTTGAGCATGATAAGTTCCACTGTAAACGACACAGAGTTCTCAAGGATTTTATATTGCTCAATGGAATTACAACAGAAATTAATTCCCCCGGTCATTCATGTCAACCTTATGAATGCTTCCCACTATTAATCGATCAAATCTTACTTGATAATTCAATCTATCCTGACACAAACGAGATCAAGTCTCAACTTAAGAAGATCTTAGGTCTCTCTCAAACTTTGTTTAAAATAAAGAAAGACCACTTCCTGACTCCCAGTGACCATCTCAGAGCCTCCCTAAAGCAAGGTGAGTATAATAAGGGGTTGACTCAACCCTTTTGTGACAAGGAGTTACAACTGTTGCTACCAGCATACTTAAACAAGGTTAAAGCAGAAAAAATAAAAGATATCATGTGCAATGTTAGAATTGACTATGGCACATTCCTCCCCTTGGGCTCTACTATCCTTCTTGATAGGGACACCGGGGCCTTTAAATGTCTACACCATTCAAATTCCTTATTATTCCCTACAAATCAATTCATTATGGTATTAGATTCACTACAAAGTGAATTCCCCTTACTCCTCTCTTGGCTCCTAACAGATAAGCAACATATCTATGCAGAAAACTCTATCTTCTCAGTCGGATCAGAATTGTTGCATTACTTCAGATCTTTAAGGAAGGAAAAAGGAGGAAAAGATTTTTACTCCATTTTAAGTAATTGGGAATCCCTTATTGTGGGATATACCATTAGCTCCCCTGACGACCTAGGGTGCACCCGGTTATTCAATGAAATGAAATTAGCTATCAATCGGAAAACCAATTATGAATGGTGGCCAGGATTGCTTCCTCCATCATATGATCAAGTCACCATGAAGATGTATTTGGAATTGACAGGAATCACCAAGTGTTTTGGTCATCCTACTATTGATATGTCAACAAGCCTTAATGTAGTACGAGAATATGGGTCAACCCATGCGAGAATTAATCCCGATGTTCTCAGCAAAATTACATCTCAACTCATAAAAACATTTTGCCTAAATTACCATGCCCGACATGGCTGTTATCCACCAATCAAAATAGCTCCTCTGAACATCACCCGGCTATTTAAATCTCAGAGGAAAATAAGACGATCCTTTAATATTAGTTGGTTAGACTGGTTGACTATCGAGTTTGACAAAACATTGGAATTTGACTACAGTTTCGACACATCTGTCTTTGTTAAAGATACTGCTTTAGCCCCACCCTACAGTGCGTGGGCAGCATCTTTTGATGAATGCGCCTTCCAGAATATATATGGAAAGACAAGACCCAGACACCACTTCAGACAAGAGGATAAAAGACTCATCCTGCGTTACTTGAGAGGGGACAGAGCGGAGGTCTATACAAAGATTAAAGAACTAGATGGCGGTTACTGGGATCCAGAGGGAAGAACTGCTGTTTATTGTAGAAAAGAGAGAGAATTGAAGGAAGAAGGTAGGGTTTTTGTAAAACAGGAATTTCGACAAAGATTAGGACAGGTAGTGAAGGAGCATAACATCTCGAAACAGGTCTTCAGGTACTACCTAGAGCAAACAATGACAGATAGTGAGATCCAGCTCATCCAAAAACAAGTAGCTATGTCAGAGTTGGGTCGGCAAGGCAATGACATTATCAATCTTGATTTGTCAAAATGGAACTTATGTTTTAGGTATCAGACAGTCTATCGCCTAGGAGAGTTCTTAGACCAGTTGTTTGGTTTAAGTAGGGTGTATCGAGATAGCCACCTCTGGTTTATCCAATCGAAAGTGTTTTGCAACTCCAGATTGTGCCCTCCTGATTACAACCACCTGGGAGAACCTATTGATGGTCCGTATTTTATCAGCAACCATAAAGGGGGAGGTGAGGGGATGTGCCAGAAATTCTGGACCTTAATTAACATTGGAGTTATTAACTTCGTGGCAGAGAGTTTGGGTTTGCGAGTGAATATAATGGGGCAGGGTGATAATCAGGTGGTGGTTATCAGGTACAGTAACATTCAACAGGAAAATAGAAAACAACTCCTCAATGAATTTATGGAAATGTTAGAAGTAACCTTTGCACAAATCAACCTTAAGCTTAAGTTAAGTGAGACATGGTACTCAAATTCCCTCTTTGAGTATGGGAAGATGAGATATTATAAGGGGGAGGCTGTAAGCCAACTTACTAAAAAAATAAGCAGACTAATTCCAGATATTAATGACGGAGTTAGCACTTTCCAATCTGGTTTGTGTTCCATCAATACAACAACAGAGTCATGTGTCAAGACCGAGATGGATCCTGATCATCCGTTTTTTATAAATCAATTTGAATGCTTACATTATCTACTCAGGAAGAATGTAATTTTACTTAATGACACGACCAATGACATCCTTAAGTATATGTTTTTTCCAACAGATTTTGGAGGCATCCCCCTTTCCACATATGGGGGTCATTATATTCGTGGTCATGATGATGCTCTTAGTATCTGGCTCAGTCTCTATACCTATATGCAAATCAAAGCACCCGACCTCTGGAATAAGGTCCTCCCATTACTCCAGCTAGACCCGTCTCCCAGGGTGAACTATAGGAAACTACTAGAGGATATCAGGTGTCTGAATGTAACACCCTTGCCTAATATAGAATCAGATATAAAGAATGTTACTTCTTTTTTCTTAGAAAACTCTTCGGATGTGGTGACTAATCCAGAGATAAGGAAATTATACAATCCCCATGAATCCTATCCTTTAGACGAGTTAGTAGATGTCCTCACAACAATGGACCCTCTCTACCTCCCATTTGGACATGAGATACTGAGATTAAGTAATTCTGGTGCTATCCTATACCTCCAAAACAAACTGACCAACGTTAGTACGATTAACGCAGTAGTACAAGAGCTTTACGAGCGGGATTTTATCGCCATGTCCCGGTTTTTGCTTCCTGTTGTGGTTGAAACCCTAAGGTCTAGAAATATCAAAAACTCCTGCGAACTCGTGCGCCTTGTCCAAGACCAACTTTGTCCCACTTATGTCGCAACAAAAATAAGAACCCTTCATTGGCGGAAGACCTTTTTGACCCCTACAAAACCATGTCCGCTACATCAAGTTCGTTTATGGGACATGGATGATGCCCCCGAACATATCCGACATAGATCAATTTATATTTCTCTCAGCAACACCTTCATAACAAGTCCTACGGTCTTTTTAAATCCTAAGGGGGTTTTTGATCCCTACATAGGAAAACAGACATCAGAAAAGATAGAGACTCCTTCCTTGGATTTATCTGTACGGTCTTCAGAAACCATAGCATATCAGCAACTCGCTAATATTAAATCCTGGGTGGACAAGTTGGGTTCCACTAATTTGAGTACACTCCTGATCCGGCTCGAAGGACCAAATTGTTGAATGAAATAACCACACTGTGTTGTCACTGTCGAACCACTTGACTCTTTATTTTTGTACTCTAGCTTATATACTAAAATTATGCTTATTCTACACAGAAAAAAAATGATATTTTGGTGGGAACTCAAATTAATCGTAAATTGCTGCGTGTGTGACATTTGATGCTATTGTTTACTCGACAGGTAGACTGCGCGAATGTCACTTGAAGCCGTTGTTTATTTTGCAATTCATGGGAATGTCTCAAATTGTTGGTCACAACAGTCCCTAAAGCCACGTTTAATGAAAGGTGTGGATATCAGTAAATTGTCAGTTCACTGGATGGCAAATAAAAAAGCCTGGGTGACCACCCACATTTTTATTTAATGGTTTAATAAATGTTTTGTCCCCGAAGTAAGACGCTATCTGAACTCAAAAGGTCTTGAATTTAAGGTTCTATTGATTTTAGACAATGCCCCCGGCCATCCGGTCCTGGAACATGAAAATGTGCAATTTTGTATTCTGCCACCAAACACAACATCTATACTACAACCGCTAGACCAAGGAATAATTGCGGCACTTAAAACTTATTACGTAAAACAATCATTTCAATATATTTTGGACAAACGGCAACGTGAAAGAACGCTGACAGTCATTGATGTGTGGAAACAATTTTCAATTATGGATTGCATCAATCAAGCTACAATAAATTAGCATTGTCTGAAGTAAGACCGTCAACCTTGAATAAATGTTGGAAAGCTGTTTGGCCAGAATGTGTTAAAAGCACTGATACCACCCTTAACAACACAACAGAATTTCCCAACATCATAACTCTGGCGCAACAAATTGGTGGAGAAGGATTTGATGATCTGTCTTTTCAAGATATCGATGAACTGTTGGTGGACAAAGCTCTTAGCGAAGATGAAATAATAGAGTGTGCCCTTGAGACGAACCCGCTCTAAATGCGCTCATTTTAAAACAAAAGATCCTAATGAGGAGCGAGCTGAAAGGTTTCAACAAGATCTAATGTTATTATTGGCCCCTTACAGAGAATTATATAAGGGATTAGACAAAACAAGAACACAGCGATTGATAACCGAATTTGTTCATAAAACCACTGTAGCTGGTGTTGCGAAAAATGAAATTGGCGGGCAGTCATTCATAATTATTGTGAAATTATATATTATAAATAAGAAAAGAGGAAAAGAAACATGAGAACTTGTGTATTGGGCTGCAATGAGTGGATGCATCTCTTCAGACCATGCAGCGATGAAATGTAAGTATCTTCAATCCTAATTTTGATTATTTGTTTTGTTGATAAAACAACCCCCTTATGACCTATCCACTTTATATATGTATATTGACGCCGATGACCGGGGTTCAAATCCCGCAACAGCTTAGTCATCGAAATCGTATTACGCGGCGTTTCTCCTCAGTGGGGTTCTGACAAAACCCCCTGTAGTATAACTTGTCTAGTAAAACCTTCTCGAATATGTATATATACATATATATATTCCTTAAAAAGTCAACGCTTATCTTGAAATCGAAAACGGAAATATATATGTATATCAAAGGGTCATCCAATAAAAGGTGTTATTTTATTAACAATGGGAAACTTTTTTTTTTCCTGAAAATCAGTGATATTTTAATTTAATTCAAAAAAAGAAACCCTGACGCTAGTAACGAGGTACAACATCTCCTTCAGTTTTCATTCTATATATATATATATATAGTCTACAATACGGTCTATCTGTAGCTATACTACAAATATACTCTACCCTGTCTAGGCGTGAAAAATGGCGCAGCGCCATTGGACGTGCTAAGTTACAACAGCAGGATTTGCGAAAAGCATTTTACGGAAAATTCGTTCCGGAATTCGCGTAAAGCAAGGTTATTGCAGTATGCAATTCCTTCTATAGGTGGCAAGATTGCTGATAAGAGCCCTGTCGCTATAGAAGGAGAAAGGCACGCAATCAACCAAGAAGAGGCCTTCGCCACGAGGCCAACAACACGAGATCAATGTGTACAAACGGGTAATTGTTTGCGTAATTTTACACCAAAAAAAAAAAAAATGAAAAGTAAATTAAATGATGCTAAAGAAAAAATCGTAAAGCTGGAAAATGAACGCCGCGAGGTAGATAATATTCTTAAAGAAAAAGATGCTATTATTGTTTTCTTAGACAATCAACTGCAAAGGACTCATCTCGAGTTCCAAAATTTTAGAGAAAATTGCCATAGGAGCAATACCGAGGTTTTGTCGAAAGACATGAACATTTTAGTTTCTAATGTAAAAAACAATTTTGGAAAAAATGTTAAGGGAAACCGGTTTTCAAAGGAGTTGAAAATGTTCGCACTTTCAGTGTACTTTACTTCTCCTGTTACATACAGGCTATTACGGCCATCATTAAATCTCCCATCTACTAATACACTACGCAATTTCATTTCCCATTGGCCCAAGACACCAGGCAATATTGAAATAAGTGTAAAAAGCTTAGAATTAAAAACCAGTCAGCTACCCGATATTTTTAAATATTGTTCAATTTCAGCTGATGAGATGTCTATTAAGTCGCACCTCGAGTATTGTAGGAAAGCAGATTACATAACAGGTTTTGAAGATTTCGGTTTGGACGAATACCGATCAAAATGGCCGGCTCGGAATGTTGTGGTGCTTTTAGTACAAGGCATTTTTAAGAAATGGAAGCATCCCCTTGTATACTATTATTTAAGAACAAACTGTCCACCCTTTCTTTTAAAAAAAAAATATTTGAAGCCATTCGTGCTTTAAAAAAGAGTGGGCTTCATTCCATTCAATTTGTTTCCGACCAAGGTAGCAATTTTCGAGGTCTATCGCGTCTATTAGGAGTTAGTATCGATAGGCCTTTTTTTCGAAGTAGATAGTCAAAAAGTTTTCTTTTTTTTTGATTCCCCGCACCTGCTCAAAAGCACGAGAAACTGCCTGTTAAAAAATGATATTGTTTTTAAAAATCCCTCAGGTTTTCAACGGGCCACCTGGAAAGATATTTTAGAGCTATATAGAGTAGATTCACAAAACAATATCCGGCTTACGCCGAAATTAACAGACTGACATATTAATCCTAATACCATCCAGAAGATGAAGGTAAAATATGCAGCTCAAATTTTGAGCAATACTGTTGCTTCAGGGCTCTTAACATACGCTAGTTCCGGTCTTGGACCATCCACAATTTTCGGCACCGCCGAGCTAGTTTCATTTTTCAATAATTTATTTGATGTTTTCAATTCGTCCGCTTCCACTGATAGTGTAGGATACAGATCAGCTTTTAGGGGAAATGAAATGCAGGGCAAATTTTTACAAGAAGCCCAGCATTTTTTAAAATCACTACAAATATTAGATAATAATAGCAATATAACTAGTCATTTTTTTTTTCATAAAAGGTTGGCTGCTAAATATTTCATCGCTCCGTAGCCTCTGGGATGTCTTGTCCAGATGTGGGTTTGAAAAAATTCTTACTAGACATCTAAATCAAGATAGCTTAGAGCATTTTTTTGGAACAATAAGAAGCAGTAACGGAAACAACGTAAGAACAACACCCCAACAGTTCGTGTCGTCTTTTCAAAAACTTTGGGGATTGCAATACTTAAAAATTGTTCAAAACGGTAATTGTGACGACGTGCAGGCGGAGCAATTAAATTGTATGATAAATCATCCGTTGGTTAGGAGCGTCGACTGGATAAGTGTTAATTTGGAGCAAGGGCATACGAGCACCTTCATTACCAATCTTCCCACAGATGTAGACATAACTGCCTTTTTAAAATAAAACAGTTTTGTCTATGTGTGTGGTTGGCTTTTACGAAAGTGTTCTCAAAGCCACTGTTGCACATTAGCTTTGCCGTATCTAATCGATGCAGAACCTTCGACCAGTACGATTTTCACTCAATTCAAAGAATATGAGAATTGCAATTTACTTGTACCGCCTCCACAGTTCGTTGAATATATCCGCGACATTGATAATCAATTTTGTGATGTTTTCGAAAGTTGTTGTAGTAAAAAGTATTTATTAAAACATATCTTTAATTTAATAAAACCTAAATTCAGTTACGTATGTTGTGAAAATTTGCCCGAGCATTTCATTATTAAATATTTTTTAAGAATCCGAATATATTTCATTTTAAAATTTTGGAACCGTGATTTGGCCGATCCGAACTGTAGAAATAAAATTCTTTGCGTGTCACACCTGTAATGTTATGCTATCAGCTGCACAATTTCAAGATCGCTGGGAGATGGAATATTTATTTATTCCGAATAAGAATGGTAAACCACAGTGTTTGGAATGTTCACAGATCATAGCGGTGTGTAAAGAATATAACTTGAAGCGCCATTATCTTTCCATGCATGAAAAAAAGTATCATTCGTACACGCGAGACATGAAAATACCACTAGTGAAAAAAATGAAAAAGCAGCTGGATTATCAAACGAATTATTTTAATCAAGAACCAACATTTCAAGAAGCATCTGTAGCTGCATCGTTTGAAGTTTGTTTAGAAATAGCAAAGGTAAAGAAGCCATTTTTGGATGGAGAATTAATTAAAAAATGTGCGATAAAAATGGCTCAAGCATTCAATGACAACGAAATGGTAAGAAAATTTCAAACAGTACCACTTTCTAAGCCGACGTATGTCATGTCACTAATAAATTAGAAAACCTAATCAATAGTTGCTGCTATTTTTCGGTAGCATTGGATGAAAGCACAGACATTTCCGATACAAGTCAAATGCTTATCTTTATAAGAACTGTAAATGAAAACTATAGTTATTCAGAAGAACTTTTAAAATTACAATCATTACACGGAACAACGAAAGGTGAAGATATTTACAAACAATTAAAATGTGCAGTAGAGCAGTATGGCGGATTTGACAAGTGCACTGCTATTGTAACCGATGGTGCTAGAGCTATGACGGGCAAAAATATTGGGCTCGCGGGACTTCTGCAAAAAGAAGGAATTACATGTCGTATGTTACACTGTATTATCCATCAGGAGGCATTGTGTGGTTTATCTCTACAACTAAAAGACGTAATGGACAAGATTTGCAAAATTACTAATTTAATTCGCGGCGGAAATCGTTCTCTTACGCACCGAAAATTTAAAACATTTTTTGATGAATTGGAAACTGAGTATGGAGATCTGCTTTTACATAGTAACGTTCGTTGGTTAAGTGCTGGAAAGTGCTTGAGGAGATTCTTTCAATTTCGAAAAGAAGTTCATCTTTTTCTCACAGAAATTGCCGTCGATGAAAATTTGACAGCAAATTTAGTTGATAAAAATTTTATTTATTCACTTGCTTTCCTAACGGACATTACAAATTACTTAAATATTTTGAATAAATCCTTGCAAGGACAAGATCAAAATGTGTGTTGCCTTTATAAATATGTTACTGGATTTAGAAACAAATTACAATTGAAACGGTAACCTTTTAAATCCTCTATGATCTGTTGGGGGACAGCGTTAAGTGCACATCCAATGAGAAAATGTCCGGGAGTAAGTATTACGGTTTCGTCGACGTCATTGTTGACCGCAAAACATTTGTTGATTACAAAACATTTATAGCGTTACCAAGGCTACTGACATTGGTATATTATAGCGTTACCAAGGCTACTGACATTGGTAAATTAACTGATAAGTGAAGGTGACAATTTCAATATGGAGGATGAGACAGATCTATTTGTCATAATTGCGAGACAAAAAACGCTAGCAGAAGAGCTAGAGAAGGCAACTATAAACTTCAAAAAAGATAGTGCTTCTAGAAAGACTCCGAGTTATAAACAGGAGCGTTTGGAGAGAATAAATGCACTATGGGCCGAATTTCAAAACAACCATGAAAAAATAAAGGACTCAGTCAAACCAGACACGCCATATATGGGGAGAAATACATATGGCAGAGTCGAGGAGATGTATAAAAAACTAAAAGGTTTATTAGAAAGCATAGTTCCTCATGAAGTAGGAGAAATAGGATCGGCCAAAGCAACTACGTCTAAGGACATCAGCCTCCAATCGCAAAGACTCAGAAAACTTTACGTGAAAATTGAAGCTATACTCGGTAACATGAAGAAAAGTCAAAGAAACCTCATATGGATGAAACACAAGGAAACGACACTCCTGAAGAGATCCCGAGCAGCATAAACTTTAAACGCTACCAATGTTTTAAAAACTCAGAAGCCCAGACACAAGAGAAAACACGAGCCTTTGATGTGTCCTTTAAAACAAGAGAAGGTTTTTTAAGAACAAAAGCCAAGTATTCGAACAGCCCATACATCACAGGTCATCTGTGTTCACCCATTGTTGCGGATGATCAACAATTTATCCTTGAGCATGATAAGTTCCACTGTAAACGACACAGAGTTCTCAAGGATTTTATATTGCTCAATGGAATTACAACAGAAATTAATTCCCCCGGTCATTCATGTCAACCTTATGAATGCTTCCCACTATTAATCGATCAAATCTTACTTGATAATTCAATCTATCCTGACACAAACGAGATCAAGTCTCAACTTAAGAAGATCTTAGGTCTCTCTCAAACTTTGTTTAAAATAAAGAAAGACCACTTCCTGACTCCCAGTGACCATCTCAGAGCCTCCCTAAAGCAAGGTGAGTATAATAAGGGGTTGACTCAACCCTTTTGTGACAAGGAGTTACAACTGTTGCTACCAGCATACTTAAACAAGGTTAAAGCAGAAAAAATAAAAGATATCATGTGCAATGTTAGAATTGACTATGGCACATTCCTCCCCTTGGGCTCTACTATCCTTCTTGATAGGGACACCGGGGCCTTTAAATGTCTACACCATTCAAATTCCTTATTATTCCCTACAAATCAATTCATTATGGTATTAGATTCACTACAAAGTGAATTCCCCTTACTCGTCTCTTGGCTCCTAACAGATAAGCAACATATCTATGCAGAAAACTCTATCTTCTCAGTCGGATCAGAATTGTTGCATTACTTCAGATCTTTAAGGAAGGAAAAAGGAGGAAAAGATTTTTACTCCATTTTAAGTAATTGGGAATCCCTTATTGTGGGATATACCATTAGCTCCCCTGACGACCTAGGGTGCACCCGGTTATTCAATGAAATGAAATTAGCTATCAATCGGAAAACCAATTATGAATGGTGGCCAGGATTGCTTCCTCCATCATATGATCAAGTCACCATGAAGATGTATTTGGAATTGACAGGAATCACCAAGTGTTTTGGTCATCCTACTATTGATATGTCAACAAGCCTTAATGTAGTACGAGAATATGGGTCAACCCATGCGAGAATTAATCCCGATGTTCTCAGCAAAATTACATCTCAACTCATAAAAACATTTTGTCTAAATTACCATGCCCGACATGGCTGTTATCCACCAATCAAAATAGCTCCTCTGAACATCACCCGGCTATTTAAATCTCAGAGGAAAATAAGACGATCCTTTAATATTAGTTGGTTAGACTGGTTGACTATCGAGTTTGACAAAACATTGGAATTTGACTACAGTTTCGACACATCTGTCTTTGTTAAAGATACTGCTTTAGCCCCACCCTACAGTGCGTGGGCAGCATCTTTTGATGAATGCGCCTTCCAGAATATATATGGAAAGACAAGACCCAGACACCACTTCAGACAAGAGGATAAAAGACTCATCCTGCGTTACTTGAGAGGGGACAGAGCGGAGGTCTATACAAAGATTAAAGAACTAGATGGCGGTTACTGGGATCCAGAGGGAAGAACTGCTGTTTATTGTAGAAAAGAGAGAGAATTGAAGGAAGAAGGTAGGGTTTTTGTAAAACAGGAATTTCGACAAAGATTAGGACAGGTAGTGAAGGAGCATAACATCTCGAAACAGGTCTTCAGGTACTACCTAGAGCAAACAATGACAGATAGTGAGATCCAGCTCATCCAAAAACAAGTAGCTATGTCAGAGTTGGGTCGGCAAGGCAATGACATTATCAATCTTGATTTGTCAAAATGGAACTTATGTTTTAGGTATCAGACAGTCTATCGCCTAGGAGAGTTCTTAGACCAGTTGTTTGGTTTAAGTAGGGTGTATCGAGATAGCCACCTCTGGTTTATCCAATCGAAAGTGTTTTGCAACTCCAGATTGTGCCCTCCTGATTACAACCACCTGGGAGAACCTATTGATGGTCCGTATTTTATCAGCAACCATAAAGGGGGAGGTGAGGGGATGTGCCAGAAATTCTGGACCTTAATTAACATTGGAGTTATTAACTTCGTGGCAGAGAGTTTGGGTTTGCGAGTGAATATAATGGGGCAGGGTGATAATCAGGTGGTGGTTATCAGGTACAGTAACATTCAACAGGAAAATAGAAAACAACTCCTCAATGAATTTATGGAAATGTTAGAAGTAACCTTTGCACAAATCAACCTTAAGCTTAAGTTAAGTGAGACATGGTACTCAAATTCCCTCTTTGAGTATGGGAAGATGAGATATTATAAGGGGGAGGCTGTAAGCCAACTTACTAAAAAAATAAGCAGACTAATTCCAGATATTAATGACGGAGTTAGCACTTTCCAATCTGGTTTGTGTTCCATCAATACAACAACAGAGTCATGTGTCAAGACCGAGATGGATCCTGATCATCCGTTTTTTATAAATCAATTTGAATGCTTACATTATCTACTCAGGAAGAATGTAATTTTACTTAATGACACGACCAATGACATCCTTAAGTATATGTTTTTTCCAACAGATTTTGGAGGCATCCCCCTTTCCACATATGGGGGTCATTATATTCGTGGTCATGATGATGCTCTTAGTATCTGGCTCAGTCTCTATACCTATATGCAAATCAAAGCACCCGACCTCTGGAATAAGGTCCTCCCATTACTCCAGCTAGACCCGTCTCCCAGGGTGAACTATAGGAAACTACTAGAGGATATCAGGTGTCTGAATGTAACACCCTTGCCTAATATAGAATCAGATATAAAGAATGTTACTTCTTTTTTCTTAGAAAACTCTTCGGATGTGGTGACTAATCCAGAGATAAGGAAATTATACAATCCCCATGAATCCTATCCTTTAGACGAGTTAGTAGATGTCCTCACAACAATGGACCCTCTCTACCTCCCATTTGGACATGAGATACTGAGATTAAGTAATTCTGGTGCTATCCTATACCTCCAAAACAAACTGACCAACGTTAGTACGATTAACGCAGTAGTACAAGAGCTTTACGAGCGGGATTTTATCGCCATGTCCCGGTTTTTGCTTCCTGTTGTGGTTGAAACCCTAAGGTCTAGAAATATCAAAAACTCCTGCGAACTCGTGCGCCTTGTCCAAGACCAACTTTGTCCCACTTATGTCGCAACAAAAATAAGAACCCTTCATTGGCGGAAGACCTTTTTGACCCCTACAAAACCATGTCCGCTACATCAAGTTCGTTTATGGGACATGGATGATGCCCCCGAACATATCCGACATAGATCAATTTATATTTCTCTCAGCAACACCTTCATAACAAGTCCTACGGTCTTTTTAAATCCTAAGGGGGTTTTTGATCCCTACATAGGAAAACAGACATCAGAAAAGATAGAGACTCCTTCCTTGGATTTATCTGTACGGTCTTCAGAAACCATAGCATATCAGCAACTCGCTAATATTAAATCCTGGGTGGACAAGTTGGGTTCCACTAATTTGAGTACACTCCTGATCCGGCTCGAAGGACCAAATTGTTGAATGAAATAACCACACTGTGTTGTCACTGTCGAACCACTTGACTCTTTATTTTTGTACTCTAGCTTATATACTAAAATTATGCTTATTCTACACAGAAAAAAAATGATATTTTGGTGGGAACTCAAATTAATCGTAAATTGCTGCGTGTGTGACATTTGATGCTATTGTTTACTCGACAGGTAGACTGCGCGAATGTCACTTGAAGCCGTTGTTTATTTTGCAATTCATGGGAATGTCTCAAATTGTTGGTCACAACAGTCCCTAAAGCCACGTTTAATGAAAGGTGTGGATATCAGTAAATTATCAGTTCACTGGATGGCAAATAAAAAAGCCTGGGTGACCACCCACATTTTTATTTAATGGTTTAATAAATGTTTTGTCCCCGAAGTAAGACGCTATCTGAACTCAAAAGGTCTTGAATTTAAGGTTCTATTGATTTTAGACAATGCCCCCGGCCATCCGGTCCTGGAACATGAAAATGTGCAATTTTGTATTCTGCCACCAAACACAACATCTATACTACAACCGCTAGACCAAGGAATAATTGCGGCACTTAAAACTTATTACGTAAAACAATCATTTCAATATATTTTGGACAAACGGCAACGTGAAAGAACGCTGACAGTCATTGATGTGTGGAAACAATTTTCAATTATGGATTGCATCAATCAAGCTACAATAAATTAGCATTGTCTGAAGTAAGACCGTCAACCTTGAATAAATGTTGGAAAGCTGTTTGGCCAGAATGTGTTAAAAGCACTGATACCACCCTTAACAACACAACAGAATTTCCCAACATCATAACTCTGGCGCAACAAATTGGTGGAGAAGGATTTGATGATCTGTCTTTTCAAGATATCGATGAACTGTTGGTGGACAAAGCTCTTAGCGAAGATGAAATAATAGAGTGTGCCCTTGAGACGAACCCGCTCTAAATGCGCTCATTTTAAAACAAAAGATCCTAATGAGGAGCGAGCTGAAAGGTTTCAACAAGATCTAATGTTATTATTGGCCCCTTACAGAGAATTATATAAGGGATTAGTCAAAACAAGAACACAGCGATTGATAACCGAATTTGTTCATAAAACCACTGTAGCTGGTGTTGCGAAAAATGAAATTGGCGGGCAGTCATTCATAATTATTGTGAAATTATATATTATAAATAAGAAAAGAGGAAAAGAAACATGAGAACTTGTGTATTGGGCTGCAATGAGTGGATGCATCTCTTCAGACCATGCAGCGATGAAATGTAAGTATCTTCAATCCTAATTTTGATTATTTGTTTTGTTGATAAAACAACCCCCTTATGACCTATCCACTTTATATATGTATATTGACGCCGATGACCGGGGTTCAAATCCCGCAACAGCTTAGTCATCGAAATCGTATTACGCGGCGTTTCTCCTCAGTGGGGTTCTGACAAAACCCCCTGTAGTATAACTTGTCTAGTAAAACCTTCTCGAATATGTATATATACATATATATATTCCTTAAAAAGTCAACGCTTATCTTGAAATCGAAAACGGAAATATATATGTATATCAAAGGGTCATCCAATAAAAGGTGTTATTTTATTAACAATGGGAAACTTTTTTTTTTCCTGAAAATCAGTGATATTTTAATTTAATTCAAAAAAAGAAACCCTGACGCTAGTAACGAGGTACAACATCTCCTTCAGTTTTCATTCTATATATATATATATATAGTCTACAATACGGTCTATCTGTAGCTATACTACAAATATACTCTACCCTGTCTAGGCGTGAAAAATGGCGCAGCGCCATTGGACGTGCTAAGTTACAACAGCAGGATTTGCGAAAAGCATTTTACGGAAAATTCGTTCCGGAATTCGCGTAAAGCAAGGTTATTGCAGTATGCAATTCCTTCTATAGGTGGCAAGATTGCTGATAAGAGCCCTGTCGCTATAGAAGGAGAAAGGCACGCAATCAACCAAGAAGAGGCCTTCGCCACGAGGCCAACAACACGAGATCAATGTGTACAAACGGGTAATTGTTTGCGTAATTTTACACCAAAAAAAAAAAAAATGAAAAGTAAATTAAATGATGCTAAAGAAAAAATCGTAAAGCTGGAAAATGAACGCCGCGAGGTAGATAATATTCTTAAAGAAAAAGATGCTATTATTGTTTTCTTAGACAATCAACTGCAAAGGACTCATCTCGAGTTCCAAAATTTTAGAGAAAATTGCCATAGGAGCAATACCGAGGTTTTGTCGAAAGACATGAACATTTTAGTTTCTAATGTAAAAAACAATTTTGGAAAAAATGTTAAGGGAAACCGGTTTTCAAAGGAGTTGAAAATGTTCGCACTTTCAGTGTACTTTACTTCTCCTGTTACATACAGGCTATTACGGCCATCATTAAATCTCCCATCTACTAATACACTACGCAATTTCATTTCCCATTGGCCCAAGACACCAGGCAATATTGAAATAAGTGTAAAAAGCTTAGAATTAAAAACCAGTCAGCTACCCGATATTTTTAAATATTGTTCAATTTCAGCTGATGAGATGTCTATTAAGTCGCACCTCGAGTATTGTAGGAAAGCAGATTACATAACAGGTTTTGAAGATTTCGGTTTGGACGAATACCGATCAAAATGGCCGGCTCGGAATGTTGTGGTGCTTTTAGTACAAGGCATTTTTAAGAAATGGAAGCATCCCCTTGTATACTATTATTTAAGAACAAACTGTCCACCCTTTCTTTTAAAAAAAAAATATTTGAAGCCATTCGTGCTTTAAAAAAGAGTGGGCTTCATTCCATTCAATTTGTTTCCGACCAAGGTAGCAATTTTCGAGGTCTATCGCGTCTATTAGGAGTTAGTATCGATAGGCCTTTTTTTCGAAGTAGATAGTCAAAAAGTTTTCTTTTTTTTTGATTCCCCGCACCTGCTCAAAAGCACGAGAAACTGCCTGTTAAAAAATGATATTGTTTTTAAAAATCCCTCAGGTTTTCAACGGGCCACCTGGAAAGATATTTTAGAGCTATATAGAGTAGATTCACAAAACAATATCCGGCTTACGCCGAAATTAACAGACTGACATATTAATCCTAATACCTTCCAGAAGATGAAGGTAAAATATGCAGCTCAAATTTTGAGCAATACTGTTGCTTCAGGGCTCTTAACATACGCTAGTTCCGGTCTTGGACCATCCACAATTTTCGGCACCGCCGAGCTAGTTTCATTTTTCAATAATTTATTTGATGTTTTCAATTCGTCCGCTTCCACTGATAGTGTAGGATACAGATCAGCTTTTAGGGGAAATGAAATGCAGGGCAAATTTTTACAAGAAGCCCAGCATTTTTTAAAATCACTACAAATATTAGATAATAATAGCAATATAACTAGTCATTTTTTTTTCATAAAAGGTTGGCTGCTAAATATTTCATCGCTCCGTAGCCTCTGGGATGTCTTGTCCAGATGTGGGTTTGAAAAAATTCTTACTAGACATCTAAATCAAGATAGCTTAGAGCATTTTTTTGGAACAATAAGAAGCAGTAACGGAAACAACGTAAGAACAACACCCCAACAGTTCGTGTCGTCTTTTCAAAAACTTTGGGGATTGCAATACTTAAAAATTGTTCAAAACGGTAATTGTGACGACGTGCAGGCGGAGCAATTAAATTGTATGATAAATCATCCGTTGGTTAGGAGCGTCGACTGGATAAGTGTTAATTTGGAGCAAGGGCATACGAGCACCTTCATTACCAATCTTCCCACAGATGTAGACATAACTGCCTTTTTAAAATAAAACAGTTTTGTCTATGTGTGTGGTTGGCTTTTACGAAAGTGTTCTCAAAGCCACTGTTGCACATTAGCTTTGCCGTATCTAATCGATGCAGAACCTTCGACCAGTACGATTTTCACTCAATTCAAAGAATATGAGAATTGCAATTTACTTGTACCGCCTCCACAGTTCGTTGAATATATCCGCGACATTGATAATCAATTTTGTGATGTTTTCGAAAGTTGTTGTAGTAAAAAGTATTTATTAAAACATATCTTTAATTTAATAAAACCTAAATTCAGTTACGTATGTTGTGAAAATTTGCCCGAGCATTTCATTATTAAATATTTTTTAAGAATCCGAATATATTTCATTTTAAAATTTTGGAACCGTGATTTGGCCGATCCGAACTGTAGAAATAAAATTCTTTGCGTGTCACACCTGTAATGTTATGCTATCAGCTGCACAATTTCAAGATCGCTGGGAGATGGAATATTTATTTATTCCGAATAAGAATGGTAAACCACAGTGTTTGGAATGTTCACAGATCATAGCGGTGTGTAAAGAATATAACTTGAAGCGCCATTATCTTTCCATGCATGAAAAAAAGTATCATTCGTACACGCGAGACATGAAAATACCACTAGTGAAAAAAATGAAAAAGCAGCTGGATTATCAAACGAATTATTTTAATCAAGAACCAACATTTCAAGAAGCATCTGTAGCTGCATCGTTTGAAGTTTGTTTAGAAATAGCAAAGGCAAAGAAGCCATTTTTGGATGGAGAATTAATTAAAAAATGTGCGATAAAAATGGCTCAAGCATTCAATGACAACGAAATGGTAAGAAAATTTCAAACAGTACCACTTTCTAAGCCGACGTATGTCATGTCACTAATAAATTAGAAAACCTAATCAATAGTTGCTGCTATTTTTCGGTAGCATTGGATGAAAGCACAGACATTTCCGATACAAGTCAAATGCTTATCTTTATAAGAACTGTAAATGAAAACTATAGTTATTCAGAAGAACTTTTAAAATTACAATCATTACACGGAACAACGAAAGGTGAAGATATTTACAAACAATTAAAATGTGCAGTAGAGCAGTATGGCGGATTTGACAAGTGCACTGCTATTGTAACCGATGGTGCTAGAGCTATGACGGGCAAAAATATTGGGCTCGCGGGACTTCTGCAAAAAGAAGGAATTACATGTCGTATGTTACACTGTATTATCCATCAGGAGGCATTGTGTGGTTTATCTCTACAACTAAAAGACGTAATGGACAAGATTTGCAAAATTACTAATTTAATTCGCGGCGGAAATCGTTCTCTTACGCACCGAAAATTTAAAACATTTTTTGATGAATTGGAAACTGAGTATGGAGATCTGCTTTTACATAGTAACGTTCGTTGGTTAAGTGCTGGAAAGTGCTTGAGGAGATTCTTTCAATTTCGAAAAGAAGTTCATCTTTTTCTCACAGAAATTGCCGTCGATGAAAATTTGACAGCAAATTTAGTTGATAAAAATTTTATTTATTCACTTGCTTTCCTAACGGACATTACAAATTACTTAAATATTTTGAATAAATCCTTGCAAGGACAAGATCAAAATGTGTGTTGCCTTTATAAATATGTTACTGGATTTAGAAACAAATTACAATTGAAACGGTAACCTTTTAAATCCTCTATGATCTGTTGGGGGACAGCGTTAAGTGCACATCCAATGAGAAAATGTCCGGGAGTAAGTATTACGGTTTCGTCGACGTCATTGTTGACCGCAAAACATTTGTTGATTACAAAACATTTATAGCGTTACCAAGGCTACTGACATTGGTATATTATAGCGTTACCAAGGCTACTGACATTGGTAAATTAACTGATAAGTGAAGGTGACAATTTCAATATGGAGGATGAGACAGATCTATTTGTCATAATTGCGAGACAAAAAACGCTAGCAGAAGAGCTAGAGAAGGCAACTATAAACTTCAAAAAAGATAGTGCTTCTAGAAAGACTCCGAGTTATAAACAGGAGCGTTTGGAGAGAATAAATGCACTATGGGCCGAATTTCAAAACAACCATGAAAAAATAAAGGACTCAGTCAAACCAGACACGCCATATATGGGGAGAAATACATATGGCAGAGTCGAGGAGATATATAAAAAACTAAAAGGTTTATTAGAAAGCATAGTTCCTCATGAAGTAGGAGAAATAGGATCGGCCAAAGCAACTACGTCTAAGGACATCAGCCTCCAATCGCAAAGACTCAGAAAACTTTACGTGAAAATTGAAGCTATACTCGGTAACATGAAGAAAAGTCAAAGAAACCTCATATGGATGAAACACAAGGAAACGACACTCCTGAAGAGATCCCGAGCAGCATAAACTTTAAACGCTACCAATGTTTTAAAAACTCAGAAGCCCAGACACAAGAGAAAACACGAGCCTTTGATGTGTCCTTTAAAACAAGAGAAGGTTTTTTAAGAACAAAAGCCAAGTATTCGAACAGCCCATACATCACAGGTCATCTGTGTTCACCCATTGTTGCGGATGATCAACAATTTATCCTTGAGCATGATAAGTTCCACTGTAAACGACACAGAGTTCTCAAGGATTTTATATTGCTCAATGGAATTACAACAGAAATTAATTCCCCCGGTCATTCATGTCAACCTTATGAATGCTTCCCACTATTAATCGATCAAATCTTACTTGATAATTCAATCTATCCTGACACAAACGAGATCAAGTCTCAACTTAAGAAGATCTTAGGTCTCTCTCAAACTTTGTTTAAAATAAAGAAAGACCACTTCCTGACTCCCAGTGACCATCTCAGAGCCTCCCTAAAGCAAGGTGAGTATAATAAGGGGTTGACTCAACCCTTTTGTGACAAGGAGTTACAACTGTTGCTACCAGCATACTTAAACAAGGTTAAAGCAGAAAAAATAAAAGATATCATGTGCAATGTTAGAATTGACTATGGCACATTCCTCCCCTTGGGCTCTACTATCCTTCTTGATAGGGACACCGGGGCCTTTAAATGTCTACACCATTCAAATTCCTTATTATTCCCTACAAATCAATTCATTATGGTATTAGATTCACTACAAAGTGAATTCCCCTTACTCCTCTCTTGGCTCCTAACAGATAAGCAACATATCTATGCAGAAAACTCTATCTTCTCAGTCGGATCAGAATTGTTGCATTACTTCAGATCTTTAAGGAAGGAAAAAGGAGGAAAAGATTTTTACTCCATTTTAAGTAATTGGGAATCCCTTATTGTGGGATATACCATTAGCTCCCCTGACGACCTAGGGTGCACCCGGTTATTCAATGAAATGAAATTAGCTATCAATCGGAAAACCAATTATGAATGGTGGCCAGGATTGCTTCCTCCATCATATGATCAAGTCACCATGAAGATGTATTTGGAATTGACAGGAATCACCAAGTGTTTTGGTCATCCTACTATTGATATGTCAACAAGCCTTAATGTAGTACGAGAATATGGGTCAACCCATGCGAGAATTAATCCCGATGTTCTCAGCAAAATTACATCTCAACTCATAAAAACATTTTGCCTAAATTACCATGCCCGACATGGCTGTTATCCACCAATCAAAATAGCTCCTCTGAACATCACCCGGCTATTTAAATCTCAGAGGAAAATAAGACGATCCTTTAATATTAGTTGGTTAGACTGGTTGACTATCGAGTTTGACAAAACATTGGAATTTGACTACAGTTTCGACACATCTGTCTTTGTTAAAGATACTGCTTTAGCCCCACCCTACAGTGCGTGGGCAGCATCTTTTGATGAATGCGCCTTCCAGAATATATATGGAAAGACAAGACCCAGACACCACTTCAGACAAGAGGATAAAAGACTCATCCTGCGTTACTTGAGAGGGGACAGAGCGGAGGTCTATACAAAGATTAAAGAACTAGATGGCGGTTACTGGGATCCAGAGGGAAGAACTGCTGTTTATTGTAGAAAAGAGAGAGAATTGAAGGAAGAAGGTAGGGTTTTTGTAAAACAGGAATTTCGACAAAGATTAGGACAGGTAGTGAAGGAGCATAACATCTCGAAACAGGTCTTCAGGTACTACCTAGAGCAAACAATGACAGATAGTGAGATCCAGCTCATCCAAAAACAAGTAGCTATGTCAGAGTTGGGTCGGCAAGGCAATGACATTATCAATCTTGATTTGTCAAAATGGAACTTATGTTTTAGGTATCAGACAGTCTATCGCCTAGGAGAGTTCTTAGACCAGTTGTTTGGTTTAAGTAGGGTGTATCGAGATAGCCACCTCTGGTTTATCCAATCGAAAGTGTTTTGCAACTCCAGATTGTGCCCTCCTGATTACAACCACCTGGGAGAACCTATTGATGGTCCGTATTTTATCAGCAACCATAAAGGGGGAGGTGAGGGGATGTGCCAGAAATTCTGGACCTTAATTAACATTGGAGTTATTAACTTCGTGGCAGAGAGTTTGGGTTTGCGAGTGAATATAATGGGGCAGGGTGATAATCAGGTGGTGGTTATCAGGTACAGTAACATTCAACAGGAAAATAGAAAACAACTCCTCAATGAATTTATGGAAATGTTAGAAGTAACCTTTGCACAAATCAACCTTAAGCTTAAGTTAAGTGAGACATGGTACTCAAATTCCCTCTTTGAGTATGGGAAGATGAGATATTATAAGGGGGAGGCTGTAAGCCAACTTACTAAAAAAATAAGCAGACTAATTCCAGATATTAATGACGGAGTTAGCACTTTCCAATCTGGTTTGTGTTCCATCAATACAACAACAGAGTCATGTGTCAAGACCGAGATGGATCCTGATCATCCGTTTTTTATAAATCAATTTGAATGCTTACATTATCTACTCAGGAAGAATGTAATTTTACTTAATGACACGACCAATGACATCCTTAAGTATATGTTTTTTCCAACAGATTTTGGAGGCATCCCCCTTTCCACATATGGGGGTCATTATATTCGTGGTCATGATGATGCTCTTAGTATCTGGCTCAGTCTCTATACCTATATGCAAATCAAAGCACCCGACCTCTGGAATAAGGTCCTCCCATTACTCCAGCTAGACCCGTCTCCCAGGGTGAACTATAGGAAACTACTAGAGGATATCAGGTGTCTGAATGTAACACCCTTGCCTAATATAGAATCAGATATAAAGAATGTTACTTCTTTTTTCTTAGAAAACTCTTCGGATGTGGTGACTAATCCAGAGATAAGGAAATTATACAATCCCCATGAATCCTATCCTTTAGACGAGTTAGTAGATGTCCTCACAACAATGGACCCTCTCTACCTCCCATTTGGACATGAGATACTGAGATTAAGTAATTCTGGTGCTATCCTATACCTCCAAAACAAACTGACCAACGTTAGTACGATTAACGCAGTAGTACAAGAGCTTTACGAGCGGGATTTTATCGCCATGTCCCGGTTTTTGCTTCCTGTTGTGGTTGAAACCCTAAGGTCTAGAAATATCAAAAACTCCTGCGAACTCGTGCGCCTTGTCCAAGACCAACTTTGTCCCACTTATGTCGCAACAAAAATAAGAACCCTTCATTGGCGGAAGACCTTTTTGACCCCTACAAAACCATGTCCGCTACATCAAGTTCGTTTATGGGACATGGATGATGCCCCCGAACATATCCGACATAGATCAATTTATATTTCTCTCAGCAACACCTTCATAACAAGTCCTACGGTCTTTTTAAATCCTAAGGGGGTTTTTGATCCCTACATAGGAAAACAGACATCAGAAAAGATAGAGACTCCTTCCTTGGATTTATCTGTACGGTCTTCAGAAACCATAGCATATCAGCAACTCGCTAATATTAAATCCTGGGTGGACAAGTTGGGTTCCACTAATTTGAGTACACTCCTGATCCGGCTCGAAGGACCAAATTGTTGAATGAAATAACCACACTGTGTTGTCACTGTCGAACCACTTGACTCTTTATTTTTGTACTCTAGCTTATATACTAAAATTATGCTTATTCTACACAGAAAAAAAATGATATTTTGGTGGGAACTCAAATTAATCGTAAATTGCTGCGTGTGTGACATTTGATGCTATTGTTTACTCGACAGGTAGACTGCGCGAATGTCACTTGAAGCCGTTGTTTATTTTGCAATTCATGGGAATGTCTCAAATTGTTGGTCACAACAGTCCCTAAAGCCACGTTTAATGAAAGGTGTGGATATCAGTAAATTATCAGTTCACTGGATGGCAAATAAAAAAGCCTGGGTGACCACCCACATTTTTATTTAATGGTTTAATAAATGTTTTGTCCCCGAAGTAAGACGCTATCTGAACTCAAAAGGTCTTGAATTTAAGGTTCTATTGATTTTAGACAATGCCCCCGGCCATCCGGTCCTGGAACATGAAAATGTGCAATTTTGTATTCTGCCACCAAACACAACATCTATACTACAACCGCTAGACCAAGGAATAATTGCGGCACTTAAAACTTATTACGTAAAACAATCATTTCAATATATTTTGGACAAACGGCAACGTGAAAGAACGCTGACAGTCATTGATGTGTGGAAACAATTTTCAATTATGGATTGCATCAATCAAGCTACAATAAATTAGCATTGTCTGAAGTAAGACCGTCAACCTTGAATAAATGTTGGAAAGCTGTTTGGCCAGAATGTGTTAAAAGCACTGATACCACCCTTAACAACACAACAGAATTTCCCAACATCATAACTCTGGCGCAACAAATTGGTGGAGAAGGATTTGATGATCTGTCTTTTCAAGATATCGATGAACTGTTGGTGGACAAAGCTCTTAGCGAAGATGAAATAATAGAGTGTGCCCTTGAGACGAACCCGCTCTAAATGCGCTCATTTTAAAACAAAAGATCCTAATGAGGAGCGAGCTGAAAGGTTTCAACAAGATCTAATGTTATTATTGGCCCCTTACAGAGAATTATATAAGGGATTAGTCAAAACAAGAACACAGCGATTGATAACCGAATTTGTTCATAAAACCACTGTAGCTGGTGTTGCGAAAAATGAAATTGGCGGGCAGTCATTCATAATTATTGTGAAATTATATATTATAAATAAGAAAAGAGGAAAAGAAACATGAGAACTTGTGTATTGGGCTGCAATGAGTGGATGCATCTCTTCAGACCATGCAGCGATGAAATGTAAGTATCTTCAATCCTAATTTTGATTATTTGTTTTGTTGATAAAACAACCCCCTTATGACCTATCCACTTTATATATGTATATTGACGCCGATGACCGGGGTTCAAATCCCGCAACAGCTTAGTCATCGAAATCGTATTACGCGGCGTTTCTCCTCAGTGGGGTTCTGACAAAACCCCCTGTAGTATAACTTGTCTAGTAAAACCTTCTCGAATATGTATATATACATATATATATTCCTTAAAAAGTCAACGCTTATCTTGAAATCGAAAACGGAAATATATATGTATATCAAAGGGTCATCCAATAAAAGGTGTTATTTTATTAACAATGGGAAACTTTTTTTTTTCCTGAAAATCAGTGATATTTTAATTTAATTCAAAAAAAGAAACCCTGACGCTAGTAACGAGGTACAACATCTCCTTCAGTTTTCATTCTATATATATATATATATAGTCTACAATACGGTCTATCTGTAGCTATACTACAAATATACTCTACCCTGTCTAGGCGTGAAAAATGGCGCAGCGCCATTGGACGTGCTAAGTTACAACAGCAGGATTTGCGAAAAGCATTTTACGGAAAATTCGTTCCGGAATTCGCGTAAAGCAAGGTTATTGCAGTATGCAATTCCTTCTATAGGTGGCAAGATTGCTGATAAGAGCCCTGTCGCTATAGAAGGAGAAAGGCACGCAATCAACCAAGAAGAGGCCTTCGCCACGAGGCCAACAACACGAGATCAATGTGTACAAACGGGTAATTGTTTGCGTAATTTTACACCAAAAAAAAATAAACTGAAAAGTAAATTAAATGATGCTAAAGAAAAAATCGTAAAGCTGGAAAATGAACGCCGCGAGGTAGATAATATTCTTAAAGAAAAAGATGCTATTATTGTTTTCTTAGACAATCAACTGCAAAGGACTCATCTCGAGTTCCAAAATTTTAGAGAAAATTGCCATAGGAGCAATACCGAGATTTTGTCGAAAGACATGAACATTTTAGTTTCTAATGTAAAAAACAATTTTGGAAAAAATGTTAAGGGAAACCGGTTTTCAAAGGAGTTGAAAATGTTCGCACTTTCAGTGTACTTTACTTCTCCTGTTACATACAGGCTATTACGGCCATCATTAAATCTCCCATCTACTAATACACTACGCAATTTCATTTCCCATTGGCCCAAGACACCAGGCAATATTGAAATAAGTGTAAAAAGCTTAGAATTAAAAACCAGTCAGCTACCCGATATTTTTAAATATTGTTCAATTTCAGCTGATGAGATGTCTATTAAGTCGCACCTCGAGTATTGTAGGAAAGCAGATTACATAACAGGTTTTGAAGATTTCGGTTTGGACGAATACCGATCAAAATGGCCGGCTCGGAATGTTGTGGTGCTTTTAGTACAAGGCATTTTTAAGAAATGGAAGCATCCCCTTGTATACTATTATTTAAGAACAAACTGTCCACCCTTTCTTTTAAAAAAAAAAATATTTGAAGCCATTCGTGCTTTAAAAAAGAGTGGGCTTCATCCCATTCAATTTGTTTCCGACCAAGGTAGCAATTTTCGAGGTCTATCGCGTCTATTAGGAGTTAGTATCGATAGGCCTTTTTTCGAAGTAGATAGTCAAAAAGTTTTCTTTTTTTTTGATTCCCCGCACCTGCTCAAAAGCACGAGAAACTGCCTGTTAAAAAATGATATTGTTTTTAAAAATCCCTCAGGTTTTCAACGGGCCACCTGGAAAGATATTTTAGAGCTATATAGAGTAGATTCACAAAACAATATCCGGCTTACGCCGAAATTAACAGACTGACATATTAATCCTAATACCTTCCAGAAGATGAAGGTAAAATATGCAGCTCAAATTTTGAGCAATACTGTTGCTTCAGGGCTCTTAACATACGCTAGTTCCGGTCTTGGACCATCCACAATTTTCGGCACCGCCGAGCTAGTTTCATTTTTCAATAATTTATTTGATGTTTTCAATTCGTCCGCTTCCACTGATAGTGTAGGATACAGATCAGCTTTTAGGGGAAATGAAATGCAGGGCAAATTTTTACAAGAAGCCCAGCATTTTTTAAAATCACTACAAATATTAGATAATAATAGCAATATAACTAGTCATTTTTTTTTCATAAAAGGTTGGCTGCTAAATATTTCATCGCTCCGTAGCCTCTGGGATGTCTTGTCCAGATGTGGGTTTGAAAAAATTCTTACTAGACATCTAAATCAAGATAGCTTAGAGCATTTTTTTGGAACAATAAGAAGCAGTAACGGAAACAACGTAAGAACAACACCCCAACAGTTCGTGTCGTCTTTTCAAAAACTTTGGGGATTGCAATACTTAAAAATTGTTCAAAACGGTAATTGTGACGACGTGCAGGCGGAGCAATTAAATTGTATGATAAATCATCCGTTGGTTAGGAGCGTCGACTGGATAAGTGTTAATTTGGAGCAAGGGCATACGAGCACCTTCATTACCAATCTTCCCACAGATGTAGACATAACTGCCTTTTTAAAATAAAACAGTTTTGTCTATGTGTGTGGTTGGCTTTTACGAAAGTGTTCTCAAAGCCACTGTTGCACATTAGCTTTGCCGTATCTAATCGATGCAGAACCTTCGACCAGTACGATTTTCACTCAATTCAAAGAATATGAGAATTGCAATTTACTTGTACCGCCTCCACAGTTCGTTGAATATATCCGCGACATTGATAATCAATTTTGTGATGTTTTCGAAAGTTGTTGTAGTAAAAAGTATTTATTAAAACATATCTTTAATTTAATAAAACCTAAATTCAGTTACGTATGTTGTGAAAATTTGCCCGAGCATTTCATTATTAAATATTTTTTAAGAATCCGAATATATTTCATTTTAAAATTTTGGAACCGTGATTTGGCCGATCCGAACTGTAGAAATAAAATTCTTTGCGTGTCACACCTGTAATGTTATGCTATCAGCTGCACAATTTCAAGATCGCTGGGAGATGGAATATTTATTTATTCCGAATAAGAATGGTAAACCACAGTGTTTGGAATGTTCACAGATCATAGCGGTGTGTAAAGAATATAACTTGAAGCGCCATTATCTTTCCATGCATGAAAAAAAGTATCATTCGTACACGCGAGACATGAAAATACCACTAGTGAAAAAAATGAAAAAGCAGCTGGATTATCAAACGAATTATTTTAATCAAGAACCAACATTTCAAGAAGCATCTGTAGCTGCATCGTTTGAAGTTTGTTTAGAAATAGCAAAGGCAAAGAAGCCATTTTTGGATGGAGAATTAATTAAAAAATGTGCGATAAAAATGGCTCAAGCATTCAATGACAACGAAATGGTAAGAAAATTTCAAACAGTACCACTTTCTCACCAGACTGTAAGCCCACGTGTAAACGAGATTAGCATGCATGTCACTAATAAATTAGAAAACCTAATCAATAGTTGCTGCTATTTTTCGGTAGCATTGGATGAAAGCACAGACATTTCCGATACAAGTCAAATGCTTATCTTTATAAGAACTGTAAATGAAAACTATAGTTATTCAGAAGAACTTTTAAAATTACAATCATTACACGGAACAACGAAAGGTGAAGATATTTACAAACAATTAAAATGTGCAGTAGAGCAGTATGGCGGATTTGACAAGTGCACTGCTATTGTAACCGATGGTGCTAGAGCTATGACGGGCAAAAATATTGGGCTCGCGGGACTTCTGCAAAAAGAAGGAATTACATGTCGTATGTTACACTGTATTATCCATCAGGAGGCATTGTGTGGTTTATCTCTACAACTAAAAGACGTAATGGACAAGATTTGCAAAATTACTAATTTAATTCGCGGCGGAAATCGTTCTCTTACGCACCGAAAATTTAAAACATTTTTTGATGAATTGGAAACTGAGTATGGAGATCTGCTTTTACATAGTAACGTTCGTTGGTTAAGTGCTGGAAAGTGCTTGAGGAGATTCTTTCAATTTCGAAAAGAAGTTCATCTTTTTCTCACAGAAATTGCCGTCGATGAAAATTTGACAGCAAATTTAGTTGATAAAAATTTTATTTATTCACTTGCTTTCCTAACGGACATTACAAATTACTTAAATATTTTGAATAAATCCTTGCAAGGACAAGATCAAAATGTGTGTTGCCTTTATAAATATGTTACTGGATTTAGAAACAAATTACAATTGAAACGGTAACCTTTTAAATCCTCTATGATCTGTTGGGGGACAGCGTTAAGTGCACATCCAATGAGAAAATGTCCGGGAGTAAGTATTACGGTTTCGTCGACGTCATTGTTGACCGCAAAACATTTGTTGATTACAAAACATTTATAGCGTTACCAAGGCTACTGACATTGGTATATTATAGCGTTACCAAGGCTACTGACATTGGTAAATTAACTGATAAGTGAAGGTGACAATTTCAATATGGAGGATGAGACAGATCTATTTGTCATAATTGCGAGACAAAAAACGCTAGCAGAAGAGCTAGAGAAGGCAACTATAAACTTCAAAAAAGATAGTGCTTCTAGAAAGACTCCGAGTTATAAACAGGAGCGTTTGGAGAGAATAAATGCACTATGGGCCGAATTTCAAAACAACCATGAAAAAATAAAGGACTCAGTCAAACCAGACACGCCATATATGGGGAGAAATACATATGGCAGAGTCGAGGAGATATATAAAAAACTAAAAGGTTTATTAGAAAGCATAGTTCCTCATGAAGTAGGAGAAATAGGATCGGCCAAAGCAACTACGTCTAAGGACATCAGCCTCCAATCGCAAAGACTCAGAAAACTTTACGTGAAAATTGAAGCTATACTCGGTAACATGAAGAAAAGTCAAAGAAACCTCATATGGATGAAACACAAGGAAACGACACTCCTGAAGAGATCCCGAGCAGCATAAACTTTAAACGCTACCAATGTTTTAAAAACTCAGAAGCCCAGACACAAGAGAAAACACGAGCCTTTGATGTGTCCTTTAAAACAAGAGAAGGTTTTTTAAGAACAAAAGCCAAGTATTCGAACAGCCCATACATCACAGGTCATCTGTGTTCACCCATTGTTGCGGATGATCAACAATTTATCCTTGAGCATGATAAGTTCCACTGTAAACGACACAGAGTTCTCAAGGATTTTATATTGCTCAATGGAATTACAACAGAAATTAATTCCCCCGGTCATTCATGTCAACCTTATGAATGCTTCCCACTATTAATCGATCAAATCTTACTTGATAATTCAATCTATCCTGACACAAACGAGATCAAGTCTCAACTTAAGAAGATCTTAGGTCTCTCTCAAACTTTGTTTAAAATAAAGAAAGACCACTTCCTGACTCCCAGTGACCATCTCAGAGCCTCCCTAAAGCAAGGTGAGTATAATAAGGGGTTGACTCAACCCTTTTGTGACAAGGAGTTACAACTGTTGCTACCAGCATACTTAAACAAGGTTAAAGCAGAAAAAATAAAAGATATCATGTGCAATGTTAGAATTGACTATGGCACATTCCTCCCCTTGGGCTCTACTATCCTTCTTGATAGGGACACCGGGGCCTTTAAATGTCTACACCATTCAAATTCCTTATTATTCCCTACAAATCAATTCATTATGGTATTAGATTCACTACAAAGTGAATTCCCCTTACTCCTCTCTTGGCTCCTAACAGATAAGCAACATATCTATGCAGAAAACTCTATCTTCTCAGTCGGATCAGAATTGTTGCATTACTTCAGATCTTTAAGGAAGGAAAAAGGAGGAAAAGATTTTTACTCCATTTTAAGTAATTGGGAATCCCTTATTGTGGGATATACCATTAGCTCCCCTGACGACCTAGGGTGCACCCGGTTATTCAATGAAATGAAATTAGCTATCAATCGGAAAACCAATTATGAATGGTGGCCAGGATTGCTTCCTCCATCATATGATCAAGTCACCATGAAGATGTATTTGGAATTGACAGGAATCACCAAGTGTTTTGGTCATCCTACTATTGATATGTCAACAAGCCTTAATGTAGTACGAGAATATGGGTCAACCCATGCGAGAATTAATCCCGATGTTCTCAGCAAAATTACATCTCAACTCATAAAAACATTTTGCCTAAATTACCATGCCCGACATGGCTGTTATCCACCAATCAAAATAGCTCCTCTGAACATCACCCGGCTATTTAAATCTCAGAGGAAAATAAGACGATCCTTTAATATTAGTTGGTTAGACTGGTTGACTATCGAGTTTGACAAAACATTGGAATTTGACTACAGTTTCGACACATCTGTCTTTGTTAAAGATACTGCTTTAGCCCCACCCTACAGTGCGTGGGCAGCATCTTTTGATGAATGCGCCTTCCAGAATATATATGGAAAGACAAGACCCAGACACCACTTCAGACAAGAGGATAAAAGACTCATCCTGCGTTACTTGAGAGGGGACAGAGCGGAGGTCTATACAAAGATTAAAGAACTAGATGGCGGTTACTGGGATCCAGAGGGAAGAACTGCTGTTTATTGTAGAAAAGAGAGAGAATTGAAGGAAGAAGGTAGGGTTTTTGTAAAACAGGAATTTCGACAAAGATTAGGACAGGTAGTGAAGGAGCATAACATCTCGAAACAGGTCTTCAGGTACTACCTAGAGCAAACAATGACAGATAGTGAGATCCAGCTCATCCAAAAACAAGTAGCTATGTCAGAGTTGGGTCGGCAAGGCAATGACATTATCAATCTTGATTTGTCAAAATGGAACTTATGTTTTAGGTATCAGACAGTCTATCGCCTAGGAGAGTTCTTAGACCAGTTGTTTGGTTTAAGTAGGGTGTATCGAGATAGCCACCTCTGGTTTATCCAATCGAAAGTGTTTTGCAACTCCAGATTGTGCCCTCCTGATTACAACCACCTGGGAGAACCTATTGATGGTCCGTATTTTATCAGCAACCATAAAGGGGGAGGTGAGGGGATGTGCCAGAAATTCTGGACCTTAATTAACATTGGAGTTATTAACTTCGTGGCAGAGAGTTTGGGTTTGCGAGTGAATATAATGGGGCAGGGTGATAATCAGGTGGTGGTTATCAGGTACAGTAACATTCAACAGGAAAATAGAAAACAACTCCTCAATGAATTTATGGAAATGTTAGAAGTAACCTTTGCACAAATCAACCTTAAGCTTAAGTTAAGTGAGACATGGTACTCAAATTCCCTCTTTGAGTATGGGAAGATGAGATATTATAAGGGGGAGGCAGTAAGCCAACTTACTAAAAAAATAAGCAGACTAATTCCAGATATTAATGACGGAGTTAGCACTTTCCAATCTGGTTTGTGTTCCATCAATACAACAACAGAGTCATGTGTCAAGACCGAGATGGATCCTGATCATCCGTTTTTTATAAATCAATTTGAATGCTTACATTATCTACTCAGGAAGAATGTAATTTTACTTAATGACACGACCAATGACATCCTTAAGTATATGTTTTTTCCAACAGATTTTGGAGGCATCCCCCTTTCCACATATGGGGGTCATTATATTCGTGGTCATGATGATGCTCTTAGTATCTGGCTCAGTCTCTATACCTATATGCAAATCAAAGCACCCGACCTCTGGAATAAGGTCCTCCCATTACTCCAGCTAGACCCGTCTCCCAGGGTGAACTATAGGAAACTACTAGAGGATATCAGGTGTCTGAATGTAACACCCTTGCCTAATATAGAATCAGATATAAAGAATGTTACTTCTTTTTTCTTAGAAAACTCTTCGGATGTGGTGACTAATCCAGAGATAAGGAAATTATACAATCCCCATGAATCCTATCCTTTAGACGAGTTAGTAGATGTCCTCACAACAATGGACCCTTTCTACCTCCCATTTGGACATGAGATACTGAGATTAAGTAATTCTGGTGCTATCCTATACCTCCAAAACAAACTGACCAACGTTAGTACGATTAACGCAGTAGTACAAGAGCTTTACGAGCGGGATTTTATCGCCATGTCCCGGTTTTTGCTTCCTGTTGTGGTTGAAACCCTAAGGTCTAGAAATATCAAAAACTCCTGCGAACTCGTGCGCCTTGTCCAAGACCAACTTTGTCCCACTTATGTCGCAACAAAAATAAGAACCCTTCATTGGCGGAAGACCTTTTTGACCCCTACAAAACCATGTCCGCTACATCAAGTTCGTTTATGGGACATGGATGATGCCCCCGAACATATCCGACATAGATCAATTTATATTTCTCTCAGCAACACCTTCATAACAAGTCCTACGGTCTTTTTAAATCCTAAGGGGGTTTTTGATCCCTACATAGGAAAACAGACATCAGAAAAGATAGAGACTCCTTCCTTGGATTTATCTGTACGGTCTTCAGAAACCATAGCATATCAGCAACTCGCTAATATTAAATCCTGGGTGGACAAGTTGGGTTCCACTAATTTGAGTACACTCCTGATCCGGCTCGAAGGACCAAATTGTTGAATGAAATAACCACACTGTGTTGTCACTGTCGAACCACTTGACTCTTTATTTTTGTACTCTAGCTTATATACTAAAATTATGCTTATTCTACACAGAAAAAAAATGATATTTTGGTGGGAACTCAAATTAATCGTAAATTGCTGCGTGTGTGACATTTGATGCTATTGTTTACTCGACAGGTAGACTGCGCGAATGTCACTTGAAGCCGTTGTTTATTTTGCAATTCATGGGAATGTCTCAAATTGTTGGTCACAACAGTCCCTAAAGCCACGTTTAATGAAAGGTGTGGATATCAGTAAATTATCAGTTCACTGGATGGCAAATAAAAAAGCCTGGGTGACCACCCACATTTTTATTTAATGGTTTAATAAATGTTTTGTCCCCGAAGTAAGACGCTATCTGAACTCAAAAGGTCTTGAATTTAAGGTTCTATTGATTTTAGACAATGCCCCCGGCCATCCGGTCCTGGAACATGAAAATGTGCAATTTTGTATTCTGCCACCAAACACAACATCTATACTACAACCGCTAGACCAAGGAATAATTGCGGCACTTAAAACTTATTACGTAAAACAATCATTTCAATATATTTTGGACAAACGGCAACGTGAAAGAACGCTGACAGTCATTGATGTGTGGAAACAATTTTCAATTATGGATTGCATCAATCAAGCTACAATAAATTAGCATTGTCTGAAGTAAGACCGTCAACCTTGAATAAATGTTGGAAAGCTGTTTGGCCAGAATGTGTTAAAAGCACTGATACCACCCTTAACAACACAACAGAATTTCCCAACATCATAACTCTGGCGCAACAAATTGGTGGAGAAGGATTTGATGATCTGTCTTTTCAAGATATCGATGAACTGTTGGTGGACAAAGCTCTTAGCGAAGATGAAATAATAGAGTGTGCCCTTGAGACGAACCCGCTCTAAATGCGCTCATTTTAAAACAAAAGATCCTAATGAGGAGCGAGCTGAAAGGTTTCAACAAGATCTAATGTTATTATTGGCCCCTTACAGAGAATTATATAAGGGATTAGTCAAAACAAGAACACAGCGATTGATAACCGAATTTGTTCATAAAACCACTGTAGCTGGTGTTGCGAAAAATGAAATTGGCGGGCAGTCATTCATAATTATTGTGAAATTATATATTATAAATAAGAAAAGAGGAAAAGAAACATGAGAACTTGTGTATTGGGCTGCAATGAGTGGATGCATCTCTTCAGACCATGCAGCGATGAAATGTAAGTATCTTCAATCCTAATTTTGATTATTTGTTTTGTTGATAAAACAACCCCCTTATGACCTATCCACTTTATATATGTATATTGGCGCCGATGACCGGGGTTCAAATCCCGCAACAGCTTAGTCATCGAAATCGTATTACGCGGCGTTTCTCCTCAGTGGGGTTCTGACAAAACCCCCTGTAGTATAACTTGTCTAGTAAAACCTTCTCGAATATGTATATATACATATATATATTCCTTAAAAAGTCAACGCTTATCTTGAAATCGAAAACGGAAATATATATGTATATCAAAGGGTCATCCAATAAAAGGTGTTATTTTATTAACAATGGGAAACTTTTTTTTTTCCTGAAAATCAGTGATATTTTAATTTAATTCAAAAAAAGAAACCCTGACGCTAGTAACGAGGTACAACATCTCCTTCAGTTTTCATTCTATATATATATATATATAGTCTACAATACGGTCTATCTGTAGCTATACTACAAATATACTCTACCCTGTCTAGGCGTGAAAAATGGCGCAGCGCCATTGGACGTGCTAAGTTACAACAGCAGGATTTGCGAAAAGCATTTTACGGAAAATTCGTTCCGGAATTCGCGTAAAGCAAGGTTATTGCAGTATGCAATTCCTTCTATAGGTGGCAAGATTGCTGATAAGAGCCCTGTCGCTATAGAAGGAGAAAGGCACGCAATCAACCAAGAAGAGGCCTTCGCCACGAGGCCAACAACACGAGATCAATGTGTACAAACGGGTAATTGTTTGCGTAATTTTACACCAAAAAAAAATAAACTGAAAAGTAAATTAAATGATGCTAAAGAAAAAATCGTAAAGCTGGAAAATGAACGCCGCGAGGTAGATAATATTCTTAAAGAAAAAGATGCTATTATTGTTTTCTTAGACAATCAACTGCAAAGGACTCATCTCGAGTTCCAAAATTTTAGAGAAAATTGCCATAGGAGCAATACCGAGGTTTTGTCGAAAGACATGAACATTTTAGTTTCTAATGTAAAAAACAATTTTGGAAAAAATGTTAAGGGAAACCGGTTTTCAAAGGAGTTGAAAATGTTCGCACTTTCAGTGTACTTTACTTCTCCTGTTACATACAGGCTATTACGGCCATCATTAAATCTCCCATCTACTAATACACTACGCAATTTCATTTCCCATTGGCCCAAGACACCAGGCAATATTGAAATAAGTGTAAAAAGCTTAGAATTAAAAACCAGTCAGCTACCCGATATTTTTAAATATTGTTCAATTTCAGCTGATGAGATGTCTATTAAGTCGCACCTCGAGTATTGTAGGAAAGCAGATTACATAACAGGTTTTGAAGATTTCGGTTTGGACGAATACCGATCAAAATGGCCGGCTCGGAATGTTGTGGTGCTTTTAGTACAAGGCATTTTTAAGAAATGGAAGCATCCCCTTGTATACTATTATTTAAGAACAAACTGTCCACCCTTTCTTTTAAAAAAAAAATATTTGAAGCCATTCGTGCTTTAAAAAAGAGTGGGCTTCATTCCATTCAATTTGTTTCCGACCAAGGTAGCAATTTTCGAGGTCTATCGCGTCTATTAGGAGTTAGTATCGATAGGCCTTTTTTTCGAAGTAGATAGTCAAAAAGTTTTCTTTTTTTTTGATTCCCCGCACCTGCTCAAAAGCACGAGAAACTGCCTGTTAAAAAATGATATTGTTTTTAAAAATCCCTCAGGTTTTCAACGGGCCACCTGGAAAGATATTTTAGAGCTATATAGAGTAGATTCACAAAACAATATCCGGCTTACGCCGAAATTAACAGACTGACATATTAATCCTAATACCTTCCAGAAGATGAAGGTAAAATATGCAGCTCAAATTTTGAGCAATACTGTTGCTTCAGGGCTCTTAACATACGCTAGTTCCGGTCTTGGACCATCCACAATTTTCGGCACCGCCGAGCTAGTTTCATTTTTCAATAATTTATTTGATGTTTTCAATTCGTCCGCTTCCACTGATAGTGTAGGATACAGATCAGCTTTTAGGGGAAATGAAATGCAGGGCAAATTTTTACAAGAAGCCCAGCATTTTTTAAAATCACTACAAATATTAGATAATAATAGCAATATAACTAGTCATTTTTTTTTCATAAAAGGTTGGCTGCTAAATATTTCATCGCTCCGTAGCCTCTGGGATGTCTTGTCCAGATGTGGGTTTGAAAAAATTCTTACTAGACATCTAAATCAAGATAGCTTAGAGCATTTTTTTGGAACAATAAGAAGCAGTAACGGAAACAACGTAAGAACAACACCCCAACAGTTCGTGTCGTCTTTTCAAAAACTTTGGGGATTGCAATACTTAAAAATTGTTCAAAACGGTAATTGTGACGACGTGCAGGCGGAGCAATTAAATTGTATGATAAATCATCCGTTGGTTAGGAGCGTCGACTGGATAAGTGTTAATTTGGAGCAAGGGCATACGAGCACCTTCATTACCAATCTTCCCACAGATGTAGACATAACTGCCTTTTTAAAATAAAACAGTTTTGTCTATGTGTGTGGTTGGCTTTTACGAAAGTGTTCTCAAAGCCACTGTTGCACATTAGCTTTGCCGTATCTAATCGATGCAGAACCTTCGACCAGTACGATTTTCACTCAATTCAAAGAATATGAGAATTGCAATTTACTTGTACCGCCTCCACAGTTCGTTGAATATATCCGCGACATTGATAATCAATTTTGTGATGTTTTCGAAAGTTGTTGTAGTAAAAAGTATTTATTAAAACATATCTTTAATTTAATAAAACCTAAATTCAGTTACGTATGTTGTGAAAATTTGCCCGAGCATTTCATTATTAAATATTTTTTAAGAATCCGAATATATTTCATTTTAAAATTTTGGAACCGTGATTTGGCCGATCCGAACTGTAGAAATAAAATTCTTTGCGTGTCACACCTGTAATGTTATGCTATCAGCTGCACAATTTCAAGATCGCTGGGAGATGGAATATTTATTTATTCCGAATAAGAATGGTAAACCACAGTGTTTGGAATGTTCACAGATCATAGCGGTGTGTAAAGAATATAACTTGAAGCGCCATTATCTTTCCATGCATGAAAAAAAGTATCATTCGTACACGCGAGACATGAAAATACCACTAGTGAAAAAAATGAAAAAGCAGCTGGATTATCAAACGAATTATTTTAATCAAGAACCAACATTTCAAGAAGCATCTGTAGCTGCATCGTTTGAAGTTTGTTTAGAAATAGCAAAGGCAAAGAAGCCATTTTTGGATGGAGAATTAATTAAAAAATGTGCGATAAAAATGGCTCAAGCATTCAATGACAACGAAATGGTAAGAAAATTTCAAACAGTACCACTTTCTCACCAGACTGTAAGCCCACGTGTAAACGAGATTAGCATGCATGTCACTAATAAATTAGAAAACCTAATCAATAGTTGCTGCTATTTTTCGGTAGCATTGGATGAAAGCACAGACATTTCCGATACAAGTCAAATGCTTATCTTTATAAGAACTGTAAATGAAAACTATAGTTATTCAGAAGAACTTTTAAAATTACAATCATTACACGGAACAACGAAAGGTGAAGATATTTACAAACAATTAAAATGTGCAGTAGAGCAGTATGGCGGATTTGACAAGTGCACTGCTATTGTAACCGATGGTGCTAGAGCTATGACGGGCAAAAATATTGGGCTCGCGGGACTTCTGCAAAAAGAAGGAATAACATGTCGTATGTTACACTGTATTATCCATCAGGAGGCATTGTGTGGTTTATCTCTACAACTAAAAGACGTAATGGACAAGATTTGCAAAATTACTAATTTAATTCGCGGCGGAAATCGTTCTCTTACGCACCGAAAATTTAAAACATTTTTTGATGAATTGGAAACTGAGTATGGAGATCTGCTTTTACATAGTAACGTTCGTTGGTTAAGTGCTGGAAAGTGCTTGAGGAGATTCTTTCAATTTCGAAAAGAAGTTCATCTTTTTCTCACAGAAATTGCCGTCGATGAAAATTTGACAGCAAATTTAGTTGATAAAAATTTTATTTATTCACTTGCTTTCCTAACGGACATTACAAATTACTTAAATATTTTGAATAAATCCTTGCAAGGACAAGATCAAAATGTGTGTTGCCTTTATAAATATGTTACTGGATTTAGAAACAAATTACAATTGTTAAGGTTTAATTTGGAGCAAAATAATTTATTTCATTTTGAATCTTGCAAAGAGATCTATGAAGAAATGAAAGAATGTAATATAGAAGCGAATTTTAAAATATTTCTACCAAACTTGGATATGCTAATTAAAGATTTCAATGAAAGATTTTCTCAATTTGATCTTAAACCGTCTATTGATTTATTTTGTGATCCAATTAATATTGATATCAACTCCGTTGATGTTAAATATCAAATAGAATGATGTGACCTGCAAGCTGACCCATTTTTTACATCTCGTGGAGTAACTGGAATAGAAATATTAAAGTTTTTAGATAAACAGAAATATCCAAAATTGAGAGATTTTGGACTTCAAATTGTATCAATGTTCGGAAGTACATATATCTGCGAGCGTGCATATTCCGATATGAAATATATAAAGTCAAAATATAGAAATAGTTTGAAAGATTCCACTCTTGAAGATATAATTAGACTTGCCACAACAAATAGTGATGTGGACATCAAAGATATTGTTGCTAAACAATTACGGCCAGAATGTTCTCATTAATATATTGCGAATATTTTAAAGTTTTCTTTTTTGTATAAATAAAATATTTTTTTAATACATATACATAAACTGACTTTTCATTTATCAACCTTCTTGGCCCCCGAAATGTTTGGTGAAGAAAATATGGCCCGCGGGCTATGATAAGTTGGACAGCGCTGCCCTATAACATAGAAGATCACGTCCCATATAATTCTGTGGAAATAATACAGAAAAAAACTTATGTCGTATTCTGTGGTGGTGGCTTTTCTGTCTAATTGCCACCGATAAGCTCAATAAGGAATTGGTTTTGTTTGCATTTGGAGTTAAGTTTTTGCCGTGAAAGGTACATATGTATCTCTCTGTGTTACTTTTAGTGAAAAATTATAACATACGTATCTACTCATAGATTGTAAGTAACAGTTTTGAATTTTTTTTTCTTTATTTTTAACAAATTAAACTTTTGGCAGTCCTGGCAAAATGGCCCCAATAACAAAAACCGGTAAAATAAAGACCATTTCTCTGGAAAATAAAATTAAAATTTTAGATCGTCTTGCAACAGGACAGGGCGCAACGGCGGTTAGTAAGCATTTTGACGTGCACGAAGCTACCATAAGAACAATAAAAAAAAAAACGAAGCCGCAATAAGGAACTCGGTAATTCCTGGCACCAACTTCATCATACACAAGAGATGTCATTACTGAGAAAATGGAAAAAGCTCTTTTAATATGGATGGAAGATAACTCGCAGAAAAGAATACCAAACAGCAATAAAATTTTATAAACGCATCCAGGAATTGGAGCCAGGCACTTCATCTCAGTCAAAAAGAAAGTTTGAATTTTCCGCAAGCACGGGTTGGATGACTGGGTTTCTCAAACGACATGCATTTCATAATATTTAAGGTGAGATTGCATCTGCAGATGAAATGGCTGCAAGAGAATTTCCTCAAAAACTTGATTTGATAATTAACCCTTAAATGCATCTTGTATCAAAAATGATACAATACTTTTTATTAGCTCTAAAAGTGTTTTTGTTTTGATTAACAACAATCCGTATTTATTATACGATAGAACAATATTTCCTTAACCAAATCAAAGTAAAAAAAATGGATGATGGACCCGTTGTCAGTAGTTTCTTTGATTTCGTTGATCTATAGCCAACAATTGTGAAATAGAGTGAAATCAAAAGTTTTCTTTTTTTGTTATAAAATACATTTTTGGGAAATTTGTGCTCAAAAAATTAAATCAACAAAGGTTAGTATTTTCTCCATCTAAATACATAGGATTTTTTTTAATTTGTGATTGTTGTCGTGAAAAATAAGTGGTTTTTTGTTTGTATCAAAAATGATACTCCATGCATTTATACTCCTTTCAAATTGTTACTACATGGACAAGACTTACATATATGCATCTATGTGTTATCAATACACATAAAAGGGAAACAGGAAACGGCAAATAAATATGCAGTTAATTAGTTAAACTTTATTTACTTCATATAATAAATATTTTGGTTTACAAAATCGTTTATGATTTGATAAATCCATCCACCAGAAATAAATATATACGCAGTCCATAAAAAAGATCATAAACACCCATATAAACAGACAAAAACAGGCAAATTGAACATTTAGGGTGTGCTGAACCCTTAGATATTCTACATATTCAGGTATAAATGTATGCAAGGGAAAGTTAGGATGTGTTTGGAAAAACTTATATAAAATGATGAGTAAAAGGTCAAAATTTATCATAATCGAAAGTAAATCTCAAGCGGGTGGGTGAGCAATTATTTTAATTTTTTTATATTTGAAAAAACATTTCCACAATTGTTTTCAACTCTATTTAGCTTGGTTGCGGGTTTGAACCTTTTG
This sequence comes from Merodon equestris, assembly GCA_958301585.1. Taxonomy (NCBI): domain Eukaryota; kingdom Metazoa; phylum Arthropoda; class Insecta; order Diptera; family Syrphidae; genus Merodon; species Merodon equestris. The sequence continues at coordinate 27,101,405 of OY284413.1, forward strand.
CTTTTTATTGATACAGAATGGCTCGAAGACATATTTCTGACTGCCATATTGCAAGCTATCTAGAGGAGGAACACGAAAATGAGGAGATTGGCACTGATATCGAGAACGTAGAGTCTGCTCTGAAAAAAGATGAGGACGCTCTGCCAGAAATAAACGATGATCCAGGCCCAAGTAGCTCTCGTCAATCTCATAAGGCCTTAGACATGCAACGGCTAAGATGGAAAAAAAAATCTCTGGAATATGATGATGAAAAAATACAGTTTCAAGGTTGCAAAGAATTTCCTTTCGAAATAATGCGACTTGAAACTCCGTTTCAGTTCTTCTCATATTTTTATACGCCTGAATTCATCAATGGAATAACTGAAGAAACAAATAGATACTCTGTGCAAAAACAACCTGATCATCCCGATTGTGTGACTAATTGTGAATTGCGGAAGTACATTGGAATCTTGATATTTATGTCAGTATATCATTACCCAAGTGTTCGGTCATATTGGAATATTAAACATGGCTTTCAGGCCATAAAAGAATCCATGTCAGTCAACCGCTTTGAAAAGATAAGGCGGATTTTTCATTTCAATGACAACGACATGCACAGGCCGGTGGACGATCCCAATCATGACAGGCTCCATAAACTCCGTCCGGTAATAGATCACCTAAATAAGAGATTCGCTAGCGTACCGATGGATCAGCGACTCTCCATAGATGAGCAAATGTGCGCAACGAAAATTGGGCACTTTATGAAACAATATTTGCCCTTGAAACCACATAAGTGGGGTTTCAAACTGTTTATGCTGTGTTCACTGAAGGGATATGCTTATAAATTCATTATCTACACAGGAAAGGATAACGATCCTATGAAGGACAATGAAACGAATGTTGGAGCGGTTGGTAATGTGGTGATAAAGCTTTCTCGGGAAATCGAAAGAGGAGTGAACCACATTGTATATTTTGACAATTTCTACAGTTCATTGCCACTCATATATTACATGGCCAAGGAAGGAATTTTGTGCTTGGGAACAGTTCAAAGAAACCTCTCGGGAAAAATTGCAAGCTCCCGACAAAACAACAGGTAATGGCAAAGTCGGTTGAAAGAGGATCGTTCGAAGAATACGTCACAAACTACGATGGTATCGAGATGTCTACCGTGAGCTGGAAGGACAATAAACAAGTTACTTTCTTGTCAACTTACGTAGGCGCAGAGCCTGTTTCAACAATTGAAAGGTACGATAAAACCGAAAAGAGGAGAAAGAGTGTAACCTGTCCAAAAGTCGTCAAGGAATACAACGCCCATATGGGTGGGGTGGATTTAATGGACTCTTATTTGGGCCGCAACAGGATCCAAATGAAAAGTAGGAAATGGTACATGAGACTCTTCCACCACCTCCTGGATTTGACGGTGATAAACTCATGGGTGTTGTATAAGCAAGTTTTGGAAAAAAGAGGGAAAAGTTCGAAATACCTAATGAACCTGGTTGATTTTAGAAGCGAACTTGCTGACACGCTTTGTAAATATAAATCGCATAATCAACCAACAAGAGGTCGGCCCAGCAGCAGTAGTTTTTGGGAGGAACCAGTTCCAAAACGAAGAAATGCTCTACAATTTATGCCATCAAGAGATGTAATACGTGATGGTATAGATCATAAGCAAATACGGCAGAGCAACCGGAAGCGGTGTATGATGTCAGGATGCAAGCTTCTTAGTAGCGTTATGTGTGAAAAATGCAAAGTTTACTTATGTTCGAAAAGAAATTCAGATTGTTTTAATAAATTCCATTCTTAAATTTTCTTAATAAATGAATAAATGATATAAATTAAATTCTTACAATATTTTTTTTATTTCATTGATTTCATTGACCGATGACTCAATGAAGCTCTAAATGCATGTTGTATCAAAAATGATACGACTAGTTTTTTCCGCATACACCCGTTTTTTCTCACTCAAGATTTTTGAAATATTTTTTTCTGTCATTAATTTACATATCCAAACCCAAAAATTTTTTTTTTTTTAGAAAATAAAAAATCATGCATTTAAGGGTTAAAGATGGAGGCTACAGTCCTGATCAAGTTTGGAATGCAGATGAAACTGGCCTTTTCTGGAAAAGAATGCCAAATAGAACCTATGTGTCCAAATCGCAAAAAAGTGCAAGTGGTTTTAAGGTAGCTAAGGATCGTGTGACTTTTTTGTTTTGCTCCAATGCTTCGGGTGATCGTATGTTGAAACCACTGCTGGTTAATCGGTCCCTAAAGCCACGTTTAATGAAAGGTGTGGATATCAGTAAATTATCAGTTCACTGGATGGCAAATAAAAAAGCCTGGGTGACCACCCACATTTTTATTTAATGGTTTAATAAATGTTTTGTCCCCGAAGTAAGACGCTATCTGAACTCAAAAGGTCTTGAATTTAAGGTTCTATTGATTTTAGACAATGCCCCCGGCCATCCGGTCCTGGAACATGAAAATGTGCAATTTTGTTTTCTGCCACCAAACACAACATCTATACTACAACCGCTAGACCAAGGAATAATTGCGGCACTTAAAACTTATTACGTAAAACAATCATTTCAATATATTTTGGACAAACGGCAACGTGAAAGAACGCTGACAGTCATTGATGTGTGGAAACAATTTTCAATTATGGATTGCATCAATCAAGCTACAATAAATTAGCATTGTCTGAAGTAAGACCGTCAACCTTGAATAAATGTTGGAAAGCTGTTTGGCCAGAATGTGTTAAAAACACTGATACCACCCTTAACAACACAACAGAATTTCCCAACATCATAACTCTGGCGCAACAAATTGGTGGAGAAGGATTTGATGATCTGTCTTTTCAAGATATCGATGAACTGTTGGTGGACAAAGCTCTTAGCGAAGATGAAATAATAGAGTGTGCCCTTGAGACCCCTGAACCCGACGAAATAAGCGATGATGCTGAAGACGAACCCGCTCTAAATGCGCATGTAATTAAAGAGGGTCTTGACTTGGCCAATAAACTGGGCACTCATTTTAAAACAAAAGATCCTGATGAGGAGCGAGCTGAAAGGTTTCAACGAGATCTAATGTTATTATTGGCCCCTAACAGAGAATTATATAAGGGATTAGTCAAAACAGGACCACAGCGATTGATAACCGAATTTGTTCATAAAACCACTGAAACTGGTGTTGCGACTGCTAATTCTAGCGCCGAGATTGAACAAATGGACCAAGAAGACAGTGAACATGATACTTCTAATGTTAACACAATGATCTTACACTTCTTTTGTCAGACGACGACAACGAATAAAACGTTCATATAATAACTAATTCGCTGTTTGTACTTTTGAATTATTACCCTTTTTTTCTTTTCAACAATTTTATGAGATAATAAAGTTAAGTAAGATAAAATTGCAAGGAATATTCATTGGGTTATTATATTACTTGTGCTAGCCTGGACCCAATCTTTTGTTTTCCCCTATTTATTGTATATACATATGTATGTACATATATGTATACATACATACATTCTCCTGATTTTTTTTTACACGAATTCTTCAGGAATGTATCTGTCGTGTAAAAACAGAATTAGGTGTATACGAAAACAGCCGCAACGGTAATATTTTTCGCCTGATTTCAACATAAATTTTAAAACCGATACCCAACATGCAATTTCATTATTCTATAATGGATTGCTGCAACTGGAGTACACGCGTGGCCTACTATAGTAGACCATAGGAGCGATTTTGTTCATAACTTAACAGATTTGTATGTAAGAGCGTTGTGTAGGCATTTTAGAAATGTGCTATATAAATAAAACCTAGTCTGTGCACATACTATAAACATATTTAATATTCCAGTCCGTTCCCTTAAATAAATAAGCCCATTTCGGTTTTAGAGCTTTCGTCATTGAACACTGATCGTATGATTTTACCGCTTGCATGATTGTGAAGAACAGAATAAAGTGACTGTCAAAGGAAACGTTGTCTTTCATTCGTCAAGTGGGATTGGCAATCCAACGTGTGAATAGTTTTTTTTCCTGAACGCGTAGAAGTATTCGCTAAAAAAGAGTTATAATAATTTTGATTTGTTCTTCATACGTCGGTTTTACTTGCATTTATCTGCTAGAATGATTTGTAACACAAGCATCGAAATGTCTCAGGAGTGGTTCCGGTTTATTGAAACGGCAACAGTTGCTACTTTAAGGAGCATTTCACGATCACTAAAGTTGCACACGAGTGGCACTAAAGCCGAGTTAAAACAACGAGTGGAAGACGCAGTTCAGGATTACACAGACGGCGAGCTTCGAAGACTTATCCAGGAGTATGATGGGGTGGAAACAGTTGATGTATCATTAACCACCGATCTGAATGTCTCTAATAACGACGACGAAGAAGAAACCACTTGGACAAAGAATTGGAGAGATTGCGTGCGATGTGTCAAAAGAAGGAGTTTATAGCCCAGCTTAGGAAAAAGTTACGAAAGCTACAGTTGGAGGAAGCAGATTCAACCATTTATCAGGTTCTCTACATAATTTTAAAGATGTTGAAGATATTATGTGTCCATTTAGCGGATATGACAATCATTTAGATAGCAGACGGATATCGCAATTTGAAGAGTATGCGGAGATCTTTCGTCTAAATGACCAGACAAAATTCGTTTATGGGAAGAGGTTACTTGCGAAGTTATTTTTGAGTTCTAAAAACGTACGTAGCTGGAGGGGATTAAAGGATGCACTAGAGGGCGAATTCAAAAAAGTAGTTACGAAAGCGGACATATACAATGAGCTGAAAGAGCGGAAGAAGAGACGGGATGAAACCACGCAACAACATGTCTTGCAGGAAATTGCTTCTCACAATCCCATCGAAGAAGAAGACCTTATGCAGCTGATTATTAAGGGTATTTATGTGAGATGGCAACACACAGCATCTGCCATTGCCTGGGGTAACGCACAACGGCAACACCAGGCGAAACAGAAGGAGAGGAGAGAAGCAGGCAGCGCATTCGTAGAGAGGCAGTTGAGAGCAGCGGTCGAGCAGCCGTCGTGAAGTCGTTTTGGAGTCTTTTGTATCTATTTGTATTTTTTGAGTCTATATCCATCTTTTTTTTATAATTATAACTTGAAATATTGAATTGGAGTATTCGCGATTTCCTTTCTTACATTTGGGGGCTCAATCGGAATTTGAACCTTTCTTACATTTATGTTATAGAATCTAATAAAAGTATATTATATAGTGCAAATAATATTGATGAAATGGAACTAGCATTAAGAAAGTACGATAAATTTAAGAGTAATTGCCATGATAACAATTTAATATTGCGAAATACTAGAATCGTTTCAACTCAAGCATATTCACCTAATAAAGTCTCAAGCAAGTAATACTGAATATAATTTACCTGAAGGAAAATCTCGTCATCAAGATAATGTGCATGCAAGTAACAAGATAATAATTAAATGTTTTAAATGTGGTGGACTAGGGCACATATCACGAAATTGTAACAATCGTTCAACCCAATAACAGCAACATCAGCATAGACACCGGCAAGTGCAGCACTTTCTACGCCGATAAAAGCAACAGCACCTGCAGTAACAATATCAACAGAACAAGTAACAGTAAGAGCACAGAAAACATCAACAGGAAAAACACCTTACCAATTAATGATTTTGAAAGAGAGCTGTATTATACTTTTCAAAAAGGAAATTCTCTAACTTCGTAACACTTTTGGACTCGGGTAGCCCAATAAGTTTAATACAATAACAATTTCTACCGTCAATAATAGTGCCACCATTGGATGCGAACAGTCAGTCATATTGTGGTGTCAACAATAGTCGTTTAGATGTAATGGGAAGTATCCAAACATGAACTCAATTTGGGCCGTGCCTGAAATTGAGCAATAAATTTCTTGGACCATATAGGGTAGTAACGCGGTTAAGAAATAAGAAACTGGGCGAACAAGACGAACTCGACCAAACCAGTACATCGGTTGGTAACATTAAGCCGTACCGGGAAGGCCAAGGAGATTCAGAAGAAGATGCCATGGAAGACAACGAGGACGATGAAGGTCAAATGGCCGAGAGATGTAGAATCAAAATATTTAACACATTCTGACCGATGTAAGCTGACATTCGTTATGTTCAAAAGACGGAAAGAACGAAGCGATGATGTCATGCTTGCTCGGGGAGTTGTGCCCTGCGCCAGAGTTCTTCCTTATATTGGAAATGCTTTGACAGATGCTATGAGAGTGAGGGACAGAATAGAGTTACGCAGTATGCTCAGGCGCGAGGACCACACGAAAGTTTATTTGCTTGCCAACCTTCGAAGTAGACGTGCGCTCATAACATTATATACCGATAATACAAAGTGTTTAATAAATATAAAAAAGGTAAACTAGAGTGTTCAGCAAAAATCTGAGTTCTTTTATTTGTGCGACCTCCCACGCCCTATTTTCTAACACCTTAAAATAAATTTGTTTTAAAAGAAAATAAAGATCAAATCCCTACACACATGTTAATCGAACTGTTATAATTTGTATAAAAGTTTGCATATTTAAGAGTTGAGCACTTTTTGTTATATTGTCCAAAATTTTATTAACCACTTCTCTCTAAATTATTTTCTTATGTCTACAGCATTAATTAAAAATAAACCGCGATATAGGCTGGAGCGTTATACCCTCTTAAGGATAGTCGTATTGCATTGATTGGTTAATCGATGCCAATATCGCATCCTCTTGACTTGCATGACACGATCGTACTGAGTCTAATTCGTTATTACCGTGCCCTGACTATACTACTGCAATCCACTCAATGATACAACAGTACCATCGCAAATGAAAATATTTTGTTTCCTCTTTTAATCGCACAACATCTTGCTTAGAAAATAAAATCCAATTCACATCTTACAACTACATTCTTCTTACAGAACCCGCTATTTTACTTATTCAGAAGGGAATCAATAGAATAGTTTTTTGAGTTTGGCATTCGAATCATCGCTTACCGTGACGCCGGCTCTGGAACTACTGCTTACTCCGATATCATCTCGTAAATCGCATGCAGCAACTGATGTCATCGAGCGGCTACCAGTCGCAGAAATCGAACGCATCGAATCCATTTCATTCGTAAGCGATGCCATACCGGTGCCTCCACTGCTCGCCGGTCTCAATTTTCTTCGCGACTTGCGTAGGAATTTTGTCGAAATTGTGAATTTTGGTGGTCGCATTCTGTTGAGGGTATTGCTGCCCTTTGCTGCTGACGATGTGCACTTCCATATTTCCAATTGTTGTTATTGATTTTTGTATTTTGAGTTCGGCTACTGTTGTTGCTACCGTGGATGTCGTGGTTGTGTTGCTTGGATGATCCATTGAAGCAATTCAGAAAATTCAGTACTTGCAGAAGGTTACTATCACCAGTAGTGGCAGGTGCAAGCGATGATGCAGAGGATAACATTGCCGTACGTTCGTCATCGGTGATCGGGGCGGATTCGGATGATAGAATGGACGAGCTATCGTCACAATCGTCATCACCATCGTAGGCAGCCGATACAGCATTTGGTGTATTCGCGATAATGTAATCGGACGCTGTTGTTTGCTTTTTGGAAACGCTCGCGTGGATGTTGTTGAATTTGAATGTATTACTGATAACGTGGTCGGTTATAGATTTGTGGTTTAGGTTCTTACTTTCCCGAAATGATTTTCAGCTAGGCTTGCCCTGGCTCTCGTCCCGTCTTAATTGTGACTGAAAAGAGATCGAGAGAGTGGCTGTTGGGTATTTGGAATAAGCATATTTTGTCATAATGAAATGGCATTGAACTACTTACACCTGATGACTATACGGGATGGTAGGCTGAGCTATCACCAAGCGTCGGTCGTCCGGTGTGTATTGAGTTTGCACCACCGAGACCACTATTGCCACTGTTACCGCTGCGCCCGAGACTACTGGCAACAGTTGCTCCTGAACCACCTACCATGCCTGTGCCGCTCGTTCGCATAGCGGTATCACTTGACGATATTGAGATTTGATGATGTGAAGTGGGTTGTTGCATGTGATGGGACACAGCGGTGCCAGTCGACGATAGATGATGATGTTGTTGTTGTTGCGCAAGTGGATGAGGCGGGTGCTGCGAATGCGTATGATGTGAATGAAGCGACTGCGGCTGCTGCTGTTGTTGCTGTTGAGCGTGGTGGCTGTGATGCGATTGCTGATGACTGTGCGGCGGCTACGTTTGATGGTGAAGTGCCGGTGATAGTGACAATTGTTGCTGTCGCTGTGACTGTCGAAAACTACGAGGTATAATTGAAGACGCAACACTAGTAGATGATGCCAAGGAAGACAACGAAGACGATAAAGTAAGTGCTGTGCTGTGATAGGGTAGGTGTCTGTTGTTGCTGCTGATGATACTGAAGCTGTTGGCGTTGCTGATAATGTTATTGATGATTACTGTGATGAGAAGCGAGCGAGGTTGTGTTTGAAAAATGGTGATGAACAGTAGATAAGTGTCTACAAGAAACACAGGGATAACAAAAAAAAAAAAAAGTAAAAATCAGGCCACAAAAACCATGAGACATGAAAGATACATATGTATATGTACGAAGCAACTAACTCACCTCAGGCCACTGTCAGCAGACGGCGGTAGAGCACACCCCGATGTCGCAGCAGCTGAAGTTGTCGACTGCTGATGAGTGGTATGTCGAAAGTCGATGCCATTTTCTATCGTAGGCATCTGTGCGGATGCTGATGAACTAGATCGTGACTGGCGACTCCCTGTGGTGGCATTCGATGGTGCTGCGCCATTACCACCACTTGTGGGTACTGATGCTGTTGATTGTGCAGCTGCTGTGACCGCACCGTCATTTAAGTGGATATTAAGCCAATTCTAGGGTTGTCCAATCGCAATGGTTCAAAAATAATAACAGAGGGAATTAGTTGTTTCGTTAATGAATCTTTTTTTTTGTCTTATGTTAATTAGAGAGTTGGCTAACTAAGGTTTAACTATGTTCAGATGTCCTGTAGTATTCATTTACCTTGACTCTGCAACACGTTAGCGTTTTGAGGAATCGCTAAACGGGGGTTCACGACAATAAGTGATCTCGACGGGCTATCAATTTGCTGTCGTGGTCTTCAAGGCGAATATTTTCAGTTTGCAACTGATGGAGGCAAGATACAAGAGAAGCAACTGGAAAAGAAAATACAATTGTATTAGGTTAGGTTAGGTTAAGAAAGGGGAGTGTGATGGTTGAATATCACTTTCACTCGGAGGCCAAGGGCCCATTGTGAATCGCTTCATTTGTGGAGTACACATTCTTTTAACCTGTCCTATCACGTGGTGGCCGAAACCATCCCGTGCTCTTTATGAATTTTAGAAGATCCGATATATCTGCATTTGCTACCCCCCCAGTCTCTGTGAAGAATCTATGGCCCAGCGAAACTAGGCGCCGATTCAAGAGAGCTAGGCAGTGGCAAAGCAGGTGTTGGATCGTCTCGGTTTCTTCCTCGTTGCCGCAGCTCCGGCAGAGATCGCAGGATCCCGAGTTCCATTTCGGGAGTATTGCTCCGATAGGACAGTGTCCTGTGATCACTCCGACGAACATACAGATCGAGTTTCGGTCCAGTGCCAAGATCTTCTTTGTTTTGCCGTTTAAGCTCTGGCCACGATGATCTTGTCGTGTGACTGTCGTTTCTTGCAAGCCAAGACGAGTTGGCTTCCTTTATTATTGTTTTATTTATGATCCGGTATAATGCACTGATCGTTGGTTGCAGTAAAGTGTCTGTTTCGCTGATGTCCATTTCAGACCCTTGTCTGGCCAATTCGTCCGCTCTTTTGCTCCCTGCGAGTGATCTTGATCTGTGACCCGCGACCCAGTAGAGTTTGACTTTGTGGTGTCTGATGGACTTCAGTGAGTCGCGACATTTCATAGCAGCCTTTGGTCTCGTTGTACAGGATCCTATTTTGCGACCTGGCTGTCTACAAAAATGGTAATATCCGATGGTGGGATATCGGTTACTTGTAAGTGTTTGGCTGCTTTCTCTATTGCCAGGATCTCTGCTTGGATGACGCTGCATAAATCAGGGAGTCTAAATGATTCCCGTTTGTGCAGGGTGTCAGAGTAGAATCCGGCCCCGTGGTCGTTGATAGCCACTCGTCTCTGTCGGGAAATAGAATTGGTATTTTGAGAGAGAAGTCATTGTGGGGAGATATACAGTCGATCGTAGCTACGAGGCTACTAGAACCATCTTTCTTTCCCAGGTCATCTATTATTTTGAGTCTGGCTGCATGTCCAACGAACGCTTTTTTCAGCGTAGCCTTTTATGAATAAATCCAGAGGAAAGTATCAGGTCAAACCCTGCTTGCGGTGTGCTTCTTATAGCTCCCGTTGCACAGCGGCTGACCTTTGTACTTTTTTGAGCATGCTCATGTAGCTTTTCGTGCTGCTAGCAGTCCACCAGACTAGGGCCCCATAACTTATAATGGGTCTGATGATTGCTGTGTACATCCAATGAATGATGTACGGTTGCAAACCCCATCTTTTACCGAAGGTGTTTTTGCAGGCATAGAAAGCATTCAATCCTTTTTTCATCCTTTCCTCCAAGTTACTTTTCCAGGAAAGTTTGAAGTCAAGAATGATGCCTAGATACTTGGCTGCCATTGTAAATTCTTTTATTTTCAAAGAGCTCTCAATTTCGCGAACAACACGCAGTGCGCTTTCCATTGATCTACTGCATAAGTTGTGTGAGTTATCCTTTGATGTATAGGTCAAGGAGTCTTTCCATGATTTTTAATAGAAACGACGAGAGACTAATTGGTCTATAGACGTTTGCGGTAGTGCGGATTGGTTTACCTGCTTTAGGTATGAAAACTACTTTTATCTCTTTCCACTGTGTTGGGATGTAGCCTGCACGCAAGCAATTGGAAAAAAATGCTTGAATCATCGCTGGCAAAATATCACCTGGCCCCGGAAATTTAAGAGGTTTGAACGAATTTATTGCCCATGATACTTTATACTTTGTAATCATTTTTTTATTATTTAGTTGTGTAAACTGTGGGAACCGTCGTCCGGAAGGGGACTGTGATTTTAGGGGTTTTACAACCTGGGAAGTGGCTTTCAGTCAGTAGTTCTAAGGATTCCTGACTGGATTCTGTTTAACAGCCATCTGCTTTATGGATGAATCCTGGAACTCAGGGGTTCTTGGATAAGATCTTTCTGAGCCTTGCGGCTTCGTTGAGATCTTCTCCCGCCGGGATTTAAACTTTGCTGCTCTTGTACTCATTGAAACTGGATTTGTAGTTATCGCGGTCTTCGGATCTTTTGCTGATTTTTGCTCTATTGAATAGAGCCGCTTTCAGAATTTGCATAAGGTTTTCGACTGAATTCTCAATGTAAGTTGGATCGGGGTTAGTGATGACTTGTAGCGGTTCTAACCTAAAAGCAACTAGATTTGAGAAAAAAATCCAGACTGTCTTCTGAGGGTCTCTGAAAGGTTTTGGTTTTATTGACGTTAAGGTTGAAGAGTATTCGGCTGTGGTCCGAAAAGGAACACCTAATGGACATTCCCCAATTCTCTACTCGGATAGAGTTAGGCTCTCTTAAGTGAGTAAGGTCAATTACTTTCTTCCTAACCAGGTTACGAAACGTTGGTGCATTACCTTTGTTGCATATGTTGAGGTTGGTGGAGATTCGAAAGTGGACTCACCCCTTTTATTAATTTCGCTGCTTCCCAGCCTATCAATAGACACAATCCACGTGACTTGGCATGTCGCACAAGTGTTCGGACTGCGTCTGGAGGTGGGTCCTTCTCATCGTATGGCAAGCATGCGGACGATAGGAGCAAAATTGATTTGTACTGTTGTTCGTATGTTACCACAATGAGGTCTCAATTGCTGTATGTACCTAGGAGAAAAATATTGAGATATTTTTTTTGGCGACTATACAGGTTCGTAACTTACCTTCAGTGTGTGGATAGTATAAATTGTATAATTTAGACCTTAATCCCTCAATTTTTTTCCTAAAGAGCCAATGTTCTTGGATTAAGGCTATATCCACATCTTCCTGCAGTATGTACAGCATCAAGTCGACAGTGGCTGCTTTAGAGTGGTGTAAATTAATTTGTACCACTAGCATCCTCCTTACCCCTTTCGCTGGGGAGCTTTATCTTCAGGGTTCCCAGCCCGAACTTGATGCTGCCAGATCTGCTACGGATGTGGTGGAATGACTTTTGGTCAATGGTAACCATGAGGTCTTTTCCCACTCCGTTCTTACTCTTGGCTGAAGAAGTGATTCTCCAACTATGAGTGTCAAGCTCTTTATTGTGCTTGCCGATCAGTGTCAGTATGGACTCGTCCTTTTCGGGAACCGGTGGAGGAATCCATATGGAAGCTAATGTACGAAGCGGAAGCATCGAACGAGGGATAACCTCGAGTTTAGCGTTCTGCCAGATTTCGCCGCAATTGTCGATTGTGCGCTTTAAGAAGTCTATGGACCTCTGGTTTTCACAACCAACGACTTTGACTCCTCTCTGCCAGCCTGCTCCATCAAAGTTGATCTCGTCACTGCTATCATCTTCGGTAAGCATCGCCTCCAATATTTTAGCTTCAACAGTGAGCCAATTGTCGGATGTTATCTTCCCATCAGGGTTGGAACGATCGACAATGGCCACTTGCAGATCCATGGGGAGGTTGAAGCTGGCTGATATTTTCGCCTTTTTCGCTTCCCTTGGAGTGTCTTCCTCGAAACGCCCCCTCTTGACGTTCTGCTTCGATGTTGAGGCAGTGTGTCCTTTGGAGGTGCCCGGATGTCGTGCGCTCTCAACGACAGTGGCCCATTGTGTTGGCTGTTGTCGAATCGATTTCGGGACGTTGGGTTTGATAAGGGCCGTCCTCGGTGGCTTCATCTCTCGCCCTGTGTCCGTTTGAGCATCGTGAGTGGAGGTGGGATCTAGTTTCTTTTCGAATTTCGCTACCTCTTTCATGTGCTTCTTTATCAGGAACTTTTCGCGCTCGGTGAGCGTTGAGGGGTCTCTAGCGCTCATCTTCTTGATAAATTTTATCGACCTCTTGTGGCCGTTCTTTGCCTTTTGGGCCGATGTTCTTTCATTAATCTTTCCTTCAGGTTTGCCTGTGGCATCGATCTTTTCTTCCGGCATGGTGTTGCTAACCTGTGATGAAGGCAAGGATTCAATACAAATTTCATAATTGTAGTATACAATAGTACAAGTTCATTCTATAAATATGAGTATTTAAAGGATTTTCTGAAAGAGCAACTGAAACCAGAGTCCGCTCAAAACAAATCGCCATTACCATTGAGTATTTAGAATTCTAAATATTCTAAACGAGTAGCATGGTTTCTCTGAGTACGAAAGCATCTAAAAGGCGTCATATCTAAAAAGTCATATTGATAGACAGGTGAACGTGGTATTGGTTGTGACAAACCCAAACAACCCACAGTAAAATGTTGGTAATTCTATTCAAGTTTGTTTGAGTGGATAAACCTAACAGGGACCCTCCATTTTAAATTAATACGATTTCTATTAAGTTGTCAAGAAAGTAATTGAGGTGAAAGCGACAAGGAAAATTGTATTTTTCTTACACAAAAATTAAGTTTAATCAATTTTATACGAGGGGTGATCCAAAAGTAATGATAATGAAAATAAAACAGGTTAGTCTCCTAACGAGTCAATACATTTAGTTCATCTTTTTTCTAAGCCCAGGATTCTCTTAAAAAAAATCCTTATTTTGACCCTCCCAAAATGTTTTAACAGCGGCCATAACGTCGTTATCGTCTTCAAATCTCTTGCCTCGGATGTGTTCCTTAAGCCGAGGAAAGATGTAGAAGTCGTTGGATGTTAGATCTAGCGAGCAGAGCGGGTGCTCGAACAGTTCTAATCCCGTATCTTGAATGGCAGCTATCGCAACTGCGACTTTGTGAGTCGGTGCTCTGTCTTGGCGGATAATCTTTCTCGCCGAACTTGACATTTTGAATTTTTTTGGTGAGGAGGCTCGCGTCCAAGTCATCGAATGCTGTTTGATATCAGAACCAAAATGATGGATCCAGGTCTCGTCCATGGTCAAGAAACGTAACAAAAACATTTCTTGATCTGCTTGGAACTCCTCGAGATTCACACGATTCTCGGTATCCAGTGCGCAGACCTTTTTCATATGAAATTCGTTCACAAGGATTCTTTGAACACTGCCATACGAGATTCCTGTAACCTCACCTATATGGCTGATAGTCACTCTTCGATCTGCCAACACAATATTTCTTCAGTGAAGGACGTGGATGGGCGTTCGCGATGTTCATCTTCAGTGTCAAGTATCAAGATCGAGTCGCGGAAGTGCCTTGAATGCGAGTAGAAAAGATCACGCCAGCGTGAATTTCCCCGACTTAAGGAATGCTTGCTTAAGTGGATTCGTCAGTGCAGAGGACAAAACGTTCCCAGCGGCGATATTACGAGGGTGATCCGATAAGTACTTAGCCTCATCGCCAAATGGCGCCGGTATCGCAAGAGCAACTTATTATCGTTTTAGTACATTAGACGGCTACTGTCGAAATTTCAGCCGGATAGGACTCGTAGTTTTGTTTTGACAGCGTGTGGAAACGGGTGTCCGCGGATTTTAGAAAAATGGAAAAAGAGCAATATCGGTCGGTGATTCGATTCTTGTTTTTGGAAGGGATATCGCGCAGCGAAATCAAAGAGCGTTTGGATGTTGTCTACCGTGACTCTTCTCCTTCGATGGCGACCATCAAAAATTGGTTTAACGAGTTTCAACGTGGTCGCACGTTGATTTTTGGTGAGCCACGTCCAGGTGCCTCGAAAACGACTACCACGGAGGATAACGTGACAAAAATCCACGATCTCGTATTGGCAGACCGCCGATTGAAGGTGCGCGAGATAGTTGAGACAGTAGGCATTTCAAAAGATCGCGTGGGTCATATCCTGCATGAAATTTGGGGCATGAAAAAGCTGTCGGCGCAATGGGTGCCGCGTTTGCTCACTCCGGACAACAAGCGCAACTGTGACACCACTTCAGAGCAGTGTTTGAAGCTGTTTAAGCGCAATCCGAAGGAGTTTCTGCGTCGTTTCGTGACAGTCGACGAAACATGGATCCACTGGTAAACACCAGAGACCAAGGAACAGTCGAAACAGTGGACTTCACCCGGCGAACGTGTTCCGAAGAAGGCGAAGACTGTCCCATCGGCCGAAAAGGTGATGGCCACCGTTTTCTGGGATTCACAAGGTGTGATCCACATCGACTATCTGGAGAAGGGCAAAACGGCCACAGGGCTGTACTATGCCAAATTATTAGGTCGATTCGACGCCGGATTGAAGAAAAAACGACCCCACTTAGCGAAGAAAAAAGTGCTCTTCCACCACCGGCTCACACCTCCGCCCTCGCCAAATTGGTCGAATCGGGCTACGAACTGCTGCCCCATCCACCGTATTCTCCAGATTTGGCCCCGTGTGACTTCTTTTTGTTTCCAAACTTGAAAAATTCACTCGCCGGGCAGAAGTTTCAGTCGAATGAGTCATGGCCGCCACGGAGGCCTACTTTGCATACCTCGAGAAAACGTATTTTTCAGACGGGTTAAAAAAATGGAGCATCGCTGGGTCAAGTGTATCAAGCTAAAAGGAGACTATATTGAAAAATAAATCGCCATTTCTCCAAAATGTTTGTTTTTCTTTTGTAGGCTAAATACTTATCGGACCACCCTCGTATATTGAAGGAAAAAGCCAAATCTTTTGCGTAGTCTCTTGGGATTAAACGAGGCAAGTGAGGGGTGGCTCTTAAATTTCAAAAATTCGACACGACATTGAATAATTGATTAACGAACTAAACCAACTTTTAAATGCTATGACCCAAGGAACATATTACACTCAAACGAAACCGGGGTTTTACATACTGTGAACCAAAAAAAAAAACTGGGACACCTAGTACCCCTAAGTGTAACTTGAAATATCTCAGCAATTTTTTCGTATATTGAAACGAAATAAATTTCATATTAAAGCATGTTTTAATGCGATTTCAGTAACATAAGCAAATTTGTTTTTGTTTCTCTAATTTTGACAACAATAAAATAAAACTTAAAATACCACAAATTCATCGGCCAAAAAAAGCTGGGACAGTTGTTTTACAAGGTCACTGTTAAAGGACCGTTACTCGGTTTCCTTGCCTTAGATCAAATACTCATTATGCTATTCAGTCAAATTGCACCTGCCGTTGGTCTAGCACGATCATACATGCTCGCATGAACATTCGATAATATGCGAGGAAACATGTATGATCATGATTTATTGTAATATTCATTTGTAACCTCGATCGGCTGATGCTTTTGCCGTTGCATTGCAAGGAAAATACACTCAACAGCAGACATCGACACATGTTCTGTACAGTAACACTTTGCTGCAATTTTGCATTTTCTTTTATGCTCGATTTTCGTGCGTAGAAGCATGGATGAGTGGCTGCAGCTGGATGAATTGCTGCTCACTTACTTGTGAGCTGTTGGGTACACCAGGCGAAAGATAACGATTGTAACGATTTAATATTTGAATTTTCTTTTTTATCTATTGTATTCGCATTTTGATTAAATCTGATGCAAACTCCCCTGATTTCGTGGTACATATCCATAAATCTTCAACAGCATCGAATACCGGCATTACTTCGGACAGTGACGACACCATGTTTCCCGACAATTCCATTTTAATTACGGGGTAGATACATACATATGCATATAAATAACATGGAGAATGACAAAATACGCCGTCCCGCTTCGAATCCACAATTGCTTATCCAAATAAAAATAATAATCAGTATATTCCGATAGCAAATTTAGAATTAAAACCATACACGAAATTTCAATTGTCATCAAATATTCCAAAATTGAATAATCAATGCAAACATGCATGATGCCACGCTAAAATAACCGGCAATCCTCCTCTCATCAATAAAATCTTATCACAAGTCAAAGGATTCGTAAGAGATGAGTGTATAATATGGTCCACCTGCATCCCAATAAAGAAAGAGGTAAAATTCCTAGGAATAACACTGGATCATAAACTCTCATGGAATGCACACCTAGATAACATATACTCAAAGGCTGTAAAGGCCTTATGGTCCCTAAAACAGCTGGTGGGCAAAACATGGGGACTCAACCCAAAAATGAGTATATGGATATACAATCAGATGATCAAACCAACCATACTATACGGCGCCGCGGTATGGTGGAGGAAATGCGTACAAAAAGGAACAATACGCAAACTCAACAAAATACAAAGACTAGCATGTATTTGTATAACTGGAGCAATGAAAACCACTCCAACCGCTGGAATGGAGGCAATCCTAAACATTCCGCAGTTACACACTGCCGTTCAGGCAGAAGCGGCCAAACAAGCCCTAAAGATACAAAGAACCTATAACTACAAAAAAGGGAACCTGACTGGACATCTAGAGATTCTAGAAAAGGTCGACAACGTCTGGGAACTAACTCGTGTAAGTGACCTAATGTCCCCTCAGCTGAACTTTAAAAAACACTTCGAAACACTCATTCCAAACAGGGAGGAATGGAAAAACAATCCCCCTTGGTTGAAGGATGGTGCCCAACAGTGGTATACAGATGGGTCCAAATCCGGAAATAAAGTAGGGGCTGGTGTGATAGGACCTAAATGTAGCCTTCACATCCCTCTCTGCGGTGAATCAACAATCTTTCAGGCTGAACTGTATGCAATAAATGCGGCGGTACACTACATTAGTGAACAAAAGCCCAATAGATTAAAGATATCCATATTCTCAGACAGCCAGGCGGTTCTCAAAGCTCTAAGAAGTTATACATGTAACTCTAGAGCTGTCTGGGAATGTCACCAACGTTTAAATAAACTGGCGATAAACAACAAAGTGAAGTTGATTTGGGTGCCAGGTCATGAAAACCATAAAGGCAACGAAAAGGCGGACTTACAAGCCAAAAAAGGCGCCCAGATGCCTTTTATTGGACCCTTCCCCCTTTATGGATTTGACAACACAGACACAAATAAAACTTTAAACAAATGGGTCATCAAACAAAAGAACCAATTCTGGAACAGACAAGGGGGCTTAAAACACTCTAAAATCTTTATGGAACAGAATCACAATCCAAAACGTGCAAAAGAGGCACTAGAACTAAATAAAGCCGAACTAAAACTGCTATGTGAAGCTCTAACAGGGCACGGCACTTGCAATCACCACCTATTCAAAATGGGTCTCAGCAGCACTGAGTCTTGCAGACGATGTGGGCAGGATAAAGAAACAATGGAACACATTCTCACAAAATGCCCAGAACTCACTGAAGAGCGACTCGAAATGTCAACAAAGACACAACTAACAGGGAAGGACTTCCAGGATATCCCATCTAGGAAAGTTGTTAAATTCATGAAAGCAACACTAAAATCCTAGATCAAAGAAGGGGGTACAATAGATCTTTATGGTCGCAGTGCAAGTGTCCTGTAATGACACACCCCATACTCTTCAATTCAAAATGGTCCACAAGAAATAATTGGAAGCAACACGTAAAAAGGAATCAAACACTAATTGACAATGCAATGAGAATATTAGAAACTGCATTTCAACAAATCTTACCTTAAAACCTCCACTGCTGTCGGTTAATAAATCGTAGAAATAAAAATCCATTTGCACACAAAATACAATAAACTTAAACTTTTTGTAGCTTCTCGAGCACGACAGGGTTGGTAGTTTCTGCACTATACTTGCAAAACGCTGCGATCCGAAAATGTTCGATTTCCACACCGTCCCACGTAAGTCATCTTGGCTCTGCATGTGTATGCGTTGACGCATGAATCAATAACAGAAATCACAATAGCTGTGTTCAATGAGGAAAAACCAGAACAGGACAGAACAGCACCGATTCGTGAAACCTGTCACATCAAGTTAGAGCAAAAAAGTAGACCGTATGTCAGTTGTCAATTGCTTTAAGCATGTTTTAGAATTAAATAATGAACATAAATGACTCGTCAACAACAGATTCCACGGATGATTTGAATGTTTTAGGGAGGACAGGGTGTTTTTCCAGCTGCTTAACAGCTGCTTTTTACACTTTTCACAAATCTGTTCTGACTCAAGAGTAGGTGCAGAAAATCGTGTTCTAAACTGTTAGGAATACCCTCCTTGAACACAAGGCGGAATACTTTCGAACAACATTTTTTCTCAATGAACACAAAAACGTGTACTTTTCTGTCCAGAACAGCCTCATTGAACACAATTAAAGAGTCCTCCGACCTAAAATTGCGGCTTAGGGATCCGGAATATTTTAAAATTATTACAACAGTTGTCGTTAGCATGAAGCATTGTGACTCCATCCCTGTTGAACAATTTTCACTGCTTATCCGCGACTCACTGTAAACTACGTTTTCCATTTCATTCCAGCTCACTTATCTGTTTTGTACCTGAATGAGTCCCGGGTAGTGAACCTGAGTACGCATGATCCATATGCATAGCCAGGATTCCCTCCTATTGGTTGCCACCGATAATATAATTGGATGGAGACATGTTCACTGGTTTTTTTCTTTTTGAATTTGAATTTAAAGACAAATGCAACCGACGAGTAATTCGGAAATTTTCGAATATTTATAATTTATTCTAAATTTGATTACAAAATACAGATGCTAGGAGTCGTCTTGCATTCAAAGGCCAATCTAAGTGCCTTCAAATTGGTTTTGACTCATTTATTCACAAATATTTTTCACATTTTTCGATAATAATGTTTTTATGAACTGAATTCGAATAAGGGTACTAGTTCACCATTGTAAAGGGTGTTTTTTATAGAGCTATAGAACTTTGAAATGGAATTTTGACGATTTTTTTAAATTGACATGAATTTGACTTTATTCGAAGGGTAATCTTCTAATATTAATTATCTAATTTAAATATAATTTCTGGCATATGACCACGGCTGGCGGTGAATGGGCCCAAAACAAGACTGCCGTTGATCCCAATTTTCATAAGCGAATTTTGTTTAGCGATGAAACTCACTTTTGGTTGAATGGATACGTCAATAAACAAAACTGCGCTATTTGGAGTGATGATAATATTCAAGTGTATGTTGAGGCACCGTTACATCCACAAAAACTGAATGTTTGGTGTGCTTTATGGGTTGGTCCGTACTTCTTTAAAAACGATGCTGGTCAGAACGTTACAGTCAATGGTGATAGCTATAGAGCCATGATTACTGACTTTTTCGTTCATCAATTGAACAACCATGATGTGCAGGAGCTGTGGTTTCAACAAGACGGCGCAACATGTCACACAGCTCGTGCCACAATTGATTTATTGAAGGAAACGTTTGGTAACCGCATAATTTCACGTTACGGACCCGTGAATTGGCCTCCAAGAGCGTGCGATTTAACGCCGCTTGACTATTTTCTGTGGGGATATGTGAAGTCGCTAGTCTACGCCGATAAACCCGAAACGATTGACCACTTGGAGAACAACATTCGCCGCGTTATTGCCGATATACGGCCACAAATGTTGGAAAAAATCATCGAAAATTTGACCTAAAGATTAGACTACGTCCGAGCCAGCCGTGGCGGTCATATGCCAGAAATTAGAATATGTAGACGAATATGTTAGAAGATTATCTTTCGAAAATATATTTTTTATATCTATAAAAAAACACCCTCTATTTCAAATAAGAGATTCACAAAATCTGTTTCGATCTTTGTAAATGTCGACTGGTTGTATACCACTCGACAAAAACAAATGGGGCAAAATTTTATTTGGTAGTGTAATACCCACGCATCCGATCCGCGTAGGCGCCTTGCGCCCTTTTCCATCAGGAGCCGCCCATGGCGCCTTGCACCCTTTCTCAACGCCAGAGCCGTCCATGACATTGGCACAGCGGATAAACGGTACAGACATCCAACGCGCGGGTATAAAAGCAGCTGAGTTGATCGAATAGTCGGAAGTCGGCGAGTAGCAGTCAGGGCGATAGGAATAACATATGAGAAGTGTTCTGAGTATAGTAATAAAGGATATATTTGGGGAAGTTGTCTTTTATGCGCTTTGTTTTGGGTTCGTGTTTGGTGGTTTGCTGATTGAGGTCGTTGGTTCCGCTTTGTGCCTTACAGTAGTGTTAATTGTTTCTTTTTTTTATATTCATTTTTTATTTTTAGAACAAAACTACCCTAGGAAAAATATGCTTAAAACTAGTTTCAATAACAGCTAACCTAAAATGCCTTACTGGCCCCATACGGACACTCTAACCCAAAGAGAAAAACTTAAGGCTGCGCCTTTCGGCCTTATGAGTAACTTATAATAATTAGATCCTGGCCCTATTGTATAGGACCTCGTTCGGGTTAAATTTCGTGTACTCAGATTCGGGTGTTCTATGTCATCCGAGAAAGGTTCTGAGACATTGTCTCTCAAACACCCGAATCCTTTCCATTAAGGCAATCATGGGCCTGATTAGGGCCAAGTGACAGATTACCTTCACTCTCGAGTCAAATTGGCTGCTATGAAACAACCATCTTGTGATAGCGAAAGCGCCCCGAGTCCTCGCCAGAGCAGCATCTATGTATATGTTTATCAAAATACAGATATTGGTCTAGCCGGATCTCAAGGTATCTGAATGCGCTCTGTTTTGCCAGTGGACGCCCGTCCGCTCCAAGAACTGAGAACCTGCGCCAATTTTTTCTAGTGTCCCGAGAGGCCTTAGACAAACGCGTTCTGAACAAAATAGTTTCTGATTTCTGAAAAATTACAATACTGCTGAATTTTTTCGAAGTCACGCTGGAAGAGAATGACAATGACGTCGATCGTTGGACCAGATCTGTACGCGATTAAATCAAATCACTGAAGTAAATGTTGAACAGGATCGGCGAGTTCACCGTACCCTGTTGCAGTCCGTTGTTAATATCAATTGTTTTGGTAGAAGTCACGTTGGCAATTTTCACTACGTGCTTTCTACCTGTTAATATGTCAAAAATCATATATAGCAGTGATTTATTTATGCCCAGCCGACTGAGCTTGTAATAAAAACTTTCTAACTATACGGTGTCGAAAGCCTTTTCCAAGTCAATCAGACAGGCACCCGTGCATTAGTTCTTGCATTTGTTCCATTGGATAGCCGACACGAGTTTCGACGCAGCATAAATAGTATTATGGCCCGCTCTGAAACGAAATTGGTTATCCGGAATGATTTTACTGTCCTCAACCCATTTAGACAAGGCTCTATGGATCACCTTCTCGAAAACTTTGCCTATACTTTGATTTGATAGGTTAGAGGTATCTTTACCCCTCTTGGGTATTGGTTGCACAACCGCTGTCTTCTATTCCACTGGATAATATGCATATGCAGTTAGCAGTTAGCTCTTTACCTTTGCGGACGTGCCTTTGAGTTTCCCCAGTTCTCCTTTGCAAATCACAGCAAAATAAAAAACCCAAACGTAGAAACAAAGTGACAAAAAAAAAAAAAAAAAAAAAGAAATAATAATAAAAATAATTTTGCCTACCCTGCAATTTATTTGTTCGTGCAATCACCCCATCACCCAATTACAGCAAAATAATAAACCAAAACGAAGATACAAAGTGAAAAAAAAAAAATAAATTAACAAAAAAAAAAAAACAATAACAATAATTCTGCTTAACCTGCAATTCACGTTGCTCTACTGACCCAATAATTAAGTTTACCTGTCCGCGCAATCACCCCAGTTGCATAATGCCTTCCTGCGGATCCGCTAATTGTTCGGTGACTGCCCATTCATCAGAAATGATCGATTGTAAGGGGATTTGTGGGAAAGCTTTCCACCCGATCTGCATTGGCCTTAGCAGGAATGCGAAGAACTACCTTCACGAATATGATGGTATATTTACATTCTTCTGTGAGGAATGTAAGTCCATATCGGCTGCACATATTCTGCTTGCCATTAAATGTAACAATGAGCAAATGTGTGCAGTAAATGACTCTCTGGCCGGACTTAAATCCGAACTACGCTCGTATTTGCAAAAAATGTCCCAACTATTCACCGACAACCTTGACTCCATAAACCTTTGTATAGACAACCTCGTAACAAAACAACAGTCAGCTTTCGGAAAATACAACGCGTCAACTAAAAAAAGTGCGGAAAACTATGACCATCTGCTCTCCCTTATATCCCAGCTGAATTGCAAACTGGATAACCGTGAAACCACACCGACTAAACTTGTAAACGCGAACTGCTCTCCCGTTTCCCCGAACCTTAATTCTATTCGGGGGGACATCTCAACGCTTACGTCAGCACTCTCGGAGCATACAGCAAAGTTAAAGTTCCTGGACGACAAAACATCTGACCAACTTGAATGCCTGAATAAAATCGAAGACACGCTGCACACACTCAACATTGATTCCAGCCTCACAAGGTCAGCGGTTAACACTATAATAGAGGAACTGAAATGTACGCCACCCAAATCCCCGGTAACCGCCTGCGATTGCAGGACTACCTACAACATCTCCCTTATGGAAGAGCTTGATAACGCGACCATCCGAACCACTCCAACGCCACTTACATCCTCCGTTCAAACGCAGACCAGCATGAGTCCTTTGAAGCCCCCATCTACCACACCTCCTCCCATCTGAACGCCGACCATTGAACGTTTCGGAGCTGTTTGGACCCTATCTGACTGGAAACAGAGAATCAACAAGCTGCACAAGAATAATGCGACGATACAGGAGCCTTTGTCTACCTACATCTTATGGGACACCCCACGCGACGCTGACGACCGCTGGGTATTTAACTTCTTCCGCAAACGATATGCAATCAACCTCGTTAAGTGCACGCAGCTCACTCCTCTCAAATTCCATCGCAGAAACTGCTTTGAAATTACCATCCCTCCGCAATATGAATGGCTTTTTCGCAGCCTCCCCAATAAGGAAATGAAAGTCGACAGGATGCGGATTACCATTAGGGATCGTAAGAACAACACAAACGTTAAACCTAAAAATAAATCTAAGCTCAACACTCCCAAATCCGCTAACCAAGCCAAACCTGGACCCTCGCCTCTTTCTCAAACCCCTCGCAATTTAGGAACTAACTGGGAATTAAAGACTGGAATAGTCCCCAATTTCTCCCGACCTCTTCCTCTCTCAATAGCTCCCAAATCAACAGATCACCTCAACATCCCCCCACCCAATAATTCTCCTAACAGATCACGTAACCACAACCGCGTATCCTTCAACCTTGCGCCCGGCTCCAGACCCTCATCGAACATTCTTAATTCAATACCCAATCCCAACACCCAGGCTTCACGTAACAGCCGCACGTATCCTCAGTACCCGAACTTTATACACTCTCACACTCTGAACCCAACTCCCTCCACCTCCTCAGCTTCTAACAACACCCCCTCCAGCCCCTCCACCTCCTCAGCTTCCCACAACTCGACCTTCCCTCTCACCTCCCCCTCTTTCTTAGATCCACTTCTCCCTCCCACAGCCAAACTCACCAAACATCTTGCCGAGCTAAACGCCGAAGACCGCTATGTTATGTCACGTTTAAGAGACAGAAGAATCTACGAAAATGTACGCCTCTATCTGGCCTACCTCCACGACAAACCTAACTCCATTTGTATCGACGGCAAAACGTCCTAGTTTCAATCCACCAAGAAGGCCTACCCACAGACCCCCACGCGTTAAAAAAGCCCTTTATACGATTTCACGAAAGCCTTAATATTTCTCCCATTGATGTAAATAACGACCTCTCCACTTTCGCAGCCCACGTCAGTTCAAAGCGCATTGCACACTTGCAAAGTACCCGTTCTAATCTCAAAAACTATTTTCAATCCTAACCTAAATACACTTACATCTCCTCACCCATCAAATAATAACATATCCCTGTACTATCAGAACGTCAGAGGATTACGCACCAAAACCTTCGCAGTACTCCTTAACTCCCAAAACCTACCCTACGATATATTTGCATTAACTGAAACGAATTTATGCTCCAGTATTGGAGACAGCGAGTTATTCACATCAGATTTCATTCTGTTTCGGGCCGACGGACGCGACAACTCTGCCGATCGTGACGGTCGCGGAGTTCTCTTAGCAATCCACAGTCGCTATGATCCCTTGCCCTTCAAATCGTCGAATTCCGCTGACTTCTACTTCACTAGTGCCTCAATAAAACTCCCTAAACAGAAACTTTATCTTGCCTGCTGTTACTTAAGACCCTCACAGCCCACACACTGCTACCAACTCGTCGTTGATCTCGTCGACTCCATATTTGATATCACCGAACCCAATGACATCATCATCATCTGTGGCGATTTCAATCTCCCGCACCTGAAATGGGTTCATTCCGATGATGAGACTCACTACATCGCCGCTAACCCCTCCACAGGTAAAGAAATCTTTTTCACGGATCATTTCTCTGACTCCGGCCTTCTGCAACTCAGTAATATCACCAATAACATGGACAGACAACTCGACCTGATTTTCTCATCTGATGCCGTAAACTGCGTTGTTAACCCAAGCAACCATTTTCTCTCTACTTTAGACCCCCTTCATCCACCTCTATCGGTAACTCTTTCACTCGAGACCAAACTCACTATCCTTCCCTCCGAAAATACGTACTGTTTCAATTTCCGCAAAGCTGACTTCGCGAAACTAAATAATCTGCTCAACAATGTTAATTTTAACTTCCTCCTTAACCCTAACTCACATATATCCCTAAACGAAACCCTTGCGCTATTTTACACCAAAATCCTCAGCTGCTTCATTCTTTCAGTCCCACACTCACCAAAAAAGAATTACACCTCATCTCCGCCCTGGTATACCAAGGAACTACGCTCTTTGCGCAATAAAAGAAACAAAAATTGGCACGCCTATCTTAGATCCTCCTCTGCATCAGACCTTTCTAATTACATGCAGTCCTACACTAAATTTGCACAGCTATGTGAATCACTCTACCTCCGATACTTGAACAGAATGCAATCCTCCCTTATCTCTGACCCCAAGTGTTTCTACCACTTCATTAATACAAAAAGAAAAACCGATAGCTGCCCCACTACACTTAACTATCTCAGTAAGTCTTCCAACGAATCCGAAGTAATCGCCAATTTCTTTGCTCATTTCTTCAGCCAATCATTCACTGACCAAGATCTTCAACCCGATCACGACTATTTTCGATATTTGAAAAACTGCCCCCAGACATCTCTTGTTTCATTGAACATCACTCCCGACCTAATCGCCGAAAAAATATGCAACTTAAAGGACGACTACTCTCCCGGTCCCGACTGTCTGCCTGCCATAGTATTAAAAAAGTGCGCGAACCATCTTATTTTACCCCTTACTGCTCTATTTCAAAGCTCTATCTCTCAAGGACTTTTTCCTAAGCTTTGGAAATATGCTTATATCATTCCAGTCCACAAAAAAGGACTGAAAAATGATGTGTCCAACTATCGTCCCATTGCCAAGCTCTCATGCGCACCCAAACTTTTCGAGAGCATCGTTTATGATGCACTATTCTTTCACTGCAAACCCATATTTTCTCCTAACCAACATGGGTTCCTAAAAGGTCGATCGACAACCACTAATCTAGTCGAGTTTGTTTCACAATGTTTGTGTGCACTCGAAGCTGGCAAAGAAGTAGACGTTGTCGCCACTGACTTCAGCAAAGCCTTTGACAAAATGTCTCACCAAATTATTCTCCTCAAGCTCACTGCCCTCGGTTTCTCTCCCGGTTTTATCTCATGGATCAAATCTTATCTCGAAGATCGTCAATATAACGTTATCTTCAGATCTTCTATTTCTGATCTAATTAACGCTACCTCCGGTGTCCCGCAAGGTAGTCATCTCGGTCCACTGATATTTATTCTAACCATTAATGATGTCGACAGCTTTATTCTGAACTCTCAGCTCTCCATATATGCTGATGATATGAAAATATTTAAACACATATCTTCCCCTGTCGACTCCTGCTCTCTCCAATTGGACCTTAACAGATTCACTACTTGGTGTCAAAAAAACCATCTCGAGCTCAATATCAGTAAATGCCAAACCATCACTTACTCCCGCAAACGCTCTTCCTCACCACCTAGAACCTACATTATTCGTAATAAAACCGTTCCCCCTGTCAACTTCTTGGTTGACCTAGGGGTTATTTGTGACCGTGAACTCAACTTTCGCCTCCATATCGACAACATTATCAAACGTGCTAACTCTGCCCTCGGTTTCGTGAAACGTTGGTCCAAAGAATTTTCGAATCCTTACGTTACGAAATCATTATACATCACTTTCGTTAGGCCCCTTCTCGAATATGCTAGCCAAGTCTGGTCCCCCTCTTATGAATCCCATACTACGCGTATTGAATCCATTCAACGCAGGTTTATCCGTTTTGCCCTTCGTGGCCTTCCTTGGGCCGACCCCCTTAATTTACCACCTTATACGGATCGCTTAAAATTAATCAACCTCCAACCCCTTAAAGAACGACGTGATGTTGCAGACATTCTATTTATCCATGACCTTCTCAGTGGTAACATTGACAGCCCTTCATTATTGCACAAGATTCCCCTTAACACCAACCCGCGTAACCTTCGGTCCACACCCCTTTTCCGTATAAGCACTCACCGCACAAATTATGGCTACCATGAACCAATGTCCAGAATGCTTCGCAAAGCTAACACCAATCTTTTCGACCTTCACCTTAATAAGTCCAGCCTTAGAATTGCCCTATACCACCACCCTTCTCACTCTCCTTAATCGTCTCCACGCCGCTACCTAGTTAATAAGTTATAGTTAAGTTATAGATTTTTTTTTGTTAAGGCTTGCATTATTCAGTGCATTGTTGAACAGGTTGGTGTAGATCCCTACAGCCACCGGTGGAAGGTGCCTGAGCACAACATTTGATATTCCGCCGATTCCCGCGGATTTTTTTCTCTTCAGTGACTTGAAGATCATCTGGCGATCCCTCGTCGAAATAAAGAGGGTGTTCGCCCCTTCATTGGTGACGGCATCATTTGTCATGAAATCGTCATTGAAGCTGGTAAAACCAAGGTTCTCTGATCGTCAATGAACGAAATCATTTCTAAGGTAGGAGTGATGAAGCAGGGCTCTGCTCTACAGGTTGTGGTTCGGCCGAATACTATCATTCACCTTGTACACTTCCTGGAAAACAGGATCCTCGATCACGAAAAAGCCATCATCCAGGATATCGCTCTTTGAATCTATGCTTACTGTTCGTAGCAAGCATCAATTGTCTGACGTTCTCGGAAGCTTCGTATCCTGAAGATCATTCTGTTTGTTTCTCCGAAATATTTTTATTATTTGTGGGAACACACTCACGCTGCTGGAATTTATAGCTCGAGTTCTGTTGTTCCAATATAAACGTACAGATATTATGTAATTTTCCTTGATCAACTGTTGGATATTTTTAATCAGTGACTTCAGCGTTCTGAACTCAGAGTTTTGTCTATGGGTAAACCGCATGTACAGGAGTTTGAGTCTTGACAGGACTCTACTTTTTTGTCTGTGCAGCGCGTCGATTGTCGCGTTTCGGTATACATATGTTCGAGGTATCGTGGTGTTTGGCGTGGTATCGTACTGTCCGTCGTCTGCTTAATTTTATTAGTCATTTGTTTGAGGTAGCTGTCAATCTCGCTGTTTGACAGGTTCCTATTGAATGATGGAAAGGAACCATCGTCCCGCGAATCGTCAGCGAATTGGCATGCGCAGCTAACGTGCCCTACTGCAATCGTAGGGGTGTCTTTGGACGTACTCTGCCATCTCCGCGAATTCGTCCGGTACTGTGTCACTGTCGTATTCAAAGGTCCGTAGACAGTTAGTAGGCCCTTCGTTCTTGTCAACTAGTCTAAGTCAATATTCAAGCAGCATGAGATCCAGATATGAGCCGCTCCTAGGATACGACGGACTTTTCTTTGGGAGTAACTTGAGTCTGTACTCTATGTTTCGCAGAACCCACCAATGACTTAGTAGGTTTCCCCTAGTGTTGGGTATGTTGTTTCCCCAATCACTATGTTTCGCATTCAAATCGCCGGTCAGGCTGTAGTAGGTTTCCACCAAGTTTAGGTGTAAAGATCGAAAAACTGTCTCGAGCTCCACAATGAAAATATTGGGTTCAGATGCTTCAGGTGCATAGGCAGCTACAATTTTCATTTTCATTTTCTTTCCATTTCGGAGAGGAATGCACACAATATAGGCCTCTAGCACCTGGAACCTCCGCACTTCACCGCTATGTATGACTTTATGCTTTAAATTATTTTTAATGAAGATCGCAACTCCCCCTTTGTAGTAGTTTTGAATATCACTCTATCTCACAAGGTCTACTGAGTTCCTGGAGTGTTTCGAAATTGTACCTCTTCGATATGAGGTTTTCGCTTGAGAGCCGTATGAGACCGGGGGCGGAGCGTGACAGAGTGTGGCAACCCGAACGGGCAGACTCATAAGAACAGGCGTCGTCGGACCCTAATTGAAATAGGAAACTACTTAAATTACATTTTTCTTAAGTATTATGTAACATCGCATAGAGCTTCTTGTATGTACAAGTTGGCGCAAAATTGATCATCCAATTTTGTTTTTGAATAACTTTTTTTACTATATAAAAAAACCGATTTTAAGTGATGGAAATCTTTACATTTTTTTCTGTTAAGTGGAAAAGAAGATATCCGTCCAGTGGCTGCCGCTAGTGTTGATACACATTGGTACCCGTTTTATCGCATTTTCGGTGATAACTGTTCGCATTTCTGTCGAATATTCTCCTTAAGGACTGCGATTATCTGAGGCTTATTGCCATAATCCTGCGACTTCAAGTAGCCCCAAGGAAAGAAATCTGGGATGATTAAATCTGGCGATCTTGCTGACCATGCCAAATCGCCAAAACGGGAGATTACGCGACCAGGAAACGCTTCCTTCACAATAGCATATTGTGGCTCGTGCTGTGTGTGCGGTTGTACCGTCTTGTTGAAACCACATGTGCGTTAAGCCCCGCTCATCCGATTCCGTCAGTAAGAACTCGTTTATCATGGCCCTGTAGCATTCGTCAGTAACAGTCACCGTATTGCTGATAACGTCCTTAAAAAAAAAAATCGGCCCAATCGCTCTTCCCGCCTGAACGCCGCATTACACAGTGGCTTTGAGTAGATGTAATGGCTCTTCGTTCACCACACGCGGATTTTCAGTGCCCCAGAAACTAAGATTTTGCTTATTGACGTAACCGCTTAAGTGTAAATGCGCCTCGTCGCTCATGATGATTTTCGACACAAAATCGTCCGCTTCGTTGTTGATTAAGAATGGATTTACACTAAAATTTGCTGTAGGGTCCGTCCACGATGGTTATGCCCAATTGCGTGGCCCGTCGTCTGGTTGACGTTTTTCCGTTCTCAGCGACATTGGCAGATACAGCCGCAATATTCTGGGCTGAACGACCAGTCGGGTGGCGGCCACGTCATGCATGGTCTCCTATGGTTCCAGTCTATTCAAGTCGAGTAGCTAAGCGCCGGAATGTTTACTCAGTTGGTGCGACACGAATAGGAAATCGACGTCGAAATTCACACTCTGCTATCACCGCCGACCGATTATTGGTCAAAAAAAATCGACACAATTATTCCACGATCTTGTGAAGTATAGTGCTGCATCGCTTATCTGTTTGTATACTGCAGCTGTCTAGTTCACTAATGTCAAATATGATTGTGGTACGACGCTATTTACAAAAACTATAACATCTTCCAATAGGGCGATTCATTTTGCGCCACTTAAAAGAGCTGATGACCTAGAAACGCCTGCACAGATCCTAATAAATTGTAGCTGAGAACCATCTCGATCACGTTAGCTTTCAAACAAAAAAAAAGCATCAAGTGCATCTTGAGCGATGGTGTACGCGTGTCTTGCGGCTCTCCTCTATAGGAGATTTAATTGGCTATTGTGGATATATTGAGTGAAGTCTAAATCTGACCTGAGAAAGGATCGTTGTTAATTAGGCCAGTAAGTAACAGTCCACGGGATTGCGAAATCAGCGAGATTTTCTTGAGTTGGAACGTGCCTCCAGATACTGCATTTCGTAATCCGCAACACGATTTCCTACGAATGTCTTCCACTTCAAGATGCCAAGATCGATAATAAGGTGACTGTCGAGTTCGACCACGCATATGTCCTCACATTCTCCATGTACTCCATAAACAGGTATTAAATTTGTAGTTCAAAATTCAAGATCACCGCTTCGCAAAGCTCCAACCTAGGCACTGCCTTCAATGAAACGACCTTGGTCTTAGAAACTAATAAGTGTACCATATATGAATGTTGTCGTCCTCATCCAATACACGTAAGTAAATGACTGCGCCATAAGCTTTCTCCGATGCATCACAAAAGCCATGAAGTTCTACTTGTTGTCCTTTTTGCAGGTGAATCTATCCTGGGATATGGATCTTCTCGATCAGGGGAAAAAAGAGTTTTTATTCATCCTTGAGTTCCGATGGCATTGGTTCATTCCAAGCTAATCTGCGCCACCACAGTTGTTGCATCGTGATATTTGCCTTCACTGTGCAAGGCGAGATCCAATCAAGCGGATCGAAAAGGCGTGCGATTGCGAACAACATAGTTCTTTTCGTTGAGACTCTAGCAGAATTGGAGGATACTCCTACATTCTGGAAAGTAAATGAACCGCCAATAGAATACTACCTTATTTCTAAGGCCTTGACGTGTTCTGAAGAGTGCAATGATAATGAGAAACCTGGCTCCCGTTGTTCTGATGGGATGTCCTGAAGTATTGTACTTCCTGCGAGTTACTGGTCCATTTTCTTAAGTTGAAACCGCCCATTGCTAGCAATTGTCTCTCCTCATCACGTTTTTTGATTGCCCTATTTATTGAGTCGGAAACGGATATAGATCATCGACGTACATCTCATCATCCACTTGAAATCGTGTTTCTTCGTCAGCGGCCACTTGGTTAAGAATGCTGCACCAAACGTCATTGTGTCCAAATGATACGTTTTGATAGGTTGATTAGGATCGATGCGCCAAAATATGACCTGGTAGTATGCATCCTGCTCCGTAATTCGAATTTGCCTATACATCTTTTCGATGTCAGCAGTCAAGGTAAATTGATGACTTCTCTACCTCAATATGATGTCTTTTATGTTGTTTTGTTTCTTAGGGCCTACCAACAATAGCTCGTTCACAGATGTGCCATTGGAGGTTTTTACCGCTACGTCGAAATGACACAGAGTTTGGTTGTTGAGCTGTTGAGCTCCTTTATTACAGCATCATGAGGGACAAAATAATGATGTGGCGTTTTAAGAAGCTCATCATTGCTAACATCGATTTCCATTTTTTTTTTGCTTTTATGTAGGGTTATATTTAGGCTTCATCGACGATCATTTTATTAGTTGGAAGAGAACAAATCTTTCTGATGGCTATTTTAAATTCACTGGAGTGGGTCTTCAGAGTACCGACGCGAAATAGCTGATCTGCTCCAGGGTGAAGTCTTCGCTAGCACCAGATCTCCTAATTGCAGTTGTTCGCCAATTAAGCCATTTCGGACGTTGTTGAAGCCGTGCTAGATATTCAGAACTCCATTGCTTCCAAAAGGTCTGGTACATTCTCTCTATCAGCTTCCAGGGGTCATTATACGGAATCTTCTCAGCTGTATGGCCGGCTTCGGGTATACTTTGGACCGGTTCGCCAATGAGAAAGTGTGCTGGAGTTAAAGTAGCGAAATCATCAGGATAACTGGTGAGTGAACATAATGGCCTTGAATTTAAAAATCCCTCATCACCAAAGCTCTACACATTGTGCTTGTCAGTGACATGATGAGCTATTTTATTTTTTAACCACATACCGTACATGGATTGTTATGCAGACCATTTGTTTTCTAGGTCATAAACATCTTAAAGATGATGAATACCTGGAACGACTTAGCACTAACCAATAAATGTTTATGAATGACAATTGAATCGCTCTCGTCGAAGATGTGGCCATGCCTTGAACTTTTTCTAATGTTTTGAGTTTGAAATATGTGCCACTAAGCCAGCGGCGAAGTCGCTCAGTACAATTCCGAACAGGAAGATATTCTGGGTCACATCGAAAATGTGATGATCATGGTCACTACATTGACGTAGAAATATAATTTAAAGGATTTAATGAAGGACATTTCCAGAACGTCATTATCCATTCCTGAAAAGCTGTCGAGATTTCTCTATATGTAGTGGCTAAAAGTCACATCAGCTAACAACTATTCCTTGGAGAACCAGATCTTTTACCACCTTCACCTGAAGTCGCGGAAAGATTTTTAATAAAGATGCCAGAAAAAAAATCCATCAACACAAAACACAACATAACTTACCCATGCAACCGAATATCTGAGCTGAAAATTTAAAACCTAAACAAATGTGAAATAAAAAACCAACACGTATAGGAAAACAAATGTATATTATTGTTGAACTGATTGAGAAAAGAAATATTTGATTAAAATTAATTTTTAAACTATAATAATGCCACTAAACACTTAAAACTAATTATCCTTCACAATAACATAGGTTTTGACGGGTTAGTAATATTCACAATATTTATTGATTCATTAACGAATGTTTGTTGTTTAAACAAAAATATTTGAGTGTTGTTTTGATTGCATAAATAAGCTTTTTTGTTATTTTTCATTCAATTCATTTACAGAATAAGACTAATGATATACGTTTTATTTAAAACTTACCGTTAAATCTAAATTACTTTTAGCTGATGAACAATATTTAATATTCCGAATAAATACAAACATTATTTTACAGAAAATATTAAAGCAAGAAAATGAATTTAACATAGAAGAGAATACGTTGTGCTTAAATTAAAAATAGTTAAAAGGTAATTTTTAATAGAATCGTTTTAGGTATGTAAAGGAGCTTAGGTGTTGTGCGATTTGAGGAATATATAAATATTTCTTTTAATTTATAAAAAAAATGGAAACTATGTTGCTAAATATGCTAAACTTCTTCATCTGTTTAGAACAGGTAGTATTACCAAGGCAACGAATTACTTTAAAGAGTTAAACAAATTATTTTTCAAATGATTCAGCACGTTAAGAAGTCAAGTTTCAAGTCAATCGGAGCAAGCCGCTAGAAGAGACTGTTTTTATATTGTTACGAGTCACGTCATTATTGACCCAAGTGATTATAATTTGCGCTGTGATTTTATATAATTTTTTTTTCGTGCAGTCTTTACTGCTAAATGCATTTTTACGCTACAATAATCCTATTTCGCGATTTATTTTTCTACTTATGGCCCCAATTAAAAAGATTTAACGATTTTTTCTCGAAATCAGATTTTTTCAAACGAATAGTTATTCTCTGAACCAACGTAACCGACATTAATAAATCTGGGCGCGTTTTATTTATGACCATGTTGTGTGTTACAAAGCACCACAAGTTCGAAAAAAAAAAATTAAATATTTAAGCCAAAAAAAAAAGTCAATTAAATTTGAAAAATCGTCATATTGTTTTAAATCCATTTTTCATTAACCAAGAAATGATCTATGAACAGTGTAAACTCTTTATAGCAATCTTATATTCAACGAAAAACTCCTTAGTAAGGCTACAGACAGATGTGGATGTACATTTTATATCAGGCAATGTTGTTATGGTTTTGTAGGTAGCGTCAGAATAATATGCTCCTAAATTTCAAGATCATCGGAGGGGTAGGGGGGTTCAACTGCATAAACTGCATATCAACTCAAACATCGAATGAATGAAATCAAACAGGTAAATTGAGTTCGTGACAAAGTAACAAAATGTACAATAATAATAGTTGTGGTTGAGTTTAGTGAATTTGTAAAATTAAATATAGAGTTGGTTCAAAAAGAAATTCGGACACTAACTACTTCCTTCATTCTACCCTAAGATATTGTAACCTCGGGTAATATCGTTTACGACTACGTCAGCAACATCGGAATGAGTACAACAGGCATATCGCGATTGGATGTGGTAAAAATACAGCCTTATTGAAAGAAGTGCTTCGTCATGGTTCGCCCAGCTTTTGTCAAAGTGCTCTACGGAATGGCACCACTGCGCCATTGTTATAAGACTTAGATTACTATATGACGAAACACAAACCATGACTGCCCCATTCCAGAATGATATAGATTCCAGCAAATACTGGGACATATGTACATGCGATCGATGCAAAATTACAAAGTGCTGAATTTATTGTTAGTGAACTTAAAATTTGAAATGTATAAACTGTGATTGTGAAATTGAATAAAAAATAGTGTGTTGAAAATAGAAAAAAAAAGTTTTACTGATTGCACCTCTTAAATAGAAATTTCATTTTTTGCATATTAATACTTTTTTGAAAGTCGGGAGTTCATCGAATGCATAGCAAGCAAGTTTGAAGTCACCTTAAAAATAAATTTTATTTAGACCAATACACATCCTCATAACACCATTTCGTCATTGAAGGATGCTGTGATCAATATGAATAAATGCCCAGGATTGAGCAAGTTGTTGCCGCTAACGGGGGATAACGATCGGCCCGTAGAGTCATGATCACGCAGCCATGGGCGAATCGGGTGGAGTTCCGAATAGTACCCACCCCCGATTTTTTTCAATTTTTTTGTACGTATAGCCTAATGTATCAAAGTTAAAAATCCAAAGCGGTTTTTGGCGCAAATGACTGGAAAGGACTAAAAGGATGTGCTAAATTTGAATATCCTGCAGAAAATATCTTGAAAGTTACAACAGCTATATTTATAAGTGATATCGCAAATTAAAGCAGTAATTAAGTGCTTTTAACTGACATCAAAAGTATAGTAATCCGTTCACAAATATTGAAGATATGAAGAATTTTGAAAAAATAGGTCAATATTTTCAAGGAAACATTTTTTTTTGAAAGAAAGTGTATTATGAAGGCATATTTTTTTTTTGGAATTATAAAACTACATTCGAAAACCTTTTTAACGATACCAAACATGCTATACTTTTCGTTAAACATCACCTTAAGAGAGGAGTTTTTTTCTTTAGAAGTGACATTCATCAAGCTTGGGTGAGCCCTGGGAGTAACATTTGTATAAACAAATGTTTTTCCCCTCGTATAACGGCGATAACGGACCCAAGTAAAGACAACCGATGATGAAAAAGCTTTTCGTCTCTTGTTGAGTAGAAACTGTCCACAAAGGTAGACCTAAATTTTCCGCGATTGTTCATACTTTGTATTGTGCAATGGATTTAACGTATAATTTATTTCAATTAGCAAGTATTTTAAGTGATCATTCGAAAACTTTGCAGTGGTTAAGAGATCTTGGACTAATTCCAGCGACAAAGTATTGTCATAAGCATAAAAAATATATGGTATTAAATGAATTAAAATTAATATGTGGATTATTTGAGTGTCGTAAGACAAGCAAATACTATCATTGTGAAAGTGTTGCAAATAATACGTGGTTTGAGAGATGTCGTATTTCACCTGAAGTTTGCATACTAATTACTTATTGTTTTTCTTTAAATATGTCATTTGAACAAACCATCCGGGAAAGTTCAATTATTGATGGAAAGCAAGTTTCCCGTGAGACAGTTGCGGATCGGTTTTCGTTTTGTCGAGAAGTCTGTATGTTGGCGTTAGACGAACAATTCGAGGAAGAGGGTCAAATAGGAGGTGTTGGTCAAGTTGTTGAGATTGACGAATGTAAAATTGGTCGTCGTAAATACCATAGGGGGCGTGTTGTTGAGGGTTCTTGGGTCTTAGGCATTATACTTCGTGGGAGTCCTTCTCAATACCGTCTCGAAATTTGTCCCGAAAATAAAAGAGACAAAAATACTTTAATAAGTCTAATACAAAAACATGTGAAGTTGGGAACTACTATCCACACAGATTGTTGGAAGGGATATATGGACTTAGAATCTTTCGGATATCATCACTTTACTGTCAATCATTCCAAAGAATTTGTAGATTCCGAAACAGGGGCTCATACCCAAAATATTGAGTCGTCGTGGCGGTGGATGCGTCGTCAATTATCTCGTGGTGGTGTCCGTGTCGACAATATGGAGCAACATTTATGCGAATTTTTGTGGCGTCGTCGCGTCAAAAAGTTGAACCAAGATCCTTTTAATCAGTTGCTGAAGGATATTAAGCGCTGTTACCCTGGTCAATGATTTGTATTGTCAAATTGACGTAAATTAAATATTATATTTATATATATAATAAATATTTATATTGTGCATGTGTGTGTGTATCAAACTGTATATAAATAATGAAATGTGAAATAAATGTTATTGTAATTTGAATTTTGATATAAAAATGTTATATTTAAAAGTTATTATTCAGGACTAAATTTGTAAAGAGAAGATGGAATAATGATAAATATTAACAAAAGAGTACTCCTGCCCGATTTTGATAAAATTTGAGTATATGGTAAAGGGCATTCTAATATTTTGATACACATATGTATGCACAACCTCATACTTTGCACCTACCCCAACTTTGCACCTACCCCAAATCCTACAGTGAGCCCAAGCAGGGGGGTTGCAGGGGGGCAGCATGCCCCCCCCATAGGTATTTCACTGCGATTTACTTATAAAAACGGCGACGCACATATATACATATGTATTCATGGCAGAAAAAAGAGCATTTTTCATTCCTTTTAGCCATTATCTTGTAAACTATACTTTGATGAATGTTACTTCTGAAGAAATAAACTGTTCGCGTAAGGTAATATTTTGTGAAAAGCATGTTTGGTATCATTGAAAAGGACTTCAAATGTAGTTTTATAATCCCGTAAAAAACATATGCCTTTATAATACACTTTCTTTTTTAATTTTTTTTTTCCTTGAAAATATTGACCTATTTTTTCAAAATTCTTCATATCTTCAATATTTGTGAACGGATTACTATACTTTTGATGTCAGTTAAAAGCACTTAATTACTGCTTTGATTTGCAGTATCATTTACAAACATAGCTGTTGCAGTTTTAAAGATATTTGAGTTTTATTTCTGCAGGATATTCAAATTTAGCACATCCTTTTAGTCCTTTCCAGTCACTTGCGCTAAAAACCGCTTTGGATTTATAACTTTGATACATTAGACTATACGTACAAAAAATTTTAAAAAAATCGGGGGTGAGTACTATTCGGAACTTTATCCGGCGAATCGAATGTAAATCAAGGACCATGTTTAACAACTCTAAAATTAAAATTATTATTTTTGTTTATTTTTATTGGACAACAATTATTAGTAATAATTCACGTTTTCTTTTGTAATAATATTGTTCTACTACATTTATGGTTGCTGCTTGTAGAGTTGACAATGCCGTCAAATCTCTCCATTTTTTGTATTGTTTGACATATGAAAATTAAAAAACAACACCGTGTATCAGACGCAAAGGAAAGCGGACGTGTTTGACTTTATCTCCCTCGTGATATATATGTATATTTATTCTACATAAACATTTTTTGGTCCTCCTAGCCATCCCAGGACAACACAATAAACGTACTCGGCTTGATAATTGTAATTTATCGAAGAATTTCTGACGACGGCAGTAGCAGTGATGAAATTGCTAGTAACTATGTCAACGAAACACCACGAAGAAGATTATCAACGAGATTCAGCAAGGGATTATTTCTATTATCAAAGACCTCCACCAACGCCAGCTAAGGGCACGCTAACGTCTCGATTCTCTCTCCATTATAGTCTTCTTCAGAAGATGGAGTTGGAGATTATATTTATTCTCCAACCAAAGCCAAAGTACGTATTCCATTGGTGTTGGTAATTTTGAATTTAAATGTTTAGGCTAGAAACGCTATACTGTTCTGAGTGTTCAGCGTAAGAAACTGGACTACCATAAGCGGATTAGAAACCCATTAAAGCAGTCCACTACGGAGCTCTTCTCCTACACGCGAAAAGTCGAGAGATTGAAGATAATGTTCCTCAAACGCGTTTAGTCGATAACAGATAGCCGCTCAAATTTTTCGAGAGCGACCGACTCGCGGGGGCCAAGCCATTCCCCACGGTAAACTCCGGGTGGGAGAATCGGCTAATACCCCTTGTTCAGTACTATAATACTTCAAAAACGTGGCTTCATCACGTCTTAAAATAAATCTCATCTCATGTTGTGGAAATTGAAAATATAAAAACAAAAACAAAGAGAGTATTTTATATTCAATTATGTAAATTTATCGTTTTGAATTCATCTAATCCCGAACACTGGTCCTTCGAGCCGGATTAATAAAACAGAGTCGTCGAGATAAATAACCTCGATTTGTTTAATATCATTTCTTTATGCATTAAACTTGGCCTAACACTTTTGATGTGTTTCTGATGGGATGTAGGGTAACATCACTCCTTAGTCAGGTCGATCAAGTCATACTAAGTTAATGCCCGACGACGCTCAATAGACCACTTATTCATTTTCATACACAAAGGACACTTGTGTAAACAAAACTACAGTTAATGCGTCCGATCATTCTTCATTCATCTTTCATTCTATTTAAATTACTTGTCTTTCTTGAATAATAAAACAGTTTTCTTAATAGTTTGTAACACTATTGCTAACAATAAGCTAATTATTTAATTCAAGTTACATAACATCTGAGACACGATAATAATCTAGCGCTGTCATACGGCATCCGATGTTTTTCTCAGAAGTAGGAGTTGGACCAAAAATCTAACTATCAGAAATGATTAAGTGGGTCTATAACCACAACATAATAAAATATTGAACGATTCTGGAACACTAAATTAATTCAGGTCATAATGGGTTAAGATTGAAAATGTATTCATTCCGTGTGCAGCGATCCAACCGATCAGTTCGGTACAAATAAAAGTGTTCAACTTTTTAAAAATGTTTTTCATTTAGTGAAAAATATAATTGGCGACCGTGATAGGACTACTTGTATCTGAAGCCAGAAAAGAAAAGTATGGTGATATAAAGTAGTCACGCGAGTTATTCTCAAAAAAAAAAACAAATAAGTATCCTTCGAAGAAAGGAGAAAAAATAAAAAATAAAAAAGGAAAACCAGAAAGGAAAAAGTATGGTGGCATAGTGCGGGTTACGTCGACACTTGATATCCAAAGTCGTGGGAACGTGTCGACGAAGGAACTTCCCACCTTCCGAGAAATTCCTGAGCAGGCACCGAAATTTGAGAGTGCCTTTTCGCGAATAATAAATTCACATAGCATGGAAAGAAATGGTTACACTGCATCAGCGAAAGAGAATATTAGAGAAGTTCATAGAAGTTTAACATATTGTAAGCTCGAGCACTGAGCAGGGCAGTTGCAGTCAAGCCGTAGATACGTTAAGAATAAAAAGGAATTTTGCTCCAATTTCATTTTTCGTGGTTTTCTTCGCGGTTTCTTTTTAAAAAGTCAAACGCGGAACGCACAAACATAAGTTGCGCGAGTTAATCTCGAGAAAAACAGATAGATAAGTATCCTTCAAAGAAAGGAGATAACAAAATAATAATAATGTGGGTGACACATTGCTAGTATTGATACCATGGTATAGCAATACCACGTTCTATACCACATGTCTGTCACCCCAATACCACGTTTAAAGTTAGTATCCCACCGAACATAGCTGGTATTGAGCTGGTATTGAAATCCTTACATTTTTGCTGGTTTACTATCAACTTACTGATTGCAGCGCCACTTTCTCTCTATTGGCGAATCTTTGAAGTTTGCTTGACAATTCAAAGCAAGTAATCTTTGTTTACAAACAAAGTACAAACTGTGAAGTTAACACCATCGACCAAGGCCAAGGGCAAAGGTCGATACACCGTACTAACGGGATTTGATGTGTCATCAATTTATTACGGTTCTTGCTACTTCGCGCGTTCGTACCTGTTCATGTTGATTCAAGTTGATTCGAGTGCAGTGGGATCATGTTCCGTCTGAAGAAATCGGATGCACGCGCTGCGAGCAGTCTGGGAAACATCATCGTTAGAATGCCCGCGGAAAAGCCTACGCTGCACTTTCGGCATGAGCAATGGGTTTCCTGCACAAAGCAGATTAGCGGATAAGTTAGTTCTAGTTGGACAGTGACATGGTCGAGACGGAATAAATTTTGTATTTTAAATAGAAAAGCGGTTTAATTTTGTAAGTCGAACTGTTGGGCCAGCCTTCGGGCTGGCGTTCGCGATTTTTTTTTGGATTCCCCTTCCGGGGATCCTTTAACTGTGATTTATTACAATGGAGGGAAGAAGAATAATATTATCACAAATGAAAACGATGAAAATAATCGAAGTGTGGAAACATTTCATTAATGAGCTACGCGGTGCCAAGCGTAATATTGGTGTGCTGCAAAGAATGAGCTAGGAATTGGAGTTGCACCATAGCATCAAATTAAGTCCCACGGAGCTTCGAACCCGAATCAACAATTTGACAAAAAAGTTCAGGTACGTATGTACATATGTCTCATATAATTAATTTAACAATATACACATACGATTTGAGTAAACTGTTTATGCAATATTTCAGATCCGAAAAGAAAAAAATTGGGCCTTCTGGTGGTAGCCCTTCAGACTGGCCATATTTTAGAGAAATAAATTCATTCATAGGGCAGTTCAAAAGTAACAGAATAGAGGACATCTTCATTGAAACAATAGGTAAATTCAGATATGAATACGTTTTTCATTTTTATTAATTTACATATTAAATTTTGCCATGATTGCTTGGAAAATGATAAAACAAAAATTGAACTTCTAAGGGAAAATAATGACATTCAAAGACAGTTATTAAATGCAATTTTGGAAAAGAAATGAATAAAACTTACTAAAATATTTCGAAAGCGCTTGTCTTATTTGGTAGCCTTCTGCATTTCTATTTTGTTCTCCAGCCGCTGTTACTCTATTTGGTTGAGTCCTAGTCGAGTGTTTCTCGAAATCGGCAAGCTCTTTCAGCCAATTTCCATTTATTGCCACGTTTCTATTATTACAAATGTTGTGTAATATACAGCAAGCTTTTATTATTATGGGAGCATTATCGACATGGACTTCTAACCCTTTCGAAAGCTTGCGGAAACGCCCTTTCAAATGCCCAAAAGCATTCTCAACAACACGTCTGCACTTTGACAAATTATACATAATTAAATTCTTTTTCACTCTCTGATAACTGGGCAGAAGTAGGAAATGGTTTCATTACATACTGAGACAATCTGAAAGCAGAATCTCCCAGCAACAATATTCCAATATTTGCCCCCTCAATATTCTTTTTGTTTGCTTTAAAAATAGGGTTGTTGAGGTACTGCTTTTTTAAACCGGAGCACTCGAAAATTGTGGAATCGTGCGTTTTTCCCGGGCTCCCAACATTTATGTAGGTAAACCTGTACCGATAATCTACTGCAGCGAAAAGAATCATGGAATACCATCCTTTAAAATTGAAGTAATCAACAGCTTCATTTTTCGGTGGTCTAATTTCAATATGACATCCGTCAATAGCTCCGGAACACTGCGGAAATCCAAGCACTTCAAATCCTTTTACTACATCCATCAGTTCATGTTGAGTTGGTGGGTAAAAATGCAAATAATCTTTTTGGAAAACATGGCATATTTCTTCACACACCTCCAATGTAATTTCCCCAACTGTTGATCTGCCAACACCAAAAAGGCTTGCGGTAGTTCTGTTTTCAGCAGAGGATCCTAGGGAATATAACGCGATGGCTACTCTTTTTTCCAATGAAATTGGTGAACGCCAATTCGTATCCTGTTTGGCAAGTTGGGAAAGGTTTTGCAGCAGATATTCGAAAGTACAGTCTTGTGCAATTTAATTTGAACATATTATGTTTTCCTTGATATTAATGGTTAATAAGTTAGTTTACTCTCATAATGATC
The DNA here is from genome assembly GCA_958301585.1 of Merodon equestris. NCBI lineage: Eukaryota > Metazoa > Arthropoda > Insecta > Diptera > Syrphidae > Merodon > Merodon equestris. Next base: position 27,144,136 of record OY284413.1, read on the forward strand.
TCATATTTTGCCAAATTGCACATATTCTTAAACTAGATTATAATACCCCTAAAAAAAATATAGTTTACCCAGTTTCCAAAGAAATTTTTGAATTTAAACTTTTGAAAATGCTAAGGAGGCTTGCAGTTTGTGTAAACAAGGATTAAATTGCTGTCAAGTTTGTTTCTGTTTGAAAGTGGTTAAGAATGGATATCTCCGTAGAAATCCGTACTAAAGTAATTACTTTGTTTGAACATACATCTAAAACTCAGAGACAGATAGCGGAAGAGTGTGACATATCGTTAGGGTCTGTTAACAACATTATTAAACGCCATGGAGAAACCGGGTCGATTTTACCGCAACGAGCAGGGAAATGTGGACGAAAACGGAAAACCAGCAAGAAAGAAGACGCTCTTCTTATAAGAATGAGTCGGATAAATCCAAGTAAAACCAGTAATGACTTGCAAAAAGATCTTGCAGGTGCTGGAACAGTCGTGGACGCGTCAACAGATCGACGACGTCTTTTAGAGGTTGGACGAAAAGCACGGAAACCTCTGAAGAAACAACTCCTGACGTCTGCTATGAGAAAGAGGAGAATGCCTTGGGCTCGAAAATATAAAGAATGGACAGTGGATGAATGGAAAAAGGTGTTTTTTTCGGACGAGAGTCATTTTTTCGTGCAGGGTACGAAACATCAATATGTTCGAAGGTCCGATAATGAGCCACTTACAACTGCCCATATCCAGCAGACAGTGAAACATCCTGTGAAGCAAATGTTTTGGGGTTGTTTCTCTTATTTTGGGACAGGATTGTTAGTTCCAATAACAGGGATGATGAACAGTGAGAAATATATTGAATTACTAAATAGACGTCTGGTGCCTGAGCTGTCGAAATTGAATATAGAAACTCCGATTTTTCAACAAGATTTAGCCCCGTGTCATACGTCAAAAAAAGTCAAACAATTTTTCGCTGAGCTTGGTATAACGTCTTTGGACTGGCCTGGTAACTCACCAGACTTAAATCCAATTGAAAATTTATGGGCCATATGCAAAACCAGGCTGAGAAAAATGGATTGTACGACGAAAACGAAGCTGATTGAGCCAAGTGTGGCACCGGGACCCAAAAATAGTTAACAACTGTCAAAAACTGGTGGAATCTATGCCAAAACGGGTTAAAATGGTGCTAAAAGCCAAGGGTGGACATATTAAATATTAATTTTAATAATTTACTTTTTGAATAAAAAAAAAATTTTTTTTGAAAAAAAAATGTTTGTTCAGATTAATTTGCACAAGACTGTATCCCTATTCACACGGAACGAGTTCACAAATTTAGCATTTGTGTATTTTGGGACTTCTACCTCCCAATATGTAGATGACTCCACCTATAAAAGAAAATATTATAAATTTCTTTGCAGTGACAATAAGTGCAAATAATCTTACCACAGACCAAACACTGCGAAATATTTTCTTTCTCTGTATCCACATTTGTACGTACAGTTGCGAACATAAAAATAGCAGTGGGCAATGAAGTTTTGCAAAAATTTATATTTTTCTTAGAGTACTTATTTTTTTATAAATTCATAAAGCTCAGTCGTTAACGTACTTTGTTATTTTTAGGATAAGTGGTAAAAATTTCAATATTACGCTCAAAAAATTAAAAAAACACGAATTGTGTCGCAATTGTAGTAAAAAATAGTGAACAAAAAAATAGCAGTGGTGCAAAGGTTTCAATTTTTACATGTATTTACAGGAACAATGGAAATAGAAATTAATCAAAACTTTAGTAAGTGAACAGAACTATATTAAGATTTAGTAGAATTGCCAGAGTTTTTAATGACAGCCTTACAACGTCGCGACATCGAATCGACCAACCGTTGACAGCGTTCTTTGGGTATTGCGTACCAAGCACTTCTTACAATTTCCCAAAGTTGTAAGTTATTTGTCGGTTTTGCACTATACACAGCCTTCTTTATATCAACCCACAAATTTTCTATGGGATTTAGGTCAGGAGACTGTGCTGGCCAGCCCATGACCTGAATCCGGTTAACCCGAAACCATTCCCTAGCTTTCCGACTCGTATGCTTCGGGTCATTGTCTTGCTGGAAGACCTATTTCAGTGGCATTTCCTCTTCGCTGTAAGGCAGCATGACGTTTTCTAATATATCTACATAAACATGCTGGTCCATAATGCCGTCAATCTTGTGGATAGGACCAACGCCGTTGTAGGAGAAACATCCCCACACCATGATCTTCGAACCACCGTGCTTCACCCTTTTTTGTGGTATATCTTGGCTGTTGTTCTGTATTGGGCGGACGTCTTACATATTGGCGAGAACCTACGCCTCCATACAGAACAACTTTGGATTCATCTGTCCACAAAATGTTTCGCCATTTGCTATCAGGCCAACCCACATATTTTTTAGCAAATTCAAGTCGTTTCTTCCTATGTTTATTTGTTAGCAAAGGTTTTTTTCTCGGACTGCGGGCAGCCAAATTGGCTTCAAGTAACCTTCTGCGCACCGTCATGTCACTTACAGAAAGATTCATTTCCTTTCTTATTTGGACAGCTGATTTTGATGGATCCAACTTAGACATCCGAACTATTTGGCGATCATCCTGAATGCGTGTTTTCCTTTTTCGACCTCTATTTTCGGGTTTGTTGACAAATTTGATGGCATTTGATATCATTTTTGCAGAACACGACACAATTTTCTGTATTTCTTTGTATGAGTGTCCTTCATCCCTCAGTTTTATGATCTGCTTACGTTGTTCATCACTACAATGTTTTGCCCGACCCACTTATGATCGTGGAAAAGAAAAAAATAGTTCATATTTGTTTTATTCGCTTGCTATTATTGTAAACTTACTATTAGTAACACTACGAGAGTATGTGTTGATAATTTTATTATTTTTATAACGAAAAACCTACGCACTGCTATTTTTATGTTCGGTCAAATTATGACGTTGAATAACAAAATGTACCGCTATTTGTCAGAGTAGGGGTAGATCGATCACTTATCCTTCTCATTTGCTCCTTGCTGTTACTTACTGTATGATTCCATCCATTCGACAAATGGGTGAGTTCAGCATTTAAAGTGAGAAGGGTTTATAATTTGTATCCTTAGGTACTGCTATTTTTTTGTTCACAGCTGTACATATCCATTGTTTTTTTTGCTTCTCATGGCTTGCATCCTTAAGTGCGAGTTTTCGCTTTCAATCATTTTAATTTTTTGCAAATTTGCAGTGTACCACAAAAGTAAATCTTTTTTATTCATTTTCTCCTCTATTTTTACTTTTTTTTTTGTTTTGACAACACAAACGTCAAAGCATACTACATAATGCGTATACTACGAAATGCTGTCTGTCAGGGTATGTGGTATTCACTATACCATGGTATTCATACCATGGTATCAATACTAGCAGTGTGTCACCCACATTAGTCGTGGCTTGACTGCCAAAAAGCGAAATTACGTGAGATCGCGGATGTTTGTGACTTCATTTGTAATGGAATCTTCTTCATCTGAACCTGGTTCTGTAGCCAGTGGCATCCTTGAGTAAGTACCTACTTGACTTATTTTTCCAATTTATTTAAATAAATGCAGGATATAAAATATATATTTTTTGTTCAAATAAAGCATGTTTGATGAAGAATTATCGCCCAAGGATCTTAGTTCTTCCTCTTCTTCGTCGGGAGATTTTTCTAGTAATTAAAACTGACACATTTATTTTAACGTAGCACATTCTATATAACTGTTATTTTTCCGAAAGGTGGTGAGTTAAGATCTGATTCAAATTATTCAGCTGACAGTTTTAGTTGTGACAGCGACACCCCAAGAAGGTCAAAAACAAATAAACATCAAAGCAGTCAACAAAACTTACTCCATGAAACAGACAAAAATGACAAAAATGAACGAAGCTTGCCATCCGATTTTAATGATTCTTCAGGTAAGATATTTTATCGTTTAAAGTAAAACGTGATAAGAGGACCATAATTTCCTTTATTTTACAGAAAGTGAAAACACATCTCCAAAACCTTCAAGGAAAAGACAGCGTAATCCAGAGTTGTGGAAGTCTCAAATACGAAAAAAGCTCAGAGAATCGGGTAAGTCGTATACAACCATTAACAAGAAGGAAATTCCTGCCAAAAGTCCGAAAGCTGCATGCAAAAGTTCCTGTTTCTACATGTGCACAAAATTCTTTACTGAATCGCAAAGATTGGATATTTTTAATTCATTTTGGAGGCTATCAGACGAAGAGAAGAATAATTTTTATTTTAAATTCATAACTCGAGAAAAAGTAAAGCGTCGAAGAGCCAAAAAAAAACAGGAAATGAAAAGGACGCAATCAAGAACTATTCGTTCATTTATTATTTCGAAAATTCCCTTCAAAGTAAGCAACGCGTCTGTCGAACATTTTTTATGAATACATTGTGCGTGAGTAAAACAAGAATATATTATTGTTTTTCGCATTTTACAAGTCCCAATACTGGTGCACCAGTGCCAAGAACCAAGGGCAAAAACGTCAAACGTGTCACTCCCCCTGAAAGGCTAATAGATGTTTGTGATCATATAAACAGTTTCCCCACGATTGATTCACATTATTGCCGCGCAACTTCAGATAAGAAATATCTGGAAAGCAATCTCAACTTAACTCGCATGTACAAACTTTATGTTGAAAATTATCCAAATCCAGTAAAAGAGAATATTTACCGATCGGTTTTTAATACTAAATTTAACCTCTCATTCCATAAACCAAAAAAAGAGCAATGTGACAAATGCATTTTATTTAAAATTAATGAAAATAATCTGACGGTGGACGAAAAATCTAAATTTGTAGAACACATAAAAGAGAAAAAGCTTTTGAAAGCCGACCGAGATTTAGATAGAAGCAATATGGATGCAACAAAATGTGTAATAAGCTATGACTTACAAAGTGTATTCAACTTGCCAAGGGGAAATGCATCCGTGTTTTACTATAAGAGAAAACTAAATATGTTCAATGCAACTGTTGCAGTACAGTTGCTATCCCTGGCATTAAAAGATTTACTTATTGCGTTGTTTGGACAGAAGCTCATAGCGGTCGCTCGGGAAACGACATTACAAGTGCATTAATAAAAGTTTTGGACAGGCTTATCCAAGTATACCCCACTTTAAAATCGATCGTATTATGGAGTGATTCGTGTGTTCCGCAGAATAGGAATAAAATTAATTCCACCGCTATCAAAATGTTTTTAAAACGTAATGATGTAGACACGGTGTTCCGCACTGAGTCCAGTGGGAATTAAAAAAAAATGTTCAACAGCGCTAATTAGAATATTCCACACATAGGCGAGTGGGAATTTGAACTAATTGCGCCAAATACAATTAAATTAAATAAAAATAAATCACTGTATAAACTAAACTTTATTGGTTGAGTTGTAATCGCCAAGTGACTTTTTCGAATTTCATTTCCTTCCTGGAAGCTGTTGATTTCTTATGTACCAATCCACAGCTGATCCATAGATGGAGGTCAATAGCCTCCGCTTATTTACATTGGTAGGGGAAATTCTTAATACAATATATTGAATTACATATGTTGGGGAAGGGCATGCATTGCAAGTAATTCCCCACACCCTTGGAATAGGTACGCTGTATGTTCTCTGTAGTATGTATGTATCTCGCTCACACACTATTCGGCTGCTGGAATTGTTCAATTTGACATTTCATCATTTTTCGGCCTAGTGTGGTGAATTGGATGTGTTTATTTTTGTTTATTTGTTTTTCATTTATGTATATTGTTTGTTTTGTGTTATTATTTAGTTTTGTGTTTTATTTATTGTTGCGACGCAACACACGGTTGTCCAAAGATATTCTGAGCCAGGACATTCCTTAATCCAGGAAGTGGATTGTATTCATGCGGCAATTGATAGGTATTTGAAAAACGTAGAGATTCATAGTCCACTTCACTTAGTCAAACTTTTAACAAGCATGAATACCGGGAAAGTTGAACTTAAAATCATTCAAATGCTTTCAGAAGATTTTAAGGCGTATTCCAATTCGGCTAACAAAATGGACTTCAGCAAAGTATCTTTTACCAAAGTAAAAATATTACTTTATGAAAAAAGTTTCGAGTTTGAAATAAAATATAAAAACTCGGCTAAAGAAAAAGAGTTTAAAACTGTCAGTTTAATTAAGACAGCCACCAAGGGTACACTACAAACACCCAAAAATTTGCTTTGTGCAAAATTGACAAATACCTTTAAGACACCGATATCAAAAGAGAAGAAAAAAGATTTACAAGATTTGCTTCCGTTTATTCCTGATATCGATAAGCAATATTTTAAAACGTTGCTAAATCTTTAGAAACTAAAAGTCTGTTGAAAATGTCAGTTAAACTTATTGTGATAGCAGTAGAACTGCTTTAATTTGTTTTGTTTGTTTTCTTAAGACGAATGTTTAATACTACTTTGAATAATTTTCTTATTTTATTGTATTGTTTGAATAAAAACTTTCTTAATAAAAAAATGATATCGATTTTTCTTTTCAAATTTTAGCATCCAACTCCATGATTTCTTGCCTCTCGGAAAATTTCGATGAGAATTGCTTTGTGCCATATTCATTTTTTTTGTGTTCCATGTGTTTGGGAAAAAAAATCAGTTTCAAAATATAGGAGGTGGGACACAAGTCAAAAAAGTAGACTTTTACGTTAATTAACGTACCTTGTTAACCGTTTGGCAAAACACTTTGAAAATTAGTAGGTGAACTCTTTATAAGACTATTTTCAAGCCAAAAAAATAAAAAAAAATCCTATCACACAGTTTCGGAGTACCAAGTGCGCAAACCTTTAAATGCGCTTTTCTCGAAAAAGTGCCAATGGCGTATGGAACAAACCAATTCTGGGGCGACGATATATTGTTGGGCATAACATAATTAAAACAGACCCAAGAAAAATCGAATCAATAAAAAATGTTCCATTACCTAAAACATTGCGACAATTAAGAAGCTTCCTCGGAATGACAGGATATTATAGGAAATTCATTAAAGATTACGCAAAAATTACCAAACCTTTGACAAAGTATTTAGCGGGAGAAAATGGAAAAGTATCCCAATACATATCAAAGAAAACGAATATCAATCCAGATAAAGAAGCGATAGAAGCATTTAATGAACTTAAAAATCATTTAACAATCGCAATCCATTGTACACCAAAGGATTTATACGACATTAAATTCAAAATTTTACAAACCTTCACAAACAAATTTCTTTACACCAAAATTTCCCCTAACGACATTCCAAATAAAGATGATCAAGCTGCAATCGTGCAGCAAACACACACTAGAGCCCATAGAAACTATAGGGAAAATATGAAACAGGTCTACAAACAATATTACTGGCCAAATATGCGTAAGCAATTCAAAGAATATACCAAAAATTGCGATATTTGCAATAAACACAAATATGACAGACATCCACAGGTGGCGCCAATTGGAGAGGCTCCAATTCCAAACAAAGTGGGGGAATTCCTCCATATAGATATATTTTCCGACCACCAGTGGCGTAGTAAATGGGGGTGACATCCAAAAGCTACCAAGGAGTATATATACTATGGCCTTATACAATAGATCGCAGAGTATTAAAAAAAAAATTGCGACATTGTACCTAACCTGGCTACCTACCAGTTTCTATTTACACAAAAAAAATATTATCGGCTAGGCTTAGTTTTTTTCTTTTGTAAATAAAGTCCATCGACGTGTCGCCCTCAACGATTGACTTACTCGTTTTTTTTTTTTGCTCTATTTGGTTGGTTGTTAAGCTCTATTTTTTTTAATGCGGTTTCTATCATCTAGCTCTTGGAGTTCTTTTTATTATTTTGGTTCTTTAGTGCACGTGCACATTGTTTTGCATTTGTTATTGAAGTTCTTATATCTGTGGGCCCTGAGGTTGCCTGTGTCATTTCGTATAATCATTCGTGAGTTGTGGTTCACTTTAAGATATTTTATTTAAATAGTGTCTTGTAAAAATTTAAATAGCTGCTAAAGAGTTCGGATGGGAGGTTTTATTGCATCCACCATATAGCCCGGACATAGCGCCAAGTGATTACCACCTGTTCCTGTCCATGGCGAACGCCCTTGGTGGTGTAAAGTTGGACTCAAAAGAGGCTTGTGAAAAGTGGCTGTCCGAGTTCTTCGCAAATAAGGAGGGGGGGTTTCTACGAGGGGGGTATTATGAAGTTGCCGTCTAGATGGAAACAGATTATCGAACAAAACGGCGCATATTTGAACTAAATCCGATCACTGTAACTTTTTTTTTTTTGAATAAAGAGCAAAAAAGCGGAAGGGAGATATTTGACAACCGAGGGGATAAAGATGCGTACTAAAATATCATATAAAAGGGTAGCTGATATCGAGAGTCAACAGAGTCAATAAGATCGAGAGTCAATGCAGAGTCAATTCAATGTCACTCTAGAGTCAATTCAAAGTCTAGAGAGTCATTGAGTCAATAGAGTTAATTTGATGTTAGTTCTCAGAGCTAACTACTATTAATAAACTAAATTAAATATATATATATTTAAAGAAAAGTATTATATAATTTGTTTGACTCTCCTTTTGACGCTCTTCCTTTGAGTAACCAAGGAAGCACGGCGCCAATCGTAACAGAAGTCATTTGAAAGCGTCTAAAGTGACAACATCTAATTGGTTATCTTTAGACTTTATGAAATTTATCGTTGAATGGGACTTTGCAGAATATCTTCCGTATCTCATTGTCGCATTAAAAATGTTTATGACAATATGTGTGTCAGTTGCATCATGTGAAAGGAGTTTTAGTAAGTTAAAATTAATTAAAAACTACTTGCTACAATCAAAAAAAAAATTGATCCTAGCAAATAATTTTGATGACGCTATCAACGAATTTTCTGCTTTAAAAGCTAGGAAGAAGACGTTTTAAGTTTCTACAAGTATTATATGTTAATGTTATATTATATTAATGTTTGTTCTGTTTTTTTTATACAATGTGTATATGTATATTAATTTGTATTCTGCTTTTTTTTTTATGCGTATAATGTGTATACATTTTTGTTCTCCTTTTTTTTAATTTTTTTATTTGAATTTAAATAAAAAAGTCATAATATATGGAATAGCGGAATTTCATTTATTTTATTGTTTTTCATTGTAGGGGTGACACCATAATTGCCGCAACAGGTGCCAACCATGCTAGCTACGCCACTGCCGCCCACCAAGAAAAATACCTTACATGCATTGATGCATATTCGAAATTCGTAATTGCTAAACCCATCGATAATAAGTTTAGTCTAGAAACCAAAGTTTTAGAATTGTTACAAATTTTCCCCAACTGCAAAAAAATAACATTAGATAACGAAAGAAGCTTCAAGTCAATTGTATTCAAAAACCTAATGGATAGATTAAATATAGATCTTTATTTTTGTGACCCAGGTCATAGTACTACGAATGGTCAAGTAGAAGGGATTCACTCAACCCTGATAGAGTTAACGAAATGTTTAAGGGAAGAATTCGAAATTATAGACACAACTGAAGCATTACTCAGAGCCGCTCAACAATATTGTATAATCAGTCCATTCATTCGATAACAGATCTCAAAACTTCTGATATACTTTTTAATAAAATTAATCACAATAACGTCTGTCAGAAACTGAAGGTAGCACAGGAAAAAATGTTAAAAAGAAACAATGCAAAAAGGAAAGTTAGAACATATAAACCCAAAGAGGTAGTTTACGAAAACATATTACAGTTTAAGAATAAAAACAAAATGATGAATAATTACAAAAAACAAATATGTAGTTGAGGAAGATTTAGGAAATAAGATAAGAACCAATAAGAGAATAATCCATAAAGACAATATTAAAAGTTAGACCTTTATTTTAGAAAAATGGGAACAGCAACATTAATTTTATCGCTTACACTAACTCTGGCAACAGCTGACATATTTGACTATACAAGAGAAAATTACTTACTATTAGAAAACGGCGATGCCGCACTTTATAGCGATTATGGAACTATTTTTCACATCACCCACCTCAAATACTTCGAGAATGAGTTGAGTTCGTGACAAAGTAACAAAATGTTATAATAGTTGTGGTTGAGTTTAGTGAATTTGTAAAATTAAATATAGAGTTGGTTCAAAAAGAAATTCGGACACTAACTACTTCCCTCATTCTACCCTAAGATATTGTAACCTCGGGTAATATCGTGTTATGTGATCACACATTACCCTATTATATAACCGCATATTAACCGCATTACTGCACTTAACAACAAGTGCCATCGAATATGCTGAGCATGCAATTACAAGTGCATTTGCCTGATGACCTACATACGGCAGCATAAGCAGCTAAACCAAAACAAAAATAAAAACAACGAAATGACATACGTTTCATATGGGATAAGTAACACCCATTCAAATAGAACTTACTCCAATTGGCCAAGGCCAAATTCATAACACTGAATGGAATTTGAATTGAAGCGAAATTAGAAGAAGAAAGGAAGCACCGTATATTTTAGGATAAGTTAGAATAGTAATAATATATTTTCAATCATTGTCTCTATGTATACACTTAAAAAGTTAATGGACGACTCGGGATATAAAAACCCGAGCAGGCCACAATAAAAATCAGAATTAATTAGACAGCCAAACAAACATCGGCAGTTTTAATTCTCTTGCCTTAAAACGGCAATAGGTAAAAGAGGAGTGCCATATAAATAGGCACCCTGTCTGTCCAACGGCGTTCCACACCGGACACAAAAGTTAAGGTCGACCTTTCTCTCTGGGAAGTTTTTCTTTCACCTCGTATGAAAAAGTGCCAACACATAACATGGCGACCCTGCCAATACATAACAATCGTTTACGACTAGGTCAGCAACATTTCATGTATCATGGATCAGCAACATTTTATGTAGACATGGCAACCCTAAAATAACATTAGTTATAAACATTTTTGTTAAGAGCACACCCACGATCGGGTGTATAAAAGGCGACGCCCGATCAGTGGACAGGCACTCAGGTTTGGTATTTCGTTTTGCAAAGTTCTCACGAGCGTCCAAAGAAAAGTACCACACTTGAGCGATATTTTGATAGCGAATAAAGTCTTATTGACAATATTCAACTTTTGTTGTTTTCCTTTATAAAGGAGGGGAATATTTTGCTTAGCTGAATCACTCAGCGTGTACGGCGGTTCTCGGACAGCTTACGCGCGGTGAAGAGGAAAGCCAAATAGTTTTGGAACCACGAATATCTTTGAAAAGGAATTCGTCGCAATCCCCGTCAGTCTCCAGAATCACTGGTACCTGTTCCTGATTTGTTCCCCAGGGATGGGAGGAATCGAGCAAGCGAGGTGCGAAGGAATCCAGGAGCCGACCATTATACAAGTGGAGTCGCTAGCGTTACGGCCGAGAGAGGACGTCGCCGGAGCCCTGCGGCAGTATTTGACTCTGGAATATCAGCGAGTCTACCGCCAAATACGGGTCTTCACCACCACCACCATCCCACTACAGACATTAGAAGTACCGCGTCAACGAAACACCTACGACTGCGGCATCCACCTCCTGCATTATGCCGAGTGCATGGTAACAAGTCCCCTACTGGACGTGGAAGGTTCCATCAGTAATTGGTAATTTAACCGGAAAAGTAATCGACCTTGTAATTAAAAGTGCAATGTGCAAAGCTTGTACGATATGGAAAGCAAAAAAAGGTACAAATGAATACACTGAGTGGTACGAAGAACATGAACAAGAATGCCTACTCAATCATTCCCGTTCTTCAGGGAAAATGGAAGTAGATTCCATGAAAGAAATGTTTTCCAGATCTGAAGAAAATGATGACGTCCAGTACGTCAATTATATAGGCGACGGTGATTCAAAAACCTTCAAAGCTATCTCAGATTTGAATCCGTACGGCGATGACTGTCTTGTAAAAAAAAGTGAATGCGTTGGACATGTCGAGAAACGAATGGGCACACGACTTCGAAATGTGAAAAAAGAAAAGAAACTGGGAGGACGTGGGAAGCTGACCGATGTACAAATAAAAAAAATAACTCGGTATTACGGATTGGCCATACGTCGAAATACTGATTCGGTTCAGGGAATGAAGAAAGTCATTCAAGCTACACTCGACCACCTAACATCCACCGACGAAAAACCGAAGCACGGAAACTGTCCGGCTGGAGCTGACAGCTGGTGTAAGTGGCGCAAGGCTGAGGCAGCAGGTCATCCAGGCTTGTTTAGTCATGTAGTCAAAATTTGAGACTGAGCAAGATAATGATTCCGATAGTGATGAAGAAGTTGCAGAAAACTCTGCAGACTACTACATGGGCAAAGATAACCATACAAAATGGAAGAAAAATCCCCCATCAATGAAGGTAAGACGAGAAAGTAGAAACATTGTGACCCAACTACCTTTTACACCAGGTTAGGGTGAAGCAAAAAACATGAAAGAACCAGGGGTGGAATGACGTAAGGTGATAAGTGACAGTCAAATTTGTGATAGTCATATGTGACTATCACCACCGTTTAGTATCGAGTAAGATGATCACAAAAAAATTGCACAAAAGGGGCAACCCTGGCTTTTCGGAGTAATTGACAGCAATTATGACAACAGGGAGAATTGTCAAACAAAGAAACAAACGTTTGAGGAGCACAATGTTTATCTTGATTTTTGATCTTTATTTTTAAAAAATGTAAGTACAGGTCTCCCTCGCATAACGCGGTACTTCTACAACGCGTTTTCGATATAACTCGATTTTAAAAAAAAAACAGTTTCAGTACAACGCGAAATTTCGACTTGTATAACGCGAAACTGAAAATATGTATTGGCAACACTAATTTGTGAATTCATTCGCGTTCAATTGATTTAAAAGGCTGGCAATGCTAAGCGCAATTATTTTTGCCTTACACAGTTTGTCATGCATTCCTAAATTCTGGGATTTACCCATTTTTGCTTTCAAAACATATGTGATACATACATGATGAATTAAAAACTATCATTACAGTGAGAACTCTCGTGGAGATTACTTGTTTAATTGGTGAAATAATTTGATTTGTTATAATTAAAATTCCAAAAGTTGAATATATCAGTTTTTAACAAGGTAAATATATTATTTTATTGTTCAATTATCAGCATAAAAAGCTTTAAGAGAATTATCTTTCGTTAATAACTTACGAAATCATATTTGACAATAAAGATTTTGGATAGATTGAGCAGTGGTGAAAAAGCAGGATTGATAGCAAAAACTCTCGGCTTAAACGAATCCACAATACGCACCATTAAACAAAATGAAAGTAAAATAAGAAATTCTGTAACTGCTGGGTCATCAATAAGTGCAAAACGAGTTGCACGTGTACGAAACGTTTTAATAGAAAAAATGGAGGAAGCTTTAATTTTGTGGACAGAAGACTGTGCTAGCAAAAAAATGCCGATCGATTCAAATGTCATTAAGGCGAAAGCTCTTAAAATTTATACCTATTTAAAAGAAACTGATCAAGCTGCAAAAACATGTGATCAGGAATTCTTGGCTAGTAAAGGCTGGTTCGAAAATTTTAAAACACGATTTTCTTTACACAATATTAAAACTCAAGGCGAAACTGGATCGGCAGATATAGAAGCTGCGAGAGAATACCATAAAACTCTTGCTAAAATTATTGAAGAGGGCGGTTTATACAGCAGAACAAATATTTAATGCGGACGAAACAGGCCTAAATTGGAAAAAAATGCCTCGTCGGGTAACGCTTCAGGGGACTATATAACAAAGCCCTTATTTATAGACCGCTCCTTAAATCCACGAGTTCTTAAAAACATTGACAAATTCAAGTTACCTGTTTATTGGCGGGCAAATAAGAAGGCTTGGGTTACAAGCAGTATTTTTCGAGATTGGTTTTTAAATTGCTTTTTGCCCGACGTGGAACTCTACTCGAAGAAAAAGAACATCAATTTAAAGTTCTGTTAATACTAGATAATGCCCCAGGACATCCAAAAGACTTAAATAATCCCAACGTAAAAACAGTTTTTTTACCACCTAATACAACGTCTATCATTCAACCATTAGACCAAGGCATAATATCTACGTTCAAAGCGTATTATATTCGGCGAACATTTCAACATATTCTTAATAAAATGAATTGTGGAAAACATTTTCAATTTTAAACTGTATTAAAATAGTAGCATCGTCTATTAAAGAATTGAAACAGTCCACGTTAAACGGATCTTGGAAAAAGCTATGGCCGGAGGGTGTTTTAAAAGATAGTGTGGTACCACCATTGAATTTGGAAATTAGCCGGATCTTAAATGTGGGCCACCGTTTTAGTGGAGAAGGTTATGATGATATGACCGAAGATGATATTAATGAAATAATATATCAAACTGAAGATTTCAACGAAGAAGAGTTGATTCTATTAGCAACTGGATCTCAAACTGCTTCAAATATCGCACATGAAAATGAAGACATCGATTCTGAGGAAGATATCTGTGAATCAATTCCAGATTTCACCCTAAAGCGCATATGAGGGCTTAAATTTGGCTATTCTCTCAGATTTTTTTTTTTTTCAGATAATGATGGAGAGATCGAGCAAATTCAAGAGGCAAATAGAGATGAGTCTAGCGCCTTATTACGAAATCGAAAAACAGCTAGAAAAAAAAAAGCCAAACAAAGGCTGATAATAGATTTCACAATCGGAGGAAATTTCTTCTGATGAAGTTATACAGTGCTGATCAAAATAATAGGCAATTATGTTTTGCAACAGTGGCATCACTGGAAATGTCAGCCGAACAATGTCCTTTGTGATTTTTATCTGTACTGTTGCTTGGACAGATAAATTTCCTTTATTTCAATGTGTATTACGTGGGTCATTTGCTGTGTTTTGTTGTACTGCAGAAGAGATTGTGAAAATACTCCATTTATTACTTGATTAAAATAATAGGTAATTACTGTTTAAGTGGATTTTTCTCTGTGTTAAATTTAATAAAAGGTGATATTATGTACTTTTTAATAATTTCGATTACAATTATTAAAATTCTATCAGTTTTGCTATCACAGACATTTAAGAAATGACGGCAAAACGCTTAAATTTATAGCTCAAAGCTTGAATAGATCGGTCAATTTCGTAGCTAATGCTCTAAGAAGAACACTTGTAGCAGAAACACGGGGTAGACCTCGAAAAACTTCAAAGATTACGGATGATCGGATTATATTGCTGGCGAAAAACGATCCATTCAAGTCGTCAAAAGCAATCGCCGCTGAAATTGACAACATCATCAGTGCGCCTACCGTCCGCAAAAGGTTACAGCAAAGCCAGCTACCAGGAAGAATTGCCAGAAAAGTCCCTTTACTAAGCAGAAAAAATATTAGACATAGGAGACAGTTCGCACTTGGTTTGCAAACCCATACGGCACAACAGTTTCGAAACATATTGTGGAGTGACGAAACGAAAATAAATTTATTCGGCTCCGATTGCAAGAGAAATGTTCGAAGGCCTAAAGGATGGCCGTTATACCAAAAAAACCGTCAAACATGGAGGCGGTTCGGTCATGGTATGGGGATGCTTTTCCTGGTTCGGAGTTGGGCCTACTGTCCATATTGACAATGTGATGACGAAAGAAATTTATTGTGATATATTGGCTAATACCATGTTGCCATATGAGGAAGAAAACATGCCACTGCTGTGGCACTTCCAACATGACAATGACCCCAAGCATACATCAAAATATGTGAAATCTTGGTTGAGTCATCAGAAGGTATCGGTGTTTGAATGGCCTTCCCAATCCCCCGATCTCAATCCGATTGAGAATTTGTGGGGGGAACTAAAAAGGTCACTGGCCAAGGAAACTTTCCGAAATAAAAGTCAACTATGGTTAGCTATAGAAAAAGCGTGGTACGCGATTCCTGTTGAAACTTGCCGCAAATTAATTAACTCTATGCCTGGGCGAATACATGCCGTCATAAAAAACAATGGGGGTCATTCTGGCTACTGAAACAACAACTAGTTATAATGTCAAATTAACGTAAAATTAATTAAAAAAGAAAAGTTTAAGTTTTGTATATCTTTTTTAAATCTAAATTTAATTTACCTATTTTTTTTGATCAACCGTTTTTTTAAATCAAATAAAAAGTTATTATAAATTGAAAAATTTATCTTTGTTTTTGCAATGTACACGTTCTTTAAATTAAGCTTAAAATAAGTCTACAAAAAACAAAGGCTTTTCTGATTCATAGCCCAAGTGACTGCGTTTTTATACTATTTACCTATTATTTTGATCAGCACTGTACGTTATAAGTTATAAGTTATATGTTCGAAGACAGTGACACAGACTAGCGAAAGCACAAAAATGAAGTTTATTAATGAATAATATTTATGTTTTCCGATTGTTTTTTTTTATTGTTTTCTAATTTTTTAAATAAAATATGAATTTTGATTTTGAGTTGTAAACGTACATACATATATCTTTAATTTAGTACCTAGTTTATTTTGCAAAAAGCTTATTGGAACATAACCCTCAAATTTACATACAGTAGAAACTCGATTATCCGGACTACCAATCGCGACCAATTATGTATACCTACAAATCGAATTTATGCAAGAATGAACGTGTCAGAACTGGCATTACCCCGCCCGCGCCCCGTGGTATCACTGCCGCACGCGTTTCGTTATTTTAGTTAGTTAGCAATTGTTACTCCGCTCTGACGTGCGTGCCACGTCCACGTATTTAAAAATGTCAAAGCGTAAGAGAGTGGTGTTATCGCTTAAAGACAAAATAAATATTAATGATTCATTAAAAAAAGGAGAAACCGGTCGTAAGTTGGCTGTTAAGTATGGTGTAGGTACATCCACGATAAGTGATATTAAGAAGAATACCGATTCAATTTTGTTGTACACCTGCAAATTAGATAGTGAAGACGGGAGTAAACATCGGAAAATGATGAAGAAAGCGAAAAATGAACTTTTAGAAGACGCTTTGTATTGTTGGTTTTTACAAAAACGATCAACTGGGCAACCGATATCTGGTCCTTTGCTCTGTGAAAAAGCATTACAGTTAAATAAAAAATTAGGTGGCGATGAATCGTTTGTGGCAAGTAACGGATGGTTGTACAGATTTAAATCTCGTCACGGGATTCGTGAATTGGAAATACAAGGTGAGAAAATGTCAGCTAATGTAGATGCAGCAAACTCTTTTAAATATGATTTTAAGAAGAAATTGAATGAAAATAACTATGACTTGGATTTTGTCTATAATGCTAATGAAACCGGATTAAACTGGAAGTCATTACCTTCCAAATCTTTAGCTTCTAAGCGAGAAAATTCAGCTCCAGGATATACATAAAACTAGCAAAGAGCGAGTAACAATATTAGTTTGCGCTAACGCTACCGGGACTCATAAAATACCTTTGCTCCTCATCGGAAAATCAAAAAATCCCAGATGTTTTTAAAATATCAGGGTGCCCTTAATTTATAAAAATCAAAAAAGCGCATGGATGAATTCTGAAATATTCATTGACTGGTATGACAACAATTTTATCCCTGAAGTAAAAAAAAGACAAGACGAAATTGGCCAAAAGTAAATGTACTACTTTTACTGGATAATGCGCCAACCCATCCTTCGGCTGAACTGTTAGAGAGAGAAAATGGAAAGTTTCAAGTAAAATTTTTGCCTCCTAATGTGACATCCTTAATACAACCAATGGATCAAAGTGTTATTGAAACATTGAAACGACTTTATAGAAAACAACTTTTACGTAGGTTGTTATCTATTGATGAAGATAATGTAGTAGTCGTTTTATCATTTTTCAAGAAAATGAATTTAAAGGAGTGTTGTTACATGGTTGTAGACGCGTGGGATTTGATTGAATGGAAGACTTTAAACAAGGCTTGGAACAGAGTACTCAATCGGGAGAATGAAAATTCAATAACCAATACGGATGATTCTATTTTGGAGGATATAAATGAGCTAATGTCAAACATTCAAATATGCCAGGATTGTGATCATGATGATATAAAAGAGTGGGTCACTTGTGACAGTAATGATCAAGGCTTTCAGATTATGTCGGATGAGGAAATCGTAGAAAACATATTGCAGATAAATGAACAGCAGGAAATGCAAGAAGATGAAACAGAAGAAAATCTAGACGTGGAAAATGATGCAGGACCATCTCATGATGAAGCACTCCATGCCCTGGAAACAGCTCTCAAGTGGTTTGAAAAACAAACAGAAAGTGATACTGTAAGTTTACTACAGCTGAAACGAATTCGTGATATAGCAGCAATGAAGAAAAAAAGTGCCTTACATCAAATGACAATTACCAAATATTTTAAACCAAATTAAACTTATATTTTATATCTCGATTACCAAATGCAAATTACCAAATACATATTGTAAACAAATTATGTATACGTACATACGTACCTAAATATTTTATTCCATGCAGGCTTGTATTTTAGTATGTACATATGTATGTAATCTAAGAAAATATGTACATATGTACATAAATACACAAGTGCATACAAGGTATGTTGGAAAATGTATCTCTTAATAATTTCTTAATAAACATTGATTTTTGTTGATATGTATTTGTTGTTTTTAATAAACACATAACATTATACATATACTACATGAACAAAACCCGCTTTGCTTCATACATTCGATTATCCGGATTTTCGATTATCCGAATGCCTAACGACAACAATTAGTCCGGTTAATCGAGTTTCTACTGTATATGAAAGCTAAGTCTTCTATAACGCGAATCACATAACGCGGCATTTTCCTGGAACGTAACCACCGCGTTATACGAGGGACACCTTTATTATCTTACATTTCTAAAA
The DNA here is from genome assembly GCA_958301585.1 of Merodon equestris. Lineage (NCBI taxonomy): Eukaryota > Metazoa > Arthropoda > Insecta > Diptera > Syrphidae > Merodon > Merodon equestris. The sequence continues at coordinate 27,162,931 of OY284413.1, forward strand.
CTCTTGAGTCTATTGGGGAAATATTACCCCCAATTGGTGTATATCGATAAAAATTATTATCATCACCATTTAAATCGATCGTATCAAATTTGTATGAAACATTCAACAAATAAACGTTTGTTTGTTTATTTTCTTTTCAAATGTCAAGCTGGCTTTTCGTTGACCTGTTGTGTATTATTATGTCCCATGATCCTGAGTAGATTATGTGGCATTATAAAATACACCTATTATTCTATGTAAGTCGTGGCCTTCTTGAGGGACTTTTTCCATGGGATTTTGCACTCATTATTCGCTTGACTGTTCGTCCAAAATCAGATCCAAGTAGCATAATATTGCAGCAAATGAACGGCAACATAATTTATCCACATTAACGGCAAAAATATTTTCAAAAAAAAAAAATTGGTTTATCCCTTTTTGTGTCTAACATGGTGAGATCGCATTTGAATTTTTTTTTTTCTTAGCGTCGGTGTGCGTAACCGAAGCTAGTATTAGTACTACGTCAGTATGCGTAGGCTGAGTAGGTATAAACACAAGGCTATTGTCTGTGATTCATCTATGGCTATGTGTTAATACGTTTGTGTTTGTGTGTATGCGTGCTGCCACACTGCACATATACACACCGCCGCTACAGAGTGCGCATCGAACGCACTGACCTACTGTACTAACACTTATAACTTGGACTTTGGACTGGAACTAGGACTCCTAAACCTGTCCAAGCGCCAAGCGTGCGAACAGGACGCACAGACGCAACTAACACTTGGAGTGAGACATCACCACGCGATTTAGTTGTGTTGATTTCGATCACATTTTAGCTGCAGTTTTGTAATTTATATATCATCATATATAAAAAAAAGTGATTTTGAAAACAATAAGTGGTTTTGTATGTGAGAAAATTACGTGATTTTGCTCATTTTCAACAACTCACATGTCCAGTTTTTCGGAAAAAAACAGGCAACCATTTGCTTGGAAGTGCTTCGTGCGCGAACAACTTTTGTTGGATTTGGCTCATTTTGAAACACCCATACAGTCGACTGCTGTTTACTTTCGTGCTCATACGCGTAAATCCACGATTCATCACCTGTCACGATGTCATAGACGTGTTTCGAAGCACCGCGATCGTATTTTTTAAGCATTTCTTTCGACCAATCGACACGAGCCTTTTTTTGAGCGATTGACAAATTGTGTGGGATCCAACGCGAACAAATTTTTTTGACAGTCAAATGTTCATGCAATATTGAATGTATGCTGGTCCCACTAATGCCTAAGGTTGTCTCAATCTCACGATAGGTCACATGACGATCTTGCAGTATCAGTTCGCGCACAGCATCAATGGTTTCCGGAACAACAACTGATTTTGGACGACCTTCACGAAATTCGTCTTGGAGTGAACTACGACCACGATTGAATTCACCATACCATCGATAAACACTGGTCGTTGATGGAGCGATGGAGCAAAAATTGAATTAAGTTCATCCATGCACTGTTGCTGAGTTAATCCACGTCGAAAGTTGTAAAAAATAATCGCACGAAAATGTTCACGATTTAACCCTTCTTTGCATGATGATGGAAATTTCCATCATAATATTTAGTCAACAAAAAAAGGTACTCAAAACCCTTGTACTGTAAATTTATTGTTGCTGGCAACTTTTTAAGCGACTATTGCGTACAAAAAAACGCAGTTGTCAAAAAATAGCAAACGTCACTGTCAATTACCAGGCCTACAACTTGTCATTCCGCTGTTTGTTGTGACTGGAAGAAATGATCGAGATTTTAAATTGCTTTATGGAAATAAATGGAGATATAAAATACAATAAAAGTGAAAATGAGTGGAAAAAAGGTTTGTTTTCATGTTTTTGTTATTTTATATACAATTTATATCAAAACACTGTGAATAAATTTCTCAAAACTATGTGATAGAAATTTACATCACTATGCAGTAACTTCACTTGTAATGTACTGTAAACATTTTTTTGTTAATGTTCATTTTATGTTGTTTTTTAGGTAAACTTGAATGATAGAGATATTGAAGATTATCTTAGTAAATTGCAAGACGGTTGGCTCTCAGAAGATGGCCTTGATGACCAAGGTTCCGATGATGAAAACCGCGATGCTGATGAAGTTATAAGAGTGTTGCAGGAGGAGAACGATGATGATGATGATGATGTGGATGAAACTGCTGACATTGATCCTCCTCTTGTAGAACCAGAAGATCAAGAACCCTCTCAGTCTTCTCACCCATCAACTTCATCCAATTTGCAGTCTTCATCCAGTTTTGCATTTGACAAAAGAAGCTTGATTTGGAAAAAAAGGAATCTGGTGTATGACACAGATAAAATTACTTTCTTGGGAAGTTCTACTGCTTCAGGTAGTCTATCACACCTAGAAACTCCATATCAATGTTTTAACCATTTTATCACTGAAGATTTTATCAAAACATTAGTAGAGGAGACAAATTTATATATAATACAGCGTAATCCCAGTTCATCTATAACATTTACAGAACATGATTTCTATAAGTTCTTTGGTATATTATCATACATGTCAGTAATCAAATTTCCTAGCACAAGATCATACTGGTCGCCAAAGTTTGGATATGAGCCCATTTCTTCAACAAAATAAAGTTATCATTACATTTTAATAACAATGATCTTCACAAACCTGTAGGTCATCCAGAACATGACAGGCTTTATAAAATCCGCCCTGTTATCAAGCATCTCAATGAGAGATTTGCCACAGTGCCAATGAATCAAAGACTTTCTGTGGATGAACAGATGTGTTCTACCAAAATAGGGCATTTTTTAAAACAGTATCTGCCTAAGAAACCCCATAAATGGGGCTTTAACACGTTCACGGACAGAGCGGCATATGCCGCTGAATTTTGTGGTTTTTGCAGGGACAAAGCGGCATATCCCGTCCAAGTTTGCTATCCTCTAAAACACAAAGCGGCAAATGCCGTCTAGTTTTCCATTTAATTCTGTATACAATGAAACCTTGTGTCCCAGTAGAATCCAAAATAATTTGTGAATTGTCCCAGCAAGCTTAACATCTGCAGATTATATCAGTTCGAATCAGTCAGTGTTTTAGTGCGCAAGTTACGGCGGCTACCTCTATTCCCGTCGCCCCCTAACCAACCAATAAGGATACATCCGGTCCGGAGTGGACCGAGTATCTACCATAAGTTGTTTTATTGTATGCCCTCATTATGTTTTATCTGGATTTCCCTAATCCTTAGCCGGCACTTTCCTATTGTAATAAAATTTACAACCGGAAAGGACAAAAAGGATATTGGGAATTTTCCATCATAAAACATCGGACGCTCACTTCTTGTATCTTTTTGTATATTTAAGCAATAGTTTAAGAGAATAAAAGGCAGTCTGTTGTAGATTTTCTTTGGAACGACAAGTTCACGACCTATCTCCAAGTGTTCCGAATTTTAAAATAAATAAATTATAACGTTTGTACAAGGCTCGTTTTTTTTAAATACTTATAACTCGCATCTTTCGAATTTTGGAATTTTCTAAGAAGCAAACGTATAAGTTATGGATCCGGGTGAAGAAGCTAGGGTTTTAAGATTAATGGACGAAATAAGTACTGATGAATCCGAATTTGGTGATGGCTTTGATAGCGATGATGATGATGGAGATCCGAATTATGAAGGATCTTCCGAACAAGAATCTTCTGACAGTGAACCTGATACGTTTTTACAAGTTAACGACGACGCAGAAGAAATATTGCAAGAGGATCTTGAAGAAGTTCATGGCACAGAAGATACAGGTAATGTGTCAGACGACCAATGGTATGACGTTATTGAAGATATTCCTGATTTTGAATTTGATCAAACGCAAAGTGGCCTAAAAATTGATTTTGGCGATAATCCTCCAACGGCTAGAGAATGTTTCAGTAAGTTATGGGACGAAGAAATAATGAGTATGATTCTTGACTCAATGAACAGTTATGCTCTTCAGTTGTCAAACTCTGGTCGGCCAGCAAGAAAATTCAGCAGATACTCTAGTGTTAAGACATTTTCTATGCAGGAGCTGGAACAATTCCTTGGAATAAGTATTTTACAAGGTCAGACAAAATATCCGTCAATAAGAAAAATATTTTCCATGGATCCACTGTACTATGCTCCAGTTTTTCACCATACATTATCCGGGAGGAGGTATGAAGAAATGCTAAGATGTTTTAGTTGTCTTTATGCACAAGAAACGAACCAGTCCGACAAGTTGGAGAAAGTCACTCCATTGCTGAACAAATTGCTCGTCAATTTCAGAAACGCATATTATCCTCAAGAACAGCTGTCTTTAGATGAGTCTTTGCTTTTGTTTCGAGGACGTCTTAGCTTTCGGCAGTACATAAAAGGAAAAAAAGCTAAGTATGGTATTAAATTCTATACCCTCTGTACTCCTGGGGGATATGTGCTAAATTCGACCATATACAAAGGTAAAACTATCGTTACTGAGGGCAGGTCAAAGCTTGAAGCACTTGTTTTCGGTCTTATGGAGCCGTATTTAGACCGTGGACATCACCTGTTCATGGACAATTTTTACAACAGCGTAGATCTGGCGAAGAAACTGCTCACGAAAAAAACACACTGCACAGGCACCTTACGAAGCAACAGGTGCGGGAATCCGAAAAAAATTACAAGCAAGAAACTGAAAAAAGGTGAGCATGTATGGAGCAGGAGCAATAAGGTGTATGTATCGAAATGGAAGGATAAAAGGGATGTTCTTTGCCTCACAACAAAATATCATCCTAAAATGGTAAGTGTTGCCAATAAATTCGGACAAGTTAAGCAAAAACCGGACGAAATTGCCAAATACAATGAGTTTATGTCTGGCATAGACAGAAGTGACCAAATGGTAAACTATTATTCATCACCTCGAAAAAGCATCAGATGGTATAAGAAGGTTATCTTTCACCTGTTAGACGTGGCTATTTGGAATTCTTTTTTCATAATGAAAATGTTTAAAAACAAAACCACTTTACTTGAATTTAGAAATGAATTGATAAAAGATTTTCTTTCTATATCGCAAGACTTGCAAGATGGAAGGCAACTTGTTAAAACGGGGGTAAAATATGGTGGAAAAAGAAAGAAAATGGAAGATGATAATCCTCAAGTCCTAACAGGGAACGAGCAACACTATCCGGACAATATTCCGAATCCCAAGGATCCTACAAAGACATATCACATGAGATGCCGACAGTGCTTGAAGAACAAAATCAGGAAGGAGACCAAATATTTGTGTAAAACATGTCCCACAAAACCACCCTTGTGTATTGTTCCTTGTTTTGAACTATTTCATTCGCAACAAAATGTTTGAAATGCAATAAATTTATTATGCTTTTTTTATATTATTTGAATTGTTATGTTTTTTTTATGAAGTAATAAATTTTCTTATTTTCTTATTTGAGAATATGATATTTGCAATATCACCTTAGCGGCATATCACGCTTTGTCCCAGCATATGAAATATATATGTAAAATTTTGATTAGGTGGGACAGAGCGGCATTTGCCGCCCTTGTTTTTTATTTTTTTAAAACACTTGAATTGTCATGGTGATCATTCCAGTTATTATTTCGTTCATTTAGCTCAATTGGTTCATAAGTTACGGTGGGTGTACTTTTCAATCACCGTCTTAAATGTCAACTGTCCGCGAACGTGTTAAATTATATGTTCTCTGTGATTTGATGGGATATGCCCACAAGTTTGAGGTATATTCTGGACAAGAGAATATAGAGAAACTCCCAGATGAACCAGATCTTGGTGCAACAGGAAATGTTGTAGTTCGTTTGCTTCGAGGCGTGCCAAGAAAGCAAAACCACATGTTGTGATCCACATAACGGACCGCACGCATCGTCCACTCAGCAAATGCACACTTCTCTTCTTTCTTTCACCCATATCCGCCAACATCGCTATTCGACACCCAATGGTAATTGCCCACCGCCAACAACGCTAACAATGTACCAAGACACATGATACAAGTGTGCCATTTTTAAGGTATAGGTCAGTGCAGTACGACAAACTCAAGTGGGGTCAGTACAGTCCAACGATGAATCAAGACATACGACACCCTTGAAACGTACAAGACACATGACACCTTTGATGTGCCCATTCATATGCGATACATGCAGTATATTGGGTAAACACCAAATCATGCACGGCCATAGCAAAACCCTAAAAGCAATTAAACGCAATTAAGGGATATTGTGAATGAGTGCCTGCATTCATGCATGAAAGCGAAAATTGGACGGAGCAAAGTACAGCGTATGTATTACGTACAAGCAGATTTCAGACGTGGGCAAAAATTAAGAAAGAAGAAGGGGTAAGATGCGTACGCACAACATCGTATAAAAGGAGTAGCTGATATCGAGGACAGGCAGAGTAAATCCAGAGTTAATCCAGAGTTAATCCAGAGTAAATCCAGAGTAAATCCAGAGTTAATCCAGAGTTAATCCAGAGTTAAATTGAGTTAGTTATCTGAGTTAGTTATCTGAGTTAGTTATCTGAGTTAGTTATCAGAGCTAATTATTATTGATAAACTAATTATTATTGATAAACTAAATAAAAAATTTAAAAAAGGAAAACTTGTTTAACTCTCCGTTTGACGCTCTTCCCTTAATAAACCAAGGAAGCACGGCGCCAATTGTAACATATACTTTGATAATTTTTATACTTCTTTGCCATTGGTAGTTTTTTTAGCTAAATCAGGAATTCACACAGTGGGAACTGTGCAACAAAACAGGATACCAAATAATAAACTTCCAGAGAAGAAAAATTTCATGAAAAAATCTGTGCCCAGAGGTAGTTTTGAGGAAAGAGTGTCTGTGTATGATGGTATAGATTTGAGTTGTGTGGCTTGGAAAGATAATAAGATTGTAACCCTGTTATCTTCTTATTCTGGAGCATTGCCTGTAACTAAAGTCAATAGATTTGACAGGATAACAAAAGCAAAAATTGATATTACTTGCCCGTTTATTGTCCAAGAGTACAATAAACATATGGGAGGAGTAGATCTCATGGATAGCTTTTTGGGCAGAAATCATATAAAAATGAGGCCTAAAAAGTGGTATTTGCGTATTTTTTTTCATTTATTTGATCTAGCTGTTATAAACTCTTGGATTGTTTATAAAAAAAATGCTCAAGAAAGAGGTGAACCTAAAAAGAGTCTGCTTACAATGGGCCAATTCAGAATTGGCCTTTGTGCTATGCAACAGAGGAACCACCAGAGAAGCTAAAAGAGGGCGTCCTAGTACCAGTGTACTAGAAGAAGAATTAGAATAAAAAAAAAGAAAAGGTTCTCCAGCTCCACCACCTCCAAAAGACATAAGAACAGATGGTGCTGAACATTGGCCAAAAGTAGGTGGGTCACTCCGGTGCAAATTTCCCAAATGTAAAGGCTATTCCACAATTTCATGTAATAAATGTGGCGTCAATTTGTGCTTAAATAAAAATAATAATTGTTTTTTAAATTATCATACAGAATAAAGAAGATTTAGTAAAGAATATTTTTTTATTTATTTAGTACTGAGCTAAATATGTGACAATGCATGATGATGTAAATTTCCATCATATTGTTTTTTACATAATACATATTTTTATTTACACCAAGATTTTTTTAAATATTTTTCCTTTAATCTAGAGCATTAATTACATCACCCTGATTTTTAAAAAAAAAAAAAAGAAAAAATCATGCAAAGAAGGGTTAAATAGATTTCTCTTAATGTTATTAATAAATGAAAAAATGAATGAAACATTTTAATGTTATGAGTTAAAACAATATTCGTACATTTATTTAACATTTCATACAAAAAAAATTTTCTCGATATTACGAATTTTTCGATTTAACGAACACACCTGGACATTATATCATTCGTTATACTGGACCACCACTGTATTTTAAAAATTTTGGAAATGAAATTTAGATAAAAACAATGGGTCATGGAAAACACTGCACCGCAGAAAAGGGTGAACTCATTTTAGACATGACACGTAAAGGTGAGACAATATCGAACATTGCCAGGCTGCTCCAGTGCTCCAGAAAGCTGGTCCAAAACGCTATAAAGCATATGAAAGCAGAAGAAACAACATTTAATAAAATTCGAAAGCCACCACCAAGAAAGACTACCGAACTTGTGGACAGAGCAATGGCGCGTCTCAGCAAAAAAGATCCGTTTTTAACATCTAATGAAATAAAAAACCAATTCAAGGATCAATATGATATTTAAGTATCAGCAGCAACCGTACGTCGCCGTCTCATGGAGGCTAATCTACATGGACGCATCGCAAGGAAGAAGCCAGCTGTGTCAAACAAAAATAGGTTGAAGAGATTAATGTTTGCAAGGGCTCATGTGAATAAGCCGCTTTCTTTCTGGAAGAACATCCTGTGGAGCGATGAATCCAAGTTTAACAGGGTCGGATCTGACGGAAAAATATATGCACGACGTCCCCCGAATCAAGAATTCAACCCGCTGTACACCATTAAGACCATCAAACACGGAGGTGGCAGTATTATGGTTTGGGGATGCATGTCTTGGCACGGGGTTGGTCCACTTGTGAAAATAGAAGGGCGCTTGGATCAATACAAATACAAAGAAATCCTTGAGAATCATATGGAGCCCTATTGCGACGAGTTTCTCCCCCTTGCGTGGAAATTCATGCAAGACAATGACCCGAAGCATAAGGCGAGGTCTGTAATGCAGTGGCTTGCAGACCAAAAAGTAAATATTTTAGAATGGCCACCACAAAGTCCTGATCTAAACCCTATAGAAAACCTATGGAACGATATAGGGAAAAAGATTCAGGACGAAAAACCATCAAACTTGAGTCTTTTACGGGAAAGTATGCTTCGGGCCTGGTATAGCACCGCAATTGAACGATGTCGAAAACTGGTTGAGTGTATGCCATCGAGATGCAGATTAGTGTTGAAGTCCAAAGGTTATCCAACAAAATATTAGCTTTTAACCCTTAAATTCATAATGTAGGATGCAGACTACATCATATTTTGATGGCTGAATGACATGGGCCTTTGCCTTAAAAAAATAAATATATTAGCTGTCAATCGAGAACAGACCTATTTTTAAAATTTGTATATTGGCAGTACTGGATCTTTATTGTCTATTTGACTTTGACAGCTAAAACTTTTCGGCGGATTGCAATTTGTAAAAGCGACGGGTGAATTAATTAATTTGTGCTATTTTATTAGTATTTCGTTTATATAAATGACAAATATTGAGTAGAGACAGTAGAAGTTATAATTGTATTAGGAATAACCACACATCTTCTCAATTCCTTTATGTAGGCCATATCCTACACTATGCATTCAGTACTAAGGTAGAGTATTGTATGAGAAATTTGTAGAGATGTACAAAATTGATATTTCAGATGGCTAATCGAAGATGGACTGGTTCTGATTATCAAATAAGCTCCTACTTAGCTACCTTAGATGGCAATGAATCAGAAGATGGGGCTGAAGAAGACGAAAGTGGGGAAAATGATGAAGAGGTGGAGGCTTATAGGGACCGAGCTGAACTTCGTCGAGTTTTGGAAGAGGAAACTGAAGAGGTTGAAGATGACCCTCCTTTGGAAGACGAATCTCTTGGTGCTGATGTAGACCCCAGTGAAGAGGATCCTCCAGACCCAGAAATTGAACAGGAGCCTGCTGTTCATAACACGCAAACTCGGCAACAAGTAATGAGAACATTATTGTGGAAAAAGCAAGGGATGAGGACATCTGAAGATGACATAGCTTTTTTGGGCAACTTAGATTATGGTGAGCTGGGGTCTTTAGATACAATGTATGGCTTTTTTTCGTTTTTCCTATCTGATGTCATCTTAGAGAAAATTGTACAAGAAACTAATTTATATGCCATCCAGAAAGAGCCCAATTCCACTTTCTCAACCAGTGTCACAGAGGTCCGAAATTACATTGGCATATTATATTTTATGTCTGTTATAAAATACCCTAACGTTAGGATGTATTGGTCTCCTAAGTATGGGTTTGCTCATGTATATAATTGCATGACCCTAAACCGTTTTGAAAAACTTAAAAGTTTATTACATTTTAACAATAATGACTCACTGCTTCCATCTGATCATTCTCGTCATGACAAATTATATAAGATTAGACCAGTCATAGACTATTTGAACGATCGCTTTGCGCTTTTTCCTATAGAACAACGATTGTCAATTGACGAACAGATGTGTGCGACAAAAATATCACACTATTTGAAGCAGTATCTTCCTAATAAGCCCCACAAGTGGGGCTTCAAGCTGTTTTTGTTGTGCAGCATTTCTGGTTATGCTCATAAATTTGAAGTATATGTTGGAGAAAATAATATTCAAGAGCCCAATGAACCAGACTTGGGCGTAACTGGAAATGTTGTGGTGAGACTTGTAAAGATGGTACCCCGAAATGTCAATCATATAATCTATTTTGACAATTATTATACATCTATTCCATTGGCTGGCTATTTGCACAAACAAAAAATTCTCTGCTTGGGTACTGTCCGAACCGACAGGCTGCCTAATAATAAGTTACCAAATCCTAAATCTTTCATGAAGAAATCTGTATCTAGGGGATCTTTTGAAGAACAAATGACAACTTATGATGGCACTGATGTTTCAGTAACTATGTGGAAAGATAACAAAATTGTTACATTGTTATCGACCTATGTGGGAGCGGAACCACTTCAAAAAATAAATAGATATGACAAATCTAAAAAAGAAAAAATTGAACTTGACTGCCCACAGATAGTCAAAGACTACAACTCCCACATGGGTGGCGTAGATCTCCTGGACAGTTATATAGGAAGATACCACGTATCCATAAAAAGCAGAAAGTGGTATATGCGATTGTTCCATCATTTGTTGGACGTAGCCATGATAAATTCATGGTTAGCTTACAAGAAACTTATGTCACAAAAACCTGGATTTAGTGGAAAGCTGTGTAACTTGGGTACCTTTCGTCTAGAAGTAGCTGAAACCCTATGCCTTTTGGGAAAAAAAAATGTAATAAAAAGAGGTAGACCAAGTTCTGCTTTAGAACAGGAAATTTAGGCGAAAAGGAAGAAAGGTGTTTCCCAGGTTGCACCAGTAAAAGATGTTCGACTAGATCAAGTAGCCCACTGGCCAGTTTTTTGTGACAAGAGTAACAGGTGCAAAATGCCTAAGTGTACTGGTTTTACCCAAACCATATGTGAAAAATGTAATGTGTCACTTTGTTACAATAAAAGAAACAATTGTTTTAAAGAATATCACAATAAATAAATTAAACACAAAATCTGATTGTTCTTCATTTGGAGTAAAATCATACTACATACATACCTACTTACATACATACACTTTTACTAGGAGTGCATAATGTAGGCTGCATCCTACAGAGACAAAATGAAGAATTGAATGGACTGAACCTTCCCAAATATTTTTTTTATTATTTTTCTAGTAATTCCCATACCTTGAGGTATCACGTACATATTTTTTAACTATAATTAAAAAATCATGCATTTAAGGGTTAAGATTGAAAATGTATTCATTCCGTGTGCAGCGATCGAACCGATCAGTTCGGTACAAATAAAAGTGTTCAACTTTTTAAAAATGTTTTTCATTTAGTGAAAAATATAATTTACTATTTAGGTAAAGTGGTCAAGTCAACTATTTTTTTTTCAAGAACTTTGAATATTTGTTTAACTTCTCCTTTCTATATTTTTTTGAGATTTTTTTTCCCAATAAAAACTCGAATTCTAAATTAATATTTTGCCCGCGTTTTAATCCTTGTCATGATAATATTAATATAATATTAACAATTTAAACTAATAATTTAAAAACACACTGTTTATTTGTATTCATATTTCGCTTAAACTCCATATGGTCTCCTATTGACTATCTATGCAGCTTACGAATAAGAAAAAAAAGTAAGACGAGCGATATGTATGTAAGTTTCCGAGAAGCTTATAGCGGATTAGAATTCATACTGACTTAAAACTTTGAGCGAGAAGGACGTATTGAAAAAAGTGAGTATTTTTTTGAGTTTACCTTTTCGAAGTAGTCGCCGACGTAAATTCACGACCCAAGTCACTCACCTGATCCTGCGCAATAAAAAAAAACTCAAATTAAGCGCTTCGGAAATTCAAAAAGTGATATCAAATGAAATTGGTAAAGAATGCAACCCTGAGACAATTCGCCGTATGGTTATCACGGTCGAGCTATAAGGATGAAATCCTTCATTAAGAAGGCGAATCGCCCAAGAAGACTTCAATTTGCAAAACACCATCTTAAATACGTTTCAGCTTTTTGGAATACCATGGTTCTGATCGACTGGGAAAAGTTTGGAGAAAAGCAAACAAGGAGCTAGATCCGGAAAATATGGTTGGTACTGTCAAACACGTCGGTGGATCAGCCATGGCCTGGGGGTGCATGGCGTTTTCTAGGGTCTTCATTGACGAAACTGTGGGCCGATATATTTATATAAACATTCTAAAGAGGAAGAGAAGTTATGCTAAGAGGGATCATTTATCTTCCAGCAAAATAACGACCACTGGCTCTTGGTTAAGGAATAGTTGCTTTTCAACGTTCCGAAAAAAATTACAAACACCGCCCCAGTCGTCTGATTTGAATGCTATTGAGCATATATGGGAACACCTAAAGCGAAAAAATTAAGTATGACATTAAGGGGGGAACCTCCTTTGCAGGGTCAAAAAAATCGTTTTTTTGGAAATATTTTTTATTCGATTGTATAACTATTCAAGAATGTTCCTTTAAAATTTCAAGTCGATATCTGCAGTATTTACGAAGTTATGCGAGTTTCAACCGGACGAGCCGGAAGGCGCGTTCGAACGCGTTAGCTGCCGCCGGCCGGCCCTTCTATACCTGCGTTACGGGTGCGAGTTTACAGCTTGAATTCGAACAGTCTATTGATGGCATTCCATTTGCCTTTTTTTCCCTTTTTTTGACGTACGTTTCAGTTCGTTTTCGTCTCTTGTCGAGTTAACACGTTTGTGCACACAACATGGCTTCGTATCCGAGAGCAAAACACGGGGACTGTAAGCGCTCATCGAGGCCTCGAAAAAAGAAATCTCCTTGGTTTAAAAAAGAAGAAACCGAATCAAGCGAAGAGGATGCAGGCAATACGAGTGCTTCTAATAAAAAATTAAAATGCGAAAATATTTTCCAAGCAGAAGTGAATAGAGCGCATGCATTTAAAGTGATAGAGTTTTTAAGCGTTTTTCAAACGCTCGCGCAACTTCTTATTTGTCGAAAGTGCCACAAGAACGTCGAATTTAGAGAATCGGGAATTCGTGGTTTCGGGTTTAAGATAGTTGTTCTGTGCTCATGTGGCTCTACGCAAATTAATTCTGGACCTCTTATAAATACCGGTTATGAAATTAACAGACGAATTGTTTTAATTATGAGACTTTTAGGCATCAATCCCACAACACCCACCAACGGGGAGGCCGATCAAGGTTGACCCAAACAACCCAATCTCACCCAACAACCCAACCAACCGACGGCGGTAAGCCAAAACGACCCCCAAGGCTCCGCAGAAACAATCGACGGGCAAGGAGTACGATTGTGAACACGAAATCTTAAAATCTCACCACAACTAAAAGCCTTTCTGTGTGTCCGTCCACCTCCCAAACACAAAAACACCCACTCACCCCTTCTTTCACACACAGGAACACAGTACAATGCCGAGTCAATTGGGAGAACAAGAACCAATCACCCTCTCGTTCGACGAAGAGGACATCGACCACTCCTAACCTACCCAACGGGACCGGGCGGCATCGAGATTCGCGACGGAGACTACCGCCGGCTAGAGGAAGGGAGGTTCCTGAACGACACAATTGTGGACCTCTACTTCCAGTGGGTCCTACGAGAGGTAGCGGACCCAGAACAACGGAAGAAGTGGCACATATTCGGCTCCCACTTTGTCCCTCAACTCCTCAGCGGAAGGGATGCACTGCAGGGATACGAGCGAGTCATACGGTGGGCCAAGAATGCCAACATTTTCGAGAAGGAGTTCATCGCGATACCCGCCAGCCTCCAAAATCACTGGTATTTTCTCATCATCTGCCCCCGAGGACTGGGAGCCGAACAACCAGGATGTGGAACCGAGGAGACCCGGGGAACAAAACAACCGACCATCATCCAGGTGGAGTCGCTAGCGTTACGGCCGAAAGAGGACGTCGCCAGAGCCCTGCGGCAGTATTTGACTCTGGAATATCAGCGAGTCTACCGCCAAATACGGGTCTTCACCAAAACCACCATCCCACTACAGACATTAGAAGTACCGCGTCAACGAAACACCTACGACTGCGGCATCCACCTCCTGCATTATGCCGAGTGCATGGTAACAAGTCCCCTACTGAACGTGGAAGGTTCCATCAGGCCGGGCTTTAAGTATTTTCGGGACGGTTGTCTAAAATCGTCGCCTTGCCGGCATCACATCGTCCGATAGCGCCGTTATCTTTTGTGCATGCCTCGAACAACATTTCTCGGAACCGAGCAGTATTCGGAGAAACAACACAACTGGCGACGGGGATGATCGGCACAAACCACCAAAATACGCGCATACGTGCACACACATGTATGTGCCTGCGAACGTGCCGTGTACAGAGCAGAGCAATGGAGGAATTTCTTCTCTCAGCGACGGAGCGAGCAGCTGGACGAATTTCTTCTCGGGCAACTAACTCACTTCCCTTCTGAGCATCGTGCAGAGCGCATCATATTCGAGCTGTGCATATAGTGTAAAAATAAATACGTAATAAAGAATTGACGACTTTTATTAAGTTTTTTTTTTTCCTTCTTTTCTTTGCGCTGAGCTATCGAACATTTGGTCCTAACCGAGCCACATCGGATGAAGATTAGTGAAGTGCATTGCGCAGTTATTTCGTTTTGTGCAGTCGAAAACCGCGTATTAATCATTTTGAGCATCATAAAGTGCATTATCATAGTCATTTTGAGCATCATAAAGTGCATCGTCATAATCATTTTGTGCATCATAAAGTTTTACAAGCAGTGCGCTGAAACATAAAGACATTTGTGCCGTTAGTGCCGAAGTGCATAGACCGTTTGAAGATAAAGGAACTATAGAGCAACAGAGCAATAATTCCATACGCAGTTGTGGTGATTTCTGAAGGGTCGACCTGAATTGCTACAAGTGCGTACGGTCTTACGGGGATTAAGAGTGCTAGAGCTGAAACGGCCATGGGTGATACAGTGCGTTTTGACAAGGCAAGTGAATCTTTGTTGAGCGTCAAGTTGTCGGCTGCTAAAAGTGCATATGAGAGGCTAATGGAGGAGCATTTATCATTAGTTGCAAGTGCTGCAGATAAAGCTGAGCTTGAGATTCATGAGGAGTATTTGGGTGCGATAGAAGAAACGTTTCATGCTACCACGGCGAAAATAAGTGAACGAATCAAGGTACTGGAACGCCAGAGCGCCGAAAGTGCAGCTGTTGACACTGTAGCAACGTCGACGCCGAACGTCATTCAGGTTCTGCATGACCGACCCAGCAAAATCATCACGTTCGAGGGCGATATTACAAAGTGGCGCGAATTCCGCGATCAATTCATAACCGAAGTCCATTCTAACCCAGCAATGGCCAACGTGACCAAGATGCGTGAGTTGGTGCAGGCTTTGAGGACAGCCCGCGGGAATAATTGGCAGATGGCGAATCACCGAGGACAATTATGCCGATGCCTGGGCAAAGTTGAACGAGGTGTACGATAACGAGCAAAATATCGTAGACGGACATTTAAACGCGCTACATGCCATCCCGAAGCTTAATGCGGAGACGTCAAGAACGCGCGGAATTCGTGATATGGTGAATGAGGTCAACGTTCACCTTAGTTCACTGCGTGCTCTTGGGATAGACATTACGACTTGGGATCCAATCATAGTCAACATGTTGAGAGCGAGATTGGATCCCGAGACAAACCGTGCTTGGCAGATGAGCAGAGATGATGTGCGTCAGATTGCCACATTGAAAGAATTTCTCTTATTCTTCGAGAGACGAGCGAGCGCAATAGATTCGGCTTTCTTTGATCAGTCATTGAAGGTAGCAGAGAGAGCAAAGGAGAGCAATACCAGAAGTGCAGCTGGATCAAGCAGGCCATGGCAACCACTAAAGTGTCCCTTGTGCAAAGCAACACATCCACTTTATCGCTGTGCAGACTTTTTGGCGCTTTCCATACAGGGCAGGAACACAGAAGTGCGGAAGTGGAAATTGTGTGCGAACTGTTTGAAATCAGGACATGTTGCGCAAAACTGTCCAAGCGGAGCATGCCGAAGGTGCAACAAAAAACACAACAGTGTTCTCTGTGCAGAGCAATACGTGCCTAACACAAACATTGCGGTTGCAGCAGTTCCCCAGCGACAGCAGCCAGTTGCTTCATCATCAAGGGAACAGCCAAGTGCATAGCAGCTGAAGAACAACCTTACTGCTAAGGTAGAAACCAGTCGAGCTACAATATCAACGGGCGATAGGAGCAGGGGGGTCGAAGTGCAGAGCAATCCAGAGCAAACCAGTGCATTACTAGCCACAGCGCGAGTCAAAGTGAGAATTGGAGCAGAGCGAACTATGCTGGTGAGAGCCTTACTTGATAGCGGAAGTCAAATAAACCTCATAACAGAGCGGTGCATTCAGCGATTGGGCATTCCTAAACGTAGGTGCGAATTAAAAGTGAACGGTATTGGAGCCGAGACCAACGTGCGGTTGACGGGCGTCGTCCAAGTCGTCATACAGTCAGACTCTGATCGAAATTTCTTGCTGAGCTGCGAGATGTTCATCATTAAGAAGATATCCTCGTGTCTTCATAGATTAATAACTTCACCGACTGATTGTCACTTTACTCGCGGACTGATTGGTTCATAGGTTAATAACTTCACCGACTGATTGATCTTCTGCCAATCGCCTCGGCCTTTTATAGGGCTAGGCTGGGTGACGATGTGAACGGTGCCTTTCCAGTCGTCGTTGGCATTTCCCCTGTTTACGGGATCTGTCAACGGCGACTGTGGCTGCTGCCGTTGTGTTTGATGTCGTTGACCTCTGTGGTCTTCGGCAAAAATGCAAAAATGGATGATTTTCGTGTGTTTTATGTTTGTTTGATTTTATTATATTTTGTATTTGTTTTGATCGTATTTTGTGTTTAATCCGAGTGTTTTTGTGTTTAATTCGCGTGTTTTGTGTTTGTGGCGGCTGGTGTGTTTGTGGAGAGAGAAAAAAAAAAAGTAAACAACCATATGTGTAGAAGGAAGCAAAAGGTAAACAATCAATATGTAAAGGAAAATTTCCAGTTTTATTTTATCTTTGTTTATTTTAGACAAATTTTCCTTTACAATTTTACTCTTATTTTGTTTATTCTTCTTACACAAGTAAGTTTCGTTTTGGCGTGCTGGTGGAAAAAGAATTCAGAACAAAATTTCGACACTATGGCAAATACACGAGACTCGAATCCTAATTGCGATATTAATGATGGTGATAATAATGAAGAGGAAGTTCTGACCATCTTGCTATCGAAGCGAAACGAGCGAGGAGAGCAGCGTACATGACAGATTATCGTGCTCGAAAAAATGTCAAACCGGTGTTGTACAAGATCAAACTGGTGTCAACAAATCGAAAACATTGCAAAATCCGAACGACTCTAATCCTTCATGCAGCAATGCAGTTCAATCATTCGTAGTTCAAGTGGACGTACATGAACAGCAGTTGATATCACAGTCTTCTGCTATAGCAATTGAAGATCCAAAGCTTACTGAATCTCTCGAGAGATTGCAGCAAAGAAGGATGTTGGCAGCTGCACGCTCACCAAACTATAGATCCCGGAAAAAAAATTGTGCAACTGCACTTACCTCAAACCAATCAAACGAAGACGCTACAGAAATAATATCTGAAACTATGAGAAAAGCTCGAGATCGCAGAAGGATGGATGAAGCAGATGAAATTACAGACCAAATGAGTCAATCAGCCCTGGTGACAGCAAGTCCAGAACCAGTTGAACTAATACCAAACCACCAAGCTGAAGAACACATAACACAACAGCAAAATATTCAACCTACTGTTAGCCCATGCAAAATTCAAAGAAAAGTTTTTAGACAATCATTTTGGAGCTGCATGTAGTGTGGTACGAAAAAAATCTTAAAACTGTACCGAATAATTCGTTTACTATTCTCACAGCTGAGTTTCCTGACATCGATTTAAACACAGCCTTACGTGTCACGCTTCCTTGCGGAAAGAGAGAATTCTGAACTTTTCAACATCACACGGATTTAAATATCCTCCACGGCCACACGATTTACCAGAGCTAGATATGATCACTGAACGATTGGTATCCCCGTGCCTTCCGTTTATGCAAATCAGGAGACTTAGGCATGGACAAGGTCAATATGGGATTTTAGGTCAAGTTGTGGATGTACCAGTTTCAGTTAACAATATGGTTACTTGTCTCCCACGAGAACTCGATGACGACTATTGTATTAATGTTCATATTAAACGCAGAAAAATTCATAAGTCAAGTTACCTGATTGGCTTTGTTAAAAAACGCGTTGTCAAGCAGTGGCTCCAGTTCTTGATAGAGACGCCACTCTATCAATTCTATAACATAAAGATGAACGATTCCTTTTTCGTACCGAACACAGCACCAGCTCATTCCACCGAAGAATTAGGTGAAGTAATCGGTATTGAAGATAGTCTGCACGCTCAACAACAAACGCTTTTATGGAATGAAGATAGATATTTAAGAATAGCTCCAGGAGAACACGAAGTGCCCGTTAGTGTTCTTTTTGATGAACACTGCGAAGAAATGGCGTTTCCTTCAATTTATCTCGGTCAATTTCGTGTCTTTAAGGAAGGACTGACTGTAACGCCATTCATGATGGCAACGAGTGAACTGCGAAGAGCGGATAGACGTGGTGTGATTCCTCAGCACTTGCTATACATGGCAATGAAAGTTTTACGTATCCGAACACGCGATGCAATAACTGTCGCCTTAAAATTCAATGGAAAAAATACAAAACTCACTCGAGCTCAAGTAGAATCAGCAGATTTAATTGGTGGATGTCTTGAAACTAATTTGGCTTTTCTACGATCGATACCAAACTCCACTTATTACTGGGCTCAACGTAAACGCGATCTTTTTGCGATGATTCGTCAGTTTGGAAAACCGACGTTATTTTTTACTTTAAACGCCAATGAAATTGGTTGGCCGAAATTAATGAAGCTATTGTATAAACTCAGAAACAATGGAGCAGATATTGATACGGAAGAACTTGAAAAGATGCATTTCAACTTAAAAGCTACACTCATAAATGAAGATCCTGTCACCTGTGCTATACACTTTAATAAACTTGTGCAAGTTATCATCAGTATACTTCAATGAACGCGTTTCAGTCCGTTTGGTCAACACTGCGTGAAGCACTATTTCAAAAGAATAGAATTTCAACACCGAGGCAGTCCGCATACTCATATACTGTTGTGGCTAAATGAATCTCCAACCGATGCTCTGGGACAGGAAAAGGCACAGGCTGAGGCTTTGATTGACCAACTAGTGTCTATATCTCCTGATGAGGCATCAAGCTTTGCAAAACTTCAACGACATAAACACACGTTTACCTGTTATAAAAATAATTCAACATCTTGTCGTTTCGTAGCGCCATTCTTTGTGTCTCAATCAACTGCAGTTTGGTTTTCACAGTCAAACTACCCGATTGTGTTTTTGTGCGCTCCTCAATTCGAGAATAAGGTTGGAATAAGGATAAGTAAAATAAAAATTACATTGGTTTGTGTGTTTCAAAGAAATCGTGAACAAATTGAACACCTGGTGTGCTCTGCAACGATTTTCACATCAAAAATATAAATATACAAGATATTTTTGCTTTCGAGTATTTCAGAATATATGAATATTCATAATTATGGTAAAAATAGACAGAAATAAGATTCGAATTTACTATGTATAAATGTTGTATATAGTTAATAAAATCGATGAAATATGACTAAATAAATCTAAATCTTGTTCCCTAATAATCATTTATCAGTATACAAACGTTTATGAATATTTCTGGCTATGTGTTTACAGAGAAAAATACTTTTTTTTATGTATGTTCTATATATTTCTTTGACTTTTATTATTTGGTAATATTACAATTCAAGTTGGTTGTAATACAATTGAATCCCACATATAACGCTAAATAAAGAATTTTACTGCGTAAATATCGACAATATATTTTCATTAATCAAATATTATTGGTAATTTCTTCACATATATTCACCTTTTGACTTATGCATGTTCTATGAACACATGCGTGGTGAGATATTTTCCAATAGAAAACATCAAAATCAAATTGGCGGGCAGTCATTCATAATTATTGTGAAATTATATATTATAAATAAGAAAAGAGGAAAAGAAACATGAGAACTTGTGTATTAGGCTGCAATGAGTGGATGCATCTCTTCAGACCATGCAGCGATGAAATGTAAGTATCTTCAATCCTAATTTTGATTATTTGTTTTGTTGATAAAACAACCCCCTTATGACCTATCCACTTTATATATGTATATTGACGCCGATGACCGGGGTTCAAATCCCGCAACAGCTTAGTCATCGAAATCGTATTACGCGGCGTTTCTCCTCAGTGGGGTTCTGACAAAACCCCCTGTAGTATAACTTGTCTAGTAAAACCTTCTCGAATATGTATATATACATATATATATTCCTTAAAAAGTCAACGCTTATCTTGAAATCGAAAACGGAAATATATATGTATATCAAAGGGTCATCCAATAAAAGGTGTTATTTTATTAACAATGGGAAACTTTTTTTTTCCTGAAAATCAGTGATATTTTAATTTAATTCAAAAAAGAAACCCTGACGCTAGTAACGAGGTACAACATCTCCTTCAGTTTTCATTCTATATATACATATATATAGTCTACAATACGGTCTATCTGTAGCTATACTACAAATATACTCTACCCTGTCTAGGCGTGAAAAATGGCGCAGCGCACTTGGCTTGGACGTGCTAAGTTACAACAGCAGGATTTGCGAAAAGCATTTTACGGAAAATTCGTTCCGGAATTCGCGTAAAGCAAGGTTATTGCAGTATGCAATTCCTTCTATAGGTGGCAAGATTGCTGATAAGAGCCCTGTCGCTATAGAAGGAGAAAGGCACGCAATCAACCAAGAAGAGGCCTTCGCCACGAGGCCAACAACACGAAATCAATGTGTACAAACGGGTAATTGTTTGCGTAATTTTACACCAAAAAAAAATAAACTGAAAAGTAAATTAAATGATGCTAAAGAAAAAATCGTAAAGCTGGAAAATGAACTCCGCGAGGTAGATAATCTTCTTAAAGAAAAAGATGCTATTATTGTTTTCTTAGACAATCAACTGCAAAGGACTCATCTCGAGTTCCAAAATTTTAGAGAAATTTGCCATAGGAGCAATACCGAGGTTTTGTCGAAAGACATGAACATTTTAGTTTCTAATGTAAAAAACAATTTTGGAAAAAATGTTAAGGGAAACCGGTTTTCAAAGGAGTTGAAAATGTTCGCACTTTCAGTGTACTTTACTTCTCCTGTTACATACAGGCTATTACGGCCATCATTAAATCTCCCATCTACTAATACACTACGCAATTTCATTTCCCATTGGCCCAAGACACCAGGCAAGATTGAAATAAGTGTAAAAAGCTTAGAATTAAAAACCAGTCAGCTACCCGATATTTTTAAATATTGTTCAATTTCAGCTGATGAGATGTCTATTAAGTCGCACCTCGAGTATTGTAGGAAAGCAGATTACATAACAGGTTTTGAAGATTTCGGTTTGGACGAATACCGATCAAAATGGCCGGCTCGGAATGTTGTGGTGCTTTTAGTACAAGGCATTTTTAAGAAATGGAAGCATCCCCTTGTATACTATTATTTAAGAACAAACTGTCCACCCTTTCTTTTAAAAAAAAAAATATTTGAAGCCATTCGTGCTTTAAAAAAGAGTGGGCTTCATCCCATTCAATTTGTTTCCGACCAAGGTAGCAATTTTCGAGGTCTATCGCGTCTATTAGGAGTTAGTATCGATAGGCCTTTTTTCGAAGTAGATAGTCAAAAAGTTTTCTTTTTTTTTGATTCCCCGCACCTGCTCAAAAGCACGAGAAACTGCCTGTTAAAAAATGATATTGTTTTTAAAAATCCCTCAGGTTTTCAACGGGCCACCTGGAAAGATATTTTAGAGCTATATAGAGTAGATTCACAAAACAATATCCGGCTTACGCCGAAATTAACAGACTGACATATTAATCCTAATACCTTCCAGAAGATGAAGGTAAAATATGCAGCTCAAATTTTGAGCAATACTGTTGCTTCAGGGCTCTTAACATACGCTAGTTCCGGTCTTGGACCATCCACAATTTTCGGCACCGCCGAGCTAGTTTCATTTTTCAATAATTTATTTGATGTTTTCAATTCGTCCGCTTCCACTGATAGTGTAGGATACAGATCAGCTTTTAGGGGAAATGAAATGCAGGGCAAATTTTTACAAGAAGCCCAGCATTTTTTAAAATCACTACAAATATTAGATAATAATAGCAATATAACTAGTCATTTTTTTTTCATAAAAGGTTGGCTGCTAAATATTTCATCGCTCCGTAGCCTCTGGGATGTCTTGTCCAGATGTGGGTTTGAAAAAATTCTTACTAGACATCTAAATCAAGATAGCTTAGAGCATTTTTTTGGAACAATAAGAAGCAGTAACGGAAACAACGTAAGAACAACACCCCAACAGTTCGTGTCGTCTTTTCAAAAACTTTGGGGATTGCAATACTTAAAAATTGTTCAAAACGGTAATTGTGACGACGTGCAGGCGGAGCAATTAAATTGTATGATAAATCATCCGTTGGTTAGGAGCGTCGACTGGATAAGTGTTAATTTGGAGCAAGGGCATACGAGCACCTTCATTACCAATCTTCCCACAGATGTAGACATAACTGCCTTTTTAAAAGAAAAGTTTTGTCTATGTGTGTGGTTGGCTTTTACGAAAGTGTTCTCAAAGCCACTGTTGCACATTAGCTTTGCCGTATCTAATCGATGCAGAACCTTCGACCAGTACGATTTTCACTCAATTCAAAGAATATGAGAATTGCAATTTACTTGTACCGCCTCCACAGTTCGTTGAATATATCCGCGACATTGATAATCAATTTTGTGATGTTTTCGAAAGTTGTTGTAGTAAAAAGTATTTATTAAAACATATCTTTAATTTAATAAAACCTAAATTCAGTTACGTATGTTGTGAAAATTTGCCCGAGCATTTCATTATTAAATATTTTTTAAGAATCCGAATATATTTCATTTTAAAATTTTGGAACCGTGATTTGGCCGATCCGAACTGTAGAAATAAAATTCTTTGCGTGTCACACCTGTAGTGTTATGCTATCAACTTCACAATTTCTTTAGCACATATTTAATTCAAACACTATTTATATTTATGTACATTTATTTTTGCACATAAATTCTTTGCAATATTTACACTATTTATACAATGTACACTAATAATATTTTTCCTAGGCGGGTGCAATATGTCTATTGGGGAAACCTCTGGTCGTGTGTTTCGAGTTCAGCATAGGGCGATTGCACTGGTTCGTGTGTCGAACAATTTACATTTGCGCAATGGAATTCGGTTTCGGAATAATTTCCATTAGTGCGTGTGTAATCGTTTCGTGTACCGAAGATTTTACATTGAGTCGGGTGTTTCGGTTTAGTATAGGGCGATTGCACGGGTTCGTGTGTTTAGTGGTTACATTTGTTCGAGTCGAGTTGGCATTGGCGATAATAGCATTGGTTCGTGTGTAGCGGCGGTTGAAATCGTAGCGTCGGTTGGTTTTTGCAGCGACGGCTGAAATCCCTTGGCCTGTGTGTGTGTGCTCTGATTGACTCCACGGGTGCGTGTGTAGTACAATATAAATTGGTTCGTGTGTGAGTGTGTCATCTGGTGGCTCATAGCGACAACACGGAGTGCGTGTGTACCTGATAGTACATTGTGCTTTGGTGCGTGTATTGGGTGGAACACCTGGTGCCGTATACCCATACTAGGCGCATCGGTTCGGTTCGTGTTTGTGGTGTTACTTCGGCATCTGGTTTCGGTTGTCGGACTGGGTGAGCGTATCATTATATTTATTACACATAATTATATACAATTGTATTATTATTATATAGTAGTATATTATTAGTTATTATTGTGCCCTGGGTGTCGGTTTTAAAAATGGCGTTTAAACATCCACTACTCCATCCCAAATTGAATTTTTCAATATTTTCTTCTTTCGGTGATTTAGTGTCGACCAACGAAAAAAGCATTACTTTTTTCGAAGAAATTGGTTTAACACGTTCACGGACAGAGCGGCATATGCCGCTGAATTTTGTGGTTTTTGCAGGGACAAAGCGGCATATCCCGTCCAAGTTTGCTATCCTCTAAAACACAAAGCGGCAAATGCCGTCTAGTTTTCCATTTAATTCTGTATACAATGAAACCTTGTGTCCCAGTAGAATCCAAAATAATTTGTGAATTGTCCCAGCAAGCTTAACATCTGCAGATTATATCAGTTCGAATCAGTCAGTGTTTTAGTGCGCAAGTTACGGCGGCTACCTCTATTCCCGTCGCCCCCTAACCAACCAATAAGGATACATCCGGTCCGGAGTGGACCGAGTATCTACCATAAGTTGTTTTATTGTATGCCCTCATTATGTTTTATCTGGATTTCCCTAATCCTTAGCCGGCACTTTCCTATTGTAATAAAATTTACAACCGGAAAGGACAAAAAGGATATTGGGAATTTTCCATCATAAAACATCGGACGCTCACTTCTTGTATCTTTTTGTATATTTAAGCAATAGTTTAAGAGAAGAAAAGGCAGTCTGTTGTAGATTTTCTTTGGAACGACAAGTTCACGACCTATCTCCAAGTGTTCCGAATTTTAAAATAAATAAATTATAACGTTTGTACAAGGCTCGTTTTTTTTAAATACTTATAACTCGCATCTTTCGAATTTTGGAATTTTCTAAGAAGCAAACGTATAAGTTATGGATCCGGGTGAAGAAGCTAGGGTTTTAAGATTAATGGACGAAATAAGTACTGATGAATCCGAATTTGGTGATGACTTTGATAGCGATGATGATGATGGAGATCCGAATTATGAAGGATCTTCCGAACAAGAATCTTCTGACAGTGAACCTGATACGTTTTTACAAGTTAACGACGACGCAGAAGAAATATTGCAAGAGGATCTTAAAGAAGTTCATGGCACAGAAGATACAGGTAATGTGTCAGACGACCAATGGTATGACGTTATTGAAGATATTCCTGATTTTGAATTTGATCAAACGCAAAGTGGCCTAAAAATAGATTTTGGCGATAATCCTCCAACGGCTAGAGAATGTTTCAGTAAGTTATGGGACGAAGAAATAATGAGTATGATTCTTGACTCAATGAACAGTTATGCTCTTCAGTTGTCAAACTCTGGTCGGCCAGCAAGAAAATTCAGCAGATACTCTAGTGTTAAGACATTTTCTATGCAGGAGCTGGAACAATTCCTTGGAATAAGTATTTTACAAGGTCAGACAAAATATCCGTCAATAAGAAAAATATTTTCCATGGATCCACTGTACTATGCTCCAGTTTTTCACCATACATTATCCGGGAGGAGGTATGAAGAAATGCTAAGATGTTTTAGTTGTCTTTATGCACAAGAAACGAACCAGTCCGACAAGTTGGAGAAAGTCACTCCATTGCTGAACAAATTGCTCGTCAATTTCAGAAACGCATATTATCCTCAAGAACAGCTGTCTTTAGATGAGTCTTTGCTTTTGTTTCGAGGACGTCTTAGCTTTCGGCAGTACATAAAAGGAAAAAAAGCTAAGTATGGTATTAAATTCTATACCCTCTGTACTCCTGGGGGATATGTGCTAAATTCGACCATATACAAAGGTAAAACTATCGTTACTGAGGGCAGGTCAAAGCTTGAAGCACTTGTTTTCGGTCTTATGGAGCCGTATTTAGACCGTGGACATCACCTGTTCATGGACAATTTTTACAACAGCGTAGATCTGGCGAAGAAACTGCTCACGAAAAAAACACACTGCACAGGCACCTTACGAAGCAACAGGTGCGGGAATCCGAAAAAAATTACAAGCAAGAAACTGAAAAAAGGTGAGCATGTATGGAGCAGGAGCAATAAGGTGTATGTATCGAAATGGAAGGATAAAAGGGATGTTCTTTGCCTCACAACAAAATATCATCCTAAAATGGTAAGTGTTGCCAATAAATTCGGACAAGTTAAGCAAAAACCGGACGAAATTGCCAAATACAATGAGTTTATGTCTGGCATAGACAGAAGTGACCAAATGGTAAACTATTATTCATCACCTCGAAAAAGCATCAGATGGTATAAGAAGGTTATCTTTCACCTGTTAGACGTGGCTATTTGGAATTCTTTTTTCATAATGAAAATGTTTAAAAACAAAACCACTTTACTTGAATTTAGAAATGAATTGATAAAAGATTTTCTTTCTATATCGCAAGACTTGCGAGATGGAAGGCAACTTGTTAAAACGGGGGTAAAATATGGTGGAAAAAGAAAGAAAATGGAAGATGATAATCCTCAAGTCCTAACAGGGAACGAGCAACACTATCCGGACAATATTCCGAATCCCAAGGATCCTACAAAGACATATCACATGAGATGCCGACAGTGCTTGAAGAACAAAATCAGGAAGGAGACCAAATATTTGTGTAAAACATGTCCCACAAAACCACCCTTGTGTATTGTTCCTTGTTTTGAACTATTTCATTCGCAACAAAATGTTTGAAATGCAATAAATTTATTATGCTTTTTTTATATTATTTGAATTGTTATGTTTTTTTTATGAAGTAATAAATTTTCTTATTTTCTTATTTGAGAATATGATATTTGCAATATCACCTTAGCGGCATATCACGCTTTGTCCCAGCATATGAAATATATATGTAAAATTTTGATTAGGTGGGACAGAGCGGCATTTGCCGCCCTTGTTTTTTATTTTTTTAAAACACTTGAATTGTCATGGTGATCATTCCAGTTATTATTTCGTTCATTTAGCTCAATTGGTTCATAAGTTACGGTGGGTGTACTTTTCAATCACCGTCTTAAATGTCAACTGTCCGCGAACGTGTTAATACCAAATAAAAATTCAACTCCCCCATTGTGTTGCAACATTCTTATGAAAGTCGAAAAAAATAATAGTTGTAAGTTTAATTGGAGGTGGCGTTGTGCACAAAAAAACTTCTAAAAAAAAAGGTGACAAAAACTGTTATAATACAATAAACCCATCCATCGGCACATTTTTCCATGGGCCTCATTGTCGACTTGAAATTCGCGAAGTGCTAGCTATTATTATTTCTTTTGTAATGAAAATACCTGTGAATACGGTTTTTCAGGTAAATAAATAAAATCTGAAAATTAGGGATTTTTTAATTGTTATTATTGTGTTTTTTTTATTTTAAAATTAGCATTTAATCACTTGGCGCCATCAGGACCAAAAATATACTTTAAGTAAATCTACCATAATAGACTATTTCAACTATTGTCGCGAGATAGCCGAAGTGATAACTTCTCACGTTGAGGTAGACATTGGCGGCGAAGGCAAGACGGTACAAATTGATGAAACCTTTCTCACAAAAAGGAAATACCATAGGGGTCGAGTTACAGAACAGATGACCTACGTAGTGTTGGGACTATTCTGCAAGGAAGACAAGGTCGGGCGCTTTTTTAAAGTAAATTCGAAATGCAAGCGAGATTTGTGGCCTTTCATCCACAAGTACGTAAACCACAACACCAGTCGCATTTGTACCGACAGTGCACGCCAGTACATAGGAGTTGAAAGAATGTTTACTGCTTCAACAATCCATGCAGTGACGAACCACAGCATAGGGAATATGTTGATAAAACCGATGTGACCAACACAATAAACGATCTTGAAAACCAAAACAAGCTTCTTAAAAAAAACATTATATGTCGCAAAACAACAGACCATATTCACCAATACATGGCACTATTTTTCTATCGAAAATACTGCCTAGAAAGGAAATAATATAAGGATGACTTGGGTTCGCAAATAATGGAGTTTTTATTAGATATAAAAAAAGTTTACCCTTGTTATACCGATGGTGATATAAGTGAGGGTTTACAATTAAAAGACATCGATCCTCCCACCCTTCAGAGCGAAAATTTAGAAAGTGTTTTACCGCCAAAACATCCTCGGCTTCTCACCATAAACGAGGAACTCAACGAACTCGACAGTAATAGTACGGACGATGACTTTATTGACGAGACTTACACACCTTTTTAATACATTTTGACCTTTTTTAACTAACTATGACTGACTAACTCCTGACTAACTGACAAAATGACTGACCCAGACGCGGAATGCCTTCCAATTCTACCTCCTGGTGCATTCTGTGTAACGCTAAATGAATTGCTGTACTGAACTAACAAAGATACATTATGTCTATTAACATTAATCCTTAAAATGGAATCACCGTCACCAAAATCAAATAAAGTAGTTTTGGTAATTTTCGATTTTCTCAAAAACTAGAAGACATAGAACCATGCGGTTTTTTGTGTTCGATTAAGAACTGATATTTACATGGAACACATATAAGCTAATTTACAATTTCATTTCACAATTTTGAGAGCAATCAGTCTAAACTTTTATTTTTCAGGTTTTTTATCAAAATTTGGACTTTAAATGCGAATTTCTCAAAAACCATTGACATGAGTAATTTAATTTAAATGCAGGATTATAGAACAAACTTCTGGCTTTCAAATGCAGTATAGCACTTTATTGTAAGTGTTGCCGTCGTTTTTAATTTTTTTTTTTTTTCAATTTAAACCATTTTTTCTAAAAGTCCCTCTACCTCCTAAACGGGGGGAGATGGACCCCCCCTGCCATAGTAAAAAGTGCTTGTTTTTGACCCCTCTACAAGATCCCGTTATCAAATCTTGGCGGCCAAGTTATCGTACTCTCCCCCATCCGACTATACTTCCCCTGTCGGTGGGTGGCTTGCGGGAGGTGGTTGCCCTGGCTTCGGCAATTGTGCCTCCCCCTAAGCCCCTTCCGCACATGAGGTTGGCCCTTTCCAAGGGAAAGGCCAACAAGCCGGCGCCATCGGTGCCTGCTACCTCGTCCGCGGTAGTGCCGGTGCAGAGGGTATCTGCCCCCAAGCCTGGCACACTGCCGAATGACGGCTTGAGCCTCCACGGTGTCAGCAGCCAATGTGCTGAAATTAAGGCGGCCGTTGTAGGCCTCATTTTGGAGTGCCCGGATTTTGGCGGCCGCATTGCGGAGCTGGCCGGGCGCTATGAGGCGCTTATTCTGGGACTATCCGGAACAAACGAGCGTCTGCGTGGGCGTCTGGAGGCGGGTTCCAATGGGGCCGCGGCTTCCACCCATGCTGCTCCCGGCGTGGCAAAGATGCCCAACGGGCTACGAAGGGGCATAGACGCCTGTGGTTGTGCGCGGTAAGCAGCACGAGACCACAAAAGAGATTGAGAAAAGGGTCGTTGAGGAACTCGTTCCTGCCATAGGGATCAGAATGCACACTCTGCGACCCGGCAAAAAGGGTAGCGTGCTCATCAGCATGCCCTCGGTTGCCGAGAGGGATGCTCTTGCTGGGCATGTGAAACTTGGGGAGGTCGGCCTGACGGCTGAATCCGCCAAGAAAGGGGTTGTAGTCCAAAGGGTAGAGAAGTTGATGCTGAGCATGAACTTTCCAGTGTACGCTGCGGCAGTTGCCAGGGCTTCGGCCAGGCATTAGGTTGATTTCGCTTTAGTATGAAGTTCTTTCAGCAGAACTGTCAGGGCGCTTATTCTGTTACGGTCGATTTAGGCGTGCAAATTAGAAGCAAATGCTGTTTCCTCCGCGTCGTTTAGCAAGATGTCCGGACTTACGTCCGAGCATCGCAGCAGTCAGCGGGGGGAGCAGCTAAGCGACTGGGTGACGGCCAAAGGCGTCTTCATCCTGAACGAACCGAGTGATGTATTCACCTTCGAGGTTGTTGGAGGTGGCAGGAGTGACATCGACGTCACTCTTGCCAATGAGGCGGCAGTTAGGGCGTTTAGTTCGAACTGGAAGGTCAGGGCTGGAGTTAGCGACCATAGTCTTATCCAAGTGATAATTGACGGGGAGCGAAGCCCCACCCCGAGTCTGAATGTGAAGAGATGGTGCACGCGAGGTTCTGATTGGAATTCATACGGTGCTCATATTAATGCGGCGATCACATCTGTGTCGCTTCAGGAATATGAGTGCCTTGGTTCTGATCAGAAGGTTGCGCACCTCACTGAATGCGCGTGCAGTGTCAACGATGAGCTCTTTGAGAAGAGTCGAAAGACGAATCGAAAAAGAGTGAAATGGTGGACACACGATCTGAGTGTGAAGCGAAGGGCACTCAGGAAGCTAAGGAAAAAATTCCAAAGTGGCCGAGTGTCCAATGCTGAAAACTTGCCTCAGCTGGGTATGGCCTACAGGCGGTGCCTGGCTGAGTACAAGCGCATGATCGTTGAATCCAAGGAAAATGAATGGAAAAGGTTCATTCAAAGGCATAGGGACGATCCGTGGGGCCAAGTGTACAGGATATGCAGGAATTCTAATAGGGATTCCAGCATAGGCTGTTTTTACATTGGCAGTTCCATAGTTTGCGTTTGGGCAGATAACGTTAGGATCATGTTAGGGGAATTCTTTCCTAGGTCGGACGGTGTCGAGGTCTCCTCGGCGGGGGAACTACCGACGCCACCGCAAGTCAATAGGGAAGAATTAAGCACCGCGGTTTCGCTTCTCCGATCCAAGAGATCGCCTGGTCGTGACGGAATCACCGGAGAGATGGTTAAAACCATCTGGAAGGTGTGCCCCGAATACCTGGTGTCCTTGTATGGGGGATGCGTTAGCGAGGGCTATTTGCCGTCGAGCTGGAAGGAGGCCAAGGTCATTGTTCTTCTGAAGTACCCCGAGAAACCGAGGAGCAATCCGCGGTCCTATCGTGGCATCAGTCTGCTTCCGGTACTTGGTAAAGTGCTGGAAAGGACTATGGTGGAGAGACTCCAGAACATCATGGCCGGCATTTCCCCCTTTCAGTTCGGTTTCTGGAAAGGAAAGAGCGTTGAAGACGCATGGACTTTCGTTAAGTCTCAAGTCAACAACGCGAACAATAGGTCCAAGTATATCTTGGGCGTCTTTATTGATTTTAAAGGCGCCTTTGATTACTTGAGATGGGATAGGGCGCTAGCTAGGCTGCCGGAAAATTAGTCTCTGGAAGAGCTATTTCTCCGGTAGGACAGCCTTTGTTTCTGGTATGAATGAGAATGTTAGTGTGAATGTTGAGCGTGGGTGTCCGCAGGGATCCATTTGCGGTTCATTTATATGGAATCTCATGATCGGTCCTCTGCTAGAAACGCTTAGCATACACTCTAAGTGTTGTGCGTATGCAGACGACCTGCTTATCCTTCTTGAAGCTCAGTCTAGAGCCGAGCTCGAAAGGAAGGCTGAGCGGGTTCTCCTTATCGTTCAAGATTGGGGCATAATCGTTGGAGTGAGTGTGTCCGAGGAAAAGACTGTCTCAATGTTGCTTAAGGGCAACTTGGCAAACAGTCGACATCCGACGGTACGTATGAATGGAGTGAGTATCAGGTACATGTGTGACGGAAGTAAAATATCTTGGTATCACAGTGGGTGAAAGGATGAGGTTCATGCCTCATCTTGTGAATCTGGGTGACCGTATGTGCGGCGTGGTTGAACAGATTAAACGGGTTATTAGGACGGACTGGGGCCTGAGTAGGCGTGCTGTTCGTACCATATACTCCGGTCTCCTGGTTGAGTATTCTATGTTACGCGTATATAAATACGAAAGCAGTATTTCAAATACTTTCGGTACGAGTTACAGTAAAATAAAATAAAAATGTTTGTTGTATATATCATTTCGTTAATTCTAGTTGTTGCAGTAACGTTCGCTGCACCAGCACCAACTGTTCATTTAAATGACAGTAGCTCAAAAAATCTGAAATTTGAAATTCTTCTACCGAGTTCCGATCGTGTACAAATCGATTTATCAGTTGTACTTTTAAAACATCAGAATTATTCAGATTTAAATACAACAACTACAGCTGCAAATACAATCATCACAACTACTTTAGCACCACCACCATCTATTACAACTGATCGTGATTCTACTGCTAAGGAACGTCAATATGTGAATGTAGAAGAGGCTATAGAGGCTTTCAGGCAAGATCCCATACGAAAAGAAATGAATATTGCCGGTTATATTGAGAGTCAACACATATTTTATAGACATTTTAAGTTGGAATTTGATGGAGACAAAGAATTAAAAATACGATGTTCTTACGATAGTAATTTCGAGCGAAAAACCTTGAATATTAAATGTTTTGAGTATCGTGAATACAAATCTGAAAGGATTCTGAGTAATGGAGAGATAGAGCACATAACAAACTATGATACAGATTATAAATCAAATTACGAATTGTTAGATATGAGAAATGCATCACAGACATATCACATGATTATATCTTAACCAAACGGATAAATAAAAAAAAGACTTTTTTTTTAAATTTTAAAACTGATTTTTATTTATTTTGTATTATATAAAAAATTAATTAAAACATTTAAAAATGATAACGATGATGATGAATCATCGTCAGCATTAAAGTGGTCGTGCGTACAATTTTTTTGATGGAATTCAATTTCCACGCTATTCTTCCAGCTCGCACATCCTCAAGTCTTTTAAATCCTTTTCGCTCAGATTGCTGAATCGAGCGGGTAGGAAGACTTTGCACTGATCCAGCTCCAGTAAAACTCGTTCCCCGTATTTTGTTGTGCAGCGTGTTGACTTATTTATTGGAGATTTCGTTTTTAGCTCTAACGTTTTCATTGACTGTAGGGGTTTTTGCTTCCCTAGTCGGTTAAGTTTATTAATAAGAGACATGATAAATTAAAAATTTTTGACTGCTTCGGAATAATGAAATATTATGTCAAGAATGGGTGGGTTTTATACTCGAACATCGTGAGAATTGTAATGTTTAAGAATTTATGATTTTTTTGGTGTTATCAAATTCTTCATGAAAACCATAAGAAAGAATTTATAAACAAAAAAAAATTGATTCTTGTACATTTACCACATTTTCGACATTATCAAGAGTTGTAAAGGAAAATTTAGCTGAAATAAAGAAAACAAATAAACTCAAAATTTTCTTTACATATATGTGTTTGTTTACCTTTCTTTTCCACGCAAGAAAAGGTCCAAAACCCAGCCACCAGGTCACATTTACAAAATAATACACAAGACTCACGGATTAAACACAAAATATGATCCAAACAAATACAAAATATAATAAAATCAAACAAACATAAAACACACGAAAATCATCCATTTTTGGCATATTTTGCATTTTTGCCGAAGACCACAGAGGTCAACGACACCAAACACAACGGCAACAGCCACAGTCGCCGTTGACAGGTCCCGTAAACAGGGGAAATGCCAACGACGACTGGAAAGGCACCGTTCACATCGTCACCCAGCCTAGCCCTATAAAAAGCCGAGGCGATTAGCAGAAGGGCATTCAGTCCGCGAATAGACAATCAGTCCGCAAACAAAGTGACAGTCAGAGAGACCTACAAGGAATAACCAATAGGAGATTACAAGGAATAACCAATAGGAGATTACAAGGAAAGACGGAGTGTCAACTCACTATACGAGGTACGTTCGCAGGGTGAGGTATTCTAATAACGTCATAAGCTATAAGTACACGTAGGATAAGATATTACTATACATAGAGTATAAGAACAAATCTTGTATTATCACGATAATAATCACTCACCGAAAGGAATTATTATTACTATTATTTCAATAATAATAAATCCGCAGAGGAGAATTATCTTCAATTATTACCACATCGGGATAATAATTGGGATAATAATTTCGGCCTCGTCACCAAGGGGAAGGGACGAGCGTACGAGACTAGTTGGAGCGACCGCTCGACGAGTGAAACGGCGAGTAGCATCTAATAGGGTGGACATCGGCTCTCTAATCCGGGTCTTAACTCAAAGAGACCGACTAAGGCCTGTCGGAGTCTACTCCCGAGGTAAGTGTCGTGGGGACTGTTCCGACTTGGGGTTCTCACCCGTCGGGGTTGACCAGACGGCACCGCCGTACTCAAGGGCGCACGTCGATCCCCACTAGGGCCTCGACCGGGTTCTTACCCAGACAGGCTACGTCTCACACTGCTCCCGACTCAACCATCCGTCGGAACTCGGACTCGGGTCCTCACCCACTGAGAAATCGACGGGGTACTGTCTGCAGTACATTTGAGGTGACAAGGCGCGCCTACGACCAAGTGTCCCGAACGGGTCCCAACTCGAAGGGACAGCGTAGCGCGCAGGCCACTAGTACGTCTGCTGGTGTCACAAATAAAAATTTATGTGACAGATCCTGGCCCGGCGAGTATACCCCGGCCCAGAAAGCTCGTTACAGAGTTTGCGGTTTGACTTTGATAGCATCTAACATTATACTTCCATGAAAATCATGAGAATTAATTTTGTTAATGTTGAAATTACTTTTTGACATTCCCTCAGTCTTGTTTGATTTATCATAACATTCAGGAGTGGAGAGAGAAGTTTACTTAAATATTACAATATACAAACAAAACAGAAAAATTAGTGTAGTAAATGATTTCATTAATAATACCACATTTACGATGGTATATAATGCTGAAAAGCTGAAAATTATTGCATTGGAAGAATACTTAATTTATGTAAAACCAGACGACAAGGTGGATGAAATTATAACAACTTTTATCTTGAGAAATTTTGGCGATGTTCCGGTGTCACCAAAGATCGTATATGATAATAATTCATTGGAACTTGTTCCTTAGATGCTGTTAAAAAAAGTGCTTAATACTAATTTAAACATAAAAGCAAATGTTTTATTTTTTAATTTCAAAAAGAAACAACCCATGTCTTATTTTTACCATTGTTTATTTAATAAAAAATATGTTTCATTTTCTGATTATTGTAAGGACATACATAAATGTGAATGTTTCCGAACATCATGGTGAATATCGTGAACATTTAATATCACGTTGTTAAAATTTCATGGATGAAAACAATATGAAAAACAATGAAAATAATATGCAATTATAATATAAACAACAAAAGAAATGCTTTATTTATATTCGCTTATTGTTAAAATTTTTTTCAACAAATAAATATTTTGAAGTGCACAACATTGATTATATGATAAACATTTGTTGGGACTCAGACCCAACAAAACAATTTCAATTATAAAATATTAAGATAAAAACAATCACTCACCCGCGAAACGTCACAAAATTGTAAACACATTGTAAACTAAATGTCAAGTGAAAAAGTACACATACGTGGACTCAGATTTTCGCTCTCTTTTAAACGTTTCGAAGTAATTTTTTTATTGTATTATTATTGGAGTGAAAGGAGAACATATGATTTCTCTTAAAAACACATACCCTTAAATCGTCTCTTATTATTTTGACACATTTTTTCAAAAGTGGGTTACAACGATGTCGCGTCGGAAGGCTTCTCACCTTGGTAAGTTAAAAACTAAAATTAGTAACTCGACTTGTTATTCAAAATTTATTAAAATGTGAAGGGGATGTACTGTTGAATCTGTGAATTGCAAAACTTATCAAGTTAATTTCAGTTTTTAAGAGTTATTTTCATCCAAACAGTGGGTACACATACGTGTACTTTGGGTATTTGAACAAAAAAAGCTTCCACCACCTAATTTTGCTTAGTCCACGTATGTGTATTTTGGATGTTTCGACATATAAAAATGTCAATTATATCACTCAATTCTTTATATCTACACTTCAATTTGTTACCCACAAATTTCAATCTGAATTCGTAGATCTTACCAAAAAGCTCACTGATGCAGAGGTGGAATAATTTTTGAACGACAGTGATGCAGAATTCTCTGATAATGATGATGACTATTTTGAATGCATATTAAATGAAGTATTTGAAGATGATGCTGTACAAAGTCAGGATATCAGCGACATCGAAGAAACTTTGGAGCCATCACTTGAAAATTCAGCAATTCAAATACCGGCTGAGGAGCTTGAAAATGATCCTGAACGACGGAGAAATATGAAATGGCTGAAGAAAGGGTAAAACAAGAACAAAAAATTAGTTGCTCTTTATTAGTTTTGTTCTTGTTACTCTTAGATTTCCGCTCCGAGATATTGATCAAGATCAATTAATAGCCGACGAGAACACACCCGAAGGCATTTTAGATAAATTCTTTCAGTACCTTGGAATATCTTTCTGGGAAGAAACAGCGCACGTGACAAACTGTTCTGCTTTTCAAAAACTTCTGCTTTGCCGAAAGCAAAAGCGGAAATCAAACGGAATCAAACCGATTATGGAAGATCCGACCATTTATTGATCCTGTGCTTAAAAAGTGTTTGACTTTGCCGATTCCATACCACACAGCAGTAGATGAGCAAATGATTCCTTTTTCTGGACGATGCCGCTTTCGTCAGTACATGCCCGCAAAGCCAAATCCATTGGGCTTGAAAAATTTTATTCTTGCAGCCAGCGATGGTTTAGTCTTGAATTTCCATATCTACGCTGGAAAAGGTTCTGTTGGAGAAGCAGATATGAGGGAGTTCGGATTGGGAGCCTCTATAGTAAAGCTTTTGACCAATGTTATAACAGAAAGAGGCTGTGTATACACAGATCGTTTTTTTACAAGTGTCAAGTGTGTCGATGCACTCAAACAGAAGAATATTTATCAAACCGGCACTGTCATGAAGAACCGCATTGGACCAGTAATCAAAAAGTTCAAGGAGGATAGAAAAATGAAAAGAGGTGAGTGGGAAGAATGGATTCGAGATGATGGCGGTGTAACAGCTGTTAAGTGGAAGGACAACAAAGGAGTGCTTCTTCTATCATCATATGTTGGAGCTCAACCCGAAGTGATATGTCAACGGTGGTCCAAGGAACAGGCATGTAGGGTTGTATTACCCCAACCTTCCATTGTTAATATGTACAACCGATACATGGGCGTCGTTGATCTCTGCGGCCGCTACATCTCACTATATCGCTGCTATGTCCGAACTAACAAATGGACCATTAGAGCATTTAACCATTTTGTGGATCTGGTTATTGTTAACTGTTGGATAATGCACAAAAGACAGCAAAATGTAAACGCGGAAAAGAAAATGACACTTTTGGTGTTCAAAGTCTATATTGGAAAAGCTTTAATAGGATTTTCCAGCAAGGCCAAAGAAGTGGTCGTAAGGAATCGGTCGAACATACTATTCAGCTCGAAGTCTGAATCAAGCAAATCACCGGAAACATCTGGGTCTGCAAAAAGAAGAAAAGTGAACCTACCACTTACAGTAGAAGAGCGTTATGATTGTCTTGAGCATTTTCCCCAATTCATAGAAGCAAAAAATGCTTCAAAGTGTCGGGCTCCTGGTTGTTCTTCTCGCACACGTACTATTTGCATAAAATGCAAGTTGTACCTTTGCACAAATGGCAATAATTGTTTTTTGACATACCATAAGAAAAAATAATTCATTTCCTCTTTCTAGTACCTTCATTTTTCGTTATTGTTCGTTGAAGACTGAGCGTGAAATGTATTTATAGTTTAGTTTATGTTTTTTTAAAATTTAATTAAGTATTTTTTCTAAGATTCTGCGTCAACAATTGAATTTTAAAAGTTTACAAAGCTAAAAATAAAAAAATTGTTTTTACTACATATCAAACCGTAGTCCACATATGTGCACCATCTAAAACTAATAGTTAAAAATAAAAAAAATATTTTTTTGTTAACCAAAATCAACTAATTAGCCTATATTTAGCAAGAAACAAAAGAAAGACTGAATTATTTCGATATAGTTTGCGGGCGGGATGGAAGAGGATAAGGAAACAAATAGCATATGTAGCACTCAATCTATCTCAATCTGCCGTCACAACAAAACGATTGATATTAAAACGAGACAGATTGCGTGCATATATAGCATAATAGTGGTTCTCATCCTCGCCCTGGGACATTCGTCACAATCGGCAACATGTTGCAAAAAGAAGGACATTGACCCAGGGCAGTTACATTCGAATTCAAATGATATATAAGGCTACTACCACTTATGGTGGGCTCTCTTTTGTCCTTTGTTGTGCACATAATCAAGTGAAATAAATTGTAGCAGTCGTTTCTATAAATTAACCATTAAAGTCTTTTCTTCTGAGATCGCCTTATCTCAGAACAACATTGTTTAATTACATTAGGGTAGAGACGTTTTAATTCTTTTAAACTTGGACAAGCAATTTCTTCAATATTAAGCACTTCAGCATTTTCACTCTGAAGTAATTCTTTTACCCATTGTGTTTTTTTCGCTCCTTTAACATAAACAATAGCATTTTGTGCAATATTTTCTTTAAGATATTTTTTGACTTCCCGAAATTCTGTGATTCCCCCATTCCAGGTTAACCTTCATCCCATTCTTGTGTAGAAAATAAAGGTCTGCATGAAAACATTCATTTGCTCTCTCTTAATGAGTACTGTACTTCAGTATACTCTATTCATTACAATAATGCAAAAAAGAGTATTCTAAAAATGAGTACCCTAATGGAAAAACAAAAACGGTACAGTTTTGATCACCTGATACCAATATGAGTACTCTGTTTGCTTCGATTCCACTGTTCGGGTATATGAATAATACAAATCAAGTTCATTGCTAACTGTGAGTATTCCACTGAGTACACCGAGTGCATGAAGTGGGTGCAATGATTAATTGCCATCAAGCAGTCGTTCAAACAACAAGTGTTAATGAATTATAAGAAGGCTAATTATTTTTATCGTGAAATGGAAATCAATAACGTAAGTGACATTCATGGACATATTAATATAAGAACATTTGTAGTAAGTACAAAATTATAAATTTAGGATTCAACAAATGATTCCGACGTTCCAATGGTAAGCATTGCTGGTTTATTAAGTAATTCAGTCATAAAAGCAAAACTTGTAAGTGGAGAATTTAAAATAAGCAATAAAAGGGGGAGGAGTAAAGTTTGGGAAATGTTTGGAACAGTGAAATATGAAAATGAAGAGGAAATTCAAAATATAGTTGCATGTATGAATTGTTTCTGTGTATATAAATATAATAGTAAGAGTACTTCAAATTTAGTTAAACATAAGTGCTATATATTAAAACATAATAAAAGTGGAGAAAACGAAAAAATTAATGTGGATATTGAAGATAAAAAAACAAAGTGTACGGGTACTAACGCAATGGACAATAGAAAATTGCCGTCCTTTTCAAATTGTTAAAGACTCTGGTCTAAAAAAATTTGCTGAGTTTCTAGTGTCAATAGGTGTCAAATATGGACAAAACGTGGATATTGAAAACATGTTACCTCATCCGACAACAATTTCACGGAATATTAAAATTTTATATAATAAATTTTTTGAAATTGTTAAATTAGATATAAAAAGCATTACAAATATTGGTTATGGTTTAACATCAGACATTTGGACGGACAATTATCTAAAAACAACGTACCTTTCGTTAACCTTACACTATATCAAGCACGGAAAATTTATAAGTAGACTTTTGGGGCTTAAATCAATGAAGGGTGAATCTTGTACAGGTATTTGTTTCTAATTTTTTGGAAAATTAGCTTTAGTGTTAGAATGAATATTATTTAACTTTTCAGGTCAGAACATCAAGGCTAAAGTCGTTAACCTTTTATCAGAATTTGGATGTGAACTTTGTGAAAAAGCCACAATGGTAACAGACAGGGGTGCAAATATGGTTACGGCCTTTCGCAACGAAAACCATATTTTTTGCATCAATCATCTTCTACATAATGTCGTTGAAAAAGCAATCAAGGCAAATGTACAAATATATGAACTGTGTAATATGTGCACCAGACTAGTTAATTTTTTCAAAAAATCTGGCATCAACTCGACCTTAAAAATTTCACTAAAGAGTTGTATTTGCACACGGTGGAACACTATATATTACTTACTCAATTCCGTAGAAAAAAACTGGGCTGAAATAACGAAAATATTGCAAGAAAAAAATGAATTAATAAGGATCACCAACATTAATTTAAATTATATAAATGAAATAACGAAAATTTTAAAATCTTTCGCGGAAACATCCAAAAAATTAGAAGGAGAGAACTATCCAACGCTTCATTTAACAATTGTTCATATTCATAGATTAAAGAAACAGTGTGTTGTCAATATTGGAGATTTAGAAATAATTCAAAATTTTAAAGTTAAACTAAATCATTATTTAGATTCTATTGTGCTGCACAATTTAACACTTAATCATAAAATTGCACTATTTTTATTTCCACCGGCAAATAAATTAATTCAGTTTACGGAAGACGAAAAAAATGAAGTTAAGTTTAAATGTAAAAAAATTATGCAAGAATATATAAACGACGTTCCTGATCTACAAGAACAAGCCTCGGAATATGACATGTTAAATGAAGAGTTGCACAGTCTTCTATCTGGCGATAAAGATTTGTTTAAAGATTTTATTCAACCGACCGAAGTTTTGGATTCTATCGATAGAATAAACAAAGAAATAGACATTTATGAAAACACAAATGTTGCTTTTCATGAAGATTTTAATATTTTACAATGGTGGCACTTACATCAAGTTCAATTCCCACTACTATTTAAAGTAAGTTGTAAAATATTAAGTGCAACGGCGAGTAGTTCTGCTTCTGAAAGAACTTTTTCAGCAGCTAGACAGCTTATTTCAGAGAAAAGGAGTTTAATTGGTTTCGACCCAGTTTTGATAAACCAAGTTATGTTTCTTCATTCAAACATAAATAAAACAGAGATTTATAACGATCTAGAAAAAAACGTACTTTGAAGAAAAAAATAGTAATAATAAAATGTTGAAATTTTAACATTTTTTCCAGTAATTTTA
This sequence comes from Merodon equestris, assembly GCA_958301585.1. Taxonomy (NCBI): domain Eukaryota; kingdom Metazoa; phylum Arthropoda; class Insecta; order Diptera; family Syrphidae; genus Merodon; species Merodon equestris. Next base: position 27,203,945 of record OY284413.1, read on the forward strand.
ATTTATTTTAACCATCCCATACTTACCTTTCTCCAAGTTACACCATACCCACTCCCCCCCCCCCACGAGCAAATCGCTCTCTGACCATTGTCTAATGTCTATCGTCTTTAATGGCATGTTACGTGAAGCTGTTGTCATTGAATCTCATTCAAATGTGTACATACATGTGTATGTACGCATAAGTGAAATACCAAAATACTCGGTGCAGTGTACTCTAATTTTTTGAGTACTTGTTTTAGAATACTCATTTCTTACGAGTACACTACATGAATAGCTTTGTTGTCAATGGGTGAAATTTTCACATCGTATTTAAATATGAGTTGGTTTATTCATTTTATTTTTCAAGATATGAATGTGGTGAGTAAGATACCTAAAATATATTGAATGCATTGGAAGTAGTTTCAAGTCATTCATTGCAGATGTTTAGTAGAAAACTACACAAAAACTACCTGTTTTCTTATTTTTCTCAAGAACCACTAATTGTTAACTTCCGGAATTCTCGGACTTTATTACAACCCTTATTTTACGACAAAAAAAATCGTATGTCCTCATAATAAAAATGTTTATATTCGGACGATAGTGATTCTGACATTGAAGAGGAAGCGAGTGAATCAAATGAAACAAACGAATCAATTGTTGATGGTGAAAATATGGATCCATTGTTCGTTTCGAAAGACGGTATTGTGTGGCAACCACAACCATTTCAACATCAAGGTGGCAGATTGCGGAATGAAAATGTGATTTCTCTTCATCCTGGAACAACAAGATATGCAAAAGTTCGTGTTGGTGATATCAAAGATGCGTTTTTACTTTTCTTCCCACCACATATTGAAGGTATTATTTTGAAACATTCTAATGCGTATTCACAAGTTAAATACGGTAAGGACCACAAACCAATATGTTGCAAGCATATATTGGTGTTTTGATTTTAGCTGGTGTTTATAGGTAAGTCGTTATTGTATTCTATTTCATTTCAAATGATTTTTGACATACTTATGTTTAGATCGAAAAACGAAACTACAATTGATTTATTTGATGGAGAAAGAGGTCGTCCCGTATTCAGAACAATAATGTCAAAGAAAGCATTTGAATATATGAACCGAGTTATTCGTTTTGATGATGTTATAAGTAGAAGACATCAACGATCTTCAGATAATTGCACCAATTCGTGATGTATTTGATAAATGGTCTAACTTATTGGCAGATTATTACAATCCACATGAATGTGTTACAGTTGACGAGCAATTACTCGGTTTTCGTGGACGATGTAAATTTCGTCAATACATGCCGTCGAAACCAGTAATATATGGACTAAAATTCTGGTTGATGGTATGTTCTCATAACATGTTATGTTTGGAAGATTCAACCATATTTGGGAAAAGCAATTCGTGCCAGCTCGTGTGAAAAAAGACAAAAAAGACAAGGCGAACGTGTTGTTTTGGACCTCGTTGATGGTTTGAAAGGTCACAACATAACAATGGATAACTTCTTTTCTTCGTATGATCTTGGCCAAAAATTGTCGTCAAAAGGCATTACAATGGCACTATGAGAAAAAATAAAAGAAGCATTCCACCAAAGCTTCTTGAATGTAAAAAAAAAGGCCGCTGTATCAATCTACATTTGCATTTACCGAAAACACAGCACTTGAGGAAAAATAAATGCACTGTATTTCAAAGTACAATGCAAACTCTATTGAAATTGGATCTGGTGAAAAAAAATTACCATCGACTATAGAATATTACAATAAAACAAAAGGTTTGTTTATATAAGTTAACGCCGAACACGAGATTTCCACACAACACAACAATCTTGTCATCTTCTTATCTTATCACCGGATACGCCTGCATGCGCAGTGCATTCAAATTGCACCATCTCGTCAACCGAGATACTGGTTTATCTCTCCACCCACGCATCCCATCCAAAGATAATTGTTTCCATACCTAATCCCTCAGTCCTTCACGTGGTCCAGCTGCACCGTAGGTTAAGTTTGGATTAAGTGTATGAGAAGTAGTTTAGTTCTTATTTCGAGTTCAATAAAGACGGACGTTAGTCCTAAGAAAGATTTTAAAAAAGTTAAAATTGTATAAAGTATTTTAATTTATACACTGCACCTTTAAATTTCAAGTTCTCTAACAATTTTTGTTTTTATTCGATATAGGCGGTGTAGATACAGTTGACAAAATGCTACCTTGCTACAGCTTTAAAAGAAAAACCAATAGATGGCCAATGGCTGTATTTGCAAATATGATTCGACATTTCTGCTTTAAATTCATTAATTATTTTCAAAGAAGTGAATCCGAATTGGCAAGCAATACAAAAAACAACAATACGAAGGAATTTTCTACGTGAACTTGGATTTTCACTTGCGAAACCATATATGGCAGCTAGAAGTGGCAAACCAAGATCGGGATCATCGGCATCTTTGCTTGCAACTGTTTCAGGGGAAAGTTCACCAGCACAACCTTTGGAAGACATATCTGCATCATCGTCATCAAATCTACCAGAACGGTCAAGAAGCGGTTCCAGCACAAATAAAAGGCAGAGCAAGATGTCACGTTTGTTATGAAGAAAAGTCCGCCACCAAAAATAATATTGTTATGTGATCACACATTACCCTATTATGTAACCGCATATTAACCGCATTACTGCACTTAACAACAAGTGCCTTTGAATATGCTGAGCATGCAATTATAAGTGCATTTGCCTGATGACCTGACCTACATACGGCAGCACAAGCAGCTAAAGCAAAACAAAAATAAAAACAACGAAATGACAAACGTTTCATATGGGATAAGTAACGCCCATTCAAATAGAACTTACTCCAATTCGCCAAGGCCAAATTCATAACACTGAATGGAATTTGAGTTGAAGCGAAATTGGAAGAAGAAAGGAAGCACCGTAGATTTTAGGATAAGTTAGAATAGTAATAATATATTTTCAATCATTGTCTCTATGTATACACTTAAAAAGTGAATGGACGACTCGGGATATAAAAACCCGAGCAGGCCACAATAAAAATCAGATTTAATTAGACAGCCAAACAAACATCGGCAGTTTTAATTCTCTTGCCTTAAAACGGCAAAACGTAAAATAGGAGTGCCATATAAATAGGCACCCTGTCTGTCCAACGGCGTTCCACGCCGGACACAAAAGTCAAGGTCGACCTTTCTCTCTGGGAAGTTTTTCCTTCACCTCGTTTGAAAAAGTGCCAATACATAACAATATAACATAGCGAAGGGAACATTAATAAATCGATGTAAAGGGTTAAGAGGAAAAAAGATCGGCTGCCCGGCGGTATTGTCAGATGTTGAGGAAAAAGAGCTGGTTGATTCCCTTATAACGGGAAGTGAGTGGGATTTTCCTTTCACTGGAGATAATTTGTTGTTTACAAAGCGGAACATTTATGGGAGTCTTGGATGTTAGGCGGTCCTCCGAAAACAAAATACAACTGGAGCAAGTCAGGTTGGTTTGACGGAACCATTTTTAAGGATTGGTTCGTAAACCATTTTATTCCGAACACAAGGAGATTGAGTGGCCCTGTAGTACTTTCAGGTGACAATTTGACTAGCCACTAAATGTAAAGTGATGTGTAGACGTGAATAGACGTAGTTAACCTCGCTCGGTATTATAGTGCTAAATCTCAGTGTCCTATCGCTAAATTAACTATCAAAGCCGTCCTAAACACTTGCAATCTCTCATCTTACATCCTGTGTTAGTCTAACAACTACCTACTTTCTAAAGATAATCGAGTGAGATTATAATTAAAATAATCTTTCACGGTCAGCCTTTGGTTTTCTGCTAATCTTGGTTCGGACCGCGTACGCACACATAAATAAACAGTACGGTCATGCCAATTACACGTAACTCAGCAAAAGATCCTCCCTCAACCCCGTCTCTGAAATACCCTCCTTCGACTGTGCTAAAACCTTCAGTGAGTGCATCTCCTTCTACAGCCGCTGCAGTAAACTCTACTCTTACTCTAAAAGCTCTAGACGATCGCTTACGTACACAAAGTGCAGAACTTATTGAAGCCGTGACCAAGGAAATAAATAAACTCCGCGATGACTTCGAAGTTAGGCTATCAGAGCTTCAGTCGGCCTGGTCAGCTCAGTTAGAGAATGTAACTTCTACACTAGGCGATGTAACCAAACGCATAGAGCATATTGAAAATAATGCCGATAACAACACCATAAAAGAAGAGCTTGCTACTATTCATTTTCATATCGACGCGCTCCAAAGAAATGAATTGGCTGCCGATGCGGTTCTCTTCGGCGTTCCCTATCTCAGCACGGAAAACCTAAACCAATACATCAACACCCTCTGCGACAGTATCCAGTGTCAAATGCCTGCACTGAAAGAGGTCTTCCGCATCAAGCCCAACAAAAATCAAAATAGCCGCTCACCGCCGCCAATCATATTACAATTCCGCGATCGACGAGAAAGAGACTCTTTGCTGCGAGCTGCAGCTCTATACAGAAAAAAACAACAAAAAGAGCTTTGCCTGTGCGACTTAGGAATTGATTCACCTGCCAGCTGTTGCATCAACGAAAGCCTGACAGAGTACAATCGTGGTATACTACGCTCTGCGGTACAGTTCAAGAAAAAGAAAAAGCTTTTTGCCGTGTATACCAAAGTGGGACGAGTGTACGTTAAATTGAAAAAGGACGGACGAAGCCTAGTAATACAGAATCATGAAACCCTGGAAGCTATCACCGAACGAAGAGAAAATGACATCTCTCTCTATGAAACTTCAGTGTTGCCGTTGTAGCTTTTTGCTGCAGTACTTCATGCTGCTATGCACATTCATACCATTATTTTTTATCATATTTTTATTTTCTTTTATTTCTCATGTCATTCCTGATATCGGTTTACATTGTACTTTTTACTTTATATCCGTTATATCTTACACCTGTATAGCTTCAACGACCATGCATATTATACAATTTGTTTATACTAATAGTACAACTAATTCTCCTACAAAAAATTTAAATTCTACTTACTTGTACAATTATGAATACGGGGAGTCAACCAGATACCAGGGAACCCACACAGATCGGGATCAGCGGATATTTGTATGAGATGATTCGGGTGTTAATGGCACAACACGGAGGACTACACATTTGCCATCTTAATGCTCAAAGCCTCTTCCCCAAAATCGACGAATTTAGACATATCTTTATCAATTCCAAAACTGACGTCATATGTGTTTCAGAAACATGGTTTCATGGCGAAATAGCCAATGAAATTTATAACGTAGAAGGCTTTAACCTTGTTCGATCGGATAGGATCGGCCGCATAGGAGGTGGGGTAGCGGTATATGTACGCAAAACCCTCAAATACAACATCATACTTAGGACAATCACAGACTGCCCCATTGATTACATCTTTCTAAACATTACATTAGGCAATGAACATTTCATGATAGGGGTTGTTTACAGACCAAATAACACCATCGCCTTCGATCCATTATTCAATGTCCTCGATGAGATGGCATGTAGTTACAACAATATTATAATCTGTGGAGATTTTAACTGCAATCTCTTAGACAAACCTCGCTCAATTGGTTTTCTGGACCATATGAATTCACTTGGCCTTACTCCTATTAACACCTCTACTCCCACTCATTTTACATGCACTGCATCCACCTTACTAGATGCAATATTCGTATCGGACAAAAACAAGGCATTGCTTTACAATCAACTTTCGGCACCTGGGTTCTCAAAGCATGACTTGCTTTTTCTAACATACCAAGGCGAAAACTACTATACCAAACCTACCTTCACGTATAGGGACTTTCGTAATATCGACTACTCTCTCCTACGACAGGACGTTGTTAATACAAATTGGCAGCACATTTACCAGCTACATTTAGTCAATGATCAGACTGCTTACCTTCAAGACTGTATCGTCGCACTTTTTAATAAGCATGTACCCTTAAAGTCCAAAAAAGCCAAATTCTCTGCACCCCAGTGGCTAAGCTCGAATATATTGCAGCTTATAAAAAAGCGCGACGATGCTTATAAAACCTGGAAGAAGTACAAAATGTCAGTTTTCCTTAACAAATATCGATCTCTCCGTAATGAGGTAGTGTCTAAAATCAGAAATGCAAAACGCGAGTTTTACTGCAGCAAACTTGGCAGTTGCTCGTCGGGAAAAGAAATATGGCAACAATTAGGGAGCCTTGGTATTGGAAAACAAAAGCCGAAAATTCCTGACAACGTTGACTGTGAGCAATTGAACCGGAACTTCTTAGAGTCATGTAGCGGAAGTTTAGTATCGAATAACGCACCTGCCTTCGATCTATCACCGGAAGGAAATCAAAATTTTCAATTTGAATTTTATGGACTGCGTGAGCGTGATATTGTGGAAGCATTACTATCTATCAAATCCAATGCTATGGGACTCGATGATGTTCATCCTAAATTTGTCAAACTACTACTGCCATATATATTGCCATTCATAACCTATGTCTTTAATAACATCCTAACAACGTCGGTTTTTCCCTCAGCTCTCTAAAAATGACAACAACCAAGTACGTTTGAATATATCGGAGTCTGTAGTAGCAGTTTTGAAAGAACTCCGTTTTGGTAATGGAGAATCACCAGCACGAAAACGTCGTACAAAAGTCAAAACTCAGCCAGGGCTTGGAATTATGATCGAAGATATACATAGATGGATACGATTCTTAATGCTCAGCGAAACTTGGCTACGTAATGATGAGCATATATCCGTTCCAAATTTTGATTGTTGCGTACAGTTTAAAAGGGATAGTCAACGGGCTGGTGGTGTAGCAATATACCAAAAGCAAAACACAGCGCAGGTCACTGCACCACATATGGATATTACGTATCGATAAACACCAAATTTCTCAGTGATGACAAGGGCAGTCGGCGATATTTGTGCAGCTGAATGTGTAATGCCCAACGGTCGGAAGATACTCGTTGTAGTTTTATATATTTCACCTAATCAACGAGTTGCCGAATTTATAAAGTTTCTACACTTTGTTCTTCTACCATACACGTCTGCCGGATCTGTGGAACTCCAAGAAAATTATGATCAAATGCCGATAATACTGGGAGGTGACTTTAATGTAAATTTCGCGACGAATGAGTCTGAACCATTAATTCTATTCTTGAATGAAAAATTAAATTTAAAAATGAATACAAATATAAATATTCCGACTACCAATTCAAAATCAACAATTGATGCGGTATTTACTAGATATTTAAATAATCTGGAATCACAGGTGTGTATATCTTATTTCAGTTATCATCGACCAATAATTTCATGTTTCAAAGGGATTGATAAAGAAAGTGATTAACCCTCTAGCAGGACGGACCGCCTTTTGGCGGGCAACGCTCTAATCCAATTCTTCGTAAATGTATTTTTTTTTTCTCCTTTGGCATGCTACACCGCCTTTTGTTGTGTTTTTCTCTGTACACTGATATAAATTTAACGGTTATTGTACCGTTAGTTTGGCATGTATCGTAAGCTAGACAGAAATTGTCAATGCGAGTCAAAGAAACAATACCCGGTTTACCAAGTGAAAGGTTGAAATATTTTTTAAAAATACTTGTCGTTGTTTGTGGAAGTGGAAAAAATTATTGGTAAGTAGGAAATTGATTATATTTTGTGAATATTAAAGTGGTTTATGTTTTTGCAATAAATAATTGCCCACCACCGGACATTAAGCTACGCAATATACAAGGGCAAACGGGGCGGTACGATCGGCCAAAGGCCATGATCATGTAACCATGCACCCGTTTGCCGATTGTCGTCGTCGACGTCGTCGCAAGACAGTGTTATAATTTTACATGTGCAAATTTTGTGAGTATAAATACTTGTTCTGCGGAATATCTTTTTCATAATGTTCAAGTCAAGCGAGCAGTATACTCAATCATCTACCCAGTATAATTCTGATAGTTCTATTTGTTCGTATAATTACAGTCCTGAGAGTAGCGTTTGCAGTTACAACTATAGTCCTGATAGAAATGCCGAATCCGAGAAGGAAGAACCAGCAACTTGCAAAGGAGACAATAGAAATTGCTCAAGAAGCCAGAGAAGAAACAATTGGGACAGAAGAAGTAATATCATCGGACAACGATTGAATTACGTGTTCGCAACCGTTCCTGATAGAAGAACATCCATTAAGTGGAGAAAATCGGCAGGATCCTATAACGAATCTAGCAGACTTTCGGAAAAAGGTTCTGCTGAAAAGGAAAGCGATGGAAAAACGGGAAATACCGGAGAAGAAACAGAAGTCAATAGAAGAAATAATAGCCGATCAGGACCCCAAGGACAACATGCTCAGTTTTCTGAGCATAATTCTCATCCTATGGTCGTCGGACTTTTTGGTAACAGCAGTCGATATATTGAAGAAAGTCGTGACGAAAGCTATCATAGAGAAGATATACGACCTCAAGAGGAGTATATACGAGATACAGCTCGGGGTTACGAATATCGTAGAAAGACTTCAACGCCAAAAGATAGACTTAAACAATTGTTCGCTGAAGGTAAGAGAATTTGTAAAAAATTATTTAAATTTAATTATATTTACATTTTTTTTCCTAGGATTTCGTCAGAAACCTCTCCGTAAGCGCGTATTACACGACGTTTACGGAGCATTGTCTCCCGTCAGAGGACTGCGAGTGGATAACGGACGAATTCATAGCTGTTTTGGCGGAGGTTTCCTGCTCATCGCCCATCATGACAACTATTTCCGCATCGTGCACGACTGCGCCTACAGCAACTCTAGCTGCCGGTGTGGATTCGGTGAATATATTAGGGAATGCCGGTTCTTCGGAAGGAGATACTCTAGAAGGGTTATTCCCACCTATGAGTTCGACCTCGATCACTGGGTGCATCTCACAGGTTATCTCCAAAAGGGAAGGAGACACATTGTGTACATGGAGCACGCCAGGAGAATGTGGATACCGGGTGGTAAAGCTAGATGTCTTCAACTTCTTGAAGATATCAGGAATGCCGAAGGAACGCTGGTGGAAGGAGGCCACATACAGGACAACTTTCCTGACTTCTTCGGGTGTGGACCCCAAGGAGATGCTAATAACAAAACTACTACAAATGGCGGCCCAGGATCTAAAGAAGATTCCAGGTATCAGAAAAGAGGAAAGGGTGATAAGATCACCCAATTTCTTCTACGGCGGCCAACAGCGCCAGTAACACACATCTTTTCAACATCCATATGGTTAAAGGGTAATTTTAAGTTTTATGATATAAATAGCGTATTTATAAGAAATTGTATAAAAATAATTAATAATTTTTATAACGAACAATCTTTTACGGAATTGTATAAATTTTTTCTATCATGTGAACCACAGCATCTTTTGTTCAATGCTCCCGCTTGGTAATATATCAGAGTACTATTACAACATTGACTTTTCTGTAATAGTTTTAAGTAAACTTTTAGAATTTCAGTTCAATAATAATATTTGTGAAATAAGAAATTTTTTAAAAAATCTATTATGTGTAATTGATAAGAAAATCCCTAAAAAAAATACTAATAGTATACTAATAAAATACTAATACTAATAATAGGGCGCATGAGGAAAGGGACCTCCCGACCAAAACGTAAATTTTACAGGAGAGCGTTTTAAAGTTTCGAAAGTTAATAGTGGTAACATTGAGATCGTAATGTCTCGGATAGGTATTTAGGAAGCTACACTGATGCCGACCGCGACATTAGTAGCTCCGCTAGCGGCGATATCAGTAACTTTAAGTTAAGTTTTATCGGTAAGTTGTTTCACTTTTACAAAGTAATTATTTTCCAATAAATAATAATGAATAATTTCGAAATACTTTTTGATAAGAGTGGTAACTGAATAGTAATGTTCACTCATGTTTATTTTTTACAGTTTAACATGGATAACGACGAATTCGAAGTTGTTAGAAGGCAGTATTTCGCTGACGATGAGAACGGTTATCAATCCAATGATCCTGACGACGACGATGCTTCCGGCGATGAAAATTATAGCTCCGATGGTTTCTTGGATAAGTCCGGACTTGATAAAATTGATAAATCCATTATCGCGAAAATGTACGGTAAAAATGTTGCTCCATGTTGTAACAAACAATGTAACAAATTAATTGAGAAGGAGTTGGCTGTAAACTTCCGTACATCATTCATGAATTTAACGAAATATGATCAAGATTTGATTCTGCTAGGCCAGTTGGCTGCTCATAAAGAGCATACGTCAATGCAGAAAATGTATGATCAAAAATATCCAGTATCAAGTGAGCGACAGTCAGTAGATAAATCGGTTTGCCGTATGTCGTATTATTTTCGTGGTGCTTCGGTCTGCCGTTCATTTTATCAGTTCTTGTATAATGTCGGTTTGAAGAGATTTAAAAACATCGTTGAGCATTTCGTCACATCTGATGGTATTGAACCGAGAGAACACGCTTTGTCCCAGAAGCAATGTAACAAAAATGCCATTACTTCTGATGAGGCTAGCCGTATCGTAACATTTATCAAGAACTTCGCGGAATCTGTGGCTATTACTTTACCTGGAAGATATCCTCACCATTGGAAATATTACCGCATACTTAAAATGCCTTCCAATGAAAATAAAGCCACTGTCTATCGAAAATGGGTATCTCAGTGCCCAAGTGATACTCGAATCGTCAAGTTGAGAACATTCCAAATGATATGGAAGACGTACTGTCCTTACATCGTAACAATGAAAGCGGCGTTTGATTTATGCGATACCTGTGGCGAATTAGCTAAGCAAACGAAGGATACAATTAACGTTGACGACGAAGCAAAAAAAACGAACGAAAAAAAAGGTGTTGCAGCAGTATCGTGATCATTTAGATGCAGCGGCTCGCCAGCGTAATTATTACAACGAATGGAGAGAAAATATCAAAACTGTCGATGAAAGTGATTGCTTATTGATCTCCATAGATTACGCTCAAAACGTAAATTATCCGTCTGGGCCTCAACAAGTAGGGAGTTCGTATTTCAAGTCTCTAAGAAAATGTGCTGTGTTCGGCATTACAAATGAAAAACGAAATGTCCAGCATACTTTCTTAATTGATGAAGCGGATTCAATCGGCAAAGGTCCAAACTCTGTAATTTCGATGGTTGATTACTACATACAACAAGTACACCCTACTAAACGTCTCATCATTTTTGCGGATAATTCAGCAGCTCAGAATAAGAACAACACGATGATCCGATATCTGCAGCATCTCGTCGATTCTAAAAAGTTGGATTACGTCGAATTAAATTTTTTACTCACGGGCCATACTAAATTTTCCCCGGATAGACTTTTTGGACTGTTTAAATCAAAATTTAGTGAAACCAACATCGATTGTTTCGCCGATATTGTGGAAGTTGTACGTGCATCTTCTCCGAATGGATACAACATTCCAGTTCCTATCCGAGAACCCGAATGCGAGCAATACAACGTTGTATGGAAAGATTTCGATGCTTTCTTCGCCGATAAATACTCAACACTGAAAGGAATTTCAACTTATCATCATTTTGAATTCAACTGCCGATCAGCGATTAAGTGTAAACATTTCTGCAATTCCGAGGCGATAATGATAGCCATACATGCTTACACACCCACACCCAGTGATACAGAAAATGAGTCCTCCGCTGCATCTTCGCCTAATGGTAATATTACTAACGGAGAACGTGTTAATGTCGCATCACCGTCATCGGAACCTGTTGTTACTAAAAAGCCGGAACCGTGTACAATTACGCCACCTGGACTGACTTTACAACGAAAGTGGTATCTTTTCAAAAACGTACGGAATCTGTGTATTAATGAAAGTAAAAAGGACAAATGCGCACCTCGGCCTGCTCTACAAATTTATAGCTCGGATGACGATGAATCAGAAAACGAAGAAGAAGTCGACGATCCCGGCAGAACAACAAGAAGTAAAGCAGCAACGCCAAAAGAGACCAACAAAGCTAAAAAGAAATCGAAATCAATCCCGAAAAAAGCAAAAAAAATCAGTACCGAAAAACTTGAAAACTGCGAACACAGCAAACAAAACGAAGAAAGATGGAGAATCATCAAAACATGTCAAATCGAATCCTATGGTGCTGAAGCGGAAAGCACCAACACAACCAAACGAGACCTCGAAACCCCCCGTAAAAAGAAGCAAAAGAAACGAAAAATAATTATTCATTGTTTTGATTATTTTTTGTTTATTGAATTATTACTTTTTTTTTTATTGAATTATTACTTTTTTTTATTGAATACTTTTTCTTATTTTTTTGAAAAATAAATCGATTATGTTCAAATTTGAAATAATATAATTAGTTTTGCAGTGAAAATGTATTAATTCTTTAAAAAATTGTCATCTAAACTCTTTTCAGGGGGAAAAAACGTAATTTTGGTCTAGAGGTGTCTTTTTGGTCGGCAGGTCCCTTTTCTCATTCGCCTATAAAAATGCAAATAAAATCATAATTTCGCAATTTTTCGGTATAAAAACCACTTGAGTCGATGCTCGTGGTCATTTAGCATCGATTTAGCCAAAAAAGTGAAAATCGAAATTTTGGTCGGGAGGTCCCTTTCCTCATGCGCCCTCACCTATGTTTGTATTATCAGCACCTAATGCTGGTAAAAAAATTTTTTTTGATCCATTTATTCATTTTTTCATAAATTTTGGGCAAATGGGAAATTTTAACAGATATTGCGGTTTTCCACTTATGGAATGTGTCGATCGACGTATCATCTTATGGAATGAACCAGTAATGGAGCCATGTGCTACTGAAACCCTGAAAATGATATTGGGTGGCGATACTGTTAATGCCAAAGTAAAATATGCGCCAGATGCAATAATTACACGCACACCGGTTATTGTACTATCTAATAACGATGTTTTTCCAAGAGATGATGCGTTTAGATCACGCATGTTTTCATATGTGTGGAAACCATGTAGCGATCTAAAATTGTTAAATAAGAAACCACATCCATTGTCCACATATAAGTTAATGGAAAAATACAATATTATTGAATAAATAAAACACAAACAAAATAAATTTTTATCTCTTTTTATTTATAACTTTAAATTTCCAGTTTCTATATCAAGGAAGTCGTAATCATCTTCATCGTAAACGTGTTTGGACATGTTAATTTTTTTTTCTTTTTGGTTTTAATATTTCCGCTTTTTGTATCCGTATTGCCGAATAAACATTGTCCGTCTGTGTAATTTTGATCGGCATTTTCAACAAAGGTAACTTCGAGTGGCCAACTGATTGCGTTATTTTTAGAAAATGCTGAGTTAACATTAAATATAACCTTGCAATCGCATTCAACTTTCCAATAACATGCACTGTTTAAATAAGATACGTTAGCTGTACCTGGATTTAGCTGTGGTGTCGCAACAAGGCCAACATGAACTTGTGGTTGTGCTTTAAAGGTTGTTGCACCACGACCTGGATGAAATGCGCCGTAATTTTCAATTTTACGGCAATAATTTTCAACGATTTGGTTTATCAAGGTATACGAGTCTTTATCTGCGCCAAGGCCAACGTCGCCAATAACAGGTTTGCCAGCTTGATTAAAAAACTGTAATAGCATCGATCTTGGTCTTGTAAAAGTTGTTTCGACTGAATCACCTCTACGATTCCATGGAACAAAATGATCTTTAGTAGATTTAATTAATCCATTCTGAGGTTTGTATTTATAATTTATAATTTCTTGTCCAACAGATTGGTTTAATAAAAATTGATGTACTTTTTCATCCATTCTCGGAACACCATAATTATGCACCTGGTATTCAGGAAGTTTGCGAATATCCGGATTAGAAGATCGATTCCATTCATGTACATAATATTGTACTATAGGTTGTGGGACACATAATGCATTACTATTAACATGTTCATAATATTTCTTAGCCATTTCTTTTGGATCAATTGTTTTTATACCAGTTGGTTTCATTGGATTTGTACTGTCTACTGTATATTCTTTATTGCGACCGTAAAATTGAACATTAAGACCTTCACATACTAATCCAATTGGCACATATTCTGATGTAGCCGTACCGCTAAGCGTTGTGCCCGTATCAAATGCTGTCCTTGTACCTAATGGTGTAACTCTGCATGATACTTCGACAATTTTTGATCCAAACGGTAAACTATCAAACTCTGAATGACTTAAATAAAACGCCAAATAATCAACAGGAATTAGCGCTAATGGTGTTGTAACACATTCAACATAGTCTGGATCACTTAATTGTATATTCTCAGTACTGTATCCATATGTAATCAAAATACGACTTTTCTTGAAATACGCTACAGTAGGTGGAGAAGGTGTACTTGGATGAATCCATGTCAAATCTGAAACGGCCTGCGATGACGATCCAGCAATTCCACTAGCTCCGGATCTTGCTCCCGTATTTGGGCCACGCGACGATCCACTTTCTGTCGTATCCATTGGTACAGCAGCCGCAAGTCCTGTCGACGCTCTATGAGCAGTTTCAGTAACGTTACCAGTATCAGAACGACCAACAATATTTTCAAAGAATTTAATAGTATCAGGTGATAATTCGCTAGAATCCTCGCCTGTATCTGCACCTCCAACAGCCGAATCAGTACGGAGTAACTTGGTGGGGTCGGGGTCGGATCCGGTGTCGGCGGGACGTTTATTGATGCCACTTGGTCCAGGTTGATCGTCTTCTATTGGTATATCTTGCACAATTGAATTTGGATTAGTTGATTGATACTCAGCTTTTATTTGTTTATAATAATGTCCGTGTGGTGCTCTATAAGCTTCGTATATTTGTTTACTTTCCTGACCCTTTTTAAATGCCTGGAAATTAACGTATCTGCTTTTAAATTCCGGTCTTGACCAAAGATCTGCTATATGTTTCTCACGTTGGGCAAATACTGTTTGTGCCAATGTCCTCGATTTACCACTCATGTTCGGGTAATGCACACCAAAAACACTTTCAACACCATATTTAAGACCAATTCCAATAAATCCAGCTAAATCTGCTACACGTCCAGTTTGTCTAAAATCCCGAATGAAACTACTAATAGCTTCGCGATCTGCTTCCCTTATATCCTCAGAAGAATTAGCTAATTCATATTCCAAGTCGTGTACATACGCAACAAAATCCACAGAATTAACAACTTCGTCTTCGTTATATATGTTATTGCCAGGACCAAGATAATTATATCCTGGCAAAGTTAATCCTTTTTTTGGCATTGCAAAGACAAACCGATACAAACTAATTCAATTATATAAATATTATCTTTATTTATAATAATTGAATACGTACACGGTAAAAATTATAACACTGCTTTTTGAATAGAGCTGTAGATCTGTGCTTGAATCTCAGTAATACTTCGATACTAACAGCTGAATTCATACCACCTTCTTCTTTGATCAACAACAACAGGAGGAACATTTTCCAGAAACAGAGCCATCATCTCAAGCAAGTACATCTTCAATGCTTTCGTTGGCGCCAATTGATCATCCACGCTTAAAAGGAAGATGTGAAAAAAGACCTCGTTCACCACCACTAGAAAAAGATGAAGGAGGACCAGATGTGCAGTCGAATAGCGGGGGGCTTACTTCAAATCTGGTGGAAATTGACCCTAAATCTGCAGAGTTTCGTAAAATAACTTGGCGAAAAAAGAACTTGCAACTACATCGCAACGAGGTGGTATTTCGTGGAGATGACAGATGTCCTGAGCGGTTCCATGGGTTGAAAACACCATTTGAATGTTTTCAATATTTTTTCCGTGATGACCTGTTAGAAAAAATCTGCCATTACACCAGTTTGAATGCTCGGAACCAGGATGTGAACACCATGTTCCAGGTTTCTAAAGTGGACATTAGGCAGTACATTGGGATACTTATTTACATGTCAGTATATCGTTACCCAAGCCTAGAAGAGTACTGGGGAGAACATTCATTTGAAGCGATACGTAGAACCATGACATCGAGGCAATTCTATGCTATAAGAAAATACATCAAATTTAATGACTTATCCCTAATGAAAGATCGCAAGGACCCTGATCACGATCCACTTTTCAAAATCAGACCAGTTTACGATTATTTGAATAAAGTGTTTGATTCGGTTCCTAAGCCAGCGCGGTTGTGCATCGACGAGCAGATGTTATCCACAAAGATGATTAGTTCATTCAGACAGTATATGCCCAATAAGCCTCATAAATGTGGCATGAAGCTATTTGTGTTATGCGATTCTATTGGCTTTTCGTACCGGTTCGAAGTTTATTGCGGAAAAAATGATAATGTGGTGCTTCCGAATACTCCTGATTTGGGAGCAACTAGTAATGTTGTCGTTCGTCTAACACAAACAGTTGCGGAATTCAAGAACCATATTTTGTATTTCGACAATTTTTATACATCGCTTCCACTTCTAGTTTACCTAAGAGGGCGTGGAATTTATGCGTTGGGCACAGTTCGTGCCACTCGAATAAATAACTGCAAGCTGTCATCTGACCAAGCACTCCAAGACCAGGAAAGAGGTTATATGGAGGAGTATGTGGGCGCTGCTTATGTTGTAGACATAACGAGTGTACTATGGAAGGATACAAAAAATGTTCGGCTGATATCAACATACGTTGGGGTTAAGCCCTTTCTTACAGCGAATACACAGGCTCAACCTGAAAAAATAGCTCGATATGATCGAAAAAATAAAAAAATGATTGAAGTTGATTGTCCACGAATTATTAGAGAGTACAACTATCATATGGGAGGCGTAGATCTTATGGACGGTCTAATAGGAAGATACCACATTCGTCTCAAAACAAAAAGCGCTTCATTAAAATTATTTTATCATTTCATCGATATGGCAATGGTCAATGCTTATCTTCTTCATAGACGTATACATACTGGAGGAAGTACTGCGGAGCTACCGAAATTCCGTGCTCAAGTTGCTAATGCTTTGTGCAACTATCAACAAAAGCCGGAAAAGAGATCAGTTGGTAGGCCTACAAAAGAAGCACCCAAAGCAGGACCATCTGGCGTTAAAAAATCATATGGATTGTCATTGGATGCCCGTTACGACGACATTGGTCATATGCCCGACCAATTAGACCGTTCTGCCAAACGCACCTGTAAATTAGCTGGTTGCAAATCGGAAACCCAAATGTTTTGCCTAAAATGTAAAGTAAATTTGTGCCTATCATCAACAAAAAAATGTTTCCAAGTTTATCATACTAAACCATAAATTGTGTTCCTTTGTTCATTTTCCTAACTCTAATAAAACAAAAGAGGAAAAAAAACACACTTGCCTTATCCACAAAAATACATCCGTTTCCTGGACTACCCGCCTTTTGGCGGTCTAAGTACTTTCTCACCCACAACTCAAACGATTAATCTGAATTTATTTTCGGTCTCATTTTCGTATTCTACGCACTAAAATAAATCAAGAATAATTTTTTCGTAAAAAAAAAAAATTGTCCTGCTAGAGGGTTAAATAAATGAAAATAAGGAAAACTAATACATTTATAACATGAAATGAATGTTTTAATTTCTGACCTAACCTATGTAATTGAATCTTATATCATCGTAAATGCCATACCGAGTCGCATGCACGGATGTTTACACATCAAATTTCATGAGTACCTGGTACTCACGCCTTTTTTCATGAGAATCTCGATTTTTTCTCTACTATATAGTCTTCTCCAAAAGATGGAAATGGAGATTATATTTATTCACATAAATATTAACTAGACACGCCATGCTGTTTAGCGCAAAACACTGAACACCATAAGCGGATTAAAGACCTTTAAAGGAGTCTACGACGGAGTTTTTCTCTTTAAATCCAAAAGCCGAGAGATTGAAGACAATTTTCCCCAAAGACTTGGAACATATCCAAAGGAAACGCTGTCAGAGTTTAAAAGGTAAATGTTCGAGAACGACATCCAGTGCGCGAGGGTTAAGCCATTCTCCACGGTAAGCTCGCTATAGGAGAAGCGGGTAATACCCTTTGTGCAGTGCTGTAATACGTCAAGGACCGAGCATCGATAACAGATCCCAAGGAAATGCTTTCAGAGTACAAAATATTCGAGCTTCCTTAGAATGTTGTGTTCTACAGTTTCCTTTTCTTCAACTGACATGTTGCGATCAGTGCAACTCTCTTAGCGACCGTCGAAGTGATAAGACGTGGTTTCACACCACTCGGGAAAATAAAAATTAAATAAAAGTCACGCGACCCGTAAAACAAAATGACCGTACTGACAGAACATCGGAAGTTTATGACAAAAGTGCGGACAAAACACGTGACGCGAAACACCAGTCGAAACAACCTTAGAGAGGTCGCGCCAACCAATAACTAGGAGCCGTAACAACAGGTCACCACCAGGCGAGAAGAAAGGAGCCTTCGAACGATTGTAGCCCTGCGATGCCAATATACAATCTACGAAACAGGCAAGCCAGCGAACCAGTTATGCCAGCATCGCCCATTCCAACACCTCGCACCTTCATCTGCGAGAGATGCGGAACCACCAGCCCTGGAAGACAATACGTGTCCGATATGTAACAGGGCCTTCGCGACCTACATAGGCCTACTGTGGATCTGACACGCTAATTTTTTTCAGATTTTTTCCAACACTTTATTAAAGGATGTGCTACCTTGGCGTAATCTTTTACAAATTTCCGATAGTACCTCATTATACATAGAAATAGCTCGAATTTTTTCGTATTTACAGGTGTAAAGAAAGTAGACTTTCTTAAATCTGCCGCGCTTACGCACGCCGTCAACTAATCCCCAGAGGGAACAATGAACAATGACATGGCAGATGTTGACAGAACGAACAGATTGAAAAAAGAGTGATAGTAATAAACTTGAATTGTCGTTTCTCCATTTTGCAAAAACTAATTCGTGTATGTATTATTATTAGTAGTAGTAAAGACTAAGGTATTTATAAAGGACTAGAAGGTCTGCATTTGTTGACATGTATTTTTAAGTTTGAATGTTGAAGTCAAGTGGTGAAGAATAAAGACAAGTGGCCTTTTCGTGAAGATGGGCATAGGGAGCAGAATGCAATTAAATTACTCTCCGTTGACTTATGAAAGCGGTGTCGATAAGTCGGAGGAAGTGTGATAAATCAGCAGAGTACATGACTACATATATACTTTTTATTAAATAAATCGTGTTTTTGAACCTTTACGGCATGTGGCATGTTATTTCCATTATTCACAAGTGTTTTGCCTAGCTTCGAGTGATGCACCAATACTAACAAACTAAATGTATTGTGGCAAAAGCAAAACCATTCTCACAATAGCCTAATTGGAGTGCAACGCGTCGCATATCATTATTATGTAAATACAGAAGATACATTTTTCTTGTAATATTTTATTGAATTTTCTTATCCTATGTTGATATTCTATTCCTTATTTAATTTTCCTATCCTAAAATACATTCGAGACCTAAAAAACCGTAAAACACGGCGGCGGTAATCTTAAAGCGTGGGGGCCGTTTTCTTGGTACGGCGTTGGTGCATTTCACTTTATTGATGGTAATATGGACCAGTATCAATACTTATCAATTTTAAAGAATACGATGCTGCCATAGGTTGAGGAAAGCACGCCTCTTAGGTGGGTTCCTACAACAGGATAAACGCACCCAAGGTAGCCAAAAGGTTTTTCCACAGACCAAAATATTAATTAAATGAAATGGCCATCTCAGTCAACTGATTATGTAGTCACCCAATCGAACATCTACGGGGGGACCTAAAAAGCCAGTTGGCCGAAAGGATTTACCGAAAGAAATGAGAAATTTAATCGTTCAACATAGGAGAGAAGAAAAATCCCTGGCAGAAGTTGCTAATATTGTTTCAAAAAAAGTCGTGCAACTATACAAAAAATTATAGAAAGACACAATTTCGAAGAAAATATGGATACGGCACAGCGTTCTGGTCGCCCTCGCATTCCGACCGACATCAAAGTACGGAAAATAGTGAGACAAGTAGGGAAAACTCCAACGTCCAGTACAGTGCAAATAGCGCAAGACGTTACTCAAGAGCGTGGAAATACAGTACGTGCCCCAACAATTCGTAGAGTCTTAAATAATAGTGGATTACACGGATACCACGAAAAAAACCCTGCATTTCTAGTGTTAATCGCCTGTGTTGAAGACAACCAACAGCTGGCAACATCATCAATCACCCATTAAGAGTATGAGGTACGTATAAATAAAGTTCTTCAGCATTTGAAAGAAGTGGAACAAAAAATTATTGAAAAACTTCAGCCAAAGAAGAAAGTTCCAAAAGGAAAAAAGAAAAATATTGCATCTTCATCATCTATATTTTCTGACATAAAAAAAGGTCAACTACGCACCAGCTGATGATGATCTTATAGATTTAGACTGGGGCGAAGACAAAAATGGGAATGAGCCTAATGAAGTTGATATGATGGAACCGAAACAAATTCAGGACTTTCAATTGGGAGAATTTGTTCTTACTTCCTTTAAGGGTGGAGAGAGAAACTCCAGCATGTTAAGTCGAGTAGAGCAGCTTGATGTTAAAGAAAAAAAAAAGTTCAAGGGTGATGTTGTTCCACAATTTCACATCTAAACATAAAACAATAACATTGTAAAAAAAAAAGGACGGATCAGTTGCAATTTAAAAATAAAATAAAAATAAAGTGCATCAAATTAGTTTTTTTTTGCTCTGACCATCAACCCAGATCAGGTTATCTGCGGTAAAGGTGTGAAATTCATAAAAGTATTTCAAGTAATAGCAGTGCTCCCATTACCGAAGGATGTATTCGAGGACAACATTTTATTCATGTGGGATTGAGCTAAACAAAGAATGAGACACCCTACGATACGAACGTAACAGACGTACGGGACTAAGAACAGCAAACGATCACACCACTGGCAGACGACACGCACACAAACATGCAGCCCGAACCGTTCCCTATCCCGTAGAGTAGAGTAATGTAGAGGAAAGAATCAGCAGCACAGTAGCAATCAAGCACTGCAAGTAATAGGACGCGCGAGTTACATATAGTTCGTTGTATCAATTAAATCTATATATATAAAAAATTGTTGCAAGTTTTGGTGTGACTATAACTCACGAATGGTCTAACCGAATTTGATCAAACTTTCAGGGTTTGTTTGTATGGTCGTGTAGATGGTTTATGTTATAGTTTGAACGAAATTGGTTGAGGCGTTCGTGAGTTATGGTCTTTTATATCAATATCTGACTCTGCTCATATATAAAAAAAAAAAAAACAAAAAAATATGTGGGCGCACATTGACACTTGTGATTATTATACGATTGTTTTGTATCGAGCTCCGATTTGAAACGAAATATTTTGAATTTATTTGCTTAAGCCCGAACGTGTTTGTGACAGCGCTTGCCGGTAAGTATTGTTATTTCATTGTTTATGGTATTGTTTTCCAACTTTCATTATCAACCGTGCAGACTTTTCGTTTGCGTTTGGATGCATTTTTAATGGGGTTTAGTTGCGGTGAATGTGGAGGTGTTTGGATTACTTAATGGCAGTTGTTACGTAGCCATTCACGAACGATATGAGTTTTATGTATCGAGTCGTTGTCCTGATAAAATTTAAAGTTTTGCAAAATTCCCATTCTTTCCGCACCTACTCTTAAATTTTTCTTTAGTATGTATAAATAAATCTTCTTATTCATAATATCTTTTGTAATTACCAAATTTCCAGCAACTTTAACCCATATACACCCCCTCCATGTTTAACAACTGGTTTTATATTTCAATTTTCGAACTCTTTATTTGCTTTCTGCCATACCATTATCAAATGTTTCATCAACAATCTGGACGTAAGTATTGTTAATTAATTTGTTTAATGTAAGTAAATAGTAAGTATAGTTGTTTTTAGTATGATGTTTAATATAGTGTGTATGTACATCTAATTTAATTTTTCAGTTTTTCATATTTTCATTGACAGCAGTGTTGACTTTTCATTTGCGTTTGGATTTCAGGTAATTTATATATAGTGAGAGTCATTAATATTCGGTTTTTCTTCACTCTTCGATAGAAGATAAGCACAGAGGAATTAAAGAGAAGAAAACTCTCCGATAGGTTTAAGTTAGTTTTAAGGTCACTTCTCTGTTGGACGTCGAGGAAGACACACTTAAGAAAATAAATGTAATTAGTTGTAAAGAGAAATAATAAAGAATCGTAATAAAACTATATCCACGTGCTTTAACAGTACGACGCACAGTTGATGCAGATATTTGCTTTCAACATTCAATCAACATTCAAAACAGAATATTACTGACACTCACTGTACGTATCAGTGAATGAATACATTTTTTATACATATTGTAGAAATCATTTGAAATGCCACGTGCATTCATGCACAGACAATCAAATCAAAAATGTTGTATATTTATAATTGTATTGAATTAATTAACTATTTTTTTTCCAAATAAGAAAACTAAAAGAAACCAATGAATGTGAGTCAATGTTAATATTCGCGCATAGCGAAGCACGCCGGGATCCGCTAGGGTATATGATTTTGATTTTTAACTATTATTGAACTTATTTCTTTTCAGTACTCTTAGTAAAAAACTGGATTAATTCTGAGGCGGTACGGAGTTCGCCAGGTCGGCTAGTAATATTATAAATTCATTGAAATAAATCCCACATTCATTAGACGGATATGTCCCTGTCAATGAAATACGATAATAAACAATACTTTCTCTTTTTAATGAAAATTTTGTATTTTTTTGTATTTTAAAATAAAATCTTTAATAATTTTAAATAGATTTATCATCTTTTTTGGGGTAAAAGTAAACACATATATATATTCACTTTTGTATTCATTTTCTCTATAGCAGCTTCCATTATCATAACTAGTGAATGAAATCACTGTTTGCATTTATCCCCGAATTTATAAAAAACAAAAATATAGTGGTGGGGTATTTGTAATCATATAATATTCGACAATAATTTAAATAATTTCGGAAATACTTTTTTTACATTTATAAATATAATAGTAGATATTCAGTGAGTAGTAAAATTTTAAATAACTTTTTCTAAATATAATGAATTAAGCGGCATAAGGAAATAAAAATCCCTCCAATCCATTAAATCATTAGAATTGAAAAATAAGTATAAAATCAAGAAATCGAAACGGTGCAGAGCAAGGATTGTGCTGGAGTTAGAAACCACTAGTCTTCCATCCAATACGCTGTAATCAGCTCAAGAGCTAAAAAGCATAATCACGTGCGAATTGGAGGTGGTCTCAGCAATAGGAAACCGTATGTCCAACATCTATTACCAAAACTGTAGCTGTTACTACGCTGCTCAATCCACAACTCTCTCCTATGTTCGGTGAATAGCACGTAGTATTTTTGTAGACTTTCTTTCTTTTGCTTTCTCTCAGCATGTGATAGGTTCTAAAATTTCTGTAATGTTAAGAAACAATTCGAGCACCTCCAATTGAGACGTAGAGTCTCAAGGGGAAAAGAAAGGGGAGAAATAAAATAAAAAAAAATTTAAATAAAGTGGAAGAAAATTAAAACTGTTTTATTAAACTTAAAACTGTTGGTGAAGGCAGCCGTAGCCGTTCGTGTTTGGTGTCGTAAACCTAATGGTCTCAGGCAAGCCAAATGATAATGAATGTTTTTATTTTTGTGTGTTTTCTGTTTGATTGTTTTGTGTTTATTTAATTAATGATCTTGTGTTTAGTTGTTTTATATGTGCTGGTTGTTTTATGCACCTACTTGTGTGCTTATGAAGTATATTTTATTTGTTTCTTTGTTGTAATTTCATATAGAGTGTATTTATTTTAACGATTTATTTATTTTTCGTTTATGTTTAGTTGGACTCGGGTGAAGTTAGTAAAACATGTATAATTATGAGGGAAGATTTATTTATTTCATTTCTTTTCTAGGTTTGGAAATTTTCCTTCACAAGCTCATCTCAAACATTTGGTCCTTCGAGACGGATTTATAAAAACAAGGTCATCGAAATGAATAACCTCGACTTTATACCAAATATATATGTATGTGGGACGGAAGAGATCACGAGGTCCCTATCATATAAATTTTTTTATACATATCATTTAAAATAAACTATGTGAATTTACTTTCAATTGTTTAGTTTTAATCACGATCCTCTATATATAAATCATTGGGAATTGGGAATTTTATTTATAAAAAAATCGTTTTCTAAACCAGAGAAATATCGAAGTCTGCAAATTTTACGTCAGGTACAAAAATTCAATTTGAATATTGTCTGTGATTCTAATGCCCATATCACAATACTGCGTTAGTGCTAGCTTCGAGTGACGTTTAACAGTCAACAAAGGCAATTCAATGGGGCATTCTACAATACTGCGATTGCGTTGGCTTGCTTACGTTTGTTTATAAATGAGAGAAAATAAGAAAAAATGAGAGCGGTGAGAACGGTGAGAATACGTAACCAAAGTACACAAAAGTCAAACAGATTGGAAATTTCTGTGCGTTGTCAGCTGATAGTTTGAGAATTTCGTGTTCGTACATGTTTTGATTTTGGCAGAACTTAAAGGAAATATTAAAAAAGTAAGAATTTATAGATTTTATGATATAAAAAGTGCAATTAACCCTTTGCACTCCGTTGTCGCCGTATTTGCGACATTAAAATGCTAACATTAAATCCACTGTCGCGGCTACGGCGACACGGTTGTTTTACTGACTCGGCGCCTCACACTTAGGTAAACGAAATCGTCTGTGTGTTGCTTATAGTGTTTATGATATGTTTATTATGTTTACATTATAATAAGTGCTTTATTTAGTTTCTTTTCGTTACAATTATAACCTTATAACCCTTCGTGTAGTGAAGATGGAAGGCGAACATTTTGACGATAGTTGTGAAATAAGTGATGTGGAAGATGATCTCGATTTTGCGTTGCGTGGCGACGATTTAAGTGAAATACTATTAGAAGATCATTTGGGGACAGATAGTGACGATAGTAACGTAATAGTAGTTAGAAAACAAAGAAGAATTGAAATTATTGAATATGTTTCAGAGGATGAAGATACACCACCTGTAGACAACAATGCATGGAGTGATATTACGGGAAGCGACATTCCCTTACAAAAAATCAACCTGTCAACAGGAAATAAAGTACCAGGGCCACAAGTTTTCAACATCGAAGAACCACTAAAATTTTTTAAGCTGTATTTCACGGAAGAGTTAGTGGACGAAATTGTGTCAGAAACAAATAGTTACGCCAAGAACAAATTGAGAAATAAAGCTCTTTCCAAAAATTCTATATGGCATACATGGCGCGACACAAATAAGGAGGAATTTTGGGCCTTTATCGGTGTAATTTTGAATATGGAAACTATGGTTTTGCCAAATGTGAAAAGTGAGACCTTTTTTGAATACGTGGCTAATTGTGTTGATAAGTGGCTTGAACAGGAAAATGTCAAAAGGCCAGTTATATTATTCGTAGATGGACATAAGTACATGTTTATTTATTATTAGAATATTCACGATCCAGGGCGTTTTGGTAAGTATACTTTCTTTGAAGTTGGTTTTTGTAGAATCTTGTTTGTCTTTTAGTAGAGTTATCTATAACGTAGTTACCTTTGACCGAAAAACTATCAAGCTTCTTATATTTGGGTTTACTTTTACCGATCGTTCTGTTTTTTTACAATATTTGTGCAGAGATTCGAGGTGTGTGATTTTTTAATTCTGTTTTCTTTTTGAGCCCTGAACTTTTCGGATAAAGATATTATATCTTCCCTGGTGAGATTTTTGTAGAGAAGTCAATCGGACGCATATTTGTGGTGGTATGTATCGTATTGTTATAACTGCAAATAATTCTAAACAATTTATCCTCTAGCTCGTCTTTGTTTTTAGATCCTCAGGTGCTCTTTTAAGGTGCCATGTCTCTCGATATCAGCATTCCCAGTCTTAAGATGACCTGTGGTTTTGTGGAAATCTATATTGTTTTCGTTAAGAAAGTGCTCTACAGCTGAGTTTATAAAACAGGTATCTCCATCTATAATTATTTTTGTTGGTTTTCCCAGAAACCTAATTCTTTCCTTGAGTGCCCCTAATATTGCTACCCAGTTCCTATTATCTAATTTGTGAATTGTTGCATATTTAGAGAATTTGTCAATAGTTGTTAAAAACATTTTGTTTCTTTCGGGGAACCAGATATCAATATGAACGATACTATTGAATTGCGCGGGGGTTTCCGTTATTTGAAACGGTATCTCTAGTGGCCGCCTATCATGTTTCGAGAGGTTGCAAATTTCACAATTATTAATAATTTTTGAATCTCAACTTGAAGGTTTGGATAATAGTATAACTTTTACCGTCCTGTTCAACTTCAGATGTCACTGTAACTTCAACACTAAGCGCACGGCCAGACGTATCACATGCACTAGCCACCCACCTATTTTATCCCAAACCAACTGGCTTGGAAAGTAAAAGGAAATTCAAAGACTCTACAAGATCTCCAAGCGCTATATCCTCACAAGGTTGGAGGGAATTTTTTTTGAACAAAGAGCGGAAAAAACAACTGGAACAAGAAGCTCTATTACAACGGAAGAAAGATCGTCTGGCGAAGAAGCTTCTTAAACAGAAACCTAGAGGAAAATCAAAAAGGGGAATTATACCTAAACAAAATTCAACAGTCTCGAAAGCTAAACAAATCTGCAAGAATTGTTTTGAAGAACTTATAAGTGATGTTGAGGACGATAATAGTTATATCAGAAACCATAAATGCAGTTATATCAGAAACCGTAAATGCTAAACCTAACACAACACAAAAACACAAGAGCATAATATAGGTCACATCGCATATCCACTGCAACTGTTGCGACATAAACAAAATTAGTACAACGATCGCCCAAAAAGCTGACATCGCGATAAACATAAACAGACATGACCATTTCAGAATTGTTACAATGTCCGCCCAAAAGCTGACATTGTAACAAACGTAAACAGACGAACGTCAACAAACGAAACAACGAACTCCACAAACACTCCATACCAAATATAGGTCATAGAAAACACAAAATCATAGTCAAGCATAAAAGGCTAAATACAGGCCAACGCCCAGACAAAGGCACTCACGCCAATGACCGACCCCACTTAACGCATTGCGACATCATCGCAACACGCAGTGAATCGATCTAAGAACACCCTATATAAACCAAGGCAAAACCCCTCATGTTATGTTGTTGTGCTCCCGACTTTGACCATATCTGACGTGCTCTCGAAATAAAGATTCAGACTAAGTATTCTTCTTGAGTTTTATTTTATAAAGTAAATGTAATTGATAATCTGAAAAATATAGGTTGTGATTTTGATGGAGTATTTCGAATAAAGTTAAGAATTTAAAAAGAGATATTTTCTTCTTATTTTTTTTGTTATCTCCTTCTCTTCCTTCTTTCACTTATCTCGAAGATTCACGAAAACGATGTAACAAGCGCATGGTACTTTTGTCCAATATAAATGTGTTAAACAAGTCCGAATGGATAATAACTTAGTACAGAAAGAAAGACAGTAGAGGAATTTATTCCTATTTTAGAAAATAGATTATATGAGAGTTTTCAAAATGGGGAAAAACTTGTTCGGCCACCATCTTCCAACATGACAATGGTCCGAAACATACGGCCAGAATAACATCCTTATGGCTTAAAAATCATGGGATTAAAGTTTTGAGCGGGCCACCATAATCTCCTGACATCAATCCTATAGAGCATCTACGGCACCACCTCAAACAGAGGCTGGCTGGTCATCGTACCCCCGCCAAAAATCTAGAGGAACTATACTGTAAGATACATGATTAAAGTGGACTGAACGCACCCATAGGCAGTAGGAGCAACTTAGTTTTTTGACAGTCGAGGAGTCTGGTCAGGGCAGCCAAAGGAAAAAGAGAGAATGTAAAGTTAAGCTAAGCACGATGTGAAAAGAAAATAAAATAATTTAAAACTACTATTCTGAGAAGTGCGAATTCATTTTACACTATACAGCCGAGTGGAAACAGAATGGCAAAATATTTCGCGAGAATCTTGTGAAAATTGATCAAGCAGTACACGTGAGAAAGTACATAGAAAACCTTACCAAACTGAACATTAAGAAACGGAACGAGTCTGTAAGTATTTTGTTGCACCTACTGATTTCAATTTCAGTTTCAACATGTGCATGTATCATCCCTCTTTCAGCCTTTATCTCTTAGAAGAAATAAGGCTAGAGATAGAAACGATCAATCTGATACAGTCTTTTAATGTGATAAATTGAAAATGAGTTTCCTCCAATAAAAATAAATAAATCCAATTTATTATTAAAATACCATTACTATTGGTGTTGGAAATTTGGAGTTTAAATGGGTTACAGAAACACTATTGTGTTCAGTGCAAGACACTGGACCACCATAAGCGGATTAAAAACCTATTACAGGAGTAAACGACGGACTTTTTCTTCTTAACTAGCCTTCTTAGAAAGCCTAGACGTTGCAGATGATGCTCCTCAAGGGCGTGGAGTCGATAACAGATGGCAGCTCAAAGTGTTCGAGAGCGACCACTTCCAATTCGCAAGAGCCATTTCCCATGGTAAAATAGGATGCGGGTAATAACCTTTGTTCAGTACTGTAATACGTCAAGGACCGAGCATCGATAACAGATCCTGGGGAAATGCCATTCCCCACGGCAAACTCCGCATAGGAGAATCGGGTAAAACTCCTTGTTCAGTTGTGTAATACATCAAGATCGAGTTGAAGCAATCTTAAAATAAATCTTATCATAAGTGTTGTGGAAATTGAAAATATAAAAACAAAAACAAAGAGAAAAGGTATTTCATATCCAAATAAAGTTGTCGTTTTGAATTCATCTCATCCCAAACACATGGTCCTTCGAGCCGGATTAATAAAACAAAGTCGTCGAGGTCAATAATCTCGACTTTACACCAAATATATGTATGTATATGTGGGTAGTGGCAAGCCTTGTACACTGGCTCTGCGTAAATCAATTGATGAGTTACGAAGGACCGATATAATATATGAAGGGATTACAACCCAACTAAGTTGGTTCAAAAAAATGGTTTTCAATGCACATAAAATTTTTCAAGTGTAACATATGACACAACTAAAGATGTTCCACGCAAGAAGAGACCTCGGAAAACCACAGAGCCCACGGATCGTCAGATTATGCGCAAGGCGAAGCGTGATCCTCGTAGCCCTCCAACATGAAATAATTGATGCAAAAATATCAAAACGAACTGTTGTTCGTCTTTTGATTGAGGCTGAGCTTCATGGAAGAATCTCACCCAAGAAACCATTGGTGACAATTAAAAAAGGAAAACGGCGAGTACATTCTTGGCCCAGACGGTAGACGAAATATATCCTATCTACCAAAAGGGACAGAACTTGGTCGTTGGTACACAAAAAAGTGTGTTCAGACAGTGCTATTTATTATTGAAATTATTGAAAGACGCGCCGGCGGACAGGTGCGGGGCGTGTATATGGAATAACCAAAAACCGTTTGTGAAAGGCTGCTTCAACGAAGTTCGAAAGCAAGTTCGGATTGTCACGGGCGACGAGAAATGGATTTATTTTAAGAACCCGAAGCGAAGCAAAAACATGACTTTCACCTGGCGAAACCAGCTCATCGACTGCTATCATAGTTAATGTACAGAGATAGATCCTGTCACTCTCTTATTTATACATTAGTCACTTAAATACTCATTATTCTCTCCCTCTCTTAACTTTAAGTTTCGCCACACATTGTATTCATACACATTGTATCGCCAAGTATATTTGTCATACGACAAGAGAGTTAGTTGAATAAAGACAGTGAAACAAGGTGGACGCATTTATTTCGACTACATGTGTTTGGTGGGACCAGGGTGGTGTAGTGTACCATGAGCTAGTACGACCTGCTGAAACGGTAAATACAGATCAACTTACGCCCTGGTATAATAACTATTATTGTGACTTATAATGTATCTAATCTATTATAATTATAATTATTAAGGTAATTTTTGCCTCAGCAATCATATACACGGATGTTTGAAATATTCAATTCGGCGGTTATTTGAGAAAACGCAAAATAAGGAAATTGTGCAGAAGTAAAGGAGTATTTCACTTCTTCGATCGTTCGCAACCAGATAAAGGAGCTTCTTTTTGCCTAAGCATTCATAAGCACGGATAAAAGAAATACTTCTTATATGTATAAAGAGACATAATATGACGCTCCAATAAGAGCTTTCGTCCATAGCTGTCTGTGATTATTTAAAAAAAAGTTTCAACTAATACACTGGGAATATAGGAGCTCTACCTTTCCATTTTAGAGTTAATAGTAGGTTGCACGAAGTTGCGTGAATTTGATGCCCCTCCCCCCTCCGCCCACCCTCTCAAGAGTGAACATACTAAAAAATACTTGAGTATGGTTCAATAAAAATAATAAAGAAGTAACCACAGTCTTCCAATAAAACCTCAGAATTTCCACACTAGAGTGACCAGTGAATTCCCCCAAATTAAATCCAATCGAGCGCTTGTGGCATGTACTGAAACGTAAGGTAGTTTAATGGACTGACGTACTGACTCAACACGTATGTACGCAAAACATTTTCCAATCTCTTTCCCAGTCTGCTTTCAGCGGAATGACCTATTGAAACACATTAATATGTAGATCATACTGTCAGCAAACTGCCACCACCAAGAGAACACGCTAACTATAAAGGTAAGTGTAACTAGTGTGAACGAGACAACAACAGATATACACAGAACACATATGTAAGTGAGTAATACGAGGCCAGTGTCGATTGCCAACTGTCAAATTCGTGCAAAGTGGTAGTAGAACAAAGAGGGGCCCGAATGGATAGACAAAACACAAAATAGATTTTTTTGTTTTTTTTTTGAATTACGAGTATTATTTTTTCATTATTTTCAATTAAATATTTATTATAATTAAGTATTTGATATATGATATGTGGCGTATTGAATTGATATAAGATTCTGTATTTACACACAGATTACACAAGGACGTACAAAGAAGTGGTTGTTACGTAAAACGTAACAAAAATATATGTATATACGCTTGCTCGCATCCATATGACGCTCGCACCTCTACCGCATTAGCCATTGCACCGCGAGCCATCTGAGCACACGTTCTGGTCATCAGACCTCCATCGACCAATGAGCAACCGCCACCTCGAATCGTAACACCGGGCACTCGGCGGCCGATGGAGTGTGGTCGATGCGCTCGCCCGCATTCTAATTACGACCGCTGTGGACTATGGACGTGCGCTGCCATAACGTGGGACACAACACTACAATGCCACAACAATCAACACTTATTCCGACATACACAATATAAATTTAGTTTCTCAATTAAACATAAGTAAACATTTCCTTCAAACATAAAATAAGCAGAAACAAACATGGTCCTTCGAGCCACCCGCAATTAATAGTTATTAATAACTTTTTTTTCTTTCTTTTTAACTCATTGTCTGTGTGAAGAACATTGGAGTGTGCCCAATTCAAGCACTAAGCCGCCTTCGGACTAGGAGCTGTAATCGATTCATTTGCCATCACATGCCATCTCGTAAGAATGACTTCACGAATGTGGGTGACACACTGCTAGTATTGATACCATGGTATAGCAATACACGTTCTATACCACATGTCTGTCACCCCAATACCACGTTTAAAGCTAGTATACCACCGAACATAGCTGGTATTGAGCTGGTATTGAAATCCTTACATTTTTGCTGGTATACTATCAACTTACTGATTGCAGCGCCACTTTCTCTCTATTGGCGAATCTTTGAAGTTTGCTTGACAATTCAAAGCAAGTAATCTTTGTTTACAAACAAAGTACAAACTGTGATTTATTACAATGGAGGGAAGAAGAATAATATTATCACAAATGGAAACGATGAAAGTAATCGAAGTGTGGAAACATTTCATTAATGACCACAAAAGAAAATCTTTTTTATTTTGTTTTGACAACACAAGCGTCTTTTGTTTTGACAGCACAAACGTCAAAGCATACTACATAATGCGTATACTACGAAATGCTGTCTGTCAGGGTATGTGGTATTCACTATACCATGGTATTCATACCATGGTATCAATACTAGCAGTGTGTCACCCACATTAAACTGCAAAAAAATCTGCTGAAGCAAATCATTCCAGACCACGAAAACTTGGACAAAGGCTCTCCAAAGGAACGAACAAAGAAGTATGTATATATTGTTGTGATCGGATTATGCGTTGGATTGATGGTGTTGACATTCGCTTTGAAACTGTGGACGTGGTACAAAATACTAAACTCTCTTGGACTTTGGGACTGGCTAAACTGATAGATTGACTGGGTTGACGTTCGAACTGATGATGAGTATAAAAGGGCGGGCTAGTTTTGGTCAGTGCGTCAGTGCGGTTCAGGTGGTTCGGCGATCCGGAGAAATCAAATTTTTAAAATTTGTACTGTTTTGTAAATTCATACTGTCTCTGTAATTTGTACTATTTCGTTATTTTGTATTTTCTTTTAATTTTTTATTCAATATTTAAAAATAAAGTAACAAACGATTTCCTGCATGTAATAAGACTCGATTTGAATTGCATGCGGTGCCATGTTCCTCACGTACATACATATGTTGCAGTCCAAACGACACAATTCATCATATGGGGGTTGATCTCGTTAGTTTTTCTGTTTACAATTATAATTTTAGCAAAAAGGATATCATTCAGTATTCAATGCTTCGTGAGTTTAAACCTTTTGCCAAAAAAAACGACCATGTCAACTCAACAGCGAAGAAAAGAAACAAGCCAAGATTTCTGCCAAGTTGTGGTGAATTTGTTTTCAAAAGAAGGAAAATCGTTGGCAGAAATTGCTCGCACGGTCGGAAAAAGTAAATACACTCTGCAACACATTATTGAAACGTACAAAAAAAACAGGAAGTGTTGAGTACGTGCGAAGAAGTGGTCGCCCACGCAAATTGAATGAAAGGGATGAAAGGGTCATTCTCAATACGATAAGAAAAAACCCAAAAACGAATTGCACAACGATTAAACAAATAGTCACGGATACATGCAGCACAGACGTCAGCACGCGTACAATACTAAGGACCCTCAACCGACATGGATATTTTTCCAAAACACCAAGAAGGTAGCCATCCATAAGTGACGTGAATAAGAGAAAACGCAAAGACTTTGCTTCCCTTCACAAAGACTATGATCTGTCTTTTTGGAAGAAAGTTGTGTTCACCGACGTGGCACAGAAATGGAAATTCAAAATCTACGAAGAACAGTGAAGCACGGCGGAGGCAGTGTTATGGTATGGTATGGGGCAGTATGCTTGGTCCAGCGTGGGCAAGTTGGTGTTTATTGAAGGAAACATGGACCAACACATGTATCTGGATATATTTAAAGAAAATCTGCGCCCATCAGTGGAGAAATCCCGGCTGAATATTCCAGCAAGATAACGACCCTAAACACACCCCTCGAAAAGTAAAGGAATGGTTGTTATATAGTGCTCCACAATTGAATTCTCCCCCACAGAGTTCGGACTTAAGCCCAATTGAACATTTATGGGACTATTTAGAGAAACAACCCCATAAACACAACATTTCATCGAAGGCAACTCTCAAGGAAGCTCTTCAAATAGAATGGGATCGTGTACTCGAAGATTTTACCTAAATTTTGGTTTCTTCAATGCCCCGTCGGTCGGCTACAAGCTGTCCTTAATATCTAAATAACCGTTGTGGTGTGTTTATGTAATTTGGAGCACATATGTAATTCGCAAGTCTCAATATATGTATGTACAGGGTTGCGCAAAGGAACCTGACACATTTTGTTCACGGGTGGCATTGGAACCGAACGAGGGAGGGAGAAACCAAATACGCCATCAGAAAGCAGATGAGTGAAGGTTTATTTTCATCTAGTAGTTTTCCGTAATGGAGCACTGGAGTGTCACGCACCGCGTTTTTATTTATAACGAGTTTTTAAAGAATCAGTCCTACGTGA
This sequence comes from Merodon equestris, assembly GCA_958301585.1. Taxonomy (NCBI): domain Eukaryota; kingdom Metazoa; phylum Arthropoda; class Insecta; order Diptera; family Syrphidae; genus Merodon; species Merodon equestris. The sequence continues at coordinate 27,237,856 of OY284413.1, forward strand.
AAACTATTCGTGGATTTAAAAAACATTTTAAGTTAAATTCAAAAATGCCGGTGCCTTCGCGTCATACAGTGAAATTGTGGTTAAATTTTTTTATAAAAACGGGGTCTGTAACCAAAATAAAGCTAAGATTAAACGACGTGTAAAAGCCACATAATTGTGTACCCGTGATGTAATTTTGACGTCAGATGTTGTCATTAATGGTTACATGTCGTCTAATAGACATAATTATGTCAGTCACATATAGCACATACAATTATGTGGACAATATGTGGAACCCATTGCGTACAAAAATATGTGCATTTTTACATATCGTGTAATCGAGTGCCACATACAACTTTTGGCATTCAGAAGCTCCGTTACACAAATATGTGTCCAGTCAAAATTGTGTATCCGTTTGAAATCCTGCAGCTACACATTTTTGTTATGTGTTCGCTTCACATTGCTGCGGTCGTGTTTTGTGGTGCTATTTTGACTTCTGTCCGTCCGGTTCTGTGGAATAGTGGTTCCAGTGAATATAAATATTCAAGACTGGATGGCTGGCGCGAAGTTTTGGACGAATTAAATATTGAAGGAATCAACGTCAGTGAAGTAAAAACAAAGTGGCTGGCTCTTCGCGCTACATTTAAAACCAACTTGGCGAAGCTACGCGAAAAAAAATCGGGGCAAGACGCAGTTGAACTACAGACAGTGAACTGGCGGTACTTCAAGCAAATGTTATTCCTCTAGGTCAATAATGTGCACCAAACAACTGAACCCGTATCATCCATAGAATTGGTAGTAGTTATTTCGTTTTAATTTACCTGTTATTATTTTTCATCAACATTTTGTGTATTATAGGCATCAGGAATCAGCCATCGCTCAATTTTGGATGAATTTGCTGATTCACCTCAACCCTTAACACCTAATGTTGAAGTGGGTCAACGAAGCAAGCGCCAAAATCACGTAGCGGGTCATCCACTCCAAATATATCATCTATTCTTACTAGCGCAGTAGCTGCCCTGCAAACGTCTGACCCCAATTCAACCTTCTGCGACTACCTGTAAGCGGAATTGCGCACCCTTTCAGACGTCAAATCACGTAATTTGCGTAGAATGTTGTCGCAAGTGATGTACAACTTCATGGACGCTTCTGAAGTCGAACAGTCACAGATAGCGTCAATACAAATTATTGATGAAAATGTGGTGTCCATGCAACAGAACGTTGGAGTTGAGCAAACCCACAACACAACTGCTCAGTCAACACCACGATGCCCAACACCTATTCAAAATATTCAACAGCTTGCACCGGCTACCCAATCAAGCAAATTTTAATTAATAGACCATTATATTCTCGACATTGTGAAACTAAAAAAAGCACCGTATAAAATCCTCGCTGTGCACACGTGTACGTATGAACCTAAAGTGAAAAATTTACACGTAGTGTAATCTACACAAAAATATGGAGCAAAGTTTGTGTACGCATTTTTAATCACATTATATGCGATCGCCTAGAGCACATATTTTTATGTGGCTTTTTTTACACAATACAAGTTACGGATCATCATAAGTGGCAAGTCAATTGACAATTATTTTGGTTAGTCGCCTGGCTCATGACTGTACCAAATGTGTAACCAAACACGCCACATTAACACACCACATTAACACCACCCTCGATCAGTAACTAACAGTAATACCAACAAACATCAGCGGCGCTTGCACGCGTGGTTGCTGGAACAAGTCTCAAAGTGAACGGTACATGAGTGGGTGAGCTGATGTTTTCACACCCAAGCGGCTGGTCTCTGTGGAAGCGTAGTGGAGTGCTGATTTGGAGTTCTGCCCGTTTAGACAAAACTTCCCCAAGAAGGGAAATCGGTTTTATTTTGTGAATTGTGTTTAAAATAAAGTTCAAATTGAAAATAGTAAAAACAAAAGGTCGTTATAATTTTCTTTAATTTACACATATCGTGTAATACACACATTATGTAGTTCGCCATATTCGCACCACGTATTAAATATGCAACTCGTATGTTGATCTTTTTGATTACGTCACGGGTACACAATTATGTGTTTTTTACACGTCGTCTAATCTTAGCTTAAAACCTCCGGGCCAGAACTGTCCGTACACCAGAGAATGTTGAACGAGTTCGCTCCGCTCTTGTGAAGATGCTTGAAATGTTAGGCAGTGGCGAAATTTCTCTAAGCAACATAATGATGAGCGATGAAGCACACTTCCACCTCGACGAAGCAGTAAACAAACAGAATTGTCGTTATTATGCCGAGGCGAATCCGTTACAGGTTGTGGAGAAGCCCCTCCATTCGTTGAGAGTGACTGTTTGGTGCGCGGTAGCGGAGTGGGGCGTTATCGGACCGGTCTTTTTCAATGGCACGGTTAATTCAGAGCGCTATACTGAAATGCTGCGGACGTTTTTTTTACCCGAATTGAAACGAAAACGTCGCCTTAGACGAACGTGGTTCCAGCAGGATGGGGCCACATCCCATACCTCGCGAAAAACGTTGGCATTGTTGAAAAAAAACTTCGGTAACAGAATAATCTCCAGAAACACGAACTTTGCTTGGCCACCGCGATCGCCAGATTTATCGAGCTGCGATTTCTATTTATGGGGCTATTTAAAAAGTAAAGTTTACGTCAACAAGTCAAGGACCTTGGACGACCTGCGGGCCAACATTCGCCATGAAATCGCGGAAATTGAGGCTGAAACGTTGAAAAAAGTGGCCAATAATTTTGTGAAACGGCTCGAAAATTGTGTATCTAGTAATGGCCATCATTTGTCAAATATTGTTTTCAAAAAATAAACGATTTTAAACCTTCATTCTTCTACTTTTTATTGCTGGTCAGTTTTTTCATTTAGGTCTTCAGTGCTTTTGTCAATTCACAAAACAAATGTGTCAGGTTCCTTTGCGCAACCCCGTACGTTGAGCAATATGTGATTGTCATGGGGCTTGCCCTTTTAATGTGTTACTAATTGTTGACAATGCACCCGGTCATCCTTGTATAGAACAGCCTAATGTGAAAGTGGTATTTTTACCACCCAATACGACAAGTCTTATACAACCATTAGACCAAGGAATAATTGCAGCTTTTAAGAAACACTACGTCAAGTTATCTTTCAGACATATGTTGGAGAAACTTGAAAACCAACCAATAACTTTGACTAAAGTTTGGAAAAAGTTTTCGATATTGGACTGCATAAATCACGCTGCTGCAGCGATTGCTGAAATAAAACAACACACGTTAAATGCATGCTGGAAAGCAGCCTGGCCGTAATGTGTTATTAATAGAAATGTAACCGAAAATGCAACAATGTTAACAACAGAAATAGTTACGCTAGCACATGACATCGGCGGAGACGGGTTTGATACTTTCAGTGAAGATGACCTTGCTGAAATGATTCATGATGAAACCGTACAGGATTGTGAAATTATAAATTCCCTGACGGATATTACCGATGGGTAAGAAGAACCTGATAAAATGACAGCAGAAAACATTTATGCGGGACTGCAACTTTCCCAAAAATTAAAACACCTTAACTTTCACACCACATCACACTTGTAAACAAAACGTGAACTGTCAAATGTGCAAGGTAAGTTCACAATCACATCGCCAAAGAAAGTCTACAACTGCAGCCTTGTCAACATCAAGCTGCAGCAACATTGAATTGTATAGAAGCACTAGGGATATGGGTCATCAACCCAATCCAAACACATAATGTTTCGCAACATATATTGTACATAACAAAGCTGGAAACCAGCTGACCGAGGGTTTGCATCAAGCATCCCAAGGTACAATAAAATACTATTATACAAACTGCCAACCAAGGCACATTATAACGTGGTCACATAATTACAGAACAAAGAATCGAACATTACATCCAACTAGTTTTACATATAACTCAAACAAGTTCATTATAACAAAGAACATTCTACAATTAGTTTTACATATAACTTATAATAACAATCAAACAAGGAACATTTAAACAAGTGCATTTTATTTATTCGTCCAATAAATTAGTTCGTGAACCAATGTACGTTTTTTATTAATTGTACTAACATATACAATTTAACATATATTTTCGTTCGAGCATAACGCCGCGAACATTGGTCCTTCGAGCCGCGAAAAGTTCGTTTATATCTTTCGTTTTTTATCATTGTCGAAGTGCTAAAAGCTGTGGCATAAAACATAAAACAATTCGAACAAAAACATTAAGCCATATTAACAAAAAGACAAGAATATTTCAACAAAGAGAATTTGAACAAAGGAGAACACCAAGCAAACGGAACCAGCATCAACAGCTTCAGCATCAACCGCTCCAGCTCAACGTTCAAGCGCCAACGGTGCAGCTTCAACGGTGCGACACAAAGGATATATCAATCTCAATCTCCATACAAACAATATATCAACCGAGTCCAAACAATGACACCATCTGAGAAACACGAACACCTAAGAGTGGACTACCATGAATCAAGTCAGCAAGCTGATTATCTGGATTACGTTGATGAGTGGAGAGACATATTTTCAAGGAAAATATCTCAAATACGAAAAGATTTCATTTTACATGTTATGGCTAAACATAGTCAAAGCATAGAGTGCGGAAACCACGTCCACACTTTTACGACTCAGCCCTCTAACAACCCTCAATTCATCGTCATCCCAAATCGTGATGCATTCATCGATGAAGCGTCCTGCTGGTATAACAAAATCATATCGGCCGAGGAACAACTACCTCAACACCATTCTTTAAATGCAGCTTCACTGAGTATGCACCAGACAGTGCATTTCAAACAATTGATTGGTCTCAGAATGATTTCTGGTGAGGAACCTACAACTCATGAACTACTTAATTTTCAAGATTATACTAGCAAATGGTTAAATAATGAAAATAAAACTACTGCTTATAAAATTTTAAGAAGTTCAAACCTCCAACCAATTGATCCGGAGCCAATGCGAGTTCGCACTCCTCATGGCCGGAAGCTACCATGTTGTTTATTCCCTTTCTCCTTTGTGTTTCCGGCTTGAGATGTCATTGGCGAACTCGTGGTCAAACCGCACTTTGTGGAATACGCCAGCCGAGTGAGGAGTGCAAACTGCGGTGAGTAATTCGTATTAATTCAAAGACTGTAAAACCGAAATATGTAAATTTCAGAAATAAAATTGTTCTGTTGCCCACAATTAATTTCGGTGTCCTCTGTCCCACAAAGTGGCAGTAGTTATATGGAACGGATGACCTTCCACCATTTCTTGGTATTGTTTTGCCTTTGTAAGGCTCTCTTCTTGATTTGACATTCAGCCACGACAGTCGCATTAGTAATTTGTACTCAGAACAATAAAACTGTGAAAACTGTGTATTGGCTTCGTGTTTGATTTTTCAACCACACATTTTCCGAATTTACACGGACATCGTTCTTTCCTATACATTTTTTGGTGCCACCTGTGAGGAATTGAAATTAATTATGGTTGTGTGGACATTACGTTTATACATCCAGTGATTGATATACACGAGTTACTTGCAAGATCGTTCAACCGCTTGGGGTTGTATGATATTTTGTACCGTTCCCGGAAAACTCGACGAGCAGTTTTGCTGGAATTTTGCTTAGGGATGACTTCGGAACATAAATTTGGCACCCAACAGGAATTTACCTCATTGCAGATGCATTACAATAGTTTATTTTATGGCGCATGATGCACTCATTGCCGCTGCACTTCCGACTGAGATTGAACCCTACACCAAGGTATGGGAGGAAGTTGAGCCGCAGTTCAATATGGCTATGGCTAAGTTGCACCGCTTGCTATGTACGTCACAATAAAAAATGGCGGACGATATTAAGTACCCAGCTTCACAACGCTCGGTTCGCTCTACTACAAAGGGCTTAGTAGATCCATTGTCAGTTCCAAAGTTTGATGGCACCTTACAAAATTGGTTGGCTTAAGGATGCTGAGTATGTTTTTGTGAGTGTTTGTTTGAGTTTACCTTTTCGATGCAGTCGCCCACATACATTCACAACCCAAGTCACCCACCTGATCTTGCGCAAAATCAAAAAAGACTCAAATTAAGCGCTCTGGAAATTCAAAAAGAGATATCAAATGAAACTGGTAAGGAATACAACCCTCAGACAATTTGCCATGTCCTCAACACGGCTGGTTATCACGGAGCTATAAGGATGAAACCCTTCATTAACCCTAGAAAGATAACGTGCGCCTTAGAGGCGCCCGCGATATAGATATTTTGCTGTCGTCTTTTAACCGACGCCCGTAAAAGCATGTGTTTCTGAGCCAACTCAGTCGTCGGTTAACACTTGAGAGAGACGATCGTTTCTGTTCGGTAAGTGCCGCAGTTTTGTTGCTATGGCAATGCGCTGCGCTCGAAAGGTGCATGTTTATCTTCTGTGTAACTTTTATGAAATTTTTTATGATATTGTTTTTCTTACTTTCTGCTTATTTCTACTCGTGTACGTAGGTAAAACGTTTTCAGGAACATCATGGCGTGTAGAAAAGTGTTGGAAGGAAGAGAAATTGTTTCTTTATTGAATCAAGAAGACGAACTTGCAAATGATGGCAGTGACAGCGAGATTGGGGACCATGTAAGTGAAGGTAATATTCAAAGCGATACTGATGACGAGTACGTAGATGAAATACTCGAGGAAAACTTGAATGACACTTCAACACCTTCTGAATACCTCGGACATGATCACCGCATAATTATTCCGCCTAATAGAGTAATCAGAGGTAAGAATAGGCATGTTTGGGCTACTTCTAAGGGTTCAAGTAGTGGAAGAACATCTGCTATCAATATAGTTCGCTCTAATAGAGGTCCTACTCGAATGTGTCGAAATATTTTTGAACCACTTTCATGTTTTGAACTATTTATCACAGGCGAAATCGTTCAAGAGCTCGTTCAGTGGACAAATGTGGAGATATCAAAAAAACGTACTGATTGTATGACTTCTTCGACATTTAGAGACACGAATCGTACTGAAATCAAAGCCTTCATTGGAATACTTACACTTAGTGCGGCATTGAAAGATAATCATTTATCAACCGTTGAATTATTTGACAGTTCAGTTACCGGCACGAGATATGTGGCCGTAATGAGCAGAGATCGATTTGATTTTATCATCAGGTGTCTTAGAATGGACGACAAGACTCTACGCCCTGCTAGTCGTCAGCAAGATCCTTTTATTCCAGTTCGAAAGGTTTGGGATCTGTTTATAGCTCAATGTAAAATGAATTACTCTCCCGGAAGCAATGTCACTATTGACGAACAATTACTTGGGTTCCGAGGTAGATGCCCTTTTCGGATGTACATACCTAACAAACCGAGTAAGTATGAAATAAAAATTCCAATGATGTGCGATAGTGGAACCAATTATATGATAAATGCTATGCCATATATTGGAAAAGCTACAAATACAAATAGTATGCCGCAAGGGGAATATTACTTGAAGGAGTTATCACGACCAATTCATGGCACCAACCGCAATATAACGTGTGACAATTGGTTCACGTCCATCCCTGTTGCAAAGTCATTGCTTCTTGAACCATACAAATTGACAATTGTAGGCACGGTAAGGTCAAACAAACGGGAAATTCCTGAAGAATTAAAAAACAGCCGTTCTCGACAAGTGGGTACGTCCATGTTCTGTTACGATGGATATTTAACCTTGGCATCATACAAGCCGAAGCCGTCGAAAATGGTGTATATCTTGTCCTCATGCGATGAAGGTGTCGTTATAAATTCCACAACTGGCAAACCTGAAATAATTATGTTCTACAACCAGACTAAAGGCGGCGTCGACACGTTCGATCAGATGTGTTCTTCGATGTCTTGTTCTAACAGATGGCCAATGACAATGTTTTATGGCATTTTGAACATAACTTTTGTCAATTCGTATATAATTTATATTCATAATGTTTTACTAAAAGGAGAAAAACCATTGAACCGTAGAGAGTATATGAAGAAACTAAGCAGTGAATTATCTACACCGTGTATGACATCTAGATTGGAAATCCCTACTTTGTCAACGCGTTTGAGGAAAAACATTCAGGATATCTTGCCACAAACCAATCGAGAGGTTTCTGAAGCAGCTGATGAGGAACCTTCGGCTAAAACTCGGCGTTACTGTAGCCTATGTACTACCAAAAAGAAAATAATGTCAAAGATGACGTGTACAAAATGTAAAACACGGTGTGTGGTGAACATAAACATAATGTGTGTAACAATTGTCTGTAACTATTTTTTTTTTTTTAATATTTTGACTGATTGGTATAATTTGAGACTGATTATATTGTAATTCAGTTAGTAAGACAAAATAATTCATTGAAGTTATAAAATAAAGAATAATCATTTTAGTTTTTAAAATAAAACGGGTTATAAAATTGTGCGCCTCTCAGGCGCATGTTTATCTTTTCAGTACTATAAAATAAGATTATCTTTCTAGGGTTAAGAAGGTAAATCGCCTAAAAAGACTTCAATTTGCAAAACACCAAGCCCTATTATGAATAAAAATTAACCCGAACTTCTTCTTTATCGGGAAACCCGGTATTGTCAACAATGTTCGAAAGGAAAAGGAAAAAGGTCTCCCTATTGTGAATAACTTTCCGATGGAAATTTTAACGAATTTCCCCCGAACTTTTTCCCTGTAATTTTTCTAGGGAAAACAGAGAACAAAGGAAGGAAAAGCAAGGAAATGTAAGTATCTTTGTTTGAATTTTGGCAAAAATAATTATTTATGTACATTATAGGTCGAATGCAACAAATAAAAGACAAAGTGAAGCAATAGTTTCTTGGATGGAGATATATCCATATATTGCCAACGGCTTCACTAGACGGAGTAAGGAGGAACAATATGAATTGTGGAAAACCCTGGAAAAAGAATTAAATAGTATTGGACCGCCGGTGAAATCGATATTGGAATGGAAGAAGATATGTACTATGAAAAATTCAAGTGAATATAAGTGGTATCTGAAAATTTATCTTGTTTTAGGTTTGGTGTGATAAAAAAAAATACATAAAAAAAAAGTTGTGGGAAAATTTGAGATAAAAAAATATCACTTCAGGAGGGTCTTATAAAGAATATAAATTCTCTTCCATGGAAGAAGCTGTGATAAAAATATGTGCTATGAGCCAGTCAGTAGAACGTTCATCGAGCGCCTTAAAATTTGGGTTACCATCTTGTTCCAAAAAACCAAGGTTGAATGAAAGTTTCAAACATTTTTGTTATTACTTCTTCCACAAATAAAATATACATATGTATGTGCACTGATTTTTGCCAAATGACATCTGTTATAATTTTCGAACTTAATTTCGAATTCAGTCTAGGGGAAAAAAATCCGATGGAAATTGACAATAGGAGTAACTTTTTTCCCAGGGAGGAAAAAAAATGGAGAAACAACAAGTTCCCTAGGAATTCATGATAGGGGTGCCCATCTTAAACATGTTTCAGCCTTTTGGAATACCATGGCTCTGATGGACGTGGAAAAGTTTGGAGAATGGCAAACTAAGAGCTAGATCCGGAAGATATGGTTAGTACTATCAAACACGGCGGTGGATCAGTCATGGTCTGGATGGATGGTGGCTTCTAGAGTGGGCAATTTAGTCTTCATTGACGAAACTATGGACCGATTTAAACATTCTAAAGAGCAACCTGCACTAGAGCGTCAAAAAATTAGGGCTCGAGGGATCATTTATCTTCAACGTTCGAAAAAAATTACAAACACCGCCTAAGTCGTCTGATGTGAATGCTATTGAGCATATATGGGAATACCTAGAGCGAACAAATAAAGCATGACATTAAGTCAAAGAAGCGTGTTTTGCAGGAAGAATGGTCGAAAATCGGCCCAATGCCTTCTAGGATGTCTACCGTTATCAAGGAAAAAGGGTACACTACAAAGTACTGATTCTTAATTTATCATTTGTAATTTCTTCTATTTGTTATTAAGTTGTTCCTTTGATTTCCTTCTTTGTGAACTTCCCTTCTGTTATATATTTTTTAATTATATTTGAATTGTGCTTTTATTTTTCTTTATTTGAATAACTTTTTCTCGGACAAATAGAATAATTCTACAGAATTTGGGAAAAAGGAATGATGCTTTATCATTAAATAATGATCAAATTTGTCCGTATTCCGAAGACACTGTGTAGGGATATCATAGAAATGGTGCGTATTTACGATGACAAATTAAGAAATTTGCCTTTTCATATTCGAGTTATTTCATAACTCCTATATGCGTAAGTGTCTTAAAAACACTGATATAGTTATCAGTCTACTTTATTCTTAAACAGAGTTAACATCAATATTCTCACTCTTGAGACTGTTACAATAAAATATGCCGAGGTATTATTTAGTGACGGTTCAGTAGAAAGCTTTGTTTGAAAGGAGAGGATCTATTTACTTCAATTTGTAGTGCAATTTGAAAGCGTTTTTAAATAGGACCAAAATTCTTTTTTTTTATTATTGTGAATTGTTAAAACATTTCCTTTTGTGAACCGCCCAGAATATTGTATTATATGTCTGTGTCAAATCAAATAAACAAATTCTCACTCTCTTTTGTAACGTGATAGGGATAGGTCGTGTTTTACTAAAATAACAATTTTTCTTTGTTAGAGAACCGACCCGCTAACACCAGACCACCCGACACCACGCGACATAACACTAGACACATTTGCGGCATCCTACATTACACAACACAACACGAGACAAAACAGTAGTGTATACATAACTTTGGTCAGACGGGCACAGAAAGGAAGAACAAACTGACTGGATTGAGAGCGCGAAAAGAGAGCTTCCTTTTTTCCTGGACTGTCAACGAGGTTAGGAGTTAAGTACTATTGCGACATATTGTCAACCAGACCAATGCCCGCCTAAAAGCTGACATTGCTGCGTAAATAAGTGAAGCAGCAAACTCCACGAAAATAAACACAATTCATCGTACGAGTTTTCTGTTTACAATTATAATTTTAGCAAAAAGATGTCATTCGGCATTCAGTGCTTCGTGAGTTTAAGTGTTACAGTTGTAACCAGAACAACCCCATCCCCCAAAATCTGTAATATAAGCATTTGTAATGCACAAGCGATCGACGGAATTCAACGCTCAATCATCACGTTCATTGAGTGACGAATATCCGGCAACATTAATTGGACCGATCGCCTGTGCAAGACTATTAACGTCGAATAAACTAAAATTATGAGTAAACAATTTTTGTAATGCACTGGCGACCGAATTTCCAAAGGGTCATAATAACCCAAATCGACCGCTTGTGCAACCAATTAAACCGAGCACTTGTTTTTATGCGCGCGAGTTACGGCGGCTACCTCTATTCCCGTCGCCCCCTAACCAACCAATAAGGATACATCCGGTCGGGAGTGGACCGAGTATCTACCATAAGTTGTTTTATTGTATGCCCTCATTATGTTTTATCTGGATTTCCCTAATCCTTAGCCGGTACTTTCCTATTATAATAAAATTTACGACCGGAAAGGACAAAAAGGATATTGGGAATTTTCCATCATAAAATATCGGAGGGTCACTTCCTGTATCTTTTTGTATATTTAAGCAATAGTTTAAGAGAATAAAAGGCAGTCTGTTGTGGATTTTCTTAGGAACGACAAGTTCACGATCCCTTGCTGAATGTTCCGAAATTTAGAACAAATAAATTATAACGTTTTTACAAAGCTCGTCTTTTAAATACATATAACTCGCGCGACCGATCGAATTTCAAAAGGTCTCCGACCGATTGCGCAAGCCAAGTACTTTAAACGTTTTAAAGTCAAGTGGACACTTTCCGTATGAAAATGGAAAAGGAAAATAAAAGAAAAGCAATTCAGTGCGGAAAGTGACCCACAAACGTTTAAAAAGAAGAATTTTGTTTAGTTTAAGTTAGTTCTAAGGAGAAACTCAAATTGAACGGTCATCGATAGACCGCAAATAAATTCTTTGTAAACCCAATCAGGTTTTGTTTTCATTTGTTTCCAAGGGGAAACAAAGGAGTACATTTTTAAGCCTTTTGCCAAAAAAACGATCATGTCAACTCAACAGCGAAGAAAAGAAACAAGCCAATATTTCCGCCAAGTTGTGGTGAATTTGTTTTCAAAAGAAGGAAATTCGTTGGCAGAAATTGCTCGCACGGTAGGAAAAAGTATATCCACTCTGCAACACATTATTGAAACGTACAAAAAAACAGGAAGTGTTGAGTACGTGCGAAGAAGTGGTCGCCCACGCAAATTGAATGAAAGGGATGAAAGGGTCATTCTCAATACGATAAGAAAAAACCCAAAAACGAATTGCACAACGATTAAACAAATAGTCACGGATACATGCAGCACAGACGTCAGCACGCGTACAATACAAAGGACCGACATGGATATTTTTCCAGAACACCAAGAGGGAAGCCATCCATAAGTGACGTGAATAAGAGAAAACGCAAAGACTTTGCTTCCCCTTCACAAAGACTATGATCTATCTTTTTGGAAGAAAGTTGTGTTCACCAACGTGGCACAGAAATGGAAATTCAAAATCTACGAAGAACAGTGAAGCACGGCGGAGGCAGTGTTATGGTGTGGGGCAGCATGGCTCGGTCCGGCGTGGGAAAGTTGGTGTTTATTGAAGGAAACATGGACCAACACATGTATCTGGATATATTTAAAGAAAATCTGCGCCCATCAGTGGAGAAATCCCGGCTGGATATTCCAGCAAGATAACGACCCTAAACACACCGCTCGAAAAGTAAAGGAATGATTGTTATACAATGCTCCACGACAATTGAATTCTCCCCCACAGAGTACGGACTTAAGGGGGGAGCCTGCTTTAGAGGCTTCAAAAAATCGATTTTGATTTTTTTTGCATAAATGTCTTCCCAAACTATCCGAGAATGTGTCCCTAAAATTTCAGACGCAAATTCGAAATATTTTCGGAGTTACAGAAGAAATAGTGAGCAAGCGTCGGGAAGGCATACGGGCGGCCGGATCGCTCGGAGCGCGCGCGAGTTACGATAACCATCAACCACCCGATCGCCCCCTAACTCGCTGAAATACCTGGCACATGTCTCCCCGCAACACCCCACCTTATTTCCGGTCATCATACCATATACCAGTGGGACATTAACCCGAAGATATTTCCCAACCTTAAACCAACGGACCCCCGCACACCACCTGCACACAGAACCCGTTATCACCTCCACCCAATGACCCAATTGAATATTTCAAATACAATTGTGATTGCACAGGTGAGATCCAATTACATGCATGCAAGAATGGCAATTGTCATCTTCGCACCTGGGGAATTGTTCCCCTCCGCAACATGTTGCGAAAGGGAGGACATTGACCCAGGGCAGTTACAGCTGAAGCAGCTACATAGAGCCTATATAAGAAGGCAATTGCCAGATACTGCACTTCTTCTTTTTTTATCCTTTGTACTTAGTGGTGCGCAGTGTGATCCAACAAACATATACATATATATACAAATAAACTTAATTATAACGTAAATCCTAACAAAGAAGTTGTTTTATATTAAAAAATATATATTCTAATGGTCTGAGTTCGCCTTAACTCGGAACAGCAACTATGCGTCTGGATGACATCCGCCGCAAGTCCAAGTTATTGGAACTCACCTTTGCAAACATATAATATGCATTGTTAGAATTAAGACCATTTCATTCAGTTGTAAACACTTCACTAGGAAGGTATCAAAATTAAATTATTTTTTTAAACCTTTTGTTCGTTTGAAAACTTAAGTGGCGCAGTCGTCCAGATTCGAACTTTTACCTCCCACCGGCTAAACGAATATTCAAAACGCGAGAAAGATTATGGTTACATGGTGAAAAAATATAAATATAATATTCCTGTGAGAGTTCGCTGTGCCCAATCTGACAACAGTTGTTTCGAAAGTTAAGACAAAAAGTGCAAAAGTGTCATCGAAACACCGGAACACATGGACACCAGGACTCCTTCAACGCTCATCACTATCTTGGGGTTCATACTGTGCAAGTAAGTGCTGTTATTGTTATAGTTAAATAAAAAAAAAAAAAAAAAAACATTCTCATGGCATATGAGTAGAATCACTGCACATGATTCAGAGGCTACCCACTAGATTAAGTTAGTTTAAGAAAACCTTAGTTGTAGTAACAAATATCATTTTTAGTCAGTAAGATATATTAAGAAAATTTTTAGCTATAATTTTAGTAAAATAAGATCTTAGATATAGTTAGTAATATAAGTAACAAACAGATCATGGAATATGATCAAGAAAATATCATCAGATCAGATCATGGCATATGAAAGATCGATGAACAGAACACGCCTCAGCGACATACTCATCACTAACAAATATTCTTTCCAGTTTCCCGCTCATCTCCACCCAACTAATCGAAATGTTTAACCTTCCTAAAGACCGTGGTATACTCTCTCTTAGACTAGGACCCTCTCGAACAATACTTAGCTACGATAGCTTGATTCATATTGTTAACCTTGAAGACTACAGTGAGACCATTCAAACTATCAGTAACACACTCGATCTCTTTGAAAAACGGTCGGAATCTATCAATTCTGTCCACATAACAAGACTTAAACTCAAAGAGCTCGAGAGGAAACTGTATACCCTCTACCCTTCTGGTAGAAGTAAACGAGGCCTATTCAATGGATTTGGATCAGCTATCAAATTTATTACCGGCAACATGGACGCACAAGACGCACACGACATCAACTCCCAAATAGAACTCATAAACTCCAACCTAAATAACTTTACAAACACTATACTGACGCAACATGCAATTAACTATCAAACCATAGAACGATTTAAAAACATTACATCCCACATAAATAGGGAACAGACGAAAATAGAAACATTTTTAGAAAAAACATACAACGCCGTTAAAAGAGAGCACCACATACTAACCGAAACCCAATACCTTAACCAGATGAACTTCAATATTGACTTACTTACCAGTCATATTTCTAACATCGCAGAGGCTGTGATTCTGAGTAAACTAAATATAATACCAAAACTTTTGCTGAATACAAAAGAACTACAAGATATTAAAAACAAACTAAACATACAAAACATAAAAGTAAAATCATTCGAACAAATATACGAATTCCTGGGTTTACAGGCATATTATAACAATACCAACATCATATTTAACATACGCATACCCATCCTATCACCACAAAACTATTCCCACTTTCACATTATCCCACTTCCCATTAACGATACGAAGCTAATAATAACAAATCCATATATAAGTATTAACGATAACGATATACAGTACTTCAATGCACCATGCCCCAAGATAGAAGGTTCACACTACTGTTCGAGTCCAGTACATCAGGAGCAGACCAACAGTTCCGAATGTATCGGAAAGTTGATGAATAACGAAGCAGCAAACTGTCCAATCAACGACACGGGGAAAATAGAAAAAATAATTCAACCTGAGCCTAATTTTCTTTTATTCATAAATGTTCCACAAATATTAATAAATTCTACTTGTAGTGCCAAAGTACCCATCATAGAAGCTACAGCGCTTCTTCATTACCAAAACTGCAACGTGGAAGTCAACGGCATAATCTACCAGACCAACCCCGATACGTTTGGGACGAAATTCACATCCCGCCACCGCCGAGCAGTGTCATCAAATCAAACGTTACCAAAGACGTCCTAAACCTGGAGAAGCTGAAGGAATACAACTTCCAGACGGATGCCAAGCTGACCAACCTGAGCATTAAAACAGAAGTCCTACACCAAATCACAACGTCTACAACCGCAATATTCACCACCACCATAATCATCATCATGATGATCATCATCATAATCAACAAAAGGAAACCCCGCATCACCCCGGCACCCACTCTACAGTACTTCGCTCCTGCCCCAATGTCGTCATTGTGGCCTTCGCTCTACTCTAAGGGGGGAGGAGTTACGATAACCACCAACCACCCGGTCGCCCCCTAACTCGCTGAAATACCTGGCACATGTCTCCCCGCAACACCCCACCTTATTTCCGGTCATCATACCATATACCAGTGGGACATCAACCCGAAGATATTTCCCAACCTTAAACCAACGGACCCCCGCACACCACCTGCACACAGAACCCGTTATCACCACCACCCAATGACCCAATTGAATATTTCAAAATACAATTGTGATTGCACAGGTGAAATCCAATTACCGCAACTATGCGTCTGGATGACATCCGCCGCAAGTCCAAGTTATTGGAACTCACCTTTGCAAACATATAATATGCATTGTTAGAATTAAGACTAACTCATTCAGTTGTAAACGCTTCATTAGGAAGGTATCAAAATTAAATTGTATTTTTTTTAAACCTTTTGTTCGTTTGAAAACTTAACTCGTGCGCTCCGCCCCTCGATCTATTGTACTTCAAAGGGACTAACGGTCCTTCCAGACACTATTGACTGTTCGTAGAAGGTTATTATAGAGCTATGGTAGGGATAAAAGTATGTATTATAACGGTATATATGAACTGGCTGCGTCGGTTTGAGCAATGCTACATTTAGCATTTAGGTTCAGTTTCGATTTGTTTTTCGGCACGTGAACATCTTGAAATCATGCAGAGCTATCCAAAAGGGCGCAAATCTTCAAGTGAACGTACTGGAAAGCCACGTAAGCGCAGATTCCACGGCAATCAGTTTCATAATGTTTCGTCATCGGACGATGGAGAAGCTAATACCAACCGTAGTGAAAAGAAATTGGTGAGAGCGACTACGGACGATGTTATAATTTATCCGTCTCATTGCTATACGATAATCGAGTTTGTCTCTGTGTTTTTAGCAATTTCTGAGTTAGTTATTTGCAATCTGTGTAAGCAGAGAATAACGTTTGCCGAAAGCGGCCATCGAGGTCTAGGATTCAAAATCGTTTTGTCGTGTAAATGCGGTAAACGGGAAATTCAATCCGGACCGTTAATTCATACCGGCTACGAAATCAACAGAAGAATTGTGTTCGTCATGAGGCTTTTGGGTGTCGCAAGAGAAGGCATTAACATTTTTGTGGCCTTATGGATATATCTCAAGGCTTAGCAAAATCGACGTATGACCAAATCCTGCAACACCTGTATACAGCGTCGAAAACAATGTTTGAAAGCTCCTGCAAAAAAGCCGCTGAAGAGGAAAAAGAATTTAACGTACAAAATGAAAGACCAGCTCACCATTTGAAAGTTTCGGGCGATGGATCGTGGAAGAAACGTGGATATACTTCATTGTACGGTGTAACTACACTTATTGGGTACTAGAGTGGCAAAGTGATCGATCTCGTCGTTAAAAGCGGATATTGTCATACCTGTGCCATCAAGAAAAATATATTGAACGCCGACGAGTTTGAAAATTGGTATGAAAACCATGAAGAAAATTGTTCTTCAAATCACGCAGGTTCGGCCGGGAAAATGGAAGTTGATTCGATATTGGAAATGTTCTCAAGGTCCATCGAGAAATTTGGAGTAATGTATAGTAATTACATTGGCGTATAGTAATTACAGGCGCGATTCATTTTCGAGTAAAGAGGCCAGAACAGCCCGCAGACTCGAACAACAGAGCGAAAACCAGTTTTTTGAAGAGTCTGAAGGGCAACTGTATGGACCAGGAATCGCTGATTAGCATATGAATGCGGGAAGTTCAAGAAAATTACGATTTTTTATATACGAAAACTTTGACGCACGATTTCTCGGTTTTTCATTTTTACGATTTTTCCTAATTGGCGGGAAAGATAGGGAAAAAACTAAACATCCTATCGAAACGAGACAAATGCATTATATTCAGGATTAAATTCTCTTCTAGTATTTAAAGATTTTTTCTGTCTACTCGCAGTAGAAAAAGTGAAGTGATCGCGATCAGATCGATTTTTTTAGTAGAAAAAGTATTTCAAGTCAAAATTTTGTATTTTTCGCTATGGTACTCTCTTTGGTGGAAAAGGCCCAAATCATTGCTTTGCATAAGGAAAATGTTTCCAAACGAGAAATAGCTCGTCGGGTTGGCACTAACGAGTGGAGTGTGCGCAATGTCATCAAGAATTATCACTCCGAAGGTTCAATTGAACGGAAAGTTGGAAGCGGCAGGCCAAGGTCAATAACTGAAAGAGAAGCACGGCTTATTCATCGAATGTCAGTGTCTAATCGATTTCAGCATGCTGGAGACATCAATAAGAGCTTTCGGACTCAAACTGGAAAACAAATCAGTGACCGAACCATGCAAAGACAGCTGAACAATATGGGTTTAAGAGCACGGCGACCTGCAAAAAAGCCCCTGCTTACCAACAGAATGAAACAGCAACGGTTGCAATGGGCAAAAAATTATGAAAATTGGACTGGCGAGGATTGGGGACAAGTTGTTTTTTTCCGATGAGTCTAAATTCAATTTGTTTGGCCCCGATGGCAATGCGCTTGTCCGCCGCAAAAAAGGAGAGAGGTATTCCGAGGAATGCACCTTATCTACCGTGAAACATTCCCCGTATGTAATGGTATGGGGTGCCATTACAATGTTTGGTGTTGGTGCTATTCTGATTTTGGAAGGAACCGTTAATGCTGCAAAGTACATTGAGATCATCAACGAAGGTGTTTTGACAACTTTGGAGCAATGTTCTGAGTATTCCGAAAATTTAATTTTTTAAGATGACTCAGCCCCATGTCACCGAGCTAAAACGTAACTTTAACTTTGAACTAAAGTTTTAATTTGAGTTTATTTATTTACATTAATGTTTTCTCTACGTTCAGGTAAAAAATCACAAAGACCTGTTGGGTATATCCTCTCTGCCATGGCCAGGAAACAGTCCGGACCTGAATCCAATTGAGAACTGTTGGCAATATATGGGGAAAAAGATTAGAGAAAAACGACCAAGAACGATCTCTGAGATGAAATTGGTTATAGAAAAAGTTTGGTATGAGGAACTAGACGGAAATTATTTAAAAAAATTGTTTAATTCGATGCCAAACCGAATTCGTGACGTCATTAAAAACAAGGGCGCAGCCACAAAGTATTAATTTTTAATCCGCTTTTGTTGTCAAAATATAACAGTTATGATACTGTGCCTTAAATATATTTATAAAAACTATGACTTTTGAGTTCCTAAAACAAATATTTTTAATTATTTTTAGTAAGAAAACAATTTTTTTATAATGTTGAAATCGTAATTTTTTTGCTTTTTGTTAATATTTGAAATATGTTTTAGTTAAAAATGTAAAGTCTACTGTTTTTGTGTAGTATAAATATCAAATTATGAAAAGAAAGAGGATAAATAAAATTCAACTATTAAATCTTTAAGAAAATCAGTTTTGTACTTAAAAAATGTATTGCGAGGGTTTTTTTGTCGCTGGGTGTATAAAATTGAGAAGTAAAATTTTTTTTGGGTTCTTTGTTTCAGATAAAAATTGCGACCTGCACCTTTCCCGCCGCACGACAAATGCACACTCGAGACGCCTCGGCGAAATGCTTGTACCGAGCATAATATGAAATGTATCTGAATGAAAAAATTTGAGAAGACTGCTAATATATATAACAATAAAACCTGAAAGTTTCGTTTCAATCGTTGTTTTCAATTTTTCAAATCCTTGAAAAAATCGATTTTTTGAAGCCTCTAAAGCAGGCTCGCCCCTTAAACCCAATTGAACATTTATGGGACTATTTAGAGAAACAACTCCATAAACACAACATTTCATCGAAGGCAACTTTCAAGGAAACTCTTCAAATAGAATGGGATCGTGTACCCGAAGATTTTACCTAAATTTTGGTTTCTTCAATGCCCCGTCGGTCGGCTACAAGCTGTCCTTAAATCTGGTGGAGGCCCAACAAGATACTGACAGCCCGACTTCAATAAAATATTCAAATCGAAGCAGACCGTACGATGAATTTTGTCGTTTGAATAAAATGAATTATTCCTTTTTGTTCAAGTTACAAATAAATAAAAAATAATTTTAATTTAATCTAATATTAAATAATCTTTTTTTTTTTGTTTTGAATCTTACATTTTGGTCCTTTTTTTCGTGAACTGTGTAGCCACCGAACAGCTACATTTATGTGTGCCGTACGATGAATTATGTCGGCCTGTGTGCATAGGTATATGTATAGGTATACATACATATATAAATGCCATTCCCCACGGCAAACTCCGCATAGGAGAATCGGGTAAAACTCCTTGTTCAGTTGTGTAATACATCAAGATCGAGTTGAAGCAATCTTAGAATAAATCTTATCATAAGTGTTGTGGAAATTGAAAATATAAAAACAAAAACAAAAACAAAGAGAAAAGGTATTTCATATCCAAATAAAGTTGTCGTTTTGAATTCATCTCATCCCAAACACATGGTCCTTCGAGCCGGATTAATAAAACAAAGTCGTCGAGGTCAATAATCTCGACTTTACACCAAATATATGTATATGTGGGTAGTGGCAAGACTTGTAGACTGGCTCTGCGTAAATCAATTCATGAGTTACGAAGGACCGATATAATATATGAAGTGATTACAACCCAACTAAGCTGGTTCAAAAAAATGGTTTTCAATGCACTTAAAATTTTTCAAGTGTAACATATGACACAACTAAAGATGTTCCACGCAAGAAGAGACCTCGGAAAACCACAGAGCCCACGGATCGTCAGATTATGCGCAAGGCGAAGCGTGATCCTCGTAGCCCTCCAACATGAAATAATTGATGCAAAAATATCAAAACGAACTGTTGTTCGTCTTTTGATTGAGGCTAAGCTTCATGGAAGAATCTCACCCAAGAAACCATTGGTGACAATTAAAAAAGGAAAACGGCGAGTACATTCTTGGCCCAGACGGTAGACGAAATATATCCTATCTACCAAAAGGGACAGAACTTGGTCGTTGGTACACAAAAAAGTGTGTTCAGACAGTGCTATTTTTTATTGAAATTATTGAAAGACGCGCCGGCGGACAGGTGCGGGGCGTGTAAATGGAATAACGAAAAACCGTTTGTGAAAGGCTGCTTCAACGGTTCGAAAGCAAGTTCGGATTGTCACGGGCGACGAGAAATGGATTTATTTTGAGAACCCGAAGCGAAGCAAAAACATGACTTCCACCTGGCGAAGCCAGCTCATCGACTGCTAGGCCAAATCGCTTTGACCGTAAGACAATGCTCTGTGTGTAGCAATAAGTATCATAGTTAATGTACAGAGATAGATCCTGTCACTCTCTTATTTATACATTAGTCACTTAAGTACTCATTATTCTCTCCCTCTCTTAACTTTAAGTTTCGCCACACATTGTATCGCCAAGTATGTATATTTGTCATACGACAAGAGAGTTAGTTGAATAAAGACAGTGAAACAAGGCGGACGCATTTATTTCGACTACATGTGTTTGGTGGGACCAGAGTGGTGTAGTGTAGCATAAGCTAGTACGACCTGCTGAAACGGTAAATACAGATCAACGTACGCCCTGGTATAATAACTATTATTGTGACTTATAATGTATGTAAAAGGGAGTTACATCACATAAAATTGGCAACCCTTACAACATGGAAAGGAACACGAGGAATGGAGAAGCGGAAAGCAGTCGTCGAGTAGAGCGGTGTGTGTGCTGATCGTTTTTTATCGAGCTGGGTTGTCGCCTGTTATAGTCCTTAAAATTCTTCTATACATTCATTGTTTTATTGTTTGCTTTTAATTTTGTCAATTGAAATACACATATAATAAATGTTTAATCATTCTGATACATGTATCTAATCTATTATAATTATAATTATTAAGGTAATTTTTGCCTCAGCAATCATATACACGGATGTTTGAAATATTCAATTCGGCGGTTATTTGAGAAAACGCAAAATAAGGAAACTATGCATGTTTGAGATTATACATATTTTAACAAATAGTTCCTTTGTTATCCATCTTAATAATCATTGTGGAATATTTGCATTGTATAACTTGCTTAATGTTGCGCATGCACCCTATATTGTATTTACTCTTTACATATTGTACTTAATCACTCATTAATATTGCTCAAAAACTCATATTTTCTCGCACTCACTCAGTTATGTACATACCTACAATATGTATTCAATTATCATTGTACATGCATGGCACGACAAGTGAATCGATTCCTTGGTAGAGTTGTCTGTGGATTGATTTCTCTGCCATTTGGATCTCGACCACAGCCAGGAACACATCAACAAGTGGTATAATAAATTGGTACTTTATTACAACTTCGTTTTTTTGCAGCATCGTTGGAGGATTTCCTATGGGCATCATCGCTCCCATCTTCGCCTTCTCCGACGCTTGTTCGTGCTGTGTTGGTAACTTGTTTATTACAAAACAATGCACAAGTAAAGGAGTATTTCACTTCTTCGATCGTTCGCAACCAGATAAAGGAGCTTCTTTTTGGCTAAGCATTCATAAACACGCATAAAAGAAGTACTTCTTATATGTATAAAGAGACATAATATGACGCTCCAATAACAGCTTTCGTCCATAGCTGTCTGTGATTATTTAAAAAAAAAGTTTCAACTTATACACTGGGAATATAGGAGCTCTACCTTTCCATTTTAGAGTTAATAGTAGGTTGCACGAAGTTGCGAGAATTTGATGCCCCTCCCCCCTTGCCCACCCCCTCAAGAGTGAACATACTAAAAAATACTTGAGTATGGTTCAATAAAAATAATAAAGAAGTAACCACAGTCTTCCAATAAAACCTCAGAATTTCCACACTAGAGTGATCAGTGAATTCCCCCGAATTAAGTCCAATCGAGCGCTTGTGGCATGTACTGAAACGTAAGGTAGCTTAATGGCATGACGAACTGACTCGACACGTATGTATGTGCTTACGATGCGCACATAAGTAAATCAAAATAATGCGTTACGTCAACAAACACCGTTGAGCTGACGCAGAAACAACATTCGCGAATTTCGGTCAAGCCAACGACCTATTGTGCTGATGGCATATTAATAGTAATATCATAATGATAACTAGTTGTAAGCAATTAATGTAACGATAGAGTAAGCTAATTTTAAGTATAAAAAGACAAAATAAACGCTCAGATTGGTGAGTTCCTATTCAGCAACCAGGAGTTTCACTTTTATATCAAGTATCGAAACCAAGTTAAAGTGCTTGTTTTCACATACAATCCAATATCAAGTTTATGTGCTTGGTATTGTAAATTCAGAAAAACGCTTCTGAACACGGTGTGCTTTTTTAGACAGTGTTCTTCTTAACTGTGGGTCACTTTTTAAATATTTATTTAGTAATAACCTCACCGTTGCCAATAGGGGCAACAAAGCCACCTGCATTAACTCTATTAGAGAAAGGCTGCTTGATCTTACAATCTCTAGCCCTTTTGTCTCTAATTTGTGATTGGCTCGTCGCCAATTTAACATCACTGGTGAGGCTGAAGAAGCTGACCAAAAAATTTTCACCCAAATATGTATATACATATATGAAATGCTCTTAACCCAAATCTGGATTCCTTTAACTTCATGCCTCCCGTTGTTACTCGAGTCCAACACAAATATCCATTGAGCTCAATAGCCAAATTTCTATTAATTATCTGAATCTGTTCTGCACTGTATATTTCCGGCCGTCAATTTTTAAGCCGCATGACCACTACTATTACCGCCAATCCGCCAAAACAACCATTGCCGCCTTCCAAAACCGACACAGAACCCAATAACTCCGAAAGTACGATCCAAAATTATTTAGAAGCACTCTGTAGTGAATACACTACATGCTCCTATTATATCACGTACCAACACCACGATTAGCCATTCCATAACCACAATCAAGCCAAATGTCTATGCTCAGCATTACGCTCAGTGCCTCACCACTTGGATCGAGCTTGACCTACATTACTCATCGCTTTGCTTAGCAGTGACACCCTAAATCACGTGCACTTAAAAGCAAAACAAATGCGATGTAAACAAACGGTGAAAACCAAATGTAAACAAACCGAGTCAGTCGAATAGGTACAATGCCGATGATGCGCTTGTGCCTTTGACCGGTTGCCCAATGCATTGTGCGCTTGTACCTTTGACCGATTGCACAATGCATTGGACTAAATATTCAAAATAGCTGATCTATGGTTATGGGAATTTCGCAATGCATGTACGTGATAGAGGGGATAATATTCCTGCGACAAATTGTATAAAAGGAAAGGATTGAAAGGAAGGAGCAGCGGTACAAAATACGGCAGTGTAAAAGTGTTATTCAATAAAAACGTAATAAGTACCATAAAACCGAATTTTTACTCGCTCCGTTAGATACTCTTCTCCCAATAAAAGGGAAAGCACGGTATCTTACGCACAACATTTGGTGGCAGCGGTGGGATCCACGGAAAAGGATTCCGCTACCAACATATACGTGTTCAAAACTCGATGCGTTTCTGGGGCTATACACCAGAAAGTTTAAAGTGAAAAGTGATAAAAGTGCAAAGACCCAAGAAAATAAGACCTGGCGAATTCCTAAGAGGACGCCGGAGGCAAAGTTTGGGCAGTGGAAAAAGACCAGGGGTAACAACCACCTTTAGGGCGTGAAGCCTACCTGGCAATAACAACAACAGCAGCAGAAAAAATATCAACGACAACAGCAGCAAAAAAATATCAACGACAACAGCAGCAGAAAAATATCAACAACAACAGCAGCAGAAAAAAAATATCAGCGACAACAGCAGCAGAAATAATAACAATAATAAACGTAAATATTATCCTTTAGTTTTATATATGTACATAGTTTATATTGTTTTTGTTATTTTTTGACTCTTACACTCTTAATATCTTATTGTTACTTTTGACTCTTCACCGTCTGCGCAAACATTTTTAAACATTTTTACCCGACGCAACGCCCAAACTTTAGAGCTATTCAAAGCCCTACCTTTCTTTCTCCAATACACTGACCCCATAACACTTTCCAAAGCATCCACCATGAAAACCAAATGTAAACAAACCGAGTCAGTCGAATAGGTACAATGCCGATGACGCGCTTGTGCCTTTGACCGGTTGCCCAATGCATTGTGCGCTTGTACCTTTGACCGATTGCACAATGCATTGGACTAAATATTCAAAATAGCTGATCTATGGTTATGGGAATTTCGCAATGCATGTACGTGATAGAGGGGATAATATTCCTGCGACAAATTGTATAAAAGGAAAGGATTGAAAGGAAGGAGCAGCGGTACAAAATACGGCAGTGTAAAAGTGTTATTCAATAAAAACGTAATAAGTACCATAAAACCGAATTTTTACTCGCTCCGTTAGATACTCTTCTCCCAATAAAAGGGAAAGCACGGTATCTTACGCACAACATTTGGTGGCAGCGGTGGGATCCACGGAAAAGGATTCCGCTACCAACATATACGTGTTCAAAACTCGATGCGTTTCTGGGGCTATACACCAGAAAGTTTAAAGTGAAAAGTGAAAAGTGATAAAAGTGCAAAGACCCAAGAAAATAAGACCTGGCGAATTCCTAAGAGGACGCCGGAGGCAAAGTTTGGGCAGTGGAAAAAGACCAGGGGTAACAACCACCTTTAGGGCGTGAAGCCTACCTGGCAATAACAACAACAGCAGCAGAAAAAATATCAACGACAACAGCAGCAAAAAAATATCAACGACAACAGCAGCAGAAAAATATCAACAACAACAGCAGCAGAAAAAAAATATCAGCGACAACAGCAGCAGAAATAATAACAATAATAAACGTAAATATTATCCTTTAGTTTTATATACATAGTTTATATTGTTTTTGTTATTTTTTGACTCTTACACTCTTAATATCTTATTGTTACTTTTGACTCTTCACCGTCTGCGCAAACATTTTTAAACATTTTTACCCGACGCAACGCTCAAACTTTAGAGCTATTCAAAGCCCTACCTTTCTTTCTCCAATACACTGACCCCATAACACTTTCCAAAGCATCCACCATGAAAACCAAATGTAAACAAACCGAGTCAGTCGAATAGGTACAATGCCGATGACGCGCTTGTGCCTTTGACCGGTTGCCCAATGCATTGTGCGCTTGTACCTTTGACCGATTGCACAATGCATTGGACTAAATATTCAAAATAGCTGATCTATGGTTATGGGAATTTCGCAATGCATGTACGTGATAGAGGGGATAATATTCCTGCGACAAATTGTATAAAAGGAAAGGATTGAAAGGAATGAGCAGCGGTACAAAATACGGCAGTGTAAAAGTGTTATTCAATAAAAACGTAATAAGTACCATAAAACCGAATTTTTACTCGCTCCGTTAGATACTCTTCTCCCAATAAAAGGGAAAGCACGGTATCTTACGCACAACAACTCTAAATTATGGGATAGATTCAAGCGTCGATTACAGCCGTGAACTTTTGAACAGTATATCGAATCTATGGACAGCCCCTGCAAATGAAGATTTTATAGCGAAATTCAGAAGCGAATTAAAAAAAGACAAAGGATCTCGAGTTGTGTCACTCCATTCACTAAGCTCGAGAAAAAGAGCACATACAAAGATCCAAAACATTAGAGCACGACATCTCGCGTACGGGCGATATATTAAACCCTTTAAGAGAAGTCTCAAGTTTGATACCGTAAAATGGGGTGACTAACAACAGCGAGGTGACTAGCAACAATCTCCAGCAAAAAAGTAAAACGTACTCTATTCTCAACACGATGCCACACTGGTACCTAATAAGGAGTTATATCGATAACGAAAGTATTGGTTTTACAAACTGGTAACTCCAACTCCAAGTGTCAAACCTAATTTGGCGCCAAATCGAGTTTGAGTGTGTTTTGTTTTGTTCCTAAAACATTAATATTTTCGTTGTCAAGAAGGTAAGTTTGATCACTGAAACTGTGTTGGCAGCAGAGCCTATTTATTTAGCAAATAAATAAAAAAACAAAGTATCGATTAAATATAGAAAATATTATATTTTAATCAAAAGTTTGGAAACTGATGTTTTTTTTTTGATGAAAATGGGGTGAAAAGGGGTGACTAGCAACTACACTAGGGTAAAGATAATCACTACCGTGTAGGTAGTTAGTTCACTGTTACGACTTTTGTCCACATATATTATTATTAACACGACTTTATCACTGTTTTTTTAACGCACATTTCAATTCCAATATTCATATACATATTAAACTCGTATTGCACCCAATATGTTTCCTCAACTTACTACAAATTTCAGGTTTTGATCGTTCTATTTCTTGATACAAATAAGCCAAAAATGCCAAGGACATATAAGCCAGACCCTCGCAATAAGAAGACAAGAAATATATATTCTCAAGAAGAAATAGATAGGGCCATATAGGACAAAGTAAAAAATAATTTATCTTTTAGAGCAGCAGCTAAGAAAAACAATATAGACTACTCAGTTTTGTGCCGACATACTCGAGGAAATGTAAAAAAATGTGGAGGACAAACTGTTCTCAGCTCAGATGGTGAGAAACAGATTGTGGAAAATATTAACATCTGTGCTGATTGGGGCTATCCAATGGACCAAAGGGATTTGAAGATGCTGGTCAAAATATATTCAGACAAAAAAGGAATCAATTCCACTAAATTTAAAAATAATTTCCCTGGGGTCGATTTTGCTTGTGGATTTTTGAAAAGGCACAAAAGCGCGCTAGAGCACTTTCTCTGCCGATGTTATTAATAATTACTTTGATAATTGGGAAATAACTTTTGCCGGTGTTCCAGCAGCAAATATAATTAATTGCGATGAGATTAATCTAACAGATGATCCCGGTAGAAAGAAGGTTATAGCACGAAGAGGGTCAAAATACCCAGAAAGGGTCATGAATCAGTCGAAATCTTCCATTTCCCTAATGATGGCTGGAACAGCTTCAGGGCAGCTTTTTCCTCCATACATACATATGTACATAGATCCCACCATTTGTATGACCTATGGATGACAGGCGGACCGAAGGGGTCAAGCTATAATAGGACTGCATCGGGTTGGATGGATATAATAACTTTTGAAGATTGGATCTCCACCATTCTAATTCCGTATGCCAAACGGACTCCAGGAAAATTGTACGGGATTGGAGATAATTGCCACCTTTCGATTGATGCCATTAACATGTGCAAGAAATCAGATGTCCACTTGGTATTTTTGCCGACTAATTCAACACATTTAACTCAACCGTTAGATGTCGCTTTTTTCCATCCCCTCAAAGTCGCTTGGCGTGACATATTAACTGCTTGGAAGAACAAAGAGGGGCGCAAGGAGAGTTCATTGCCAAAGTCAATTTTCCCGCAATTGCTCAGTAAGCTGTACGCTAAAATTGAAACAAGCGCTCACCAAAGTTTAATATCCGGATTTAAAAAGACAGGTATATTTCCTTTGAATAGGCAGGAGGTTCTTAATCGCCTACCACAGGAAGCTCAAGAACCGAATCCCAAGGACGCGAACATCGTCAACGACTCTGTTGTAACTTTACTAAAAAAAACTTGATGTCGCTCCGGGAAAAAGCGTCGAAGTAGGCGGAACCGAAAACGTTGAAGGACAAAAATCTAAAGAAGCCTCTCGAAAAAAACAGACGAAAAATAAGGGGAAAAAGTATACTAAGGCAAAGATTAAAAAATTACCCGAAGTAGATGATGTCTTTTTGGAGAATTCAGAAGCAGAACAACGCGAAAATGTAGCGTCAAACAACATCTTAGAACCAGGGCCCTCAAACGCTTCAGTGTGCAGAGTGTGTCACACAGTTAAGAAACGGAACGATAACTGGCAACGATGCATGACATGCAAAAAGTTTATTTGTCCGATGTGTTCTGGTTTAAGCGTAGCCGATGACCTAGGATTTACATATATGCAAAAGATGTTTCGACATTAACAGCGACGACAGCATGCAGGGCCGTGCCTGACGGGCGTTCATTGCGTGCACCGCACGCAGGCGGCCGAAATTAAGAGGCGGCCAAATCGTTACAAGTTGTTTACTGGGCAAAAATACAATCGGTTTGTTTTCATTAAGATACGAAGTAAAAACAGTTTCTCTAATCTAATCTATCTAAAAAGAGTTTCTCAGAAATAAGAAATGTATAAAAACTGATTAGGTCGTTGTAGTATTTATATACCTAGTCATGCAGCGAATCCGAATTTTTTCGAACATTGCACGAGCGACGAGCCGAAATAGTTTTTTCAATTGACCGGCGTCGCGTAAGCGGTCTTATTCGTCTTATTAGTCGTATTAGTCTATAGACTAGCGAGGATAAATCGTTATTTGTGTCCTGTGTGTGATCCGATATTATTAAAGTCTTTAATTTAACGAATAAAAATAAATTGCTCAATTCCTGAAAACTTTTAGTTGTGTGTTCGTGTGGTGAAATTTAATAAAATATTTATTTAAGAATTTCATATTAAAAGGCCTTTTCCCTCCAAAAAGACCCGCCAAAATTGAAAGTCTACCCTAAAATTTAATATCACTGCTCATTTACATTTTTAAAGGCCTACGAATGTCTGAAAGGAAAACGAAAAGATTGTCTGGAGCGCAATATAAAAGAAAGCGAGAGGAAAAGCAAAATGAAGCTAAAAAAATGTTTGGCTCATTAACAAAGTTTTTAGTAAAATCGCCAGAACCGGAAAGTAGTTGTAGTAGCCAATTAAATCCAATTGATGATTTGTTTTGCGATAAAAATGAAAATGAATTATCTGTCGAAAATGAAAAGGCTAATGACAATACTAGTAGTACCGACGAAATGGAAACAGAAGATAATAAGGATATCGATCTATACAATACCGATACCGCTGAAATTGATAAAGCATATTTTGCTATGTGTATGGATTTAAATGATCCAGCTTGCTGGCCTTTAACAATTACCACTAAAATATTGGATATATTAATCGAAAAAGGACCCATACAAAATAAACAATCTACATATCCAATTAATGAATTGGGAAGATCATTTTCATCAACTTATTTCTATAGAAAAATGCCAAATGGTGAAAAATTTAATCGTGAGTGGTTAATCTATTCTCTAAAAACGGATTCCATATTTTGCTTCTGTTGTAAATTATTTGGCAAACAAGAAATAAAATTAGTTAATGAAGGCTTCAATGATTGGCAACACACATCTGATAATTTATCTCGTCATGAAAAAACATCGCTGCATATCGGAAATTGCACCAATTGGAAAAATTTGGAATTAAATTTAAAAAACAAAGCTACAATTGATAAAAATTTGCAACGGTATTATGACGCAGAGAAAAAACGATGGTATCAAATTGTCGTACGCATGATATCTGTGGTACAATTTCTGGCAGTACAGGGTTTAGCGTTTAGAGGTAGCTCGAGCAGATTGTATGAAAACAATAATGGAAATTTTCTAAAAGCAATTGAAGTGATAGGAAAATTTGATGATGTTATGGCAGATCACATAAATCGCATTCAACAATCAGTTGCTTTAAAGAACCATATGCCACATTATGCGGGAAATCGCTTCCAAAATGAAATAATTAGTATCCTTGCAGCGCAAATTCAAAAATATATTTTGTCAGCAATAAAAGACGCCAAATATTTTTCAGTAATTTTGGATTGTACGCCGGACATGGGACATGTCGAGCAAATTACAATAATTTTGAGATATGTGCATATTCAAAATGACGAAGTAGAAGTGAGAGAAAATTTCGTTGGTTTTTCTCCAGCTCAAAAAAGTACTGGAGAAGCTTTTTACGACTTTTTAATTGAAAAATTAAGCTCTCTTAAATTAAATGTTAACGATATGAGAGGCCAGGGGTATGATAATGGATCAAATATGGCTGGAAAACATATTGTTTTGCAGAAACGAATTTTGGACAATTATCCACGAGCTTTGTTTATGCCATGCAACGCGCATACATTAAATTTGGTCGTCAATGATGCAGCGAAAGTTTCTTTTTCAACTGTGGATTTTTTTAGTAATGTGTCAGCAATATACAATTACTTTTCCGGATCACCTTTTCGATGGCAAATTTTAAAAAAACATGTAAAATCGTTAACAGTAAAACAAGTTAGCGTAACCCGGTGGGAATCAAGGATTAAGGCGATTAGACCACTGCGTCATGAATTAGGTGAAATTTATGACAGCCTAATAGAACTAGCGGAAGAATGTTCAACACCAATAGGTCAACATGAAGCTAAATGTTTGGCAATGAAAATTAAATCGTACAAATTTATTTGTTCCACAGTAATATGGTACGAAATCTTAGAAAAAGTAAATATTATTAGTAAAATGATGCAGACCGTTTCTTGGAATCTTACTTCATGTGCTGAATCTATTAATAATATTTTAATTTTTTTCCAAAGTATTAGAAATGATGAAAATTTCGAAAAGTATTTGAAAATTGCTGATGAATTATGTGAATCACTTGAAATACAACCGGAATTTCCTGTTGAAATTAATCTACGTCGACGCCATAAGCGAAAACAATTTGACTATGAAGGAGATGAGGATATTCAGTTAACTGCTAAAGAAAATTTCAAAATTAATTTTTTCTATGTAATATTGGATACAGCCATTTCATCTGTTACTACCCGATTTGAAACATTATCCAATTTCGAACAGTCTTTCGGATTTTTATATAAATTTGTTGAAATAGGAGAGGACGACATAAAAAAAAGTTGCTTCGACTTTCATAATAAATTCAAGGATGGCGAATCGTGCGACATAAACGGAGCAGAATTATACGAAGAGTTAATTTCATTGAAAATAATTATAAAAGATAGGAAACAACCCGAAGAACTCCTAAAGTATTTGTACAAACACAATTTACAAAATTCATTTCCAAATGTATCTACAAGCTTAAAACTATTATTGACCATGCCTGTATCAGTTGCGTCTGGAGAACGTAGTTTTTCTAAATTGAAAATCATAAAAAATTACCTACGTACTTCCATGACGCAAGAACGTATGAGCAATCTTTCAATTATCGCGATTGAAAGTGAAATTGCTGAATCTTTAAATATTCACGAAGCAATTGACGATTTTGTCAGTAAAAAATCCCGTAGGATTAACTTTTAATATGTACTTTATTTAATAATTGCTTCGTGAAGATTCAGCAATTTCACTTTCAATCGCGATAATTGAAAGATTGAAAGATTTCCCTAATTAACCGGTAACCTAACCGAAATAATTTTATGAAACCGGTTAATTAACCAAAAACCTTTACTATTTTCAATATCAATAAATAATACGTAAGATTTGATTTTTTAAAATCAAATAATTTTAAATTGTCACTGAGCGACACCTAGGATTTTAAATTATCGTATTCCTATGTTCTTTATGTTTGATAATTTTGTCTGTGATTATAATACCAATACCATAATTTTTTTCATGTTATTATTTTTGTCTAAATTTTAAATAAAAAAATGTTTATTTTGTGCATTCTATTTCTTAAATTTCATCCAAACATATAAATCTCATAAAACCGGTTTTTAGCCAGTTTTTCTTTTCAGAAACCGGTTTTGGGAACAAAACCAATATTTTTTTTCGTTCTCGATTTCGGTTAACCAAAAACTGATTTTTTTCCCGGTTTGATGCCCTGTGTATAATAATAAACATTAAAAATTAAAGTAGTTTTTTTTAATGTTATCCTGGGGGCGGCCATACAGACTGGCACGCAGGCGGCCATATACCCAGGCACGGCCCTGACAGCATGGCGGACGAAGATTTTGATCCCATAAAGTTTGCGCGCTACATTGAAGACGATGTGTCCAGTTCCGACTGATTTTATGGGTATTTTTAACCCCAACCTTTAAGAATTGTTTTCTGAAAGATTTTTAATTTATTTTTACACCAGTGAATAAAATGTGTTTATTTTGAGTTATTTATTATTTGTTTTTAGTTTAATTTTATTATCTTTTTTTTTATTTTTTCAGGTTGCAACTTTTAATATCACCTACAAGGTATTTAATAATTTTAGCCTTGCAAGTGGATTAGCTTGTTGTTTTCTGCACCCTACTGTTGTTGCAAGTCACGCCTTTACTGTGGCTTGTACCCCTTTGCCGTGGCTATTCACCCCAACGGCGGGGTAACTCGTAACAGGGCATGTTTTGGTTAAAATTGAATAGAAAGGCTTGTTTCACAGCAACGGGGTGACAACCAACGAAAATAGGAGCCGTGACTCATGTTAAAATGTGCTCACATTAAAGTTACGTTAAGAACTTCGGGAAATACAGTCAAGCAAAGAAAAAAGTGTTGCTTGTCACCCCATTTGACGGTATATATTTTGGGAAGGGCACGTATGATCATCAAATCTCAAAAGTATAAATACTACACTGGGAGAAACCATTCCACATCCGATGCACATGTCACTGTAGAGATGCTCCGACTATGCCACCAATTCTACCTACGCTACTATCAACAAAATCTTGAATTACACAAGAATGTCAGGAGTCGTTAACACGAGTTTCGGAAAGAGCCTCGTCAACTATTACATCCTACGATCATCGTTTGCGCAATTGGACATCCGAGGTGATGCAATCGTTAACGGGGACGATTTCATACTATTCACCGATTGCGCCAGTTAGAATTGTTCCTCCTTCACTGCTTGTTCATTGCTCGCTCATTGCTCACTTTGAACTGCCTGTTGACTTGACTGTACAGCCACCAGCAAGCATGGTTTTTCGCGCTCTAGGTAGAGGCATCGCAGAGGTATAACCCCTTGTCTGTGTCAGCGTCTGACACTGTGCTATATCAGCAATTCGCCGCTGCACTGACGAAGCAACTAAAACCAAAAATGTAAAATATATTGGGAGTTAATTAAAAGTGCACTAAAGAGCAAGTCGAAGTTAACTCAGTTTTGTTTCTTTTTAAAAAGGCAAACCGTTTGACCCCCGATTTATCTGGCGCGGTCGGTAGTTCCAAGATCTAAAGATATTGGAACCGGATAATAAAGAATTAAAATAAATCGTGAAAAGTAATACCAAAGAACTAAAATAAAATTGCGAAAAGTGCTAAAGTCTAAAGACATAAAAACTGTGGAAGTGCTTAAGGCGGGAGTAACTATGACTCTCTTACCGACCGTTGAAATGGCAAGACGTGTTTTTAGAGCGCTCCGCGAAAAAATAAATAAAAGTTCCGTGAGTCGTGTAACAAGCACTCGACAAAACACGTGACGCGGACCACCGTTTCACCGAACCGAACGACCGTAGCGCGATCCGGGCAACCAATCACATCCGGCCACCACCAGACGAGCAGAGAGGAGCCCTCGAAAGAGAGCAACATTGCGATGCCACTCTATAACTTACGGGACAGGCAAGCCAGCATCGCCCATCTCAACACCTCGCACCTACATCTGCGAGAGATGCGGTAAGACCTATTCTTTCGACAAAGGCCGGCAACAACACCGGACCATCAGCCGCGGATAAAAACACGTGCCAGATCTGCAACAGGGCCTTCACCACGCACATAGGCTTACGGCAACACCATCTCCGCGCCCATAATACCATCTACAACGAAGAATTGGAGACAGAAGCGAGTTCGTCTTCTCGGAGGCACTGGACGAATGACGAACAGGATGAGCTGGCGAGGGCCGAAGTAGCATCGAACACCAACAACAATACGGAGATTGTCAACCACCTCGGCACAATCTCGACCAGGAGGCGATCAAGAAAATACGCTCCTTCGGAGACAGAGTTCGCCGATTCCGACAATCGCAGGCCATCGCGAACCCGCTACCACCATCAAGCAATTCCAAATACGAGTCCGCCAATGAACCTGATGAGACACAGAACAATCAGTGGAACGAAGATGACCACATAACTTCCCTCAACACACCACTATTAGACCTCATCAAGAATCTAGAAAACCTCGACCCGAGTGATGAAATCCTGCGAAGCTCCCTACTCAACACCAACGCCCTTAATGACTGGACAGCAAAATTAATTACACAGCATAGCAGAGGAACTCGCCATCGCCAGCAATCCCATCGCCCACTTAGGGGCAGGATCAGGAGACACCTAGCAACAACATTCGCTAGGACGCGCAGAGCACTAGAGTTCGGCCTTACGCAAAAAGTTTACAACAACACCACCAAACTATGCGACGAAAAAATAATCTCACAACCATCTCGCACCCAGACTGCATCCCAACCCCAATAACACAAAGAGCATGAAGTCCAATTGCTCCAGCACCGACGATATTACACTCCATAAATTAAGAACTATCCCATTAAGGAAACTAACTCTGTTGTACAACGCGATGCTACTATTAAAGTATACGCCACCCACACTCAAAAATTACAGAACAACCATGATTAAGAAGAACCCAGAAGCCATTCACCCAGCCGACCTGCGACCAATCACCATCACGTCAACGCTGATCAGGCTGGGATTGATGGGATTGAATTACAACTGAACCAAAGGGACTTCTCACACCTAGACGGTTGTTTTGCGAATACCCTAGCTCTGCACACAATCATTTAAAACAGGCGGAAAAAAGAAGCCCCGGTGCCCCAATACAGTATCACACCATAGCCTGATTCGTGCACTAAAATGGGCCAGGATTGACGAAAAATTAATAGCGTACATGACAGAACATTTGGGAGGAGTTATAACACAAATACAGTCCAGCACGGGGTCAGTTCAAATCGAAATAAATCAGGGTGTTAAACAAGGCGACCCGCTGTCCCCGATTTTCTTCAACATAGTTCTCGACGAACTGCTGACCAGGCTCAACGATCATTCGGGAATCAAACTTTCACCAGGGCAACGACTTCAATGCCTGGACTTCGCGGGCGACATTCTCTTTTTCTCCAATACAAAAGAGGGCGCAGAGAGAATGCTCGGCACCACAAGCCACTTACTAGAGGAAAAAGGCATGATAATCCACCCGGAAAAGAGCCACATGATACATCTACAGAACGTACCCAGCAAAAAAAAAATCTTTGCGGCATCCTAGCAGGTACGGCAATCTTACGATCAACCCTCTCGGGACAAAGGAGCAGATGAGGTATCTAGGTAGCCAATTCACGCCTGGTGGGGAATGCAATCTTAATCCGATGACACTCTTCACAGACTTACAAAGGATTAGGCGAGCACCCTTGAAACCCCAACAAAAACTCACCATCTTAAGGCACTAGCCCATAGGAAAATACATCCCCGCCCTCCAAAAGCTAATCATCACGAGGTAGACCTTGAAGGATTCCGACACAAAAATCAGATCCTTTGTACGAACAATACTCCCACTACCGGCCTCATTGCTCCAACCATGTTCTATACACCCCTATCGCTGAGGGAGGACTGGGTGTACGAGTATTCGAATTCCGCGGTAGAATACCGGTCATCATGGCCGAACGCATTGACAGACTATCATGCGACCCCATATTAGAAAATATCATCTCGATCGGAGAGGACTGGGAATACAGAACACGTGAAATGATTCACCCGGAATCGACTAAGCAGGCAACAACACCCATCACGCCCAACACCTATGAAACTCCTACTCAGGAAACGGAATAGCACGCAACACAAAGCAATCGACCACGTTCATGCAAAATCTCCTACCAACGAAGGGAATACCATCTAATCCCCCCTCCGAAAGACACTGCCAAGGGCATTGCGAAGTGTTTTTCGTTAAGGTCCTTAAAAAAAATAATACATTCGTGCGAAAATGTTGCTTTAATTTGTGTTATTTAAATTGATAGATTTATAAAAATTGATTAAAAATGGGTCGTGGTAAGCAGCTTACAGAAAAAGAAAAGGTCGAAATACTCATGTGTCGCCAATCTGGAATGACAACCAGAGATATTGCTGCTCGAGTGAACAGAAGCAAGACAGTTGTCAACTGCTTAAAATTAGGGGAAAATTATGGAAAGAAAAAAAGCAGTCATTTCCACAAGGACTATTCGAGAAATGAAGAGATTAGCTACGAACAGGTCAAACAGCGCTTCAGATATCCGACGTTCTTTGATCTCAACATATCTGTCATAGAATTCATAAATATATTTAAAATGTAACCTCGATTCGGGTGCCGATTCCAAAACAAACAAACTAGCTGTCAATCCGACATTTTTAACTGTCTGAAATAGAGTGTCAATGTCAATTACGCGCCAAATGAAACCATTTTTATTTGTCTTTGGAATCGGAACTTGAGTAGAGGAGTTGCTAAAAAAGAGTAAGTTTTTTTGATCCTATGAAATTATTTGCTAATATGTAATAATTCTAATTCATTCAGAGAATAAACGCAACGTTTTGCAGTTAAATTCGTTCAGCAATTCTGTCTTATTCCTACGTCCATTGCCCGTGGACGGAGTGACAATATCAGTGAGACGCATCCAACAAATTTAAAAAGCTGATACCAACTTAGAATATGTTAAACATATCTCAAAACCTAAGCTAACAATGCATAACAAAAGGGCTGGATTGGAGTTCGCGGAAAATTACCATTTTTGTAATGAAGAATGGATCAAAGCTATATTTCCCGACGAAAAGAAGTTAAATTTAGACGGTCCTGATGGATGGCAAAGATATTGGCATGATAAGTGCAGAGAAAAAAGAGACGCAGAAGTCCCGAAACTTTGGTGGAGGAACAATGATTTGAGCCGCTATAGCATGTGTTGCAAAGAGTCCAATCTGCTTGATTTCAACGAAAATGAACTCTTCCAAGTATGTAGAACTGTTGGACTCGGTACTTATTGATTTTGGTGAAGAGGTTGCTGGAAATGACTGGATATTCCAACAAGATAACGCCACAATCCGTTCATCCAAGTTCACAAACGAATTTTTCAACTCACGAGGTATTCCTTTGCTGGACTGGCCTGCTTATAGCTCGGACCTAAACCCAATTGAAGACCTTGGAGCATTTTGTCCCAACGGGTTTTCCAAAATGGGCGACAATTCGATAGTGTCTTGAACTAAAGCAGGCAATCCAGGTTGAGTGGGCTAAAATTGACCAAAATGTTGTCAAAGACCTAATTAATTCAATGCCAAGAGGGTTGCAACAAGTAATTGTAAACAGAGGTTCATCGACGAATTATTAATGCTTTTTGTGTTGTATTTTCTTATATGTATCATTACTTCGTTTGAGCTTTGTTTTGTTACTTCGTTTTTAAATAAAATTTTAATGAATTTTTTTTTTAAATTTAGATACGCAAATAATACTAACGGATAATATTATGAACAATTTTTTCTCTATATAAGTATGAATATCTTTTAAATAAAGATGCCGTGAAATGAATTTGGTCTTATCATTATTTCGCATCAATAATGCAATATTTTTCCAATTGTCTAGTTTTAGTTTCTAGGAAGTTTTATACACATTGTGGGTAGAGCCTCCCACTGCACGAAAGCAGAAAGGGCAACAATAACAGCACTTCGCGATGAAGGCGAGACATCTGGGCTATAGCGGACACAGTTGGATGCTCTACAAAGGTGGTCTTTAATGCCTTAAATAAGAAAAAAAGGACAGAGAACAGAGGACGCAAACCAAAATTGATCTCGGGTTTGAAATTAGCCCCACATTACAATCCGCCATGGTCTGTTGAAAGCAAAACTGAAAGTGAGATCTTCAAGAAAGGTACCTCTCTAAAAAAAATGAGGTCCGATTTACCGAATTGACGAAGGAGAAATATGTCGAAATATTAGAGAACGTAACGTTGCCATGGGCCGAGGATAACATGCCTCCGCCAAAATTACGAAACAGTGGCTTTTGGACAAAAAAGAATAATGTTTTTGAATGGCCAGATCAATCTCCGGATATAAGCCCGATTAAAAACCTCTGGGCTGAGCTAAAAATTGAAGTTCACAGGCATCACCCCAAAAATAAGGAAGACATTTGGAAAATTGTACAAGAGGTATGGGCGAATACTTCTATAGAGAAACGCCGTAAGCTCGTTGACTCTATGCCAAACCGCTTCAACGAGATATTAAAAAAACAATGGATATTCCATTCCATTATAATAAAATTGTTAATGTATACCTCTACTATGGGTTTTTTGCTTATTTTTTTGAACATCTTTGACTCTTCTATGGATTGTTTCTTGATCAGGCTGATTACTGACTTTGGAAGTAAAACTTTCCCAAAACAGCTTAAACATAACCTTTCCACATCTTTTTTGGTTTTTATTTTCCAGATATAATGTTATGTATCACATAACTTTGTTCCGAATTGATATAACCTGATACAAATTGAACTATGGATCTTGGAGTCGAAAATTGGCATGTGTTTCTATCACAGGTGTTTTGGATCACAGCTATATATACGACAGAGACAGAACGAACGAACAACACGATCGGGACGAAATAGCCAGCAAAGACACCCACACCACCATCTCCAATAATACATATATGCTTGCTCGCTCTCAAAGTTTTAGGTATCGTCCTCCGGAGCCAGTCATCAAACTGACCTCAATGAGAAAGGACGTGCGGAGTGAGAATAAATTGAAAATAAAGTGTATTTTTGTAATAAATTAAAGAGTGGTGTTTTATTTAATCGAGATCCCACAGTACTACCATCATGACCTACACCACACCCATACGCGAACCAAATGTTAATAAGCCATTGGTGTTGGACATTTTGAATTTAACCACTTGACAGTTTTGCCCGAACAGCACTCTATTCTGGCTCTATATTTTCATTTTCATGACATTTTCCCGTACACTGACGAACCCGAGTCTCGTTCGGGCAAGTTTTGTTTTAACTTGTTGGTGGTGTCAATACAGTTTATATGTGGGATAGGGGCCGAACACGCAGACAACACCCTAGACAAGCGGACGACCTGACGACAACCAGTCACGTACGCCACAACATAGCAGGACAATCATCCGACGAACACACATATAACACACACAGCGCACGATACCGACAAGTGGAATGAAACGAAGCGGACGATCTGACGACAACCAGTCACGTACGCCACAACATAGCAGGACAATCATCCGACGAACACACACACAACACACACAGCGCACGATACCGACAAGTGGAATGAGACGAAGACGAACGCAGAACACGACACAGGGCATTCGTTGAACAGCCGTCAAGCCGTATAGACCGAATATCGTGAACATTGTGAATATCGTTTATGTTAAATAAATAAATAGAATCCTAAAGATATGAACACTGTGAATATTGTTTCTATTAAATAACTAGATAAAATCCTACATATATATATGTAGGTATATTGTTAGGAAGGTGCGATGCTGACAGTGAAGAAAAAAAATGGGCACATGAACAAAAACGTTCCCATGCAAAAGTTGCGATACGACACCGCAATGAGGTGTTTCGTCGTATTGCATTACGCAGGCGACGAACACCTGAATAAACGAAAATGCATTAGGTCAGCACAAGTTAGTTTAAGGTACTTGATAAGCATTAATTAAGCATAGGAAATAATCGAGTTTGATTCTGGACCTTGAAGCGAACAGTCAATAAAGTTGTTTCTAGTGCAATTTTAAAACTAAAGTTGTTTCATTTCATTGCAATGAATTTCTGTTGTGCGCTACAGTGTATTTGACTGGTTCCTTTCTTCTCTCATACACAAAGGAAATACTGGAGGCGAATTCCCAGCCTAATATCCAGAATAAAACAATAATAATAAAGATTATTATTATAATCTCGCGCCACCCACGAGTATGAGACAGGCGTGTGGTCGCTACCCGTTAAGGCGATCGCACAACGAGCAAGACGGTGAGTAAGGATTGATAGGGCGAGACCGATTCTCCGACTCGGGTTTTAACCCAAATGAGACCGATCAGCCCCATTGAGATCTACTCCTGAGGCGAATATCGTAGGGCCAATTCCCCGATGTAGGTTTTAACCCGGAAGGGCCTGACCAGACGATATAGCCGCGCTCAAGGGCTTAAGCCGACACGGTTAAGGCCTCGACTCGGGTTCTCACCCACACAGGCTAGACCTCGCACTGCTCCCGACTCAATCATCTGTCGGGACTAAGACACGGGTTCTCGTCCACGAGGAGACTCACTGGGTACTGTCAACGCGACAGTTGGGAGGTGACAAGGCGCCGGCTAGAACCCACATAGGAACCGACTAGGAAACGGACGTACGTAACTATGACACACCCCCAATCGAATTCATGGTGGGGTTTGAACCCACTAGGAATCGACTGGGGCCCTAGTACGAATCCAGGGTGGGGCTAGAACTCACATAGGAACCGACTAGGAACCATCTGGCATCTTTCTGAAAAAATAAATGTCCTATAACGGGTAACTACCCCATACAGACAAGCAGGATACCAACAACGCAAACGTCCATCCCTCAAGTATCTTAAGTATCCTAGGTCTCTCCGGTCTTAGGTCTGTTGGGTTCTAGGTATCTTAGGTTTCGTAGGTATCCCTTACGTCTCTTAAGTATCTTAGGTATATAGAGGGTCATGTTACTATACTAGGGTGTTGATGCGAAGACATAGCCTCTCTGCACCAAGTCATGCACTACCTTCTCGTGGTACCGCTGATCAAACCGAACCCTTCACGGGTGAGGTGGACTAACAGTTGCATGGCGACAAAAACGAGTGTGGGTCTGGTCTTTTGCTGGCCCCACCACCCCTCGGGGTGCCTAGTAATCCTAGAGTGTACTCTCTACCGAGTTGGACTCGTCTTCCATAATTGGAAGTTAAAGTACGCCGGGCGCCGCTGGTACGGGTTACCGGCCCAACAGTGGCGTAATAAAGTTGGTCCTAACAATACACAAGCCTCGGATAACGATAATAACAACGGGGGACCCACAGGTCGAACCGGTCAGCCAACTTTTGGCTCCGAGGAAGGACCCGCTGAAGATGGGCGGTGGAATTGCCGTTTTGACGGGTGCCAAATGTCCTTCGGCACAAAAAGAGGTCGCGGTGTCCACGAGAACGCCAAACACAAGGCTTGGTATGACAACTTACAAGCCAGGGAAGCGGCTAAGCCTAGGTGGTCGCAAGAGGAGACTAGGCTTATGGCTCGGAAAGATGCTGAGCTATCAGTGTCCCGAACGGGTCCCAACCCCAAGGGACAGCGTAGTGTGCGGAACGCTAGTACTGCCGGTGTCACAACAATCACCCCTATTGCGATTGTCGTTTTTATTGAACGACACTTCTCACTTTTTCTGTCGAGTCACTTTTTAGTCGTTCAAGTGTCGGTATTACAATACTTAAACGCCAGTCGTCTCGATCCACATGCATTCCACATAAATAACTGACAAAACGTCAGATATTTCAAAGAAATTTGACGGCCATTTAAAATTTGTGAATTTGTGAATATTGATGATGGATAGTATTGCACTTTTTGTGGTTAATCATATTATTAACGATGATGAGAGGGGAGAACAGGAGAAAATTAAATTATTAAGAGAAAGAAGAATATTAAGATCGAAATCCAATCCCTTGGATTTGCCAGATTCGAAGTAAGTACGAGAATTATTTTGAGAACAAGTCATTCTTATTTGTTACATTTACAGATCCGTAATGTACTTTAGGTTAAATAAAGACGCATTTCTTTATTTATTAAAAGAGCTTGAAGATAAAATTGGAAAAAGACGAAGCGTGCTATCAGTAACACCAATAATAAAGCTTGCAGCTACATTACGATTTTTCGCTGATGGTAGTTATCAGAAGTGTGTAGGCAATGATTTTAATTTGGGTGTCGCTCAACCAACAATGAGTATTATTTTAAAAGAGATGCTTGAGCTAATGGAAGCATTTGTTTGTCCTCGTTGGATAAATGCATCCTATTCAAACCAGGAAGAAAATGAAGCGAAGGCTAATTTTTATCAGAAATCAAGAATTCCTGGAATTATTGGGTGTGTAGACGGTAGCCACAT
Source organism: Merodon equestris (assembly GCA_958301585.1). Classification (NCBI taxonomy): domain Eukaryota; kingdom Metazoa; phylum Arthropoda; class Insecta; order Diptera; family Syrphidae; genus Merodon; species Merodon equestris. The sequence continues at coordinate 27,280,512 of OY284413.1, forward strand.
AAAAATTCAAGCTCCAAAAAAAGAAGAACAACACCTTTACTACAACCGGAAAGGCTTTTATAGCTTAAACGTTATGTTTGTAAGTATGACATATTTCATAAATTCATAGTTTCTAAATACAACTCTAATCTAAGGTTTGTGACCATAAAATGCATATAAGATATGTAGATGCCAGGCATCCCGGAGCCAGTCATGACTCATTCATTTGGAATACTTCAGAGCTTCGAAGTATCCTACAAAGAAATTTCGACAGCGCAAACGAAATGCTTGGTTGCTAGGTAAGGATGGTATTTGTGTACAAAAACACACTTTAAAAACGATCAAACTTTCAGGTGATGCTGGCTATCCCCTGGAACCATTCCTGGTAACACCATTCAGATCAGCTCAAGAAGGAAGTAGTCAAAGCGATTTCAACCAACGACATTCCGAAGCCAGGAATATTATTGAAAGAACGATTGGTGTTCTTAAAAGCCGATTCCGATGTCTCCTTGGTGCTAGACTACTTCACTATAATCCAAGGAAATCAGCACAAATTGTGAATGTGTGTTCAGCTCTGCACAACATTTGTATACATTACAAAAGTGAGCCACCGATAGAACCTCTTATCTCGGAAAGTCCATCAATTCCAGATCTGGCAAACGAAGAAAATAATAATCAAATAGCCATAAATATAAGAAATAGATTATTAGAAATTTAATTCATTTTTCCTTAATTTGTTTTTATTTTCAATTAAAATTCATTATAAATAGATTTTTCTTCAAAGAAATTTAGTTTTCTTTCCAAAAGAGACAATTTTTTTTTTTAATTTCTAATTCTATTAACTTAATCTCATAGTCCTTCATTTGTTGCTGCTCTTCCCGTTTCATTTTGTCCTCTTCCAGGAAAAACCGTTTCCTCTCATATCTCTTACTTTCTTTCAAATGGTTTTCAATACTTTTTAAAGAAAGCTTCACCTCATTGTACATGGCTTCTTGTACCTCGGTTTGTCGTTGCAGCATTTCGGTAAAATTCTTCCCTGTTGTGGCGGTGGCTGTGGTGTAATTCGCCTTTTTTGAATTTTCCTTTTGTTTTTCAGGTATTGTTTCGCTCATATCGAGTACATTAACAATTTCCGAAGCTTGAATGGATGGATATATTTCTTCTGAAATCTCAGATTGTTTTATATTTGAACCTCCAAACGTAACACCTTCCGGTTCAACTATATTGTTTAACTGGAGGAGATCAGCAATTGCTTTGTCCGTGGCGCTTAAATATTTTTGCTTCAAAGGACCTCCTCCAGTTATTCCCATCTGCTTTTTATTGTACACAAGCTTCTGTTTTACCTTAAACTTAGCATCGAACCAAACCTGAAAATATATTTTGAAGGGTATATGTATGCATATGATGTCAATTAATTTCTTATTTACAATATTTACCTTTTGCCACTCTTTTGCGTTCCTAACTGGCGGCCCTAAAGAATTAATTTGGATGGAAATTGCTTTCCATTCTTAAATTTTTTGCACCGCTGGCGCAACCCCAGCAATAAGTCTTTATCAATCAATTTCGGAATCATGGTGCGAACAGGGTGGATCTACACCCTCACCAAGGACGAACTCCTTCTTTATCTCCGCGAGTTCAGCCTAGAACTCGACGGTACGGTCGACAAACTGAGGCGTCGATTATCAACGTGGATGACGGGGACGCAGCTTACACCAGCCCAGGAGGAACGCCTGACGGAGCTAGAGGCCCGTCACCGACGAGGGACAACCTCCACCCCCGCCATCCAAATACAGCCGTCGACGCCAGGGAAACCTAATGATAGGGACCTTCTGAGGGGCTTATCAATGCCCAATCAGGGGCAAACTCATCTCGGAGAATATCCAGGCCCGGAACCCTGAGCCTCAACAAGCTACACCACCGGCCCGGTCAGTTACGCCACAGTGATTGACCAAGCAATTGACCATGGTGGCAAGGAACCGATCGCGTTCCTGGAAAGGGTGGAGGAACTTTCCGAAGGATACGGGCTCCCGCTGGACCTCATACCACGGGCTATGCCTGAACTCCTCAACGATCGGGGACTCATGTGGTACCGGAACAATAACCGGAAATGGGCCACATGGATGTCATTCAGGGCTGACTTCCTGCAGTTCTTCCTCCCCAGCTCATACCCGGAATACCTCGAGGACAACATCCGGCGGAGGAAACAACGCCCGAAGGAGTCCTACAAGGATTACGTCCTAGCGATGCAGACGATCATGCGACAAGCGGGTTATACTCCGGAGCAACAGCTATACCGGATATACAGGAATAGCCAAACGGATTACCTGCTATACATCTGCCCAGGGGACTTTCAGACATTGGACGACCTGCTGAGACATGCGGAAAATCTCGAGAAGATCCAGCGAGAACGCGATCCCCCAGCACGACCACCACCGTATCGACCAACGTATGAGCAGCATAACATGGTCGCAAACAAAGAAAGCCTAACCAACCCGCAGAAGGCATGTCGGAGATGTGGCCTAGAGGGCCACATGCCACCCGGCTACCGGAACCCTCAGATCATCTTCTGCTGGGAGTGCAGGCGACGGGGCCGACGGACCATCGAATGCTGTCGGAGCAAGGCCTCACTCGAACTGCGGGACCCTGGGGCCAAAATCAACATCACCTTCCCGCAAAAACTAAACCCTCTGGCCCTGGAGGCCAATCGCATAACCGCCGTGGTCCTCTTAGGCCAACAGCAAACAACGGCGATCCTCGACACAGGAGCCACGAGGAGCTTTCTAAATCAGGCAGCCGCAATCGATTTCGTCAAGGAAGGAACGATCATTCGGATCGACACCGAGATAAAAATGGCAGACGGTTCCACTAGGCACATCGACAGGCCGCTGGAGACGGGCATCCAACTGGGCACATCCGTAAGCCGGATCCCACTACTGGTCCTCCCAGAAGCCATCGATCTCCTAGTCTTGGGAATAGACTTCCTTACCTCGGTCGGAACCACCATCTAATGCGGCAACGAATCCATCACCCTCCGCGAGGAAACCAACAACGGCAAGAGCTCAAGAACATCCATGGGGCGACTGATCGAACAATCCGCTGAGCGCAAGGCTGCACCATCCCTAGGACCACGGGGCAACGCAAGGCAGAGAGCCCCGTCTACCCAAGGCTCTCTACGACGATCATGCACTAGGAACTGGGAACAACCCACAGACCACCGAGGAACGCGTGAGACGATTGAAGGAAATCTTCCTGATCGTCAAGCGAAACCAGGAAAGAGCAATTAAGGACCAAGCCAGGCATTACAATTTGCGGAAGCGAGCTTGGAAGCCACAAATAGGACAGTGGCTACTGGTCAAGCAGCACCTATAATCTCACTGTGTGTCCTTCCACCTCCCAAACACACACAAGATCCACTCGACCCTTCTTCCATCCACAGGAACATAATGCCGAGCCAATTGAGAGAACAGGAGCCGATCACCCTTTCGTCCGACGAGGAAGACGTCGACCAACCTGGAGAACGCCCACTGGTGACGTACCCAGCAGGAGTCGGCGGCATCGAGATTTGCGAAGAGGACTACCGCCGACTAGAGGAAGGAAGGTTCCTGAACGACACAATCGTGGACCTCTACTTCCAGTGGGTCCTACGAGAGGTAGCCAGCCCCGAACAGCGGAACAAGTGGCATATATTCGGGTCCCACTTTCTTCCACAACTCCTCAGCGGAAAGGACGCACTCCAAGGTTACGAAAGGGTATTATGATGGGCCAAAAATACCAACATTTTCGAAAAGGAATTCATCGCGATCCCCGTCAGTCTCCAGAACCATTGATATACCTTCCTGATTTGCTTCCCGGGAATGAGAGGAATCGAAGAACCAAGGTGCGAGGAAACCCAGGAGCCGACCATCATCCAGATCGAGTCGTTAGGGTTACGACCGAGAGAGGATGTCGCCAGAGCCCTGCGGCAGTACTTAACCCTGGAATACCAGCGAGTCTACCACCATATCCGGATCTTCACCTCCAGCACCGTCCCACTGCGAACACTGGAAGTGCCGCGACAGCGAAAAACTTACGACTGCGGCGTCCACCTCCTGCATTACGCAGAGTGTATGGTGACAAGTCCCCTACGGAGCGTGGAAGGTTCCATCAGGCCAGGCGCCCGATGGACCGACCCACACGCGACGCCGCCGGGTTGCGAAACTCCTGCAGTCACTGGCCGACACAACAAACCGATTCCCAGTGCTACGAATCGATTCACGGATGGGATCACCACCACCAACACGCACCGACGACTAGTCCTAGTCCTTAACCCTCTACTGCACATGAAGTTGATTTTTTTCCGTGGCCTCAAAATGCTCAGCTGCGATTGGAAAATAACTGTTATGACCGATAAGATGAACCATTCGTTTATATGTGTTAGTTATATAGCACATTTATATTGTACAACAAGTACAGCGCGAGTTACATCTTGGTAACCCTGTTCGACCTCCAGCTATCGCTTAGCAACATACCCATTCGCAACTTTTCCTATTCTTTCTCCTTTACGTCCATTTGTTTACGCCAATTGTGACCAATAGGGTCTTTTCGTGTAAAATGCTAAGCGATCGTGTGGGCATTCGTGGTTGAACCAGAGAAAGGACAACAGTGGCAGTGCTAAACATATAAATAAAAATCTATTTGTATTTTGTCAACAAATTCTTGGATTATTTGTAATAAAAGTAACAATTATAACTAGTGAAAGTGTTTTCAGTAAAAACCTATAATTCGCGCATAAGTGACTGTATATGTATGTATGTATGTGTGAGGGAGAGAGCTCGCACGGAGAGCCAGCTAGGAGCATCACTTGTTTGTTAGACGCCGGATGTGTAAGACACATTAGCCGAGTACCCGCACTCGAATAATAAAGCCTAATTATTTTAACATATCTTTTTTTATCCACGCACCTCAACAATATACATAAGTGAATTTGGTTTCATTCTCATTTGCGTAAGCGAGATAATCGGCAGTGGAATTTAAAGTGCGTGTTGCAATTGCGTAGTGAAAAAAAGAATAAAAAGAAACAAATTTATTTCTACGTTACATATCTATATTTTTAAAAGTGGTAATATTTTTTTTCAATAAGATTACATAAAGGTAAGTCAAATTCAAGGATACATTTTCAAATACGCACATGCTATTCTAGATGCATCGCGTTTTTAGCAAAGTCCATGCATTCTTATGCATTCAGTGAAATATTCGATATATCCATTGAAAATCTTTGGGGAGATGTTAAAAGGGCTGTCCATAATGCCAAGCCGACAAACAACGTCCAGCTATGGGAAGTAGTCCAACGTGCTTGGTATGCCATATTACCGGAGCGCTGTAATCGTTTAGTGCAGGGATGAGCAACCCGCGGCCCGCCGAACAAATTTGTGCGGCCCGCCAAGCCTTTGCAAAATTGTAACAAAACATTATTATTTTGTTGATATCTTAAATTTATTGCTGACCACTTGGTTATTATTAAGTTACATACATACAGTGCTGAACATAAGTCTACGTACCCCTTATTATGATTAAAAATCATAAAATATAGCTTGAAATCAAACATTATCGGCTGAAACATTTTAATTATAGTATTTGAACCAATTTCATTCATAGAAACAACACTGTTTTCCAAATCAAATTTTAAAAACAGCAAAAAGAGAAAAAATACTTCCATAGAATAGAACGAAAGTGTACGTACACCTTTAAGTAGTGACTGTTTATAACGGTATCTTTCCCAAACGTTCAAATTTTTCTGAAAAAAATATGGGCAGTAGAACTTTGGCCGTCCGTGAGTAAAGACGTTTGTGAAAAAATTTTAAAAATGAATACAATGGTCGTAAAGAGCTGTCTAGTGAAATAAAGGAACTGATAGTGAAACTGAGAAATGAGGGAAAGTCTTATCGGGAAATCGGAAAACTCGTCAATAGGCCACATACAACCATTCAAACTGTTATTAAAAATTATATTAAACGAAATTCCACCGAAAATAAGCCGAGGGCTGGCAGACCCCGTTAGCTTACGGAACGGGACGGAAGGTGTGTTTTAACAGAAATTAAAAACAAGCCTAGGACATCGTCTACTGCGCTAGCAAATAACCTTAAAAAGACAGTTGGGAAAGAAGTTCATCCAATAACGGTACGCAGATTGCTTCATCGCTCTGGATATTTTAGTATATCTCCTCTGAAAAAGCCGTATATCAGCCCAAAAAATGAAAAAAAACCCAGTTTTTGGAATAATGTTGTCTTTAGCGATGAAAGCAAATTTAATTTGTTTGGTCATGATGGCAGACAAAGAGTTTGGAGAATGAACAACAAAAGCCTCAATCGTGAGAATCTAATGCCGACCATTAAACACGGAGGAGGAAATGTTTTGGTATGGGGTTGTATATCAGCTGCGGGGGTGGGGAATTTGGTAGTTATTGAGGGTATAATGGATCGCTTCAAGTATTTAGATATTTTGAAAAACAATCTGAAGCAATCAGCTGAAAAATTAAGCTTGGGATCAACTTGGACGTTTCAGCAAGATAATGATCCCAAGCATACCGCTGTTATTGTCAAAGAATGGTTAATTTTTAACATCCCAAAACAGTTGCATTCTCCACCCCAATCGCCTGACCTTAACCCTATAGAACATTTATGGGATTATCTCGAGCGGAAAATTCGATCCCATAAGATAAGCAACAGGAAAGACCTCATTACGGCTTTGACGGAAGAATGGTGCAAAATTCCAACGGAAGTCACACAAAATCTGGTGAATTCAATGCAAAGAAGGTTACAAGCTGTGATTTCTGCAAAAGGAGGACCGACAAAATATTAATATTTAGAATTTCATATAAATTCATGTGTTCTACTTAAGGTGTACGTACATTTTTGTTCTATTTTATTGAACTACTTTTTGTTTTTCATGTGTTGTATAATTTTTTCGGTTGATTAAGTTTGAAAATCTTTCTCTAAATGTATTAAATACATGTTAGTAATATACTTTGATCATTTATTTTTTATTTCATGACGATAATTATGTACTCTCATCTTATTTCGGGGTGTACGTAGACTTATGTTCATCACTGTATACTATAATAATAATTAATCGATGACACTGAAAGAATTTTGAGACGCACATCTACTTGCCGACAACTTCTTCAAACCTGCAATACGAATGCGTAAAGAGAGCACGTGCGTAGCGTCAAGGCACATAAATATAAGGTATAGCCAGACGCACACAGTGATAACGCGTATTCAGAAATATTTTGTTCGTTGAGGCACACGTAAAAAAATGGATATGTTCACGCGAGTTTTACTGTAAACACAAACAACCACAGCTGCACGAGCTTCAATAAATGTGAGCAGTAGAAAAAAAAGGTGGGTTCTCAAGAATTGGGCTTGCCTAATGTTCATGTGCCCTGCATAGCATCATCGTTTGAGAGAGGTTGAATCGATAGAGCGGGGTAGCTTCTCATAATCAGTTCAGTTGGCAAGCAGTAAAGCAGCAATTTGAAGAACTATTTCATTTTTCATGTGAGTGTAGTTTGATTAAGAAATAAGTATTTATTTTTTATCAAAATATATTCTATCAAAGAAACTTTCAAATTTCTTACCCATAGCATGTCTGCAAAGCAAACAAAAAAGCGGAAAGTTGCAGATGAGCATAGACTTTTTCAAGAAAAGTGGAAATTTGAATATTTTTTCATTTCTGTTAAAGACAAAACTATTTGTTTAATATGCAAACAATCTGTAGCAACAGTAAAAGAATATGATATTAAAAGACATTATGAAACAAAACACGAATCACAATATAAAAATTTACAAGGGAAAATGCGGGAAGATAAATTTAATGAAATGTACAAAGCAACAAACAATTTTAAAAAATGTTGGTACTTCTTCGCAAACGGCAGTAAGGACTAGCTTTGTTGTAAGTCAAATACTTGCAAAAAAAATGAAACCCTTTGCGGATGGGGAAATGATAAAGGAATGTCTAACTGCAGTTTCCGAAATAGCATTTCCTGAAAAGACAAATATTATTTCAAATATTAGTTTGTCGAGATTCACAGTTGCCAGAAATATTGAAGATTTGTCCAAAAATATAACAAAAACATTATGCGAACGCATTGAAAAATTCCAGTATTGTTCTTTAGCACTTGATGAGAGCTGTGACATTAGCGATACAGCACAACTGGCCATATTTATACGAGGAATTGACTCTCAATTTAATATTACCGAAGAATTGTGTTCCCTGATTCCAATGAAAGGTACCACGACCGGTGAAGATTTTTACGGTGAACTGAAGTCTGTATTGGAAAAATTTTCAATTCCATTGCAAAAGGTTATTGGCATATCGACAGATGGAGCACGAGCAATGTCCAGCATGGAGGTAGGAGTATCAGGAAGGCTATTTAAAGACATTAAAAACCTGACAGGCCGGGAAATATTCATCAATCATTGCGTAATTCACCAGGAAAATTTGTGTGCAAAAAGTTTGAGTTTGCCAAATGTCATGGCACCTATAATAAAATTGGTGAATTTTATAAAGTCGCGGGCATTAAATCACCGTGAATTTAAAGAATTTCTGAAGGATTTAGAGACGGAATATGGTGACGTGATTTTCAATACCGAAGTACGTTGGCTTAGTAGAAGTGCAATGCTAAAAAGAATATACAACTTAAAAAGCGAAATACAATTGTTTGTGGATATGAAGGGATATCCCTTTTCTCAATTCGACGATAAAGATTGGATGTGCGATTTTGGGTTTCTTATCGATATAACTCAGCATCTTAATGACCTTAATGTAGAACTTCAAGGCAAAGGACAATTTATCCACAATTTGTATGATAAGATTAAAGGCTTTGAAAGCAAATTGAAATTGTGGAGAAAACATCTTTTAGAAATGAATATGTCCCATTTCCCATATTTAGGGAAAGAGAAGCCACCTAGTTGTCAAAAATATGTTGAATATATAGATATATTAATAAGCGAATTCCAAGAACGATTTAAAAAGTTTAAAGTTGAGAGGACAGTGGTTTCAATTAAAATATTTTCAACGCCATTCAACATAGATGTGGATATAGTTCAAGAACAACTGCAAATGGAACATGAACATCAAATACCTGACATTTTAAATTTATTACAGACCTGAGAAAAAATTGGCTATCAAACTAACCTCACTTTCTTCTTCATTTTACATACCTGATTATAAGTTAATATAAGTTTCAATTATTCATTTCTAAAAAATGTCCACGACTCGAAGGAAAACGTTCCAAAGGATTAGAAGTTTAAGTCATAGTGACAGATGTTGTAATCCTTATGATAAGAAAGGCCACCGAGGAAAAGATCTTAGGAGTGTGTCTGCTACATTTAGAAAATCATTTCCCGAAACACCTAGTTTTGCTAAAGTCTGTTCTGATTGTAGAAAAAAACGACTTTCTGAAATTTCATATTCTACATCTCATGAAGATGTTCAAATGAATGATACGTCTATCATAATTCCAGATTCGTCAGAATCTTTTACACCTTCTGAGAGGCAAATCGAGCTGGAAAATATGTTACAAGGTCTAAAAGATAAATTTTCTTCGTTATCAATACACGATCCTCTTCGATTGCGCATTCTCACTATTTTACCAGATGCGTGGAGCCCAAAAAAAATTTCCGATGAATTTAAATGCAATTGGAATTATGCAAAAAAATCGAAAGATTTAAAGTCTACTGGTGGCGTCTTAGCAGAAACGACTGCTAAAGACGGTAAAAAATTGACCAATAACGAGAAGCAAAAAGTTCATGATATCTATGAAGAAAATAGCATAATTATGGCTGGAATAAACGACGTCAAATCTGTTAAAACTGATGGTGGTCGAGTATTAATGCAAAGGCGCCTCCTTTTATTAGATTTAAGAGGTCTCTATTCACTGTACCAAGAAAAAGTTGGACAACAAGCAGTAAGTTTTAGTACATTTGCTCAGCTAAGATCACAAAATTGTATTCTTGCTGGAAGTAGTGGTACACACAGTGTCTGTGTTTGTACCATACACGAGAATGTCAGGCTTATGTTAGAAGCTGTTAATTTACCTAAAATAACTGCGAATTCCAAACATCCCATGAATACGTATAAAGATTGTTTGCAAAGAATAACTTGTTCAAACGCCACCGATAAATGCTTTCTAGGCAACTGCAATAAATGCCCTACTTTGGATAACTTTAAGAACAATTTACATGCATTATTAAATGATAGTAATATTTCTGAAATTCAATTTTCGACATGGACTGGAACTGACAGATCAACGTTAATGAAGCAAGTCTTAACTTCGGATGAATTTTTAGAGGATCTACAGCTGCGAATACAAAAATAGTAGCACCACATATAATTGTTTTTAAATGTTGTTCGTGTTCGTATCTGAATTCAACCATCGAAATAAATGCCTTCAGAGCAAATTCACACATTGTACATACAAGGGATGAACAAGATCATCTGTCAAAGAAAAAGCTAACGGTAATATTTACCCTTAAAGTGGTTTTTCATCGCGAACAATAAAATAGTAGCGCTCCCATCATTTCTGTTTTATTAGAAAAAGAAAAAGGTTGTGAAGTCAAATTAGGCAAAATAGAAATAGTAGTGAGTTATTTAATGTATTAAGAATAAGATTTGCTCATTTGTTTTTTTTAAATCACAACAGTGGGCCGCGGCAAGCACTGTAGCGCTGAAGAAAGAAAAATCATTCTTCAAATGCGTAATGAGGGCAAGTCGTATAGAGAAATTCAACGCATTCTATCATGCTCAGCTCCGAAGATATTCAATGCGATAAAGTACCAAGAAAAACCGGAGAAAAGAGGACAAAAAAGAAAAACTACACCGCAGGAAGATCGTAGCATCGTTATCGCAAGCAAAAGGGACCCTTCCAAGACAGCCGTGCAGATAAGAAGCGAGACGAACTTTTCCGTAAGTGTAATGACCATACGTAGACGACTACTAGAAGCTGATTTATCTGCACGTAGTCCGCGAAAAAAGCCACTTTTATCAAAAAAACACATAACAAAACGGCTTGCGTTTGCAAGAAAATATGCTGATTGGCCAGCTTCCAAATGGCGAAATGTTTTGTGGACTGATGAGTCCAAAATTGTTCTTTTTGGTGGAAGTGGTTCTCGTCAGTATGTCAGACGTCCTCCCAACACCGAATTGGAGCCCAGGTATACTACAAAAACCATTAAACATGGAGGTTCCAAAATCATGATATGGGGCTGCTTTTCGTATCACGGTGTCGGCCCAATCCACCGAATTGATGGGACAATGGACCAACATGTTTATGTGGGTATCCTTCAAAACATAATGCTGCCATATGCGGAGTGGGAAATGCCGTTAAAATGGGTCCTACAGCAGGATAACGACCCAAAACATACTAGCAGGCGAGCGAAGGAGTGGTTCCGCGATAATGGGATTCAAGTTATGGAATGGCCAGCCCAATCTCCTGACTTAAATCCCATTGAAAATCTCTGGGTCGATATCAAAAAAGCTGTATTTAACAATAAGCCCATGAACAACGACCAATTATGGGAAGTTGTACGACATGCATGGTAAGGCATATCACATGACCGCTGTAAGCGCCTTGTTGACTCTATGCCAAGAAGATGCAAGGCGGTTATACAGGGTCCGCCAAATAACTTTTTTTTTTTTTTGAAAATGCTATAAAAAAAACTACTGAATATTTTCTGAAATTTCTTTTTTTATTTGAAAGTACAATCCTTCCGGTTAATAATGGAAAATAATTTCATTCAAATGGCTGCCTCGGCTGGCCATGCAGTAGCCTACACGATCGGTCCAATTTTTAAGCACATTATCGATTGTGTGCAGCTGTATTTCACCAATGGCTTCACGAATATTGTCCTTTAAAGCGTCAATTGTCTCTGGCTTGTCGGCGTAACACTTATCTTTGACGGCACCCCACAAATAATAGTCCAACGGTGTCAAATCGCAGCTCCGAGGTGGCCAAACGACATCAGCTCTGCGGCTGATAATGCGATCTTCAAAAACAGGGCGCAAAACATCGAGTGTAACTTCGGCTGTGTGGCACGTAGCGCCTTCCTGTTGAAACCAAATGTTGCCAATATCCTCCTCTTCAATTTTTGTGAACAAAAATTCGTTCAACATGGCCCGATAACGATCGCCATTGACTGTAACGGCCACTCCTTGCTCATTTTCGAAGAAAAATTGCCCAATTATGCCAAAATCCGCACCAAACAGTGGCTCGTTTTGGGTGCACCGGCTTTTCAATGTATGCGTGCGGGTTTTCTGTGCCCCAAATGCGACAATTTTGCTTGTTTACATACCCGCCAAGATCAAAATGAGCTTCATCTGAAAAGATGATTTTTTTGGCAAAATCGACATCTTCTGTAAGTCGATCGCAGGCCCACTTAGCGAAGCGTTGTTCAAGCGTATACACAACCATATTCGTTCAGCGGAAGGATAAAACTAATTATCTGTCAAATCAGACATGAGCTAAGTGTTACCATTCACGAAATAAGCACTACTTGAAAAAAAAAACGTTAGTTGGCGGACCCTTTAGATAATAAAGGTAGCTCAACAAAATATTGAGAAAACAAATCATTTTCAAACCTCAATTACCTTAATAATAACGAAAATTTCACGATAATTGAATGCGCTACTATTTTTATGTTAACAGTCAAAACTTAGTTTTTTTTTTATTTCTGTAAATATTGCTTTTATTATTAAAATGTGTGCGAATTCTGATGTATTTTTAAGTAAATATTAAGAAAAAAATATGAAACCTGGAAAAAATTTCGTTGTTTTCAGTTAACTCTATTTTGTTCATATATTTTTGCCCGCTACTATTTTTGTGTTCGCAGCTGTATGTGTAAGGTTATCACCTTTGAAACTTCACTCATTTATTGCAGTTGAAATATTAGTTGTTATGGATTTTTCTGAAAATTACAAGTTTGTAGTTCAAAATGCGTCACAAGCATTTCACTTCAACAACGACCAATGCACAATATTTCCAATTGTTTGTTGAAACGAAGCGGACGATCTGACGACAACCAGTCACGTACGCCACAACATAGCAGGACGATCATCCGACGAACACACATATAACACACACAGCGCACGATACCGACAAGTGGAATGAAACGAAGCGGACGATCTGACGACAACCAGTCACGTACGCCACAACATAGCAGGACGATCATCCGACGAACACGCCATACGTAACACACACAACGCACAGCATGCACAAACGAAACGAAACGAAAAAGACGAACGCAAAACACGACACAGGGCATTCGTTGAACAGCCGTCGAGCCGTCAAGTTGTATAATTCCCATGGATAAATTCATGTAACAGATTTAATCAGTAAAATCATTGTAAAAGATTAATCAATAAAATCCTGCAGTTAAATAAAATCCTACATACATATATCCATGAAATAACTTATCCCGCAGTAGAATGAACACGCGATACTTGCGCTTGCGGTACCATCGTCCGATCGCTCGAGTGCAGCGGGAGATGAGCATCATGTGACACCGACACACATCATCCGACAGCAGCGCAGCAGCGAACGTATAAAAGACTGCGAGACCAAGCGGACGGGGTCAGTTGTTCGATCCAGAAGCGTGTAAGCGTTAGTTAGTCGTACTGAATAAAGAATTGAGCAGAATTCGATCGAGCGTTTCATTGTTCGTTTTCACTAGTTAACCTGACTTTGTGGTTTTTGTTTTTGAACTCAGTTTTAACTTACATAACAATATATGTTTGTGTGTAATATAATGCTGCGGATTCGGGACATATGGGCAATGCCACCAATAAGTAGATAATTGCGGACATCCGGTGATCGTGGCGATTTATGGCATTGCCTGTGCGCGCTTGTTCACGAAAACAAAATGTAATTTATTGATGTAATATAGTCCTTGGATCTAATATTTATCTATAAGAGCGTTGTAATCCATTTTCCAAATAAATAGGCTAGCTCAACTTACAAGGGTATTTAGTCCTTTACAGATCGCCGTTGCTTTTCGTACGTGTTGTCTAACATTTATTTGTGCTACAGCTTGTTATAATTTGATTACGTTTTTGGCAGTTACAGGTAATATATGTATGTTGTGTATATTTATTTTGATAGTCAGTTTCATTTTATATTCTTTATTAGGTTACCAAAATGTTTGAGTGTGATTTTGAAAGTGATGAGGAAATATTGATAAGTGAATCAGACAGCGAAAGTGACAGACAGCGAAAGTTATCGGAAGATGATTCTGAATTAGAGAATGAAAATGCACCTCCATTCAGACAATTTTGTGAGATAGATATGGAAAATTTACCACCTCCTCCGCCAAGGTTACCTTTCGATAATACACCTAGTGTAAATCTGGAATTTGATAATGATCTATCCTTTTAAGAGATTGAAGAATGATATACGGAAAACCATACCTGATACTACGGAGTACCTGGCTGCGGAGTAAGTGAAAACGGCTGGATGACCAAACAAACATTTTACGAATATATTTCAAAGGTTATTACCCCTTTTTGATCCGACAAAAAATTAAATTACCAGTAATAGTATTTGTTGGCGGACATAGCACACATCTTACACTCCAAGTGAGCCAGCTATGTGTTAAACTTGGAATCATCTTGATAGCCCTTTATCCCAACTCTACCCGAATTTTACAACCAGCAGATGTTGCGGCTTTTAAACACTTAAAAAAGCTTGGAACAATGGAGTTGCAGATTGGCGCCGAAAAAATTCGGGAGTAAATCTAACGAAAGAAATGTTTGCTCCTCTTTTGAAAGAAGTTGTAGACAAAAGTATTTCTCCATCCACCATTATCAATGGTTTTAAGGCTTGTGGGCTGTTTCCTTGGGACAAAAACTCCATTAATTTCTCCAAATGTCTGGGAAGATCCAAATACAGCTATGCTACCGAACTTCAACATGTTCAGGACTAAAACGATGCATTTGAAAGTTTTTTGCAGTATAATTGGACAACAGAAAATAGAAGAGCTAGAACGTTACAGTTTGGATTGCGAAAAGGACGATGACTTAGCACAGATGCATAAACTATACAATTTTTTTAAGACGTATGAATTTAAGCGAGTTGGAGAAAGAATAACATTTGCAAGCTGTGCTACACAACCTGATCCCCAAAATTTGGACTCAACCGATTTGATAGACATAAGTGCAATAAACAATTTTTTGTATGTTGGAGACGAAATCGAAATTTTAAGTACTAATGACACAGACGCACAAATAATATCAACGGAAAATGTCCGTGTCCTTAACATGACCGATTTATTAGACTGGCCTGAAACACCCCTACGTAAAGGTATCAAACCCCAAAAACAAAATAAAAGCTTTGTTATCACTAACTCTACATGGATTGAAAAGGAACTAAAGAAAAAAGAAGAAAAGCAAGAAATTGAAAAACAAAAAGCTGAAAGACTTAAAAAGAAAAAAGTTAAAGAACTGGAAAAAATTAATAAAATACAAACTAAGAAGGTTCCAAAGAATCCGAGAAAAATTACAACAATTTTACACACAAAAACCTCCAATGCATTGGCTTCAATTGAAAACTCTCCTGTTTGATAGCCATGGCAGCCAATGTGTTAATGATCCAGAGCATCAGAGCAAGCTTCTAAAAAAAACAAAGACCATTTTATGTCGCAAAACAACGCACCACCTTCACCAATATATGGCACTTTCCTTTTATCGAAAATATTGCCTTGAAAAAGAATATAAGGACGACTTGAGCGACATAATCATGGAATTTTTAATAAACGTAAGAAAGGTGATTTGATTGATGGTGTAGAAACTGTGAGACTCAAGTCAACAGAGCCAATAAATTCAACACCAGTAGGATAGTAACTTCATTGACGGGACTTATGTACATACATACATACAGCTGTTGTCAACTAATTAGAAACGATACTACATTTCCTATTCGCACCCTTTGTTCAGTTACTGTTTCCATCAAAACGGTACATTTTTCTTTATCATTTTCTTCTCCTTTTTTCCTTGTTTGTCGTAAGATAAGAAAGAAGTAATAACAAGGAAAATATTCATTCGAAATTCGTACGCAGTTGCTGATGGTACCTATCTACGCAGGACAACTAATTAGCAACGTTTTGAAATTTTGGTAAAAATTACATATTTTTTATATATTTTGCACTTTTGTTGGTAAGTTCACATATAAAGAGATTTCAACAGCCGTACTTACTTAAAAATCTTAACATTAGTAAACCATATTATGGGAAAATCCAAGAGTTGTACTCCAGCCGTGCGAAAGGCGATTGTAGAGTTGCATTCAACTGGCCTTTCGTATAAAAAAATAGGAATACAATTGCAGTGCTCCAAGAAGATGCTTTTCAATGCGCTGGAACATTTCCGTAAGCATCAGACCAATGAGAACATCCCACGCAAAAAACGGCCTCGAAAAACATCGCAACAAATGGACCGTAAGATCGTTCGACTGGCAAAAGCAGATCCGAAAAAAAGTGCTACATTATGCGTGAAATTTGTGAAATCACGAAATATCCAGCCGTACGTTTGCACGTCGTTTAGTCGAGGCTGGACTTCATGGCCGAATTTCGCGCAAGAAGCCTTTGGTAACAAAGAGGCAAAGAAAACGACGAGTGGAATTTGCCAAAGCACATGCCTTATGGACGACGAATAACTGGAAACACATACTTTGGTCTGACGAAACAAAGATTAATCGTATAGGTCCGGATGACAGAAAGTATGTACCTACGACGTCCAAAAAATGCTGCTACTGATCCGAAGTATGTTTCTCCAGTTGTCAAGCACGGCGGGGGATCACCGGCCAATTCACCATATTAATGGTTTGCTAACTAAAGTAAAATATGCCAACATTCTGAAAAATGTAATGCTACCTTGGGCAGACGAAAATTTACCGGTTGTTTGGAGGTTTCAACAGGACAATGACCCCAAACATACCGCAAAGCTCACAAGAAAGTTTTTTGAAGAAAATTCAATTAGAGTTCTTGCTTGGCCATCATGTAGTGCAGACTTAAATCCAATTGAGAA
Organism: Merodon equestris; assembly: GCA_958301585.1. Classification (NCBI taxonomy): domain Eukaryota; kingdom Metazoa; phylum Arthropoda; class Insecta; order Diptera; family Syrphidae; genus Merodon; species Merodon equestris. The sequence goes on from OY284413.1 coordinate 27,297,540, forward strand.
TTTGTGGGGGGATGTTAAGAAGGCTGTTAGCGCGCAAAAAATTGCTAACTTTGACGAGCTCTTCGAAAAAGTAAAGGCAGCGGAAATCCATCCCACTTGAAAGATGCCAAAATTTAATCAGCTCTATGACTAACCGATGTCAGGCAGTACTGAAGCAGAAAGGTTTTGCTACGAAATATTAATGATAACACAGGTAACAAGTAACTAAACCTATATTTTATAACATTTTTTCCAACGTTTCTAATTAGGTGTCTCAATTGTTTCAGGACTTTTTCAATGAACCCGCCAAAATTTAAAACAAATTAAAACTAGTAATATAACTACTGTTTTTCATTAATAATAATATGTTATTTAAAAAAATAAAAATCAAATAATTTTTTTCCAAATCTGTGAATAAATTCGAAAAAACATAAAATGACATAAGCGTTTCTAATTAGTTGTCAACAGCTGTACCTTTTTTTATACATTGAAAATTGAGCTGACAATTTTTTGCTAACTCCTGACTTATTCACAAATTAACTGACTGACTGGGACGCGGAATGCAATGCAAGTCTACCTCCTCGTGGTGCATTCTGGGTAACGCTAAATGAATTGCTGTACTTTACTAACAAAGATGAACCTATCATCAACATTAATTCTCAAAGTGGGACCACCGTAAATACCAAAAAACAAAAATCTCATAAAGAAGTAGTTTCAGGCTGTGTTTTTTTGACGACTTGTTACCTACTTTCTTATGGCGTTCTCTTTCTTATGAGTTCATCTCATCCCAAACATTTGGTCCTTCGAGTCGGATTAATAAAATAAAATCGTCGAGATTAATAACCTCGACTTTATGCAAAATGTGCGATAGAAATTAACGAAGTAACAGAAGAACAGTAAGAACAGAACCATACGACGCACAGAAACGACCGAATAGAATTACGTGACAGAATGCACTCATTCAACGAAAGCCATCTCGGCAGAGTGAGTAAAGGGCAATGGTCAAACGAGGATTTTTGTAAGTAGAAGTGAGCGGCCACGAAGCCAGTGTTATGAATCAAGTGTAGTGAAGTAAGACTAATTAAGTAAACACAATAAGAGCCAGAAGCCGCTTTCCACCAATGTGTGCAATACAATAACTTCCACCCCATTCACCCTAACATGCTACTCAAATTCCAAGAACTGATTACCCGAGTCACCTGCACACATTTCAATCCGAAGACGTTTGCGTCCGCTATATTTGGGGTATCGAATAATACCAACGAGCCAGACACAAGCTGCGGGAATAGCAATACGTTGTATTGATGGTGACCCTATAAATGATTGTAAAATTAGATTATGAACTCAGTTCTGATGATAAAGTTGGCAGGAGTCCCAAAATTAAAATTCACCGCGCAAAAAATCTGATGCCTGAGCAATATGTAAGTCGCGAATAAGTAGTGATCCCCAGCTATAAGTCGCGATTAGGTAATCACCGGATAAGACAGTGATATAATTCACTTAAAAAGACAAAAGTCATCTCGTGATTTTGTTGATGTTCAAACTAAATTAACAGTGTTCAGTGTAAAAAAATCAGGCACTAAATACCAGGAGACGTACAGCGCCGTGCAAAATAATAGGTGCGCGAGTTACATCTTGGTAACCCTGCCCGATCACTCAGCATCAAGTACCTTTTATGTATCCCTGCATTTTATGTATCCACCTGTTGCTGTTCTCAGAATATGGTGACAAACGCCTTAAAATCCAAAAAAAAACATTTGAAACCAGAGGCAGACCACGAGCACTTTCGGAGAAAACCGTTCGGCAGATATCACGACTCGATAAAAAGAAGCCTATTGCCACTTCCATCGAAATAAAAAAAGATCTTGGACTTGTTTGCAACACCTCGACCATAAGAAGAAGGCTGATAGAAGCAAATCTATCAGCCAGAAAGCCGAGAAAATGTCCATTATTAACATGTAGGCATAGGCAACAACGAAAGTTGTTTGCTCAAGAGCATATTAATTGGCCAACGGAAAAATGGCGAAACGTCTTATGGTCGGACGAGTCCAAAATTAATTTATTTGCTCCCGATGGAACTACAAGGTTTGTTCGAAGGCCAAGGTCTAAGGAATTCGCTCCTCAGTACACCATCAAAACAGTTAAACATGGTGATGGCAGTTTGATGGTCTGGGGGTGCTTCTCGTGGTACGGTGTTGGTCCTATACATTGGATTAAGGAGATTATGAATGCAGATCGGTACGTTGAAATCCTCCAAACAACGATGCTTCCTTTCGCGGAGGAAGAAATGCTACTTCGATGGACCTTTCAACAGGATAATGATCCTAAACACACCTCAAAAGCGGCTAGAGTATGGTTTGAGCGTAATAAAATATATGTAATGAAATGGCCAGCGCAATCACCAGATCCAAACCCCATTGAACATCTTTGGGGTGATGTTAAGAAAACACTTGGATCCACTGCACACCGAAACAGGGTCAGCAGTCAGTGCGAGCCGCGTGGGAGGCGATACCTGTTGAAAGGTGCCAACGATTGGTTGAATCCTTGCCGAGAAGATGTCAGGCCGTTCTAAAAAAACAATGCATATGGAACAAAATACTAGGTACACTCATCAGAAAAAGTCTGCGTACATAGTAAGTTCTAACATTTCATGATACGTAATTGCGATCAAATGTTGCTTTATGCATATTAATGTTATTGTAACATGTAACTATATATATATACTAACGTACTAAAATTGATTAAGAAAAATATAAACTGGCAACACTCTGTTTATGGATGAATTTCTGTTGAAAGTCCCTTTAGATGCTCAGAAAAAGTGTGCGTACATGTATGTGGGATAGGGGCCGAACACGCAGACAACACCCTAGACAAGCGGACGACCTGACGACAACCAGTCACGTACGCCACAACATAGCAGGACAATCATCCGACGAACACACATATAACACACACAGCGCACGATACCGACAAGTGGAATGAAACGAAGCGGACGATCTGACGACAACCAGTCACGTACGCCACAACATAGCAGGACAATCATCCGACGAACACACACATAACACACACAGCGCACGATACCGACAAGTGGAATGAAACGAAGCGGACGATCTGACGACAACCAGTCACGTACGCCACAACATAGCAGGACGATCATCCGACGAACACGCCATACACATAACACACAGAACGCACAGCATGCACAAACGAAACGGAACGAAATAGACGAAGACGAACGCAGAACACGACACAGGGCATTCGTTGAACAGCCGTCAAGCCGTGTAGACTGAATATCGTGAATATTGTGAATATTGTTTATATTAAATAAATAAATAAAATCCTACAAGATATGAATATTGTGAATATTGTGAATATTGTTTATATTAAATAAATAAATAAAATCCTACATGTATGATAACGGGAATTGCCTCGGATTGCATTTCGTAGAATTGTTTGGAATGAGTTGCTTTTTGATCTTCAGTTATGTTTGCATCATTTTTGCATTGTGTTCGCGAAGTCTGACGAGAATGGATTCCAAAAGAAAAGAATTAAGCCCCGGCGAAAGAAAGATCATTATAAAGTTGTGGAAGGAGAAGAAAACATATCGGGAAATCGGTCAAACGGTCGGCAGAACGCATCGACTGGTATGTTCGTATCAAAGCCACGTTCTGGGCGTCCTTCTAAATTAACAAACAGAGAAAAACGACACATACTTCAATCTGTGCAGAAGGATCCCAAATTAACTGCTTCCAAAATTGCCAAGGATATAAGAGAACGTTTTGAAAAAAATATTTGTAATGACACTGTGTGCAAAATTTTAAAAAGAGCTGGTTTTCATAGTCGTGTAGCACGTAAGAAGCCGTTCATTTCTCTAACAAATAGGCAGAAACGAATCGCCTTTGCCAACGAACACATAAACCATCCTCCAGAGTTCTGGGAAAAAGTGATTTTCTCAGATGAAAGTAAATTTTGTATTTTTGGCATAAAAGGACGACAGTTAGTATGGAGAAAGCCATGTACAGCCTTAAGCAAAGACAATATTACACCTACAGTGAAGCATGGAGGTGGTGGCATAATGGTGTGGGGGTGCATGGCTAGTAAAGGTGTGGGACATTTGGCTTTTATTGAGTCTATTATGGGCAAAAGGGGATACCTCGAAATTCTAAAAGCCAATTTAAAACAAAGTGCTGTAAAATTGGGTCTTAAATGGAGGGTACTACTTCCAGCAGGACAACGATCCAAAGCACACAGCAGAAATCGTCAAGCTTTGGTTACTTTACAATGTGCCGAAACAACTTCGAACGCCACCACAATCGCCTGATCTCAATCCTATTGAGCATCTCTGGGATTTATTGGAGCGCAGAATTCGTCAGCATAATATCACATCTAAGAACATGCTGAAAGAAGTAATTCTTGAAGAGTGGAACAAAATCAGCGGTGAAGAAACATCTAAGCTAATCAGATCTATGCCGAAACGATTGGCAGAGGTTCTAAAACGAAAAGGATACCCAACCAGCTATTAAGATGTAAGAAAACATGAAAAACGAGGAATTTTCATTCATTTTTTTACCTTGTACGCACACTTTTTCTGACTAAAATTTGTCTGGATTTTTTTGTTGTTGTTTAGTTGTTCCTTTTTCTTAAATTATTGATTATTGAATATGTACTATGTGAAGTACAATGTGTAAATAAAATATGTCTTTAAGTTCCTAAAAACACATTCTTAAGCTTTTTTCTATTAAGTTATATTAATTACTTCTTTGTACGCAGACTTTTTCTGATGAGTGATATAGGCATACTTTAAGAATTGAATGCATTACTTAACATTCTCAAAAATGCACCTATTTTTTTGCACACCTAATGTTAATAGCGATGTGAATTATTTTAATATCGATTAGTATTATTTCTTAAAAATTAAATTTCGTTAAGTTAACCCTTCTTTGCATGATGATGGAAATTTCCATCATAATATTTAGTTAACAAAAAAAGGTACTCAAAACCCTTGTACTGTAAATTTGTTGTTGCTGGCAACTTTTTAAGCGACTATTGCGTACAAAAAAACGCAGTTGTCAAAAAATAGCAAACGTCACTGTCAATTACCAGGCCTACAACTTGTCATTCCGCTGTTTGTTGTGACTGGAAGAAATGAGCGAGATTTTAAATTGTTTTATGGAAATAAACGGAGATATAAAATACAATAAAAGTGAAAATGAGTGGAAAAAAGGTTTGTTTTCATGTTTTTGTTATTTTATATACAATTTATATCAAAACACTGTGAATAAATTTCTCAAAACTATGTGATAGAAATTTACATCACTATGCAGTAACTTCACTTGTAATGTACTGTAAACATTTTTTTGTTAATGTTCATTTTATGTTGTTTTTTAGGTAAACTTGAATGATAGAGATATTGAAGATTATCTTAGTAAATTGCAAGACGGTTGGCTCTCAGAAGATGGCCTTGATGACCAAGATTCCGATGATGAAAACCGCGATGCTGATGAAGTTATAAGAGTGTTGCAGGAGGAGAACGATGATGATGATGATGATGATGTGGATGAAACTGCTGACATTGATCCTCCTCTTGTAGAACCTGAAGATCAAGAACGCTCTCAGTCTTCTCACCCATCAACTTCATCCAATTTGCAGTCTTCATCCAGTTTTGCATTTGACAAAAGAAGCTTGATTTGGAAAAAAAGGAATCTGGTGTATGACACAGATAAAATTACTTTCTTGGGAAGTTCTACTGCTTCAGGTAGTCTATCACACCTAGAAACTCCATATCAATGTTTTAACCATTTTATCACTGAAGCTTTTATCAAAACATTAGTAGAGGAGACAAATTTATATATAATACAGCGTAATCCCAGTTCATCTATAACATTTACAGAACATGATTTGTATAAGTTCTTTGGTATATTATCATACATGTCAGTAATCAAATTTCCTAGCACAAGATCATACTGGTCGCCAAAGTTTGGATATGAGCCCATTTCTTCAACAATGCCACTGAACAAGTTTGAGAAAATAAAGTTATCATTACATTTTAATAACAATGATCTTCACAAACCTGTAGGTCATCCAGAACATGACAGGCTTTATAAAATCCGACCTGTTATCAAGCATCTCAATGAGAGATTTGCCACAGTGCCAATGAATCAAAGACTTTCTGTGGATGAACAGATTTGTTCTACCAAAATAGGGCATTTTTTAAAACAGTATCTGCCTAAGAAACCCCATAAATGGGGCTTTAAATTATATGTTCTCTGTGATTTGATGGGATATGCCCACAAGTTTGAGGTATATTCTGGACAAGAGAATATAGAGAAACTCCCAGATGAACCAGATCTTGGTGCAACAGGAGATGTTGTAGTTCGTTTGCTTCGAGGCGTGCTAAGAGAGCAAAACCACATCATATACTTCGATAATTTTTATACTTCTTTGCCATTGGTAGTTTTTTTTAGCTAAATCAGGAATTCACACAGTGGGAACTGTGCAACAAAACAGGATACCAAATAATAAACTTCCAGAGAAGAAAAATTTCATGAAAAAATCTGTGCCCAGAGGTAGTTTTGAGGAAAGAGTGTCTGTGTATGATGGTATAGATTTGAGTTGTGTGGCTTGGAAAGATAATAAGATTGTAACCCTGTTATCTTCTTATTCTGGAGCATTGCCTGTAACTAAAGTCAATAGATTTGACAGGATAACAAAAGCAAAAATTGATACAGTGGGCGACATTCGTATGAGCGCACTCAATTTTTTGCAATAATTTTTAAACAAAAACATTTTAATCAAAGTTAACACCCTGCACTCGGGCCACGAGCTGTACGCATGGAGGCAAATCACCCAGACTTGCTTAGTCATCTTTTTTCGCGAACGCGTTCCCACGACAAAAGTGCATACACATCGAATGCAGCTGCAAGTGCAAAGGTATCACATGACGCTTGCATGAACTACGGCGGACACAGGTATCCAGGAGAAATGATGACACCGCAGCTTGGGAACGGGACGAAGGCCTCGAGTGCAACCGGGAGTAGAATTAGAGTTTAGTTTTAGTGGGATTGTGAAACGGATTGTACGGGACTAATAAATATACCCTATGACGCTACTAACGTGTGTATTATTGTAAGTCGAACAGTTGGGGGGAGACAGAAGTCTCTCCGTTCGCGGTTTTTTTTATGATTTCTCCAAGGAGAAATCCTTAACTTCAATTTCAAAAATCAGAATTGTTATTTTTATTTATAAGTTATAGTTTTATTTCATTTAAGATACAAAAATTTAATTTTTATCACTTTTTTTCAAACAAATAAATAAATTAAGGTAAGACATTCGTATGAACGCTATTTTGATTATTAAAGAAAATTAATAGATAAATAATTTTTTTTCGAAATTTGTTGGGTTTTAATATTTGGTGTGGCCACCTTTACTCTTAATCACTGCAAAAATGCGATTTGGCATTGACTTTATTAAATTGTTAATACATTCATGGCCAATTTCTGACCATGACACACGGATGGCTGCTTTTAAGTCGGTGACGTTAGCAAATTGTCGTCCATTTGCATAAACCTTTCCAGCGAGAATGCCCCAAAGATTTTCGATTGGATTGCAGTCAGGACTGCAAGCTGGCCAGTCAAGTAAGCATATGTTTTTGCTTGCAAACCAATCTTTTGAAGCCCTGGAAACATGAATTGATGCGTTATCCTGCTGAAAAAGTACATCCTCCTCATTACGGCTATCCAGATGTGTTATCAAAACATCTTCCAAAAGATTGGTGTACATCTCTGAGTTCATCCGTGTAGTGATAAAGCAGATGGGAAGCTTCCCATGTTGCGATAATGCGCCCCATACCATAACGCTCCCGCCACCGAAGTTGCGTTTCTATCTGACCACGCTGTGCTTACTTAAATCATGCCAGTAGCAACTGTAGCAATCCGGCCCATCTAAGTTAAATTTTTTTTCATCAGAAAAAATGACTTTCTGCCACTCGGTTGTCCAAGACATATACTTTTTGGCAAAGTCCAGTCTCTTTTCTCTGTGGCTTGCAGTTAAACGTGGCTTTCCTTTGAGTTTTGTCCATTTTATGTTTGGACTGCTGCGCTAAACACGTGCAATGTGACGAGGTGTAACTGGAAGGTCAAGTTTTTCCTTAATTTGTCTTGAAGACAACCGGTTTTGCGTCGCTTCGTATCGAATTTGGCCTTTCTGACGCAAAGATAATTTCCGGTTACCTTTTGTAGGAGCTTTTACACCATAATTTTCGCCTTTTTTTAAAAAAATTTCTGATGACAGTGTCTGATCGATCAATTTTTTTAGCGATTTGTCTGTTGGAGTAACCTTCACCTTTCAATAATTTAATGGATAACTGCTCCGCATTAGTTAATCGCTTTCCCGACGGCATGACTGTAAAATCAACACATAAAATGAAAATACCAAAAAAAAAAATAAAAATCCAACAAAAAATATGAGGGTTAGTTTTTAGTGCTACTTTTGCTCAATGCGCTCTACGAATGTCGCAGCTCAAAATGAGTTCCCTTCTCATATTGCGCTGTATCATCGAAATTAGTACCGTTAGGCACACAATTTGTTTCGTCCTGCTTTACTCATACATAACACATACAGTCACAAACAAAATTTCGTTTTACTTTTGTGATCTGTTTTGTAAGGAGCAAATTATGCAAAATTTGTAAGGTGCCTAATCTATATACAGCCGAGTGGAAACAGAATGGCAAAATATTTCGCGAGAATCTTGTAAAAATTGATCAAGCAGTACGACACGTGAGAAAGTACATCAAAAACCTTACCAAGCTGAACATCAAGAAACGGAGCGAGTCTGTAAGTATTTTGTTGCACCTACTGATTTCAATTTCAGTTTCAACATGTGCATGTATCATCCCTCTTTCAACCTCTATCTCTTATAAGAAATAAGGCTAGAGATAGAAACGATCAGTCTGGTACAGTCTTTTAATGTGATAAATTGAAAATGAGTTTCCTCCAATAAAAATAAATAAATCCAATTTATTATTAAAATACGATTACTATTGGTGTTGGAAATTTGGAGTTTAAATGGGTTACAGAAACACTATTGTGTTCAGTGCAAGACACTGGACCACCATAAGCGGATTAAAAACCTATTACAGGAGTAAACGACGGACTTTTTCTTCTTAACTAGCCTTCTTAGAAAGCCTAGGCGATGCAGATGATGCTCCTCGAGGGCGTGGAGTCGATAACAGATGGCAGCTCAAAGTGTTCGAGAGCGACCACCTCCAATTCGCAAGAGCCTTTTCCCATGGTAAAATAGGATGTTCAGTACTGTAATACGTCAAGGACCGAGCATCGATAACAGATCCTGGGGAAATGCCATTCCCCACGGCAAACTCCGCATAGGAGAATCGGGTAAAACTCCTTGTTCAGTTGTGTAATACATCAAGATCGAGTTGAAGCAATCTTAAAATAAATCTTATCATAAGTGTTGTGGAAATTGAAAATATAAAAACAAAAACAAAGAGAAAAGGTATTTCATATCCAAATAAAGTTGTCGTTTTGAATTCATTTCATCCCAAACACATGGTCCTTCGAGCCGGATTAATAAAACAAAGTCGTCGAGGTCAATAATCTCGACTTTACACCAAATATACATACATATGTATGTACATACATATATGTATGTGGGTAGTGGCAAGACTTGTTCACTGGCTCTGCGTAAATCAATTGATGAGTTACGAAGGACCGATATAATATATGAAGTGATTACAACCCAACTAAGCTGGTTCAAAAAAAATGGTTTTCAATGCACTTAAAATTTTTCCAATGTCTGACACAACTGAAGATGTTCCACGCAAGAGACCTCGGAAAACCTCAGAGCCCACGGATCGTCAGATTATGCGCAAGGCGAAGCGTGATCCTCGTAGCCCTCCAACATGAAATAATTGACGCAAAAATATCAAAACGAACTTTTGTTCGTCGTTTGATTGAGGCTGAGCTTCATGGAAGAATCTCACCCAAGAAACCATTGGTGACAATTAAAAAAGGAAAACGGCGAATACATTCTTGGCCCAGACGGTAGACGAAATATATCCTATCTACCAAAAGGGACAGAACTTGGTCGTTGGTACACAAAAAAGTGTGTTCAGACAGTGCTATTTATTATTGAAATTATTGAAAGACGCGCCGGCGGACAGGTGCGGGGCGTGTAAATGGAATAACGAAAAACCGTTTGTGAAAGGCTGCTTCAACGGTTCGAAAGCAAGTTCGGATTGTCACGGGCGACGAGAAATGGATTTATTTTGAGAACCCGAAGCGAAGCAAAAACATGACTTCCACCTGGCGAAGCCAGCTCATCGACTGCTAGGCCAAATCGCTTTGACCGTAAGACAATGCTCTGTGTGTAGCAATAAGTATCATAGTTAATGTACAGAGATAGATCCTGTCACTCTCTTATTTATACATTAGTCACTTAAGTACTCTTCCTCTCTTAACTTTAAGTTTCGCCACACATTGTATTCATACACATTGTATCGCCAAGTATATTTGTCATACGACAAGAGAGTTAGTTGAATAAAGACAGTGAAACAAGGCGGACGCATTTATTTCGACTACATGTGTTTGGTGGGACCAGAGTGGTGTAGTGTACCATGAGCTTGTACGACCTGCTGAAACGGTAAATACAGATCAACTTACGCCCTGGTATAATAACTATTGTGACTTATAATGTATCTAATCTATTATAATTATAATTATTAATGTAATTTTTGCCTCAGCAATCATATACACGGATGTTTGAAATATTCAATTCGGCGGTTATTTGAGAAAATGCAAAATAAGGAAACTATGCACAAGTAAAGGAGTATTTCACTTCTTCGATCGTTCGCAACCAGATAAAGGAGCTTCTTTTTGGCTAAGCATTCATAAACACGGATAAAAGAAATACTTCTTATATGTATAAAGAGACATAATATGACGCTCCAATAAGAGCTTTCGTCCATAGCTGTCTGTGATTATTAAAAAAAAAGTTTCAACTAATATACTGGGAATATAGGAGCTCTACCTTTCCATTTTAGAGTTAATAGTAGGTTGCACGAAGTTGCGAGAATTTGATGCCCCTCCCCCTTGCCCACTCTCTCAAGAGTGAACATACTAAAAAATACTTGAGTATGGTTCAATAAAAATAATAAAGAAGTAACCACAGTCTTCCAATAAAACCTCAGAATTTCCACACTAGAGTGACCAGTGAATTCCCCCAAATTAAATCCAATCGAGCGCTTGTGGCATGTACTGAAACGTAAGGTAGCTTAGTGGACTGACGAACCGACTCGACACATATGTATGTAATTAAAAATATCGTGTTATAAAAATTGAATTTATAGTTGTGTATTATAATTGATTTAAAAATGAATAATGAGTTAAAAACAATGTATCAATAATGTATTAAATATGTATCAAAAAGGTAGCATTTATAGTAGCTGATGTAAATGTTTGTTAACCAGAACACGTATCCGGAAAGCATGGAATTACGTGACCGAGGAGAACATCTTCCCGTGATGCGTTCTTCTTCTCTGGACCGTCGTCGAAAGAGCATCGGAATCTATGTAAAACAAAATAAAGTTAAAAAGCAAGAAAACCGCGTGTGCTTCATTTAACTAAACTTAAATTTAGTTGAATCCACACAAACGCTTGTGGACAGTATGCAAAACATTTTCCAATCTCTTTTCTAGTCTGCTTTCAGCGGAATGACCTATTGAAACACATTATTATGTAGATCATACTGTCAACAAACTGCCACCACCAAGAGAACACGTTAACTATAAAGGTAAGTGTAATTAGTGTAAACGAGACAACAACAGATATACACATAACACATGTGGGATAGGGGCCGAACACGCAGACAACACCCTAGACAAGCGGACGACCTGACGACAAACAGTCACGTACGCCACAATGTAGCAGGACGATCATCCGACGAACACGCCATACACATTACACACACAACGCACAGCATGCACAAACGAAACGAAACGAAATAGACGAAGACGAACGCAGAACACGACACAGGGCATTCGTTGAACAGCCGTCAAGCCGTGTAGACCATCTATGAATTTTGTGAACCAACTTTTGTTTATAATAAATAAATAAAATCCTACACACATATGTAAGTGAGTAACACGAGGCCAGTGTCGATTGCTAACTGTCAAATTCGTGCAAAGTGATAGTGGAACAAAGAGGGGCCCGAATGGATAGACAAAACATAAATAGATTTTTTTGTTTTTTTTTTTAATTACGAGTATTAGTATATATATTTATTATAATTAAGTATTTGATATATGATATGTGACGTATTGAATTGATATAAGATTCTGTATTTACATACAGATTACAGGACGTGCAAAGAAGTGGTTGTTACGTAAAACGTAACAAAAATATATATGCGCTTGCTCGCATCCATATGACGCTCGCACCTCTACCGCATTAGCCATTGCACCGCGAGCCATCTGACCACACGTTCTGGTCATCAGACCTCCATCGACCAATGAGCAACCGCCACCTCGAATCGTAACACCGGGCACTCGGCGGCCGATGGAGTGTGGTCGATGCGCTCGCCCGCATTCTAATTACGACCTCAGTGGACTATGGACGTGCGCTGCCATAACGTGGGACACAACACTACAATGCCACAACAATCAACACTTATTCCGACACACACAATATAAATTTAGTTTCTCAATTAAACATAAGTAAACATTTCCTTCAAACATAAAATAAGCAGAAACAAACATGGTCCTTCGAGCCACCCGCAATTAATAGTTATTAATAACTTTTTTTTCTTTCTTTTTAACTCATTGTCTGTGTGAAGAACATTGGAGTGTGCCCAATTCAAGCACTAAGCCGCCTTCGGACTAGGAGCTGTAATCGATTCATTTGCCATCACATGCCATCTCGTAAGAATGACTTCACTTGAACTGCAAAAAAATCTGCTGAAGCAAATCATTCCAGACCACGAAAACTTGGACAAACGTTCGTCAAAGGAACGAACAAAGAAGTATATATTGTTGTGATCGGATTATGCGTTGGATGGATGGTGTTGACATTCGCTTTGAAACTGTGGACGTGGCACAAAATACTAAACTCTCTTGGACTTTGGGACTGGCTAAACTGATAGATTGACTGGGTTGACGTTCGAACTGATGATGAGTATAAAAGGGCGGGCTAGTTTTGGTCAGTGCGTCAGTGCGGTTCAGGTGGTTCGGCGATCCGGGAGAGAAATCAAATTTTTAAAATTTGTACTGTTTTGTAAATTCATAGTAAAGAGGCACTATTTGTAATATGTATTTCCTTATTTTGTATTTTCTTTTAATTTTTTATTCAATATTTAAAAATAAAGTAACAAACGATTTCCTACATGTAATAAGACTCGATTTGAATTGCATGCGGTGCCATGTTCCTCACGTACATACATATGTTGCAGTCCAAACGATACAATTCATCGTATGGGGGTTGATCTCGCTAGTTTTTCTGTTTACAATTATAATTTTAGCAAAAAGGACGTCACTCGGTATTCAGTGCTTCGTGAGTTTAAGCCTTTTGCCAAAAAAACAATCATGTCAACTCAACAGCGAAGAAAAGAAACAAGCTAAGATTTAAACCAAGTTGTGGTGAATTTGTTTTCAAAAGAAGGAAAATCGTTGGCAGAAATTGCTCGCACTGTCGGAAAAAGTAAATCCACTGTGCAACACATTATTGAAACGTACAAAAAAACAGGAAGTGTTGAGTACGTGCGAAGAAGTGGTCGCCCACGCAAATTGAATGAAAGGGATGAAAGGGTCATTCTCAATACGTTAAGAAAAAACCCAAAAACGAATTGCACAACGATTAAACAAATAGTCACGGATACATGCAGCACAGACGTCAGCACGCGTACAATACAAAGGACCCTCAACCGACATGGATATTTTTCCAAAACACCAAGAAGGTAGCCATCCATAAGTGACGTGAATAAGAGAAAACGCAAAGACTTTGCTTCCCTTCACAAAGACTATGATCTGTCTTTTTGGAAGAAAGTTGTGTTCACCGACGTGGCACAGAAATGGAAATTCAAAATCTACGAAGAACAGTGAAGCACGGCGGAGGCAGTGTTATGGTATGGTATGGGGCAGTATGGCTGGGTCCAGCGTGGGCAAGTTGGTGTTTATTGAAGGAAACATGGACCAACACATGTATCTGGATATATTTAAAGAAAATCTGCGCCCATCAGTGGAGAAATCCCGGCTGAATATTCCAGCAAGATAACGACCCTAAACACACCCCTCGAAAAGTAAAGGAATGGTTGTTATATAGTGCTCCACGACAATTGAATTCTCCCCCACAGAGTCCGGACTTAAACCCGATTGAACATTTATGGGACTATTTTGAGAAACAACTCCATAAACACAACATTTCATCGAAGGCAACTCTCAAGGAAGCTCTTCAAATAGAATGGGATCGTGTACCCGAAGATTTTACCCAAAATTTGGTTTCTTCAATGCTCCGTCGGCCACAAGCTGTCCTTAAATCTGGTGGAGGCCCAACAAGATACTGACAGACCGACTTCAATAAAATATTAAAGTCGAAGCAGACCGTACGATGAATTTTGTCGTTTGAATAAAATGAATTATTCCTTTTTGTTCAAGTTACAAGTAAATAAAAAATTATTTTAATTTAATCTTGTAACAGCCGCATATTTGCATTTTTACCATTTTGAATTATTGTTTATTTTTCTTTTATTTTGAATTGTTTTGCCCTCTAATTTTATCAATACCATAGTTAAAGAAAATGAATTTTGTCAGTCACTGTGAATAGGAAAGCTTTAATAAAACTTTCACAAAAGCTTTTCTAAGCCAAGATCATGTTTGTAACGGTAAACCTGAGTATTAACAAAAGCTCCTGACAAGTATATAAGCAACGCCACAATTGATGTAAAACCACTTCTGGATTCTACTTCTGAATCGATCGGAAGTGCTACAGAGGTACGGAGGTACACTACCGCCTACCTTGTTCAGTAGCCACGGGAAGATCGGTTTAGAAGTCGAGTCGGTCCTTGAAATAATAAATAGGAAATATTTAAAATAACAAACTGTTTCATTTGTTTCAATCTAATATTAAATAATCTTTGTTTTTTGTTTTGAATCTTACATTTTAGTCCTTTTTTTGTGAACTGTGTAGCCACCGAACAACTGCATTTATGTGTGGCGTACGATGAATTATGTCGGCATGTGTATGTACATAAATATGTAGTACACGACGACAGAGACAGATTTGAGTCCTCCAGACTTCTTTCTTTCGGGATACTTGAAAAGCAAGGTGAATGCTAACGGCTCGAAGGTATTATTGTTTACAATCTTTCAAGTTTCCACACATAAACATTTACCGCGGTCACTAACTCAGAATTCAACCCTTTCCGGGAACGCGACTGTATCATCACTTATCGTAATGGATTCAACACATTATGGAAACGCGACTGCCTCGGCATTTATCGTAACGGATCTGCGTAATCCGACACCTTCTCAGTTTATCGTAATCGTGTTTTGGGTGGCACGGAAGCGTCAGTCTAGTTCAAAACATTTAAGAGTAAGGATTGTGGAAGATGAAATTGTAAATATAGAACAATGAATTTGCAATTTTTCTGTTGGTTAAGTCAAAAGTTACCCAGAATTATTAAAAAAAAAAAAAAAAAGTTTGTTCGTCTGTGAATTAAGTTAGCTATAAATTGGCTAAGTGTTTAATCTGCTCAAGTGGTTTTAATAAAAGTTTGTGATTTCTTTTTAAATCTATATTCGGCTAATTTGATATGGTCAAAACTGGGTAAAGTGATATACTGTATATATGTTTGGCGTCCAAGCCTTTTGGAGTACCATTTGCAATATTGCAAAGGGCAGTTCGCAGGGATAAACCAATCAGCGTTATCAATTGCGAATCAATTTTCAGTAATGAAGAATGCGCCAGAAAATACTGTTTATATGCATTTCGACAAAGCCACAAAACAGAAATTAGCATCAGGAGTCCAACCGGAACGTCGACTGATAGAACCGAAGGTTTTAATACTGAAAATTTGGGCAGATTTTATACTTTGCTTGACCAGGAATATGAAAAATTAATTTTGCCACAACTCGTATTTGAAACGTAGATAAGACAGGAGTTTCTATTGTGCAAAGTAGGCATTACAAATAGATTGCATGACTTCTGCAAAAGAGGGGCTCCATTATAACTATAACTCCGATTCTGCTTGCCACATATCTGGGTGGATACAGTGCTGTAATACGCCAAGCCATTCCCCACGGCAAACTCTCGATGGGATGCGGGTAATAATCTTTGTTCAGTACTGTAATACGCCAAGAATTTGATGAAGCCATCTTAAAATAAATCTCTTTACAAGTGATGTGATAATCGAACATATAAAAACAAAAACAAAGAGAAAAAGTTTTTTATATTCAAATAAATTTGTCGTTTTGAATTCATCTCATCCCAAACAATGGTCCTTCGAGTCGGATTAATAAAAGAAAGTCGTCTAAATCAATAATCACTCTTTGTAGGTACAGTTGTGGACACATAAATAGCACACTATATTCGCACGTTGTTCAAATTCAATTTCCCTTTAACCCTGCTGTCAACGGTTAGGTCTGGCCAGACCTTTTTCAAATTTGATAGTGGGTTGTAAAAAAAACTGTTAGAGGTATCGTGATGAAACTTCCTGACTTTGTGAAATGACAAATTATCTGCTTAAATCTTCAAAAATCATGAATATATATTGAATAGAAGGGGAGTTGTAGCTATTTTTGCAAGTTTATACCTTCCGTCAACAGATAGGTCTAGCCAGACCAACACAGAACTTCAGACAAAATATGTCAATAAAACTGTGTTTTTAATTAGGTGGCTATTATTTTAGGTGTTCTTCATATAAAGAGATCATTACTATTATAAGCCGTTAGGCGAACTTACGGCCAGCCTAGCGGATATTGGGCAACCCGTTTTCCCCGCAAGAAAAAAGAATTAATAAAATTGTATTCCGTGGTGGAAGAGAATATCAACTCCTTTTTTATTTTCGTAGTTTTAGTAAAAACTACGTGGCGCCCTGAACTCTCCCAAACCCCAGATTCGAACCCCCCATTCCACTGAGTAGCCGCGTGTGCAGCTGAACGTGCGCACACCAGGGAAAAACTAGGTTTACGCAATATATACCCTCAAAACCAGCAAAATACAGAATAAAAGTATGGTGGGCCTGCGACTCATCGAATGGTTATCCGAGCAAGGGAATACTGTATACCGGAAAAGAACGAGACCAAGGACGGGAACATAAGCAAGGTGAAAGGGTCCTGCTCGAACTAAGCAGCAAATACACCAACAGTGGTCGAACTATTATCGGAGATAATTTTTTCACCACTTTAGAAGGTGTCACAAAACTATGTTCCTTGGGACTTGCCTATGTTGGAATCATACGGCGGAATAAAAAATGTATCCCACAAGAAATGCTACCACACCGGACGACTCGTCCGCTGTATTCAACCTTATTCGCATACGCATCAAATGTTTCTCTGATATCTTACGTCCCCAAGAAGAACAAAGCAGTTCTAATGCTGCCATCAGTTCACTACAACATGGAAGTGTTTGGGGAAGCCAAAAAGCCAGAGTCGGTAATTTTTTATAATAAACATAAAGGTGGTGTTGATCTAATGGACCAGATGCTACTTGAATACACCTGCAAGAGACAAACACGAAGGTGGCCACTAGCCTTTTTCTTCAATATGCTGGATATATGTATCTGCACTGGCTGCATACATCATATATAACAGTTCACATCAGTCAGCAAAAACGAATGCTCGCCGGATTTTTTTGAAAACTCTCGCAGAGGAGCTTGTGACTCCACATATTGAGGACCGACTACTAAATCCGCATATAGTCGGACAATTTCCTGTTAAAAATGCACTAGTCATTTTTTGGAATACCTCTCAGTGAAAAAATTTCGCAATCAACTACAAGCACTGGTATTAGCAGTGGTAGAGTATCAACCAATAAAAAATCTTGCGCTATATGTAGGACAAATGATAAAAGACAGCGTAAAACTAGATTTAATTGCCATATACACTGGTGGCCAAAGAATTAGCACATTCTGTTCCGTCTTTCTTTTAATCACGTTAAATAATTGCACAACAACTTTTTCTGAAAAATGTTCTTATATATCCAAACAAGGGCATGTATCCTGGAAAAATACCGTTACAAATGCTTGTTGAGAATTTTTTTTTTGTCCATTTTTCCTCGATCAGTATAGTTTCTGTGGCCACAGAATTAGCACGTAGTGTAGCGAAGTATATTTGTCGTATAATTTGTCTGAATTCTTCAACGAAAAACGTTTTAAATTACAGTGAGTATATTAAACCGTGAATAAGGTTCATGATTTTGATCATGATTTTGTAAAAATATCTGATTAGATGGGCCGTCAACCGTCGTGTACACCTGAGCTCAGGAAAATAATTATTAATATGAAAAATAATGGAAAAACAATAAGTGAAATTGCAATTGATGTTGGACGTTCAAGAAAACTCGTAATGAATGCAATACTATATTATGAAACAAATAAAACGATCAATACAATCAAAAGAAAGCCTCCTCCAAGAAAGACAACCGCTGCCGAAGATCGAATAATTACATCATATGCCCAAAAAAATCCGTTTATAGCCTCGGCAGAAATTCGATCTGAGATAAGCCAAGTTCATGGGATAAGGGTTAGCAGCAGGACTGTTAGAAGAAGATTAAATGAAAGCACATTGACTGGATATGTAGCCCAGCACAAGCCATTGGTTTCCAAAAAAAATATTGCCGCCAGACTCAAGTTCGCAAAAACTTATGGAAATAAGCCGATGTCGTTTTGGAAAAACGTTCTTTGGAGTGACGAATCCAAATTCAATAGTTTCGGGTCAGATGGGAAGTGACATGTGTGGCGTCCTCCAAAGCAGGAACTCAACCCACGCTATACGGTAAAAACGGTGAAGCATGGGGGCATAATGGTGTGGGCTGGGTTTTCATGGCATGGTACAGGCCCAATTGTGAAAATAGAAGCCAAAATGGATCAACACCAATATAAAAATATATTAGAAAACCATATGGAGCCTTTCGCTGACAACAATCTGCCGTTAAATTGGACGTTCATGCACGATAACGATCCGAAGCATACGTCTCGGCTTGTTAAAGAGTGGATTTGCAACCACCACACAAACGTTTTGCCATGGCCTGCACAGAGTCCAGACCTTAATCCGATAGAGAATCTCTGGAACGATGTGGAGTACCAGATTGGATGGAGAAAACCGAAAAATTTAGCGGAACTTTGGGAAGCTGCTAGAGATGGATGGAACTCCATTCCTACCCATCGATGTCAAGCCCTGGTTGAAAGTGTTCCTCGCCGATTAGAGGCAGTAATAAGGCAAAAGGGATACCCCACAAAATATTAATAAAATGCAGAATTTAATAAAAAAAAAACTATCTTTTTTTGTAGTGTGCTAATTCTGTGACCACCAAAAAAGTGATAGCTTTAGAGAAAAAATCAGTTAACAGTATATCCAATTATTTTTTTTTGTCTTTGAAGTATATTTTTAGTTAGATTAAATCAAAATCTATGAATTTTAATAAAAAGAAGTAAATAATTTCTCTTTAACTATTAATTTTGCTTGTGTTTTGTTCAGCAGCAATAGGTGTGCTAATTCTCTGTCCAACACTGTATGTAATGATCCTGTATGTTTACAACATAGCCAAGCATTATATAAATGCCAAAATTGTTAAATAGAAGCCAAAAATAAAATTAATAACATTTACCCTTCTCTAATTTGTAATAAAATGACTATCAAAAGACGAAGGAAAACACGCAAGAACTGCAGTGAATGTGAATGTTTGCGATGAGCATTCAAAAAATATTATTACAGGCAAAGCTCGATTTGCGCAATGCTCGGTTTACGCAAATGCTCGAATTCCGCACTAGGTAAAATATATGCACTACCGCTCGATTTGCACACACAATTGTGCGGAAATAGTGCATTTGGTGAGATTTTGATTTTTTTTGAGGACAAATAGCAATATGCAAACATTCTTCTTATGAACTAACAAAAGTCCGTTAGTTCAGCTAACGGAATGCTGGTACAAACCTAGAAATACATACATATGTATGTTTTTGGGTTACAATTTCTTAACTTCATACCCTTTTCAGTCGCGTGTAGTGTTAGACGTGTCCAGTTTTTGTTTATTTTCAAGTGTTTTCAATAATGTCTTCTTCGAGTAATAAGCCCAATCACATTTCTATATCATCTAAAGCCAAAGTACTTGATGATTTAAAAAAAGGCATATCAGCTAAAAGAATATCTTTAAACATGGGCATTCATGTAAGTACAATTTCAAGAATTAAAAAAGCGGAGAAGGCTATTGTAAAAGAAATTTCTGAGAGCTACAAGGGTATTGGAAAACGAAAGTATCTTAGGAGGTGTGAAAATCCGGAAATGGAAAAGCGTCTCTTTAACTGGTTTTTAATGAATCGAGCGCGCAACGTGCCAATGAATGGACTGGTTTTAAAAGAAAAGGCCAAAAAATTCGTAAGGGATATTGTTGGCGATGAAAATGTCCGATTCAATGCTAGCGACGGCTGGTTTTCGAATTTTCGGAAGCGCTATGGAATCAGACATTTGGCGATTGCAGGTGAGAAACTGTCATCATGTTCCGAGAGTGTTTCCCCTTTTAAATGCAGACTCGAACAACGAATTAAGGAAATGAGAATCACAAATAATGAAGTATACAACGCGGATGAATCCGGGTTATACTGGAAACTTCTTCCAACAAAGACGTATGTGAGTTCAGAGGAAAAAACAGCACCAGGACGAAAGGTAGCAAAAGATCGTGTTACTTTTATGGTTTGCACAAATGCAACGGGAACACACAAACTCAAATTATTAGTTATTGGGAAAGCAAAAAAACCAAGATGTTTCGAGAAAGGTTTTCAGATTCCTGTTGAGTACCGTAATTCTAAATCAGCGTGGATGAACGCTTTCATATTCAAAGAATGGTTTCACAATTGTTTTGTTCCAGAAGTAAGATCACCTCCCGAAAATTACCAGTAAACATTTATCATTTCTTTGTAATTTGCTTGACTTTAGGTAACACTATTTCAACGCTATAATAATTCATTGGTCGGTGGTCTATTACTATTGGATAATGCCCCTAGTCATCCGCCAGAGGCTGAACTTGTAAGCGCTCATGGGAAATTCTCTGTTATGTATTTACCGCCAAATGTTACTGCATTAATACAGCCAATGGACCAAAACATAATAAAATTAACAAAATTATACTAACGCAATTCCTTACTTACATCTATTGTCGCTAATGAAGACATTGGAGTGGCCGAGGCATTAAAAAAAATGACTGTTAAAGACGCTATTGTGAATCTCGTCTGCGCTTGGAATCAGATAAAGGAAGTGGTTATTATGTCGTGCTGGAAAAAATATAAAATTTTTCGGAAAAAGGTCACGAAAATGAAGACAATTTCTCATCTGATGACGAAATATCTTTGGCTATATTAAAGTCAAATCCAAAATCTGTAAGATCATCAACCAGTGTCGATACACCAATTCACAGAGAAGTCCAAGGAGCTATAACGCAAACCGTCAACCTATTAAATGAAATTGGGAAAACAGTAAATAAGTGATTTTGTTTGGCTTTTACATAATATGTTTTATCCTTTTATTTTTTATAAAGATTCATACTGCTAACGAAATAATTGATTGGAATATCGACACTGAAGAAGAGAAGAAGAATATCGAGACTTGAAGAAGAGGAAATATCCGACGATGAAGACAATTATAATTTGCAAGGTGAAGTCCATTCTGAAGTCCAACGAGTGTCTCATCAAGACGCTGTTATGATGTTGAACGGTGCTCTGAAATGGGCTGAGCAAAATACTAGAAGTTTTACGGAAATCACTCTCTTACAAAAATTACGCGAGGATGCTGTTAAAATGAACGTTATGGCAAAGTTCAAGCAAACTAAGTTAGATAATTACTTTAATATTGGGTCTAATAAATAAAATTTATCATAAATAACTGAAGTCTTAAACTGCTTTTAAGTGTTTAAACATTATTTTTCTTTGTTAAGCCTTATATGTGCATACAAACTGTACTTGTTTTGTAAGCATTCGAATTGCGCACATTTTCGATTTCCGCAAATGGTCTAAATTTTACATGGTGCGCAAATCGAGCTTTGCCTGTAAATGTTTTGAATGTGATCAATGACATTATTTATAAACATATATTATTGTTGTATCATATCTTTTTCAGTAAATAAATATTTTAATGCCTTAAAAAAAAATGTTGCATGTATTCTGCTTTATTATTGACGTGGGTGGGTACCCGGGCACCCGGGTGCGAATGCAACGAGCTCCAGTTAAACTCATTTTTTGGTTTAAAAAAAAAAATCATCATTCTGTTGCTGATGACCTAAATAACGACGATCCGGGAGATTAAAATGAAATTTTAATTTTTTCTCAGCTTTTTTAATGAAAATATAGCTCGGTGGGCAGCCGGGTATGAACACCATTTAATCAGAAAGAACTAAATGAATTAGTAAGACATCTGAACTTACCGAAAGAAGCTTCTGAAATTTTAGCATCTTGTTTAAAAGAAAAAAATTTGCTTACTCCGGAAACCAACATTACATTTTATCGTACCCGAGAAAAAAATCTGTTACCGTATTTTTCTCGAGAGAAGGATTTAGTTTTTTGTAACAATATTGGTGGCATTTTGCAACAGATGGGATTAAAAAAGTACCAACCTAGTGATTTTTCATAGATAGCAGCAAAAGAAGCTTAAAGTGTGTTTTGCTTCATAATGGTAATAAGTACGGATCTATACCTATTGCACATTCGGTGACTTTAAAGGAAGAATACGCAAATGTTTCTAAGGTTATGGAAAAAATTAAGTATCAAGATCACAAATGGGTCATTTGTGTTGATCTGAAAATGGTCAACTTTCTTTTAGGTCAACAAGGAGGATACACGAAGTTCCCTTGTTTCATGTGTCTCTGGGACAGTCGTGACAAACAACACCATTGGTCACAAAAAGTTTGGCCAGTGCGGGAAGAGCTAAAAGTTGGTACCAAAAATGTTATAAACATGCCCTTAGTTAGCCTGCGGTCTCGGCTATACTTCATCCAGTTCATATTAAACTTGGCATAATGAAACAGTTTGTGAAGGCGATTGACAAAAGTGGCGAATGTTTCAATCTTCTTTCAGGCAAGTTTCCAGGATTAAATACAGAAAAATTTAATGCTGGTATTTTTGATGGGCCACAGATTAGGCAACTCGTGAAAGATCCTAATTTTGTCAAATCAATGACTGAAGTCGAATCCAAAGCTTGGAATTCATTTGTTTTGGTTATGAGTAATTTCCCAGGCAAAAAGAAATCTGACGACCACGTCGAGCTTGTTGAGTCCATGCTATCGAATTTGCAAGAGCTAGGGTGTATTTAGACCGATTTCCAGAAAATCTGGGTGATTTTAGTGAGGAGCAGGGTGAAAGATCCCATAAAGATCTTCGGACAATGGAAGAGCGTTATCAGGGGCGGTGGGACTCACATATGATGGCAGACTACTGCTGGAGTTTGCAACGAGATCTACCTAAAGTCGTTCATTCAAGGAAATCTTATAAAAGATCATTTGACAGTGTTCAATAGAAATTTTGTCAACATAATGTATTAATTTTCTGTATTTTTTTGTCAAAATAATAAAACTGTATATTTCAAAAAGTAAAGCTGTTAGAAATCTCCCAGTATTTTTCTCATAATCAGGGCCATAGAAATACCCAATTACAGAAGAAAAAAAAGGAAACAAAACTTGTGTTGACCAGTGTAATTATTGTACTCATCGCAGCATATTTTATGTGGCATCGCGATTACTCACAAGCTTATTGCAATACGCTTCGTTATATAGAATTATTTGGAACTAAGCTAAATAATCAATGATATTGAGGTTTATGCAAAAATTCTACGAATCTCTGCAAAATTAATAAAATCTTTTATATTGAGTAGTTTTATTCGACAATTTTGTATCACCAAAATAATTATTAAAATTTATATAATCTCTAAAATGTCCAGTGTTCCAGTATTTTAAAATGGACTGTCAATCTGTGTTATAGCAATAAAATTCATTTAAATCTATTAAATTTTAGCAATTTTATTTTATAACATGTAACCAAGTGCCATTGGGTGCTATTGTTTTGTCCGACACTGTATACATATTGTTACGGATGGGCCCAAAATGCACCTCTAATTTCACCAGACGCAGAATAAGCGAATCTACGTTCCCACAAAAGAAAAGTAACATGATCAGAATTGCTGCGTATGCAGTAAGGGCTGGTTATGCTGTGTAGGGTGTTAAGCTAGACATGAGAAATTACTCTTATGTTACTTGTGTCATCGAGCCTATTTTTCTTTAGAATTTATATTGTTTTAAACCAGTCATTTTGATCACTATTGTAACCTGGCCCTTGGTGTGCGACGACTACTTAACGAAACTTCTGGATCATCCTTGTTATATTTTTGTCTCTTTCTTTGGCTTAAAAGAATTAGGTACTGCATTCTTTCGGAATTGGATTTTGTGCTGTTCACGTCGTGCGCCGCGTGGATGGGTTTGGCGTGGTCAAAGACGGAGGATTCAGAAGTTCCGTTTGGGAGTCGTCGCACAGTCACTTTTATATATACATACATATGTTTGAGAAGGGATGTAAGTATCCGAAAAAAATTATAAAATATGTACTTGAAATATGTAAATGAATTTTATAGCAAATAAAATCATCTTTCATCATCATCACACCTTTTGGATTTTATTTCTCATTGGGCTTTGTTTTTGGATGTGAAATTGGCGGCGCACCAACATCATTTTATTTGATCCATCAGCATCATCTATTACGGATTCACTTCCTGTTATCAACGAGTTCACCAATTTCTTGAAAGTGTACTGCGTGCTGTGTTTGGAGGTTAGCTGCGTCACGTGATTCAAACAAACTGTAAGTCGTCCTTATATATGTATATATATATATTTGCAATGGAGCATAGTTGCTGTGCAAAAAGATGTCGTCGAGCAGACGACGATGAGATGGTGGCTTGTGAGCGATGCAAGCGTTGGTGGCACTATGCATGTGCCAAATTTGATCCAGCCAAATACGACTCTTCCACCCCTTGGTACTGTGGGGAAACTTATTGCGAACTTCGTAAAGAGGGCTCGGAATAAACGTCGAATTTGGGGGATAATGTTCATACGTCCTCTTTAGACAATGTAGATGAAGAAATTTCAGTGGATCTTCTTTTGGAGGCAGCGTCTACAGCGCAGGCGTCAGTGGTGCAGA
Organism: Merodon equestris; assembly: GCA_958301585.1. Taxonomy (NCBI): domain Eukaryota; kingdom Metazoa; phylum Arthropoda; class Insecta; order Diptera; family Syrphidae; genus Merodon; species Merodon equestris. The sequence continues at coordinate 27,322,912 of OY284413.1, forward strand.
AGGACAATGAGCTTTTAACCCTTCGAAAAGAGATGGAGGAATTGAAGTTGCAGTTGGCCAAAGTTTCGAAAATTCCCGAAAGACCAGTTTTGGAAGTTCCAGTGTCTTCAGTTCAAAGGGAATCTAACTCGACAAAACTTAAACTCTTTAAAAAGATTCAGGAAAATCATCATTCATTACTAAACGACATAGATAATCAAAAGCAATTTACTCCAAAGCGTTTCCCTCATTTCACCTTTGTTTTATTTCAATCTTGTCGCTGATCAGTGCTTTCTAGTGTTCGAACATTTATTATCGGCGCGAATTTTACTGTAAAGCTATGATTAAACGACGTGTAAAAAACACATAATTGTGTACCCGTGACGTCAACAAAAGGCTCAACATACGAGTTGCATATTTAATACGTGGTGCGAATATGGCGAACTACATAATGTGTGTATTACACGATATGTGTATTGTGTAAAAAAAGCCGCATAAAAATATGTGCCCTAGGCGATCGCATATAATGTAATTAAAAATGTGTACACAAACTTTGCTCCATATTTTTGTGTAGATTACACTACGTCCAAATTTTTCACATTAGGTTCATACGTACACGTGTGCACAGCGAGGATTTTATACGGTGCTTTTTTTAGTTTCACTACATATGTCGAGAGAGAAGTGGGCTGGTGTTTTGGTTTTGTCAACATACATATGGAGGGCTCACAGCTGTACCGGACCAAGTCATATTTTTTTTTTTTCCAAAAATGATGCTAAATTCTGCGCAAACTTTAACTCTTTTCAGGTCTGTAATGAACTAAGTCAGAAAATGTTTCGTTCCTAAATTAACCGTAAAAAAATCAAGTCAGTGACTGACATTTTCAATTTTTTTCGAAGCAAAAACGAACCAAGTCAATTATATGCAGTATTTCCTGAAATTTTTATTCATGAACAGACGTGTTTCAGCTTAGCCTAATTTTTCGGGATCGTGTCAGTGATTTATGCAGTGTCTTTAAGTTTTATTCATGAACAGACGTGTTTCAGCTTGGATCAATTTTTTCGGGAACGTGTTTATTGTTTTAAGTTTTAAAAGATACTATTAAGGAACCCTTTTGACTATGGAAAGTGATAATAGCAGTGGAAGTGATTTTTCCCCTGATGAAGGTGATGAATATGTTCCTACATCGGAATCAAGAAAAAGTTATAACGACAATTTAACAGGTAATAAAACATTATAAATTTAAGTTTATTTTCGTAATTATTTTTACTAACTGTTGTAGAAAATATGAATGAAGTGTCTGCACCTGTTGAACTTTTGACTAGTCCATCATCTACAAAACCGGAGGAGGAACCACCATCTAAGAACCAACATCTGGGAAGAAAAAGACCAGTAAATTCGAAAAATTGGAAAAAACATGTGCGTAAGCTGAATTGCAATAGTGGGAAAGAATATATCAATCAAAAAGGCCGAAAGATCTCTGCAAAAGCATTTGTTCCAAATTTTGATTGCGGATGTAAAAAAAAATGCAGTAGCCAGGTAAATGAGACTGAGAGGGAATTATTTTTTAACTCATTTTGGAATCTCGCCGATTATGGTAAGCAAAATGCTTTTTTAAGAGGTCTTGTTAAATCATCCAAACCGAAAGTTAAGCGTGTTCGTGATGGAAGTCGTGGCTCAAGGAATAAGACCTTAAATTACACTTTGTTGATGCAAGGACAAAACGTGCAAGTTTGTAAATTATATTTTTTAAAAACACTGCAAATTGGTTGGGGAAGATTGTATCGATGCCTATCACGAGAGGAAGTGTCTGCACTGATTGATTGCCGTGGTAGAAATGTCAAAGAGAAAAAAGACGACAGTGGTGTTATCGCGCACATTTCATCGTTTCCAGCTTATCAAAGCCACTACAGCAGGAAAGACAACCCAGACCGAAAATATCTTGATTCGAATTTGAATATTCGCAAAATGTACGATATGTATGTGGAAAAGTGTAATGCCGAAAATGTGTCTACAGTCAACCAGAAATTTTATTATAAAATATTTAGTACAAAATTTAATTTACACTTCAAAACTCCGCATAAGGACACGTGCAAGGTTTGTGATGAGTTGGATATGAAAATAAAATTTGGTGAAAGCAGAGAGTCCAATTTAATATCACAAAAAGAACTTCATTTGAAAAAAGCGCAGCAAGCACGGGATTCACTCAAAACTGAAGTGCTATCTAAAGACAACTATGTCTTGACATTTGACCTGCAAAAAGCACTTCCTTTTCCTAAACTTTCAACATCAGTGGCTTATTATAAACGAAATATGTATGTGTATAATTTTGGAGTTCATTCAATGAACACAAAAAAGGCCTATATGCACATGTGGAATGAAACTGAAGGAGGGAGAGGATCACAAGAAATTGCTGCATGTTTAAAAAAGCATTTACTCACTCATGCGTCGGAGTATAAGTACATAACCATGTACAGTGATGCATGCGGAGGACAAAATAGAAACATAAAATTAAGCCTCTCATTACTTAAATTAGTAGGATCAACTGATTTAAGTGCCGAAGTCATCGACCTAAAATTTATGGAATCTGGTCACTCGTTTTTGCCCAACGATGCTGATTTTGGCGTGATTGAAAATAAAAGCAAAAAACAGCAATTTATTTACTCCCACGATGACTGGGTTCAAATAGTTAAAAGTGCTAAAATCAAACTCCCACTATTCGAAGTCATTGAAATGGAAAGAACTGAATTTTTATCAACGAAAATACTAGAAAATAACATAACCAACAGAAAAAAAACAGTTGATGGTCATCATTTTTCATGGCTCAAAATCAAGTGGCTTCGATTCGAGCGCAATTTACCGTTTTCTTTTAAATATAAAGTAACACTAAATAAAGAAATAGAATTTGACACAGTTTATTTGGGAAAAACAAAAATAGGGAGATCCCTACAATCCCTTCAAAATTTGAAACAAAATAACCTCTACCCAAGCCGTCGTGCAGTTACGTCAGAGAAAAAAAGGGATATGATGGATTTAATTAAATTTATTCCACCTGTTTACCACAATTTTTATAAAAATCTACAAGTCAAACACGAGTTGACAACAAGACAGCAGCAGGACCAGCCCCAAAGTGATGAAGACGATGAAAATGACGAATTTTTTTATGTTTAATAAATGTTTTTTTTACAAAAAACTGTCTATAATTTTAAAATATACTTCTGTTTAGCTTATAAAATAAATGAATTTATTGCTTTTGTTACTTTTTTTTTAATTATTCCTAATCTTGAATGACAGTTTTTAAAAAAATTTCGAAGCAAAAATGAACCAAGTCACAGTTTTTTTTTTCTCTCAAATTTATGTCAATATTTTTCAACTCTAGTTTTTCATTTTTAAATAAGTAAAACATTTTAGAGAATAAACTTTATAATTCTCCTTGTTACGAGTAAAACATTCATTTTAGTAATTAATGGCGGTTTATTTACTAAACCTCTTATTATCTTCCAATTCCCTTTTTCTGACTTGGTTCGGTTCAGCAGTGAGCCATCCATATCTGATTGAAAATGATAAGGAAAAACGTGAAGATATAAAAGTAAAAGGAAACGTCGCATTTGAAGAAAAAATTGGGTACGACTTCGCGAAACAGAAGGTTTTTGTGCGAAGTTGCTGCTTGAATTGCGTGGTGACGAACCTCGTTTATATCAGAATTTCGTACGGATGACGGCTGAACAGTTGGATAATTTGCTTCATTTGGTGCAACCGTATATAAAAAAAAAAAAAAAGCGGACACAAACATGAGATCGAGCATAGCTGCATCAGATAGGCTCACGCTACGATACTTGGTCACTGGTGACAGTTTTAAATAGTTGCAGGTCATTTTCCACATTCCACAACCTACCATCTCGACCATTATTCCAGAAGTTGTCGACGCAATTTATAAAGCATTGGTCAGCGATTATTTAAAGGTACGTATTTATATTTAAGTACATTGTATATATGTTATTTACGTATACACATATGTACATACATATATACACATATATGTATATACTATATGCATATAAATACTTATAAGTAAAATATTTAAATGTGTATATGGTAGGTAACAAAAACACGGGCGGAATGGGCAGCTGTAGCACGCCAATTTAATGAACAATGGCAATTTCCAAATTGCATAGGCGCACTGGACAAACATATCGTCATGGTCGCACCGCCAAACGCAGGTAGCGTTTTTTTATAATTATAAAGGTAAGGAGAGCGTCTATAATGAGAATATGTATTTAAAATATAATTCATTTCGAAAGGTACACCTACTCGTAGCATCGTATTAATGGGAATTGCTGACGCAGATTATAGACTTACATATATATGTGGATGTTGGTCGCAACGGACGATATTCGGACGGTGGCGTCTACAATCGTTGCACTTTCAGTCAGGCATTGGCTACCAATCAGCGAAACCGTCGCCTGGTCGAGAAATGCCCGTCCCATACGTAATTGTCGCAGATGATGCATTCGCTATGCGCCCAAATATCATGAAGCCGTATGCTCAACGCGGTCTAACGTCATTGCAAATGGTTTTCAACTACCGACTGAGTCGTGCATGCCGCATCATTGAAAATACCTTTGGAATCATGTCGACGCGTTTCCGCGTGTTGCGAAAACTGATACACTTGGATGCTGAAAAGAACAAGAAAATTACACTCGCGTGTTGCGTTCTTCATAATTACCTGCTGACGACAAAGTACGGCGAAGTACGCTCCGAGCACATCATTTGATCAATATGATGCAGAAGGCAATCTAATAAGCCAAGGTGATTGGCGTCACGATAATATGTCGACGACAACATTGTATCCTCTCGAAACACAAAGACGATGCATAGACAGTGCAAAAGAGGTGCAAAAAGAATTTACAAACTATTTCGTCGAAGAAGGAGAAGTTCGAGTGGCAGTGCAAACACATTTAACTTTTATTAGTAAAATAGAGTATAATGGTCTATTAGTTTAAATTTGTTTGATTGCGTAGCCGGTGCAAGCTGTTGAATATTTTGAATAGGTGTTGGCAGTGGCGGATTTGCCGTAAGGCCCAGTAGGTCCGGGCCTAGGGCGGCAAATCGTGCCAAAAAAAAATAACGATGATAACAAGATTAACAAGAAATAACTCAAATGCAAAGTATCTTAATATTTTAAAGGCTCGCGTACCGTACCGTATGATTGTAATCTTCCTAAATCACTATTTTTGCGTATCAAAGTATAAATAATTTCGTACATCGTACATATAAAATAGTTCGTACTGTAACGAGCTTTCTGGGCCGGAGTATACTCGCCGGACCAGGGTCTGTCACATAAATTTGTAGTTGTGACACCGGCAGACGTATTGGTGTTCGTGCGCTACGCTGTCCCTCGGAGTTGAGACCCGGTCGGGACACTAGGGCGTAGTGACACCCTGTCACCCCCAACTGTACTGCAGGCAGTACCCCGTCGATCCCTCAGGGGGTGAGAACCCGAGTCTGAGTTCCGACGGATGGTTGAGTCGGGAGAAGTGCTGGTTTTCGAACTTGGTTACACTGCTTCGTCGACTGTGTCGCTTGTTTTTTTTTTTTTTTTTTTTTAATTCATTGACAAAATGATTAAATTAGCTTAAATAACTTATAACTACCTTACTGGCCCTATACGGACACTCTAAAGTAAGAAGAACATTAAATTATACCTTTCGGTCTTACGAAAACAAAAATGATGACAATTAAAATAATTTTAAATTTAAGCTAAGAAAATATTTGTTACTGTGTCGCTTGTTTGCGTATACTTGTTGACTAAGTGTCACTTTTACTCACTGACTAATTGTCTACTCGCGGACTGATTACCCTTTTGTCAATCGCCCCGGCCTTTTATAAGGCTAGGCTGGGTGACGATGTGAACGGTGCCTTTTCAGTCGTCGTTGGCATTTCCCCTATTTACGGGATCTGTCAACGGTGACTGTGGCCGCTGCCGTTGTGTTTGATGTCATGAACCTCTGTGGTCTTGGCAAAAATGCCAAAATGCATGTTTATACAACTTCTTTGTTTTGGTGTAAATTTTATTTTATTAGTTTTGATTTTTATATGTTATGTTTATTTTGTGTTTATTTCAAAGTGTTTTGTTTATGTGTACATTTGTTCGTGATCTGGTGGCTGTTTTGGAGGTAATCGACATGTATATATGTAAAGAAAATTTAGATTCGTTTGTTTCCTTTGCAGCTAAATTTTCCTTTACAGTACGTTTAGTTTAATATAAGTGATCTAGAAAGAATAGGTAGGTACCTATTGTCATTACGCGCGTGTCAGTCAAGCTCGTGCGGTCGCGCGGTCTGTTGAAATCAACGGAGTGGCGGATCAACGTATTCTATGGGTTGGGCCCTTTACTCGCTTACCCACTCGCGACTGCGATTTGCGATAGTTATGTCAACAGTGTGCGTATAGCAATTGCAGTGAGCGGATTAAGTTTTTTTTACTAATTTGGTAACGACATTCGCTACGCGACGTGTACGTACTGCTATATTATACCTATTAACAGAAATATTTGTAATTATCTCACGCACACGTTAAAACTTTGTGTTGCATAGTTAAATATGGACGGAAAGAAAAGGGTAAGGTTAAGTGGGGCAGAGTATCGCAAGCGAGCTTAAGAAAAAGATGATAAACAAAAGGATACTCAGCTCGTGCAGACGCATGCAAAAGTTTACGCGAATCCTGGAATGAAATCCATAAAGCGCTAGTCACCATCGAAAATGACACACAACAGAAGAGAACCGTTATATGCCAAGCAAGAGGTATTCGTTTGAAACTGGAACGTTTTGAAACGGCCCTCATGGCTGTTTTTTGGGGATGTTTACTAGATCGCATGATCCAAGAAGCCCTCACCTCGGCAGGGGTAGAGGGACTTGTTAGTAGATGGATCATATCCATGCTCAGAACTAGGATCATTCAGGCCCAGATGGGCAATACCACTATAGTTAAGACCGTAGATAGAGGCACACCCCAAGGTGGGGTAATATCGCCTCTACTATGGCTCTTGGTTATCGATAAAATTCTGAAAGAATTCGAGAGAATCGGAATTAAGGCGGTTGCTTATGCTGACGACGTGGTCATCCTAGTATCGGGAATGTTTCCCTCGGTAATTAGCGAAATCTCAGAGAGAGCTCTGAATAAGTTAAGCGCCTGGGCCTCAGGATGCGGCCTAAGCGTCAATCCGAGTAAAACAGAACTGATGCTGTTTACCACCAAATATAAGATACCGTCCTTTAATCTCCCTCGACTCAACAACCAGCCACTCTCCTTGTCTTCCGAGGCTAGATACCTAGGAATTATCCTAGACCCCAAGCTCAGTTGGAAGATAAACATTGAACATCGGGTACGGAAAGCATGTGTCGCTTTCTATGCCTGTAGCAGAACCTTCGGCAAAAGCTGGGGACTCCGACCCAAAATGGTGCTGTGGATGTACACGGCTGTCATCCGCCCCATCCTCACCTACGGAGCGCTCGTATGGTGGCCTGCCCTAAGTAAGGCATACAACATCAAAAAACTAAGCCGCGTACAGAGATCGGCCAGTATCGGGGTAACCGGTGCCCTTCGGTCTACCCCGACCGAGGCACTCAACGTACTCCTAAACCTCCTCCCTCTGGACCTCTTCATCAGATATAATGCAGCCTGTAGCGCCATTAGACTCAGAGAATCTGGGTTCTGGTCATCTAAACCCTACGGTCATAGCAAGGTGCTGGACCTATTACCTAGTGACCTGGCCATGACTGCAACCGATTTCACGACAACCATACACAACCCAAATAAAGCCGCCCATGTCCACTTCCCATCCAGGATGGCATGGAAACAGGGACTGCACTCTGAGAACCATCAGGTAGCTTTTTTCACCGACGGTTCGAAAATGGAGTGTGGGGTTGGCTCGGGTATCTTCTCAGCGGAACTGAATATCTCCAAATCGTTGCGACTTCCAGACTCGGCCAGCGTGTTCCAAGCGGAAATACTGGCGATTAAGGAAACTTGCAAGTTACTCACGCGCTATCCTATTACCAAGAGAGATGTAAATATATATATTGATAGCCAATCAGCTATCAAAGCTCTCGACTCTCACTCCATAAAATCCAAATTAGTTGCACAGTGTAAGGATGAAATCAGCTGTGCAGGAGACTATTTCAACATTACTCTCATTTGGGTTCCTGGCCACAGCAAAATAGAGGGAAACGAAAAGGCTGACGCTTTAGCAAGGCACGGCTCTTCCCTCGACTGTTCTTTGGCGGAGGCAGTACTCCCCCCCATCAGACTGGTCAAGGCAAACCTTCTACAACACTTTCTCTCGAGGGCGAACTCCAGATGGTGCAGTCTTAGCAACTGCGTCATATCTAGGAAAACATGGCCCTCCTATAACAGTAAAAGAACCCTCGACCTAACTAACAGACCCCGACAAGAGATTGCCAGAATTGTAGCCATCTGTACTGGCCACTGGCCTGTCGGTACCCACGCTGCTAAGTTAGGCATCCCATTCAACACCTACTGCCGTAGTTGCAAGAACCCACTGGAAAAGGAAACTCTCACCCATTTCCTGTGTGAATGTCCGGCTCTAGCTAGAACCAGACAGCGCCTACTCGGCAAAATCTCCTTCGACGATCTATCAGAATTCAGGGAAATAGGATTCTGTAATATCATCAAATTCCTTAATTCCACAGGATGGATATGAAACTCCAATAACAGCACACTAGGTCACTGAGTTGTGGCATCAAAACGGCGCATAAGCGCTAATTGGGCCTGGCATCTCGATATCAGGCGGCCACTCCTACCTACCTACCTACTAGATCGCATTAACGCCACAAGTAAAAAACTTCAGAGTGTGGAAATTGACATTACCATTGTCATAGAACTATACGAGGCTTTAATACATTTTGTTGGCGAAACAAGAGAAAATTTCGATGATTTCAAAAAAAAAAGAGAAAAAACTATACAGGTGAAGAGATGCCACAAAAAAAATGGTCAAATGAAAATTTAAGAATAAATACTTTTTTGGTAGTAATTGATACATTGTTAGAAGAACTGAAAAGACGCCGGGATGCTTATAAATTACTCTACAATAAATTTTACTTTATTACCAACCTGACGAATCTAAGCGTCTCAGAAGTCGAAGATAAGGCCAAGGCATTGCAAATGATTTATTCTACTGACTTAGAAGACAATTTTACAGAAGAATGTCTTCATTTTCGTTCTCACTGTAGCATAAAAAATGAGGAGCGAAAGAGTGCAGTCAGTTTGTTGAAATGGTTACGAACCGAAGGTCTTCAAACCATTTACCCAAACGTGGATATTGCTCTTCGTATGTGTGTGTGTACTCCCGCCAGTAACTGTACAGGAGAAAGACCGTTTTCTTGTTTGCGCAGAGTTAAAAACTTTACGCACAATAATGACGGAGCAGAGGTTAAACGATCTTTCTTTGCTTAACATAGAAGCTGATTTTTTAAGCAAATTGGATTGCGAAGATTTAATTAATAATTTTGCTGCGCTTAAGTGCAGACGAGTTTCGTAACACATTGTAAAACATTTATTTTATTAAAAACAAAACCTAAAACCGTTTTAAATGTTTTATTTAAATGTCCAATCATCCCTGAAACCTCGGAAAATATTATAAACTAGTTTTATTATGTAGCTTTTAGTTAAACAATTTTCCGAATCAATTAAAAGTGGGAATAAAGTAAATTCATGAATTATGTATCTAGTCTATAATGATGGGTGCTGAGAAAGGGGCGGCACATGGCCTGGGGCCTAGAGCGGATAGGACCGCAAATCCGCCACAATATGTACGTTTGTAAAGAAAAATTGTATTCATTTCATTTGTGTTTCAGGTAAATTTTCCTTTACAATGGGGCTGACAAGGAAACTTTTGGGTTTGTCACACTGAGAGTGCTCCAAGTGTTGCGGCACAACAAAAACAACACTCACCACAACACCTTGCACATTTGACAGTTCGCGTTTGTTTATATTCTGTTCATATGGTGTGAACGAACGTGATTGTTAATTTTTATATTTTGTGTGTTTTATATTTAATTCAAGTGTTTGACTGTGTGTGTTAAATTGAGGTGGGCATGTACATTGTACGTATTACCATTTGGTATAGCGTTCTGCCGCCATGCCATCTTAGTCGAAAAAGTCTTTTCGTATTTTGTTAACAGATGTCGTTGGAGTCGTCTATCTCCAAGGCTACCAATCACATTGTGTCATACCATGTAGTGTTGGAAAGGTGACATTTTAAACTTCGTTTAAGCAAAAACAAAATTAAATTCGGAGAAGTTGAAAAAAAAGTTACAGCTGTTCAAAAATGAGTGAAAATAATGAAGAAATTCGCTATATTTTGAAATTTTTGTATAAAAAAGGGAAGAATGCCACGCAAGCCACCAATGAAATTTGTGAAGTTTACGGAGACGATGCTGTATCAGTTCGTGTAGCACAACAATGGTTCGCCCGCTTCCGTTCTGGAAATTTCGATGTGAAAGATGCACCTCGCTCTGGTCGACCTATCGTTGAAAAAGTCGATGAAATTATGAAAAAGATTGACCAGGACCGTCACATAAGCAGCCATGACATCGCCAAGGAACTAAACATTCATCATCAAACGGTTTTGAACAATTTAAAAAAGGCTGGCTACAAAAAGAAGCTCGATGTTTGGGTACCACATGAATTGTCTGTGAAAAATTTAATGGACCGAATTAACATCTGCGATTCTTTGCTGAAGTGAAATGAAATCGAACCATTTCTGAAGCGAATGGTAACAGGAGACGAAAAGTGGATCAAATACGACAATAATGTGCGAAAAAGATCATGGTGCAAGCGTGGTGAATCTCAACAAATGGCCGCAAAGCCAGGATTAACGCCTCGAAATGTTATGCTGAGTGTTTGGTGGGATTGGAAAGGAATCATCCACTATGAGCTGCTCCAGCCTGGTCGAACGATTGATTCTACACTTTACTGTCAACAACTGATGAGATTGAAGCAAGCAATCGAAAAAAAACGGCCAGAACTAATCAACAGAAAGGGTGTCGTCTTCCATCACAACAACGCTAGACCACACACATCTTTGATGACTCGGCAAAAACTGGGAGAGCTAGGCTGGGAAGTTTTGATGCATCCACCATATAGCCCTGACCTTGCACCATCGGACTACCATTTGTTTCGGTCAATACAGAACTCCCTTAAGGGGAGTCGGTGGTCTAGAATTTTCAAAAAATCGATTTTTTTTTTTCAATATTTCGAAAGTATAGTCCTTTAGGAATATACTGTTAAATTTTTGTAAGGATATTTACAGCATTTTCGGTTCTAGAGCCTGTTTTCGCAGGTAGCGCGCGGTCGCCCGGCCCCATGAATGAGCGCTTTGTTCGTATATAAGGTTAAAGCTTTAAAACTGAGATGGTCAGTGTAACTTTGAGTGCTATCTAAGTAACATCAAGCAGTTTCTTTTTATTCAAATTTATACTTTTTTGAAAATATATATTGTATATACATATATTTAAAAAATGGATAGAAAACAAAGTAAAAGTAGTGCAAGAAGACCCAGTTTTAAAGCTAAAAAAAGGAAATTCAGAGGGAATCAGTATTCCGCTGAAAAAAAAACTGAATACACGTGTACGTCGGCCAAAAAATTAAAAAATAGTGAAGATTTAAATGTAAATGTAAACCCTGGTTTTAATTACTGTATTATTCAATTTACGGCAGTATTCTGTCGATTGCAGCAACTATTAAAATGTAAAGACTGTAATGGTGAAGTGATTTTTAGTAAAAATGGACAGCGTGGGTTGGGATTTAAACTTTCAGTAGAAACTTTGATTTTGTCTTCTCCGTTTATTGATAAAGCCTTTGAAATCAATCGCCGGCTTGTTTTCGCGATGAGAATGCTTGGAGTTGGTTTTGAAGGCATAAAAAACTTTTGCGGATTGATGGATCTCGGGCAGGGTATCTGTAATAGCACTTATTACAGTATCGTTAACAACATAAAAATTGCAGCAGAAGCCGTTACCAAAATAGTTTTTACTAAAGCAGTGAGAAAAGGGATGGAAATGAATAAAGAAGGACATGCCTCTGATGAAATGACGGTGTCTGGTGATGGGTCTTGGGCAAAACGTGGTTTTTCATCTCTTCTTGGTATTGTTTCATTAATTGGAAAGTACACCAACAACATTTTGGACGTTGTTGTCAAAAGCAAAGTCTGCAAAGGCTGTTTAAATTGGACCGGGAAAACAGATACTGTTGAATATGCAGCGTGGTATAATGATCACTACGAGCACTGTGATGCTAATCATGAAGGTAGCTCCGGTAAAATGGAGGTGGATGGAATAATAGAAATGTTCCAGAGGTCTGAGGAATTATACAACGTCAAGTATGTTAATTATATAGGAGACGGAGACACAAAAACTTTTAAATCTTTGATCGACCTAAACCCCTACGGTGACGATTTACTTGTTCGTAAGAGTGAGTGTGTTTTGCACGTCCAAAAACGTCTTTATAAACGTGGTACTGAAGCCAAAAAAAAAACATACGCAACTACAAAAGGCCAAAAAACAACTATCGGTAAAAAAAAGAAGAAACAAAAAAAAAAAACGACAAAAAAAAGCAACAAAACTAAATAAATCGAGACCAAAAAATTGACACATAAAATACTGCAAGAGCTTTCTACATACTACGGCCTAGCAATTCGTCGACATCCAGATTCACTTGAAAACATGAAAAACGAAATATGGGCGGCATTCTATCATAAAATATCCACTGATGAAAATCCGCAACACTCCTACTGTCCGGCAGGTGCCGAGTCTTGGTGTAAATGGCGTAGAAGTGAAGCTGAAAATACTTTAAATACCTTTGAACATCCACCCTATCCCTTGATCGCATATCAAGGGATATGCGCTCTAGATGATGATGCGCAAGAAATATTAAAGCCAATTTACGAAGAATTGACTGCCGACGATTTACTAAAACGATGTCTCGGCAGTAACACTCAAAACAACAACGAGAGTTTTAATTCTTGTGTTTGGCAACTTGCGCCAAAACATCAATTTGCAGGGAAAAACCAACAAGAGGTCGGCCCAGCAGCAGTAGTTTTTGGGAGGAACCAGTTCCAAAACGAAGAAATGCTCTACAATTTATGCCATCAAGAGATGTAATACGTGATGGTATAGATCATAAGCAAATACGGCAGAGCAACCGGAAGCGGTGTATGATGTCAGGATGCAAGCTTCTTAGTAGCGTTATGTGTGAAAAATGCAAAGTTTACTTATGTTCGAAAAGAAATTCAGATTGTTTTAATAAATTCCATTCTTAAATTTTCTTAATAAATGAATAAATGATATAAATTAAATTCTTACAATATTTTTTTTTATTTCATTGATTTCATTGACCGATGACTCAATGAAGCTCTAAATGCATGTTGTATCAAAAGTGATACGACTAGTTTTTTCCGCATACACCCGTTTTTTCTCACTCAAGATTTTTGAAATATTTTTTTGTCATTAATTTACATATCCAAACCCAAAAAAAATTTTTTTTTTAGAAAATAAAAATCATGCATTTAAGGGTTAATTTTCAAAAATACGCCATTTCTTCAAATTTTTTTTTTTTTTATTTTTTTTTGCTACCGACCGTAGCGACTGTCGTACAGATGAATAATTTGTTTGTTTTTTATTTTTCAGATAAGTAGACGATTTGAAATCACCTGCGCCACCAGGACCTACTTTTTTCAGCGAGCCATTTTCAGCGTCATTTTTAAAATAGTTAACATTTTTTTTTATGATTAAAAAAATTAATTTGTATGTAAAATATGCAGTATAATATATGTGCAAAGTTTTAATATTGTTGTTCTTTATTATCATCTTAAAAAAAAATCCCGAAAACGCCCCTAATTTACTACTCCTAGACCACCGACCCCCCTTGGAGTAAAGTTGGCTTCAAGAGAAGCCTGTGAAAATTACTTGTCGCAGTTTTTCACCGAGAAACCACAAAAGTTTTACACTGATGGAATAATGTCTCTAGCGGAAAAATGGCAAAAGGTGGTCGAACAAAATGGTACATATTATTTGGTTCAATAAAGTTCATTATAAATATAAAAAAAAATGAGTTGAAATTTGATTAGAAATACGAAAAGACTTTTTCGACAACCTTATTTCCAAACATGTTCTGAAATGTGTAAGGTAAGTTCACAATAACATTGCCATACAATAAAGAAAGTCTACAACTGCTAACAATTAGCTGCAGCACCATTATATTGTATAGAATCACAAGGGATTGGGGCATCAACCCAATCCAAATATTTAATTGTAATGCAACACATATTGTATAAATTAACGACACACGCAGATAGCAATACAAATGTAAAATGTAAATGAATAAATAATAATAAATAAAGAATAAATGAATAAATAATATTAAAAAAAAAACACAAACAACAATATGTTTGCACACGTCTCGCAAAATGCAACGCACACCACATCCTCATCCGATCACACGACCCTTGCACGGCATAGCTACGTGATACGCGCGATCCACCACCATATACTCGGAGTACCATACCATCCGTACCATGGGTTAACCCGACACCCAACATGCACCCACAAGCAAGCAGCCGCACTCGACATCACACAAATCAGAACCCACATTCTTTCACGTTCCTGCATGTTCATCCTTAGCAGCATTTTTTGCTTTAAAAGTTACTTTAATATGTGTAGAATACGAGGCAATAAATGGTTTAGGCCAAAACTCAAAATTTTCGAAGATACTGCCAGTTTTCCCAGTCCCTTCCGATCAACTCCGAGACCTTTAGAGACATCCGAGAACTTTAAACGCGTTTTTCTCGAAACTTTTTATTTCACTGTTTTTTTTCGGTGCCAACGATTACTCGAAGACTAATGAACCGGTCAGGCTGAAATTTTGCACACGTCTTCGTAACACATAAGTCCAATTGATGAACCTAAATTTACCCCAAATTTTGCAAAATAAACAATTTTTTTATGAAGAGAAAAAAAAATAAAAAATTCAAA
This sequence comes from Merodon equestris, assembly GCA_958301585.1. Taxonomy (NCBI): domain Eukaryota; kingdom Metazoa; phylum Arthropoda; class Insecta; order Diptera; family Syrphidae; genus Merodon; species Merodon equestris. The sequence goes on from OY284413.1 coordinate 27,337,939, forward strand.
AAAAACACGATTTTTCGTTTGAATGACTGCCATTTCTCCAAATCTTGACTTATGAATATAAATTTAGGTTCACCAATTGGCCACAGGTATGTACTAACCACAACCTTTTGCATATCTGTTTCAAATAATTTTCCACGGCGCTAGGATTGGCACCGAAAAAAAAAATACGCTGGCTGAATTTTGCTACAACGCCATTTTTTAATAAAACAAAATCACAAATTATCCTCAAAACATGTACAATAAACAGCCAAAATTTTAAAAATATCAATTTATTTTTTCCCTTTCAAAAAACTTCCGAAAAAAATGCCATTTTTCGGACTTCTAAATGGTTTTCCCCCCTTAAACAACCCAAGGTACAATAATTCAATACTACACAATCAGCCAAAATAGGCACATTTATAACGTGGACATACAATTAGTTTTAAATATAACGATTAGTAACTGATAAGTTTGGTGTGGTGTGGGGGCAGATATAAAAAAAATAAGAATAAAACGAACGCACCTTGAATACATTTTTGAATACAACGTATACTTTTCTTTATTTTACAACCCAGAATATTCTATATATATGTATGTGGGATAGGGGCCGAACACGCAGACAACACCCTAGACAAGCGGACGATCTGACGACAACCAGTCACGTACGCCACAACATAGCAGGACAATCATCCGACGTAACACACACATAACACACACAACGCACGATATTGAAGACAGTTTTCTACACTTTGTGGTCAAATAATGCTTCGTTTCCAGAAGCCAGAAAAAAGGTTTCGGCACTGAGGGTAGTGAACGATGTAGCCGAAAGAGCGAGTTACGCCTAACGTACACGTACGTGGGATAGGAACCGAACATGCAGACAACATCCTAGACAAGCGGACGATCTGACGACAACCAGTCACGTACGCCACGATATAGCAGGGCAATCATCCGACGAACACACACTTAACATAACACACACAGCGCACGATATCGATAAGTGGAATGAAACGAAGCGGACGATCTGACTACAACCAGTAACGTACGCCACAACATAGCAGAACGATCATCCGACGAACACGCCATACGCGTAACACACACAGCGCACAGCATGCACAAACGAAACGAAACAAAACAGACGAAAACGAACACAAAACACAACATAGGGCATTCGTTGAACAGCCGTCAAGCCGTGTAGACGTAAGCAAGGGCATTCGTTGAACAGCCGTCAAGCCGTGTAGATGTAAGCAAGGGCATTCGTTGAACAGCCGTCAAGTTGTGTAATAGTTAAATGAATTATCTCGTGAATTCGCAAGTAAAATCCTACATGTATGTATATATATAAATTTGTACTTACTTGACCTTTTTAAACCCTTCAAAACCATATTGTACTAGAGCTTAGTAAATCTCGACTTATAGTGGTTTTACATTTTTTTTCTACAGATTAATAATTTAATTTAAATAATTTTCATCGCCAACATTCTCCCCGGCCGTGGACTTGTCCACAACCTTAAGTTGAGGCTGACCTACTAGCATCTATCTATCGTTGGCTGTTAATTAGTCTCCATTAATTACATTAACAAAAAGGAAGAGAAACAATGTGATCAAAAGTTCACCTTCAACTCTTAAGTTGTCTCTTTCATTCCAGTGTTGGTGCCCCTTTGATATGCGATCAAGGGATAGGTGTGGTGTTGTGTTTGTGTAGAATAGTTTTTGTTTTGGTGGATTGTGTGTGCGATTAGTGTTTAAGTTAATTTCATTTGTATATATTTCAATAGACTATTTTTAGATTTAAGAATTAATGAAGATTTTGATATAAAAGAAAGAATTGTGCGTTTTATTAACGTGAGCTGATTGCGAGTTTTGAATTAACGCGAAATGTATTAGGGTGATGATCTTATGCGGGGATATTTAGTATTTGGAGTTAGAATAAAATTATCTTTTGATGAATCTTATTGTTTTGATAATGATGATTATAGAATTTTATACTGTGTTGGATTCAATATTAGAAGTTGTTCATATTATAGGAAACAAATAGGTATGCAGAGCAGCAAATACATCGCTGTCCAATAACTCGTGCATCAAGAAAAAAGAAATAGGTTCCCACAAACGTCACAGAGATAAAAAAAAATTTATCGGGCTTTTACTATGGATGGGCCTTGTAAAGGTGGGATTGTTGGAAGAATATTGGTCGAAGAAAAATATTTACAATTTTGGCATTCCTGCTAAAACTATGTCAAGAAATCGTTCATTTTGCTGACAACACCTCTATAGCGGCAGGAGATAGAATTGGAAAACTAAAAGCTCTTCTGGACATGCTGCAGACGAAGTTTCAGATGGTGCTTATACTCGGAGAAAATATGGTCATAGATGAAACGGTAATTCCTTGGAGAGGCAGGCTAGTTTACCGGCAATATATACCAAACAAAGCTCATCCTTACGGTATAAAGTTATTCAAACTTTGCTCGACAGAAGGTTTCACTTGTTCTACCAAAATTTACTGCGGCAAAAGCTCAACAGGTGTTCGAGAAGTTGGGCTGGCGAAAAATGTTTGTGAAGAACTAAGTTCTTTATTGAAAGGAGAAGATCGCACTCTACTTGTTGACAATTTTTATACTCGTACCTCAATAGCAGCTGCTTCCATCTTCAATTTGCTTGTTTATTTTGTTTTTAAATGTCACATCTTTGACAGGACTGAACAAGACGAAATGTCAAGATGGCTACTCGTTGATCCGTACTGTTTTATTTTGTCACATGATCCAAAAACACCTCTTGTTTCTAAAGCGATAAACATTCGTTTAAACGAAGCTTAATTTTTGTGCGATACAAAATTAAGTAGATACTTTTTCGATAGGTCCTACTGGTTAAAAAGAATGAAAACAAAAATGTTTGCAGACATGGGAAGAATGTCAATGTGATGTGTTAGTTCTTCTTAGCCATGTTGCAGTGATGCTTGCAGCTTGTTAGATGATCTAACAGATGATTTTCGTATCACGCCAGTATTGACAGGAGTTTCCGAGATATTGAGATTTCATATAATCTGAAGCACTGTGGAATGCATGCAATTACTAAAATTCTCTCAAATATCTCTTGAATCATGAGGCCCAAGAGTGTTGCGGCGTTAAAAGCTTAGCTGATAAAAAACAAATACTTAAAAAGTAAGGCAGAGGCTATCGTTGTTTCAAAAGGGGAAATAGCTCAAAGATTTGCAAATTGGAGAAAATCCTTTGTAAAACTTGCGGTTGAAGACATTCTACTAGCATATGTGTTGGAATTATCAACATACCCATTCAAAATGTTGTTTATTTCAATGTGTTTATAACTTAAGTCTGAAGTTTCATTTTACTACATTGTATTTATTCTATTATTTTTTATATGCTCCGTTTTAACTTCCTCTAATTGTCATTTTGTTGTTAACCTAAAAAGTGAATTAAACGAGATTAAGTCCACGTCTTCTCATTTTATAGACATCTTCCTAAATTTAGAACAATGTGCGATGCCATTTTTGTAGAATCAAAAAAGGCTTCAACATCTGGAACAGTCGCTAAAAATGAGGTGTCAAGGACGATTTCAGCCACGCACCGACTACCCAATCTTCGTTGAACGTATGCACTACAGAATGCCAACAGCGCGGTAATGTACATATATTTGCAAACTGCTTGTGCATCCAGTGTATCTAGTAAATTTTTCCAAAAAACAGACGGCCCTCAACCATGTTCAATGAATGAAGAAGAGGAGGTATTATACCGATAATACAGATCCTGCAAAGTAACCCTAGAGTGCTCGCGCTATGAGCATTTTGCCGTCCGCGGCGAAAAAACGGTATTTTTTTTAAAAACAGTACATTTTTCAAAGTCAAGCGTCCTAGTAGCTGCCGCTCGGTTCCTCACTTCTTTGTTTTAGAAGTTCGGAGAAATTTAGTGCACGTATGACTACATGAGACGAGGGTTGTGATCGCTGTGTCTAGTTTGGCGGCAAACTGCTCACTGCGTGACAACTCACGTAAGTTAAATTCGTTTGTCTGTTTTTTTCTGTGGTCGAGATATTATTAGTTTCCATTGCGTTGTTTTGATGTAAGTATCATAATAATAATATTGATGTTTAGTATTTTATCAATTCTTGTGTTTTGTTTTACTTTTCTTTTGTTTAGTTTATATAAATGTGGGCTCACCTTAAGCCACCAAACGACGAGTTACTGGACGACGAGCGACGAGCCACAAAACGACGAGTTACTGGACGACCAAACGACGAGGCAGAAGAAACAACGATCGGGGGAGCGAGCGAGGATGGCAGAGGACGACAAGACGGCGAGCGAACAACACCAGCACAGTGAACCCTATCCTACAATACCATATTTTATAAACACATTAAAATTTAACAATACTAAAATACATTAAATCCCACATAAATATAGAATATGAATGTACGCTTTGTACACACAATCGTTTCATGGTTGGAAGAGGAAGCGGATTTCGAAGAAGATGTTTAACAAAGTTTATTGGAAAATATATCTGATAGGGAAAGTGAACATAGTGATCATAATACTGAAACAGAACAATCAGCAGCAGAATCGGATAATGATGCGCCAACAACCTCTCAAGGATCGTCTTTAATTGCCACTGCGTCTTCCCAGAAATCATCTCGTCGTGGTCGCGGACATGGAGCCGCAGTAGCACAACGGTCATCTCGTCGTCGCCCACGGTCGCCAACTGGATCTCGTACACCATCCTCAAGTGATGAACCTCTGGCTCGATTGATTAGAGGGCGAAGAACCACTGTTGCCGCTACAATTGAAGCAAGTTCAGAGCAACGACTTGCAAGAGTTCCTATGTATAAAGGAAAAGATGGAACTAAGTGGTTAGTACATCCTCCTACAAGGCCTAATATATGAACAAGGCAAGAAAATATTGTCACAAGGCCCCCCGGAGTGCAAGGTGAAGTTGCTAAAAATTCTAAAACACCTTTGGAATGTTTTAATTTGTTTATTAGTACAAAAATGCTGGAAGATATCGTGCTATTCACGAATTTACATATACAGCTGTGTTCGATAAAATAGCAGTGCCTTGTCGAAATATCAAAATCGTACCATAAAACATATAATATTTATCGTATTGGAAATCTTTAGTTTACGAAAGGTTTTACCAAATCATGATATTAAATTCGAACCAAAAAAGCATGACTTGGCATCACTTTTCTAATGGAAAAAGAAGATCGTATTTTCGAAAGTCCAAGTCAAGCTGTTCTAAGAAATAGCAGTGTAGTAAGATCTTTGAATGCTTGAGTGATCGATTTCCAAATTTGCATAGTTTTTAGTTGAAATAATTGAAGGTAAGCTCATTTATGATGAAATTGAGCAGTAGTTAAGAAAAAAATTGATTTTAGTTGGAAAAATGGGTCGAAGAAAACATTGTACCGAAGAAACACGGGACTTAATTAAACAGCTAAGAAAAGCGGGTCAGACTTATTCATTTATTCAAAAGAAACTAGGCTGCTCAGCAAAGATGATCAGGAATGCGATCACTTGGCATAAAAAGACAGAAAGAAGGGGAAAAGGGCGCAAAACAACTAGCCGAGAAGATGTCCAAATAATAAGAATGGCAAAACGGGATCCTTTCATTACGTCTAGAAGAATTCAAGAGGATTTAAATCTGGAGATTAGTGCTGTAACGGTACGTAAGAGGCTTCTAGATGCCAATCTGCACGGAAGAAGCCCGAGGAGAGTCCCCCTTCTGACAAAAAAACATAGGGTGCGTAGGAATCAGTACGCCAAAGAACACAGCCAATGGCCGCTGTCCAAATGGAGAAATATCCTTTGGACAGATGAGTCAAAAATTGAAATTTTTGGCAGTAGCGGCACTAGAAAATATGTCAGAAGGCCGCCTAATTCTGAACACCAACCTAGATACACGTTACCAACCGTTAAGCATGGAGGTGGCCGAATGATGATTTGGGGAAGTTTTTCCTATAATGGAGTTGGTCCATTATTTTGGATCAAGGAGAGAATGACTCACCAAATATATATTGGCATCCTCCAAAATGTCATGCTGCCGTATGCTGAGGAGGAAATGCCCTTAAAATGGGTATTTATGCAGGACAATGATCCAAAGCATACGGCGCGAGCAACGAAGGAGTGGTTTAGCGACAACAATATCGATGTTATGTCATGGCCACCTCAATCTCCAGATTTAAATCCTATCGAACATCTTTGGACAGATGTTAAAAAAGCTGTTAAGGTAGCACAGCCACAGATTTATGGGAAGTAGTACAAAAAGCGTGGCAGGCTATTCCTGCAAAGAGATGCCAAAATTTAGTCGACTCAATGCCTCGACGGTGCAGGGCAGTCATAAAAAACAAAGGATATGCCACCAAATATTAAAGTAAGTCATTTTAATAGCCAAAAATAGTAAAAAAAACTAACAAATTCTCGTTTTGGCGGGGCTGAAAAAAATGCATCACCTAGATATTCATGAAATGTGGGTTGATGATGGAACGGCGCCTGATATATTCAGAGTAATTATGTCAAAGACAAGATTTTTTTTCTGCTAAGAAATGTTCGTTTTGACGATGTGCCAACCAGAGCAGAACGCGCTAAAATCGATAATATGGCAGCAATAAGGAATATATTTGACGCTTTTGTCACCAATTGTCAAACGCATTATCAGATTGGAGAAAATGATACAATTGATGAGATGTTAGAGTCATTTAGAGGACGTTGCAAGTTTCGTGTGTACATGGCAAATAAACCCGCAAAATACGGCATACAAATATATGCTCTCGTTGATTCAAAATCATTATATACCAGCAATTTGGAAGTATATGCCGGTAAACAACCAGAAGGGTAGTTTTATGTTGATAATAGTTCAAGCGCTTTGGTGAAAAGATTATCTAAAAATATTTTGAATACTGGCCGAAATATAACGATGGATAACTACTTTACGTCTATTCCTCTTGCTGACGAGCTAGTTGCTAACCACCGAACAACTATTGTAGGCACTCTGCGGAAAAACAAAAAAGAAATCCCATCTTACTTTTTAGATACCAAAGATAGAGTCAAACCGAGTACAATATTGGGATTTGGTGAGAAAAAGGTCTTAATATCTTATGTCCACTCTACACGATGACAACAAGATCGATGAAACTACCGGTGCTGCTAAGAAACCAGAAATCATTATATATTACAATGAGACTAAAGGCGGAGTTGACGTTGTCGATCAAATGAAAGAGGAATATTCCGTGGGTAGAATGACGCGCAGGTGGCCGATGAGATTATTTTTCTCAATTTTGAATATTGCCGGCATAAATAGTCAAATAATATACAAAGAAAATAATAATCACCTATTATTAAGGCGAATCTTTTTGAAAGAAATTGCTCTGGCTATGACTAGACCACACATAATCAGTAGATCAAAGGTATACACATTGCCGAAACAGTTGAGGAACCAAATTTCTCGATTTGTGCCATCTGATCATCAAGATATACCCCCAAGTAGAGCAGGTACATACGAGTATATGCACAGTATGCCCGTCCAAGAAAAATAGAAGGACCAAAAAAGGGTGTAATAGATGTGTAAAGTTACTGTGCAACGAACATTGTGTGTACTTGTGCCAGCACTGTTTTGCTGAGTTATGTACATATTGTAGATAATGAATACGCCTAATTTTTTCAAACAGTTTAATTCTTCTTTTTTTACGTGGATTTAAGCAAAGCCTTTGTTGAAATTCAAAAAATTGTTACCTTAAATTTCCTAAAACATTTGTTTTTTTAATAGTAAGTGTAAAACTATAATATATGTTACTTTTTCAAATAGTTTATGACTTTTTTTATCCTATAGTAATAATTGCAAATTTATTTATCTAGTATTTAAAAAAAAAAACTTATGTTAAACATGGGCGGCAAAATGCTCAACCCGCGATCACTCGCGTTTAACGAAAAGGCGCGACTACTGTAGGGTTAATAATGTTTTATGATTTTTTTTCGGTGCTTTTTGTTTGATCGTTTTGTGTTTATTTAATTTGTGACCTAGTGTTTGATTGTTTTATATCTATGTGTTTTATTTGCTTTTGTGTTTTGTTGAGCATATTCATTTTATCTCTTTGTTTACTTTTGTTTATGTTTGGTTGGACTCGTATGAGGTAAGTAAAACATATGTATACAGTTAATCACAAAAGTAAGTAGACACCCGTTACCTCAAGGTTAACATATGAAAAAAAAAACACATCTTCCACAATAAAGCTGTACATATAATATATGCCACTTCTTGGAAAACATGCATACACACATTTTAAATGAAAAAAAGAGAATTTACTTTTTTGTGTGTGAGTAGTTAACGGTAGTTTTTCCGTAAAGGCGTAAATTGACATCACAAAAGTAAGTAGACACTATTGGCATTCTGTGCAAAAATTCGGAGTGGAGAACATGTAAGGAGAATAGTTTGATGTTTTTATTTTCTCTAGTTTATTTTTGATATTTTGTGTTTCAAATTATCCTTCAGTTGAGCAAGAAAGGCGAAATTTTTCAAAATGGCACCACGAGGAAAGGAGCTTTCGCAAGATATTAAGGACTTGATAGTAAAATACTTCGAAGAAAAAAAATCAACAGTCCACACAATAATTAAAAAATTTAAAATTGAAGGAAGCACGAGCAACAGGCCCAGAAATGGCTGGCCACCTAAGCTGACGAATCAAGAACATCGAATCATAGTCAGAAGAATAAAACAAAACCCCAAATTAAGTGCTCCTAAATTACAATCGGAGGTAGAAAATGATTTTGGGAAAACATGCAATCCCCAAACCATTCGTCGGGTGCTCTATAAAGCCGGATATCATGGTCGATCTATAAGAAAGAAGCCCTTTGTAAACAAGGTTAATCGGCAAAAACGGTTAAATTTTGCAAAAACGGTTAAATTTTGCAAAAACAGCATGAAAAATGTGACTCGGCTTTCTGGAATCGAGTTATTTTTACGGATGAAAGCAAATTTAATATCCACGGGTCAGACGGACGTGGTAAAGTTTGGCGTAAATCGAATGCTGAGTTAGATCCTGTGAATATGGGTGGTACCGTAAAACACGGCGGAGGGTCGATACTGGTGTGGGGGTGTATGGCGGCAAATGGCGTGGGCAATATCGTTATAATCGATGGCATAATGGATCAGCATTATTATTTAAATATATTGAAAGCTAATCTACGCGAAAGTGCCCGCAATTTGGGGTTAAACGGGTCATTTATCTTTCAACAAGATAATGACCCTCACCAAGGTGAGCCTAGGGACACATATACCACCATTAAACTGCCCCACAAGTGTACATGCAAATCAGTGGGTTGACACGACTGGAGATCACCGGTGTTGTAAGATCAAACAAAAAAATCTGGAGCATGCCCGTGTCACAAAAAAAAAAAAAAAAAAAAAAAAAAGGCAGGCCGAAAAACAATTGGTGCAAACAAATGCAAAAACACCAGCATTTGATTGGCCTCAGCGATGAAGTAATCCCAAACCGGGAAGCCTGCCGCTACTTTCTGAGGTCAAACCGGCGGACCCCACAAGCGGACCAGTAGGAATGCAGTTAAGTGGGAAGGTTATGGTCCTACACTTCTGACCATAACAACGCCGGAAAAAAGGAAAAGAAGAAGAAGAAGAATGACCCTAAGCATATGTACGTCACGCATCGTCAGGGAGTGGCTGTTGTATAATTGCCGAAATCAGCTCAAAACCCCTCCTCAATCGCCTGATATGAATGCCATTGAACACCTATGAGAGCACTTGGAACGTCAAATACGAAAACGCGATATTAAGACAAAGGAGGACTTGAAAAGGGTAATTCAAGAAGAGTGGGCAAAAACTGATCAACAGGTCACCCTTAAGCTTGTCAGCTCGATGCCATCACGAATGAGATCGGTAATAAAGGCAAAAGGATATCCTACAAAATATTAGGACAGAAATTTAAAAAATAATAACAGTTCCAAAATTGATTTTTTGTTAGTGTCTACTTACTTTTGTGAGTTGAATTTGGCATGAATTCTGTTTCGTTTTGATTATCTTTTTCCGTTTTTATGTTATTACTATATTTTTTCTTTTTAATGAATAACACTAATATAGGCTAAATAAAAATGTGAAATAGATTTGTTTTTAATAAGTTTTTTTGAGTTTTTTCATCGATTTTGCGATTCAAGAGAGGGTGTCTACTTACTTTTGTGACTGACTGTATGTACGTTTGTAAAGAAAAATTGTATTCATTTCATTTGTGTTTCAGGTTTGTCACACTGAGAGTGCTCTAAGTGTTGCTGCACAACAAAAACAACACTCATCACAACACCTTGCACATTTGACAGTTCGCGTTTGTTTACATTCTGTTTATATGGTGTGAACGAACGTGATTGTTAATTTTTATATTTTGTTTGTTTTATTTTAATTCAAGTGTTTGACTGTGTGTGTTAAATTGAGGTGGGCATGTACATTGTACGTATTACCATTTGGTATAGCGTTCTGCCGCCATGCCATCTCAGTTTATGTACATATTTCCAAACATGTTCTGAAATGTGCAAGGTAAGTTCACAATAACATTGCCATACAATAAAGAAAGTCTACAACTGCAGCCTTGCCAACAATAAAGCTGCAGCAACATTGTATTGTATAGGGATTGATATTGTCATCAATCCAATCCAAATACATAATTGTAATGCAACATATATTGTTGTTGCGTCGCAACAATGTTCCGCACTGAGTCGAGTGGGAATTAAAAAAAAATGTTCAAACGGCGCTAATTAAAGTATTCCGCACTTAGGCGAGTCGGAATTTGAACTAATTGCGCCAAATACGATTAAATAAAATAAATCGCAGAGTAAATTTCAAATAAACTTTATTGGTTGAGTTGTAACCGCCAAGTGACTTTTTCGAATTTCATTTCCTTCCTGGAAGCTGTTGATTTCTTATGTACCAATCCACAGCTGATCCATAGATGGAGTGTTAAGAAATTCTATAAGGTTTTTTATTATTTGCTTTAAAGTTTTTTATAATTGAATTTAAACTTTATCACTTTCTATAGTATTATATTCATTCAGCTATTAGATTCATTCATCTAATACATTCATTCAACTATTACATTCACTTACCTATTACATTCTTTTATAGTAATTGTTCACATTGCCATTTGTCAATAAATTTACTCACTTCCTATTGAATTGTCAAACGCAACAGTCGCTTTTTCCTTTAAGTCACGTTTTTGTAACATGGAGATCAATAGCCTCGGCTTATTTACATTGGTAGGGGAAATTCTTAATACAATATATTGAATTACATATGTTGGGGAAGGGCATGCGTTGCAAGTAATTCCCCACACCCTTGGAGTAGGTACGCTGTATGTTCTCTGTAGTATGTATGTATCTCGCTCACACACTATTCGGCTGCTGGAATTGTTCAATTTGACATTTGATCATTGTTCGGCCTAGTGTGGTGAATGGGATTGTGTTTATTTTTGTTTATTTGTTTTTCATTTATATTGTTTGTTTTATTTTATTATTTAGTTTTGTGTTTTATTTATTGTTGCGATGTGAAAGCAGCTGACCGAGGGTTCGTATTAAACAGCCCAAAATACAATAATTCAATATTACACAATCAGCCAAAAGAGGCACATTTATAACGTGGACATACAGTTAGTTTTACACATAACGATTAGTAACAAAAAAACAAAGAACATCCAGAACAAGTGGCGTTTTGCTTTTATATTAAAATAAAGTAAAATATTCGGGCACAAAAACTAGTTGCGTATTTTGTATTCACATCTATACAAAATCAACAGGTAATTTCGTTCGAGCATATCACGCCGCGAACACCAAGGTAGCCACACGAATTGGTCCAGGTGGAACAGGATGACGCAAACCGAAAATCGGCAATGGCCCAGGCTTGGTATGGGATGAGTTGGTGAGAACGAATTATTATAATTCGTTATACTTAGGGTTACTTACACCCTAAAGTACGATTCACGCGGAATCTGTACGCCATTTGTTGCTTATTGCAGCACCCCCAGTAAAGAGTAGCGAACTATTGTGACACACAAATGTTCTATAAAGCTTAAATGTCAATTGATGCATTTTTTGTTTCGATTGAACATGTATCAGTGGTTCTGTGCGCAATGGAAGTTGAAAGTTGCAAAATAATAGTGAACAAATTTCTTGCAAATCCTTCGTGGTCGGGGTGAAAGATAAAGAAAGTATAGAAAGAGCCAAAAAAAATGTTAAGAAAACGGGATGTAAAAATTCAAAACTGGTCTCAAAGGTAGTGAGATCTGTAAAACGTGATCCCGGGCATGCGGACAATGATCGAGCAAAAGTACAGCAAAGCGTATATGTACGTTTAAAAGCAGGGTTTAAATCGTATTATGCAATAAAATACCCCAACCAATCTGACAAGCAAAATTTAGTAGCAAAAAGACGGATTAGGATTCTGTACGACAAACTTTTAACGAAATTCAAAGGCTGCTTAGTAATGGACGATGAAACGTATGTAAAATTTGACCTTAAGCAACTACCAGGCCAACAATTTTATGTTTCAACGAATCGTGGCAATGTTCCTTCAAAATATAAATATAATATGTATATATAATAATATAAAATAAAATATATAAAAGTGGATAATTTGCTAAGAAGGCAATGGTTTGGCAAGCGATCTGCAGTTGTGGCCTTAAGAACAGGGCTTTTGTGACAACTTCCACAATGACATCAGATATTTACATTGAAGAGTGCCTAACAACACGACTTTTGCCCTTCATACGTCAACACCATTCAGCAGTAAAGTTTTGGCCTGATTTTGTCACAATAGCAACAATGATGTCGTACCCAAAAGCATGAATCCATCAAACTGCCCCCAGCTGCGACCAATAGAAAAATATTGGGCAATCGTTAAGGGGTTACATCCACTTGTGATTTTCAAAAAATCGATTTTTTTTTTTGAATGTACATATATTCAAGAATATTCTCTGAAAATTTCAAATCGATCCAACAATTAGTTTCGGAGATATGAGCGTATTAGTAAGAACGTCTCCGAGCGTTCGAAAGTAGGCGGAGCACGAGCCGGAGTAGCAGATGTTTCTGGTAGCTTCTATTCTTTTGTTCTCGACTTATATTGTGTTTGGGACCCTAAGATAAAGTCTAGTTTATACCTGAAACCTATGTTGAGGAATTTTAAGTTAAAAATATGTGAACTCATCAGTTAGAAGTGATCTTCCACGTGGACAAGTTGTGTTTGTGCTCAGTTTGTGTATTTCTCAGTGTGTGTAGTTTAATTAATTAAAGTAAAAAATGCCTCGTAAAATTAGCAGAGAAACTCGTAGAACTTCCAATGAACAGTTGTCTCGAAGAAATAAACGGAAGAAAGTTTTTAATCCGAAAACCGTGGAATATGATGAGAGCAGTTTCAGCGCCTCAGCAAAAAAATTTAAAGCGCAAGAGGAAATATATGTAACTCGCGATACGTCAGTTGAATATAGAATTTTAAATTTTATAACTGTGTTTACGGCTATTAGTGAGTATGTATTGTGTAAAACTTGCCGTGAGCCAGTAAAATTTGAAACAGCATCAGAACGTGGACTTGGTTTTAAAATTGTTATCTTATGTGATAAATGTAGTCCTCGTAGTATAAACTCTTGTAACTTTATCAAACACTCGTATGAAATAAATCGACGATTTATATTTGTGATGAGAACCCTTGGGTTAGGTTTGAAAGGTGCTGCTCAATTTTGTGGGCTAATGGACATGCCAGCTTTTTTGCACCAAACTTCATATGATATGATCGTTAAAAATATCCACGAATGTGTGTCAGTAGTCACAGATAAACTTTTAAAAAAAGCTTGTGTTGAGGAAATGAATGCCACGTCTGAAGAGCAGGGTGATGAACATAAAAGTGATTTAACAGTCTCGGGAGATGGAACTTGGAAAAAAAGGGGATTTACTTCTCTATTTGGAGTTACATCTCTAATTGGATACTTCAGTGGAAAAATAATTGATCTTTTAGTTAAAAGCTCTTACTGTAAGCAATGCGAGCCTTGGAAATCTCACAAGGATACTACTGAATATCAGGAATGGTGGGAAGAGCACAAAGACGTATGCTCAGCTAACCACGATGGGTCATCAGGAAAAATGGAAGTTGATGCTGTTATTACCATGTTCAAACGTTCATTGGAAAAGTATCAAGTTCGTTATAGAAACTACATCGGTGATGGTGACTCTAAAACTTATTCGGGGATTTTGAAGGCTGCTCCTTATGGTGAGATAGAAGTAACGAAGAAAGAATGTATTGGGCATGTTCAAAAAAGAATGGGCAAACGGCTAAGAGACATAGTAAATAATACAGTAGAAGAGATGAAAGATAAGAATGGAAAAAAAAGAAATAAAAAGTTACTTGGTGGCAAAGGTAAATTGACTGGGAAACTTATTGATAAATTAACTGTTTACTATGGTTTAGCGATTAGGAGACACTGTGATTCTGTTGACAGTATGTATAAAGCCATTTGGGGATCTTATTTCCATAACTGCTCTACAGATAAAAACCCTCAGCATGATAATTGTCCTATAGGAGAAAACTCGTGGTGTTCGTGGCAAAAAGCGCGAGCCTTGGGAACTTTGCCCAGCTATAAACATGATTATGAGGCCTTACCACCTGATGTTGCAACAGCTATTTTTCCAATTTACGAAGATCTAAGTAACAAAAAATTATTGGAACGATGCGTTGGTGGTTTTACCCAGAACAATAATGAAAGTTATAATCAGCTGATATGGAAAATAACTCCAAAAATATATATATAGCTGCAAACATTGCAGCCGGGGTCTTTAATGAAGGTAAAACATCTCTTCTTTATTATATGCGTGCTATGGGATTATCACTTGGACCCAATGCTCATTCCTACGTGAGTAAAGAGGACGCAGAGCGCATCTCAATTTCGGACGCAAGAGCGCAAGGGTCGACGCGCGAGGGGAGAATGGCTCGTAGACAACAACAACTAAACATTTTGGAGGCAAACGACGAAGCAGAGGGTTCCTCTTATGGTGCTGGAATAGATGACACGATGTAAGTTGAAAAAAAAAATTTTTAATTTAGTGTTAATCGTTCCCGAAACTTTAAACGCGTTTATCTCAAAACTGTGTTTTCAGAGTCGGTGAGGAAAATTTCTCCGAAACCGCTAAGCCGATCGGTTTGAAATTTCCACACGACTTACTCAGATATATTTTTCAGGTAATGATCGAAGGAATAAGGTTTTGGACAATAATTTCGATTTTTTAAGCCACTTTGAAGTGAAAAATTTTCATGAAAAACTGAATTTTTTTTTTTGAACAGCCGCCATTTTGTCAAAAATCAAAATTTTGACTTGATCTTCGATCATTACCTGTATTTATTCATTACAAAACTAAATATTTTTGGTTTTTGGTTTTCAGATAATTTGGACCAGAGATATCTTGCTCACCGCCAAGCACTTTTTTTTGGAGGTCTCTCCGCAGATCATCTACAGGAGCTAGGGGATCCAATATTTTTTTAAATAAACCGCTGATTGTTAAAGTACATTAAATTCTGTTTAAGTACATTTTTTCCATTAATGTATAAAATAAAATGCCTCTTTGGAAAAAATTCACAAAAAAACGCGTTTTTTCTGCCTCGCAAGTGGATATAACCCCTTAAACTTAAATTGAGAAGGAATGCGGGAATCGTAAAAAAAATCTGAATCCAATATTGATTAAATGGAACTATGTTGCAGCAAAAGTCAATAGAAAAGATGTTCAGAAGATTATGCGGTCCATCAGAAAAAACACCCGAAAGTTTTTGCACAGCAAAGAAATTTAAAATTAATTTTAACACGTTCACGGACAGAGCGGCATATGCCGCTGAATTTTGTGGTTTTTGCAGGGACAAAGCGGCATATCCCGTCCAAGTTTGCTATCCTCTAAAACACAAAGCGGCAAATGCCGTCTAGTTTTCCATTTAATTCTGTATACAATGAAACCTTGTGTCCCAGTAGAATCCAAAATAATTTGTGAATTGTCCCAGCAAGCTTAACATCTGCAGATTATATCAGTTCGAATCAGTCAGTGTTTTAGTGCGCAAGTTACGGCGGCTACCTCTATTCCCGTCGCCCCCTAACCAACCAATAAGGATACATCCGGTCCGGAGTGGACCGAGTATCTACCATAAGTTGTTTTATTGTATGCCCTCATTATGTTTTATCTGGATTTCCCTAATCCTTAGCCGGCACTTTCCTATTGTAATAAAATTTACAACCGGAAAGGACAAAAAGGATATTGGGAATTTTCCATCATAAAACATCGGACGCTCACTTCTTGTATCTTTTTGTATATTTAAGCAATAGTTTAAGAGAAGAAAAGGCAGTCTGTTGTAGATTTTCTTTGGAACGACAAGTTCACGACCTATCTCCAAGTGTTCCGAATTTTAAAATAAATAAATTATAACGTTTGTACAAGGCTCGTTTTTTTTAAATACTTATAACTCGCATCTTTCGAATTTTGGAATTTTCTAAGAAGCAAACGTATAAGTTATGGATCCGGGTGAAGAAGCTAGGGTTTTAAGATTAATGGACGAAATAAGTACTGATGAATCCGAATTTGGTGATGACTTTGATAGCGATGATGATGATGGAGATCCGAATTATGAAGGATCTTCCGAACAAGAATCTTCTGACAGTGAACCTGATACGTTTTTACAAGTTAACGACGACGCAGAAGAAATATTGCAAGAGGATCTTGAAGAAGTTCATGGCACAGAAGATACAGGTAATGTGTCAGACGGCCAATGGTATGACGTTATTGAAGATATTCCTGATTTTGAATTTGATCAAACGCAAAGTGGCCTAAAAATTGATTTTGGCGATAATCCTCCAACGGCTAGAGAATGTTTCAGTAAGTTATGGGACGAAGAAATAATGAGTATGATTCTTGACTCAATGAACAGTTATGCTCTTCAGTTGTCAAACTCTGGTCGGCCAGCAAGAAAATTCAGCAGATACTCTAGTGTTAAGACATTTTCTATGCAGGAGCTGGAACAATTCCTTGGAATAAGTATTTTACAAGGTCAGACAAAATATCCGTCAATAAGAAAAATATTTCCCATGGATCCACTGTACTATGCTCCAGTTTTTCACCATACATTATCCGGGAGGAGGTATGAAGAAATGCTAAGATGTTTTAGTTGTCTTTATGCACAAGAAACGAACCAGTCCGACAAGTTGGAGAAAGTCACTCCATTGCTGAACAAATTGCTCGTCAATTTCAGAAACGCATATTATCCTCAAGAACAGCTGTCTTTAGATGAGTCTTTGCTTTTGTTTCGAGGACGTCTTAGCTTTCGGCAGTACATAAAAGGAAAAAAAGCTAAGTATGGTATTAAATTCTATACCCTCTGTACTCCTGGGGGATATGTGCTAAATTCGACCATATACAAAGGTAAAACTATCGTTACTGAGGGCAGGTCAAAGCTTGAAGCACTTGTTTTCGGTCTTATGGAGCCGTATTTAGACCGTGGACATCACCTGTTCATGGACAATTTTTACAACAGCGTAGATCTGGCGAAGAAACTGCTCACGAAAAAAACACACTGCACAGGCACCTTACGAAGCAACAGGTGCGGGAATCCGAAAAAAATTACAAGCAAGAAACTGAAAAAAGGTGAGCATGTATGGAGCAGGAGCAATAAGGTGTATGTATCGAAATGGAAGGATAAAAGGGATGTTCTTTGCCTCACAACAAAATATCATCCTAAAATGGTAAGTGTTGCCAAGAAATTCGGACAAGTTAAGCAAAAACCGGACGAAATTGCCAAATACAATGAGTTTATGTCTGGCATAGACAGAAGTGACCAAATGGTAAACTATTATTCATCACCTCGAAAAAGCATCAGATGGTATAAGAAGGTTATCTTTCACCTGTTAGACGTGGCTATTTGGAATTCTTTTTTCATAATGAAAATGTTTAAAAACAAAACCACTTTACTTGAATTTAGAAATGAATTGATAAAAGATTTTCTTTCTATATCGCAAGACTTGCAAGATGGAAGGCAACTTGTTAAAACGGGGATAAAATATGGTGCAAAAAGAAAGAAAATGGAAGATGATAATCCTCAAGTCCTAACAGGGAACGAGCAACACTATCCGGACAATATTCCGAATCCCAAGGATCCTACAAAGACATATCACATGAGATGCCGACAGTGCTTGAAGAACAAAATCAGGAAGGAGACCAAATATTTGTGTAAAACATGTCCCACAAAACCACCCTTGTGTATTGTTCCTTGTTTTGAACTATTTCATTCGCAACAAAATGTTTGAAATGCAATAAATTTATTATGCTTTTTTTATATTATTTGAATTGTTATGTTTTTTTTATGAAGTAATAAATTTTCTTATTTGAGAATATGATATTTGCAATATCACCTTAGCGGCATATCCCGCTTTGTCCCAGCATATGAAATATATATGTAAAATTTTGATTAGGTGGGACAGAGCGGCATTTGCCGCCCTTGTTTTTTATTTTTTTAAAACACTTGAATTGTCATGGTGATCATTCCAGTTATTATTTCGTTCATTTAGCTCAATTGGTTCATAAGTTACGGTGGGTGTACTTTTCAATCACCGTCTTAAATGTCAACTGTCCGCGAACGTGTTAACTAGTCTTCTTAGAAAGCCTAGACGTTGCAGATGATGCTCCTCAAGGGCGTGGAGTCGATAACAGATCGCAGGTCAAAGTGTTCGAGAGCGCAATTCGCAGGGGTCATTTGCGGATGCGGTTAATAACATTTGTTCAGTAGTGTAATACGTCAAGGACCGAGCATCGATAACAGATCCTGAGGAAATGCTCTCAGAAATTGAGAGCGTCGACCTGGTTCAAAAAAATGGTTTTCAATGCACTTAAACATTTTCAAGTGTATGACACCACTGAAAATGTTCCACGCAAGAAGAGACCTCGGAAAACCTCAGAGCCCACGGATCGTCAGATTATGCGCAAGGCGAAGCGTGATCCTCGTAGCCCTCCAACATGAAATAATTGAAGCAAAAATATCAAAACGAACGTTGTTCGCCGTTTGATTGAGGCTAAGCTTCATTGAAGAATCTCACACAAGAAACCATTGGTTACAATTAAAAAAGGAAAACGGCGAGTATGTACATTCTTGGCCCAGACGGTAGGCGAAATATATCCTATCTACCAAAAGGAACAGAACTTGATCGTTGATACACAAAAAAGTGTGTTCAGAAAGTGCTATTTATTATTGAAAGACGCGCCGGCGGACAAGTGCGGAGCGTGTAAATGGAATATCGAAAAACCGTTTGTGAAATGCTGCTTCAACGGTTCGGAAGGAAGTCTTTTTTGCATCGGATTGTCACAGGCGACGAGAAATGGATTTATTTTGAGAACCCGAAGCGTACAAAAAACATGGCTTTCACCTGGCGCAGCCAACTCATCTGTGTTTGGTGGGACCAGAGTGGTGTAGTGTACTATGAGCTATTAAGACCTGCTGAAACGGTAAATACAGGTCAACTTACGCCCTGTTAAAATAACTATTACTGTGACTTATAATGTATCTAATCTATTACAATTACAATTATAAATGTAATTTTTGCCTCAGCAATCATATACACGGATGTTTGAAATATTCGATTCGGCGGTTATTTGAGAAAACGCTAAATAAGGAAACTGTGCACAAGTAAAGGAGTATTTCACTTCTTCGATCTTTCGCAACCAGATAAAGGAGCTTCCCTTTTGCCTGAACATTCATAAACTCGGATAGAGGAAATACTACTTACATAAAGAGACGAAATATGACGGCCCAATAAGAGCTTTCGTCCATAGCTGCCTGTAATTACAATTTAAAAAAGTTTCAAGTAACACACTGGGAATATAATGGAGCTCTACCTTTATATTTTAGAAATAATAGTAGATTGCACGAAATTGCGAGAATTTGATGCCCCCCTTGCCCACCGTCTCAAGAGTGAACATACTAAAAGAACTTCAGTATGGTTAAAAAATAATAATAAAGAAGTAACCACAGTCTTTCAATAAAACCTTAGAATTTCCAGACTAGAATGACCAGTGAATTCGCCCGATCCAATCGAGCGCTTGTGACATGTAATGAAACGTAAGGTGGTTTAAGTGCTTTTTTTTTTATAAAAATTCGTAATTTTTTTTTAAATCTAAATTCGGCTAATTTGATATGGTCAAAACTGATATATGATATACTATACATATGTTAGGCGTCCAAGATTTTTGGAGTACCATTTGCAACATTGCAAAGGGCAGTTCGCAGTGATAAACCAATCAGCGTTAATTTAGGCACGCCTTTGGGACGTAAACCTGTTTTTAGTTTGGAAATGGAATTGGAGCTGGAGTAACATTAAGGAAATGGAATCGCGCTTTTGGGGACTACCTCAAAGTGATATTCGCTCAATAGCATTTCAAGTAGCAAAAAGAAATAGCATTGCGAACCCATTTTCAGTAATAAAAGAATGTGCTGGAAAAGACAATATTAGCATCAGGAGTCCAACCGGAACGTCGGTTAATAGAGCTAAAAGCTTTATTGCTGAAAATGTGGCCAGATTTTATACTTTGCTTGTACACGAATATGAAAAATCGAATTTTCCTAACTCGTATTTGGAACGTGGATGAGTCAGCGAAAGGTAAAAGGCAAATAGGTTGCATGACTCCTGCAGACAGAGGCTCCCTGTTGAGACAATGGCTACCACACCTGTTGCAAAAGCTGGGTAGAAGAAGCAATCAAATTAATTAATGAGAGCAACTTGGCAGAGGATATCGTCCAAGAATATGCTTATCAAGGTTTTGATCCCAAAATAATAAGAAACCTCATTGCTAAATACCAGCCTGATGTGGAGGTCAGAAAGACAGCTTTTACATATGGTAGGTATAGTTCTAACTAGGGGTACTTCTATCCTAACAAAAGAAAATAGAATGACTGACAAAGCCAAGGAATCTCTGTCCTTATTGAAAGCTAGATACCACTTAGAAATCTCAAGAGGTTCTGCTACAACACCAACTGTTATTACTTTATCCAGAATCTTAAACTCCTTCCCTGAAGTAGACTTTTTCTTCCTCCATAAAGTCCCCAATGCTAATCGACCAGTAAGCACTACTCGCAAGGCCAATATGGGTTATGTGGCTTTCCCAAGTTGTTTCCGAGGAGGGTTTCTTTTCAATTTAATCACTCGCAGTTTTAAACATAAGGAGGCCGTTATTAAGGGATGTTTCAAGAAACAAGACTTCTAAAACTCCCTCTAGAGAGGAGGTACTATCATTCATAGTTGTTTATGCTTTGGCTGCTTTTTGCAGTAGCTTGATAGCTTGTTTTGTTCCATTTTTCCTAGAAAAAAAAAAATCCGATTTTGATGAAACATGTTTCACCTGGCTCCGATTCCGCTCGCCACATATGTATCTGTGTAGATACAATCAATGCTAATGTTGACACAACAACTTGTCTTAACTTTACAACAATAATAATATGTGTTGAATGTGCAAAGTGGAAAGCGTTAGTGCCTGAACAGAAAAAGACAACAGAAATTGCATAGTAAATACGAGTAGTAGTGGCACGAATGTGGATATTGAGTTTTGTATATTTAGTTTTATTATGATTATAGTTTTTTTTGATATTTTAATTGCGAGAATGTGCTTGGTTGACAATGTGAGTGTGTGTGTAGTTTTTATAATTTGAATTTGTTTGCGAGAGTTGCGATTGCATTTTTTCTGGGAATAGTGTTGTGTGGCGAGGAGTATAATAGGATTAGGTGTAGGGTATTTAGTGTATTGATGCTTCTTATTGTTTGTTTGAATTTATACTTGTGCCGTGGGTTATTTGTGTATCGGACGTGTTGTGGATTTTTTTATTATTAGTGTTTAGAAGTGTTGTGTTGTGAAACGCTTGTCGACGTTATCGCGCTGAGTACTCGTATTGTTTCTTTTTTGTATTTTTATATATTACATATTATCTTATGAATTATTTATATTAGTTAGCACAACGCGAGCGGCAATACGATCCAGAAGCATTGACCGTGGATTGCATCGGTAAAGTCTGGGAACGCGTTTCGGCGGAACTTGCATGCGTTGCCGATTAAGTAACTACGCGAGGATTGACGAGCTACTCGCCTTGACCAGGGAATTGCATCAGCCAACAGAACACCTGTGTCAGCATGTAACCGGCAACTATACGAAGTGGCGAGCTAAGGCTAGGCAGGCAGAGCAGTCAGTCGATCGGCGGCAATCAATAGAGAATAGAGGAAAATAAACGATTTAAAATACGAGTCGAAGTTTTTGTTTTAATAAGTCGAACAGTTGGGCCAGCCTGTTGGCTGGCGTTTTTTTTAAAGATCACATGAAGGGAATCATTTAACCCCTTGTGACATTTCTGTAACAAACTAAAAAAGATCCTACAGAATCCATACGGAATGTTTTTTTTCGCTTTAACTCACTGTACCGTTACGGTAACATACCGTAATGACGAAATAATACATGACTTTACACACAGATGGCTTTACTAGTATTCGTTGCTGCGGCAAGTCGGTACATGCAGAGTTTGAAATTCATAAAAAAAAAGTTTGTTGTAGTAAAGTGACGCGGTTTTCAATTAAATAATTAGGTAAGTGCCTAAATATCTATTATTTGATGGTTTGTTGTGATTTTTTTGTATTTTTATTCTAGAAAAATACCTACATGTGTTTGTGCCATTTCTGTAACATTGATTGACAAGGGTAAAAACTATTTGTGGTATAGCTTATACAATATTACTTCTTCTACGATGTCTGCACGACGTAATCGCCTTCGTGAGAACGAAATTATTAACCTTCTTCATACGGGTGAAGAGAGTGAAGACGGAATGGATTTTGATGACGATGACGTGATAGATCCCGACTTTGAACCAATGTTGGATGAGGACAATTCTATGTCCGATAATGATGCGGATATAACAAGTATTGCCTAGATTCAATTTTAAATGTTATAGAAAATAATGTAACTATTCCGCAACATATAGAACCTGATCAGCAAGCAACTTCTTCAGCCTCAAATAATAGAAACAAACAAAGCAAGAGACAATTGACGTGGAAACTGAGAAATCTTATGCTAAACGAACAACAAGTAAAATTTTTAGGAAATAGCACTTTGCAGGCTGATTTACTTCAACTGGATACACCTATTCAATTTTTTCTTTATTTGTTTCCCAAAGATATTATGCAGATTATTGCTCAACAGACTAATCTATATATTGTTCAGAAAAATCCCAACCAGTCCTTTTCCGTTACTGACATTGATATTCAACAATTTATTGGAATCATTTTTCTTATGTCATTGATAAAACTACCAAGAGTCACTAGTCATTGGAATGAAAACATTGGAACACCTTTGATATATCAAACAATGCCAAAAAATAAATTTGAAAAACTACGCCAATTCATTCATTTCAATGATAACTCAAGAATGCTTCAGCGTAATACACCGGGTGCTGACAGATTGTTCAAAATACGACCAGTTATCGATAAATTAAATGAAAATTTTAGTAAAGTTACTAAGGAGGAATATTTATGCGTAGATGAGCAAATCTGCTCCACGAAAGCTAGAAATAGTTTGAAGCGCTATAACCCCAAAAAACCCCATAAATGGGGATACAAAATATATGTGCTTAGTGGAGTCAGTGGGTTTGCTTATAAAATCGAAATGGAAACTGGTGCTGAAAATATTGTATTTACTGGAGAGCCTGACTTAGGTGCATCGTCTAATGTAGTTATGAGGATGGCACGTGATATACCAAAAAATCAAAATTATAAGCTCTATTTTGATAACTATTTTACGTCTTTGCCACTGATGCAGCATTTGGCCAAAGAAGGAATCTTAAGTCGTGGGACGATACGTCTTAACAGAATTCCTAACTGCAAACTACCTACTGATAAAGAATTATCAAAAAAAGAGCGTGGTTATTCCATGGAATTAGTGACTGATGTTGATGGTATTGAAATTTCAAATGTTGTTTGGAAAGACAATAAAGTTGTTACGATGGTGTCGACTTTCGTAGGTGAAATGCCCAAGGACCAAGTTCGACGTTATGACAAAAAAAGTAAGAGATACATCAACATTGATCGCCCCAAGATAGTTAGTGAATATAATCAATACATGGGTGGTGTTGATTTAGTTGACAGTATCATGGGATACTATAAAATCTTGGTGCGAAGTAAAAGCTGGCAAGTACGTGTATTTTACCATTTATTAGATTTAACAATGACAAATGCGTGACTTTTATACCGGAGAGTAAAAAGTGCCTCACAAGAGAATGGAAAGGTCTTCGGCCGATTTCAGACTCGAGGTAGCTGAAACTTTGTGCAAACTTGAACAAAGAAAAGCAATGAAGAGCCGCAATCCGATTGAAAGTGACATTCAGGCCAAAAAGCACAAAGGTCCTGCGCAACATATTCCTCCTATTGCAGTACGTCAAGATCAAGTAGGGCACTGGCCAGCTTGGTCAGAAAATAGGATTAGATGTAAGTTCCCTAAGTGCACAGGAGTTTCCCAAACGATGTGTGAGAAATGCGGTGTAGCTTTATGCTAAAACAAAAAAACAAATTGTTTCAAAGATTTCCACACCACATAGAAAAAAAAAGAAATATTAACTCAATGTGACAGATATGTCACACTCCTATTTTTCTAAAATTAATGAAAAAATGATAAATATATTAATTTTTCCAAAAATACGTGTTTTATTATATTTAAAACTAAGTCATTTAATGTTGTCTATTTTAATATTTATGATTGTGGGTTACAAGGGGTTAACTTCTTATTATTTCTTTATAGTATTGTTATTATTATTATTTTTTTGTTTTAATTGTGAGAAAGGTGCGTATAAGTAGCTTACGCACAGCCAAGAGAATTTCGGGAAATTGTACATGTACATAGTTAAGTATAAACACAAAGAGGAATGCCTCAAACAAAAGGGCAATCCACTTGCATTGAATCAACTCAGCATAATTCCCATATTCCATTCCCAATCATTAATATAAACACAACGTCAGCACCATCAATCCCTATCCCATTGTAAACCACTTAGCCAAATATAAACCAAATCCACATCCACTTGTATTTAAAATATATTCAGTCCCTATCAATACTCTATGAACCATCCTATAAAAAGCTAAACGCGGAACGAAAGTGTTGAGTCGTTTCCGTGCCATAGTTCGTATAAGTAAATCCGAAATAATAAAGGAGAAGGCAAACTGACTACAAAAAGATTTTTTTTTATAAAAAATAAAGAAAAAGTCTTTAACTACTACATCAAATAGTAAGATTGAAATATTACAATAGATCAATAATGTTTTTATAGAAAGAAATGGGCCGTAGCAAGCACTTTTCGGATGAGATTAATAAAAATAAAATAAAAAAGAAGGAAATTCTTACTCTTTGCTGCTTTTTAGGTATGATGTAAAATTCAATTGAAAAAAAACCAGCACAGGAATTCAGAGGGCGTCCACGAAAAACGAGCAAGAAAACCGACCGTTAAATAGTGTTAGATATAGACAATAGAGGACCCTTTATCACTTCTAACAAAATTTTAAAAGCCACTAATGTTAACGTCAGTGCGAGAACGTTTAGACGAAGTAATATATAGAGCGTAGAATGATGATCGCTTCTGAGCATAAAATGTAATCCAGCGATCAGGGTATAAAAAAGTGGCAAAACAATCTTTGGAGCAAATTTAATTTGATCGGATCTGATAGCAGACACAATGTTAAACGTCC
Organism: Merodon equestris; assembly: GCA_958301585.1. NCBI lineage: Eukaryota > Metazoa > Arthropoda > Insecta > Diptera > Syrphidae > Merodon > Merodon equestris. The sequence goes on from OY284413.1 coordinate 27,363,688, forward strand.
ACCCAACACGGAATTTGAGCCTAAATACACTAAAAAAACCTTAAACATGGGGGTGGCAGCATTATGATATGGGCATGCTTCTCTTGGTATGGAGTTGGTCCGATACATCTTATAGAAGGGATTATAAGCAAAGAAGTGTATATGAATATACACCAGAGCGTAATGTTGCCTAGCTGTCAATGGTTGCTAAAATGTGATCTGTCAACGTTTGCTTGGGATATAATAAGAAATTGTTCTCACTCTCTTATGAACATCCAACGAAGAAAGACGTGCATTTTTATTTTCAAGGTGGTGAAAGTTTATTTTTTATTCGTTATAACATGGTCCTTCGAGCCGGATAATTCCTTATTAGTGTGAATTAGTGAAATAAAAAGATCATGAAATGATTTCCAGGAGTGGTATTTATTTTTCGAAGGCGAATGGTAGTCTTAAGGCTACAAGTGCTTGTCGTAATACCTACCGGAGTTTCAGCTGGTGATTGAATCTTATCCAGACTGTCCAATAGCCCTGTTTTGTAGTCCAAGTAAATTTCTTTGATTTTTTCAAAAACATCATCTAATTCCGCTTGATCTGATTAATTAGTAGTCAAATGGGTTTAAAAGCACGAACCATAAGTTCCTAACTGGTGTATAATAGAATCGTGTTTTTAAACACGAAGTAATGGTATAAGTATTTTAAATCAGATCAAGCAACAGACCACCAAGCAAGACCTAGGAGTGGAATGGACCCATCCAATATGAAGCCCGGGGAAAGGAACTCTGTCAGGGACAACGTGTTGAGAACATTTGCAGTTTGTTTTTCAATTTGCACACAAACGGTTGAATCACAGCAGCAAGTTCACTGCTGTAGGCATTTTAGAAATGTGCTATATAAATATATAAATAAAACCTAGTCTGTGCACATACTATAAACATATTTAATATTCCAGTCCGTTCTCTTAAGTAAATAAGCCCATTTCGGTTTTAGAGCTTTCGTCATTGAACACTGATCGTATGATATTACCCCTTGCATGATTGTGAAGAACAGAATAAAGTGACTGTCAAAGGAAACATTGTCTTTCTTTCGTCCCCCAACAGTTTCAGAAGTGGGATTGGCAATCCAACGTGCGAATAGTTTTTTTTTCTGAACGCGTAGAAGTATTCGCTAAAAAAGAGTTATAATAATTTTGATTTGTTCTTCATACGTCGGTTTTACTTGCATTTAACTGCCAGAGTGATTTGTAACACAAGTATCGAAATGTCTCAGGAGTGGTTCCGGTTTATTGAAACGGCAACAGTTGCTACTTTAAGGATCATTTCACGATCACTAAAGTTGCACACGAGTGACACTAAAGCCGAGTTAGAACAACGAGTGGAAGACGCAGTTCAGGATTACACAGACGGCGAGCTTCGAAGACTTATCCAGGAGTATGATGGGGTGGAAACAGTTGATGTATCAAAAACCACCGATCTGAATGTCTCTAATAACGACGACGAAGAAAACCACTTGGACAAAGAATTGGAATTGTGTCAGAAGAAGGAGGAAATAGCTCAGCTTAGGAAAAAGTTACGAAAGCTACAGGTAGAGGAAGCAGATTCAAGTCATTTATCAGGTTCTCTACATAATTTTAAAGATTTTGAAGATATTAAGTGTCCATTTAGCGGAGATGACAATCATTTAGTTAGCAGACGGATATCGCAATTTGAAGAGTATGCGGAGATCTTTCGTCTAAATGACCAGACAAAATTCGTTTATGGGAAGAGGTTACTTAGTGGGACTGCGAAGTTATTCTTGAGATCTAAAAACGTGCGTAGCTGGAGGGGATTAAAGGATGCACTAGAGGGCGAATTCAAAAAAGTAGTTACGAAAGCCGACACATACAATGAGCTGAAAGAACGGAAGAAGAGACGGGATGAAACCACGCAACAATATGTCTTGGCCATGCAGGAAATTGCTTCTCACAATCCCATCGAAGAAGAAGACCTTATGAAGCTGATTATTAAGGGTATTTATGTGAGATGGCAACACAGCGTCTGCCATTGCCTGGGGTAACGCACAACGGCAACACCAGGCGAAGCAGAAGGAGAGGGAGAAAACGCAGGCAGCGCATTCGTAGAGAGGCAGTTTAGAGCAGCGGTCGAGCAGCCGTCGTTTTCGAGTCTTTTGTATCTACAGTAGAATCCCGATTATCCGAACCTCGATTATCCGAACATCCGATTATCCGGACTCATTGATCTCGGCTCTAATTGTCAATTTAAAGATGTTTTGAAAGCGCAACAAGACATGTTACGACAAGTTTATTCCCGCCTCCGACCGTGTACTTCCGCTCTCATTTGTTTGCGAGATAGTGTTTGTTATTGTTTCATTTTCTTTGATAGCGTTCATCTGAAAGGTTGTCTTTTATTTTTGTTTACGTTTTGTGTTGGAAATTTAAAATGTCCAAGCGAAAAAGAGTAGTGTTGTCTCTTCAAGACAAATTGAAGATAATTGAGAGTACAAAAAATGGTGAATCTGGCAGTAAGTTAGCACAAATATATGGTGTAGGAACTTCTACAATATCAGACATTAAAAAGAATTCTGATTCTATAATGAAATTCGCCTGTGCGCTTGAGAAAGAAGATGGAAGCTCGCAACGTAAAGTCATAAAAAAATCTCAAAATGAAATTATGGAGAATGCAGTTTTTACTTGGTTCTTACAAAAGAGAGCATGCGGCCAGCCCATATCTGGACCTCTGTTATGTGAAAAGGCATTGGATTTTAATCATAAACTTGGTGGTGATACTTCTTTCAAGGCGAGCTGTGGATGGTTAGCAAGATTCAAATCTAGACATCGAATTCGAGAACTGGAGATTCAAGGAGAAAAACTGTCTGCTAACGTTACATCAGCCGACTCTTTTGTAGACGAATTAAAAGAATTTCTAGATGAAAAAGAATACGATTTAGATTTTGTATACAATGCGGACGAAACAGGTCTTAACTGGAAAGCTCTACCAAGCAGATCATTAGCATCGCGTCGTGAAAATGCAGCACCGGGGCACAAAGTGAGTAAGGACAGAGTTACAGTTATGGTTTGCGCAAACGCTAAAGGAACACATCGATTGCCACTGCTACTTATTGGTAAATCAAAAAATCCACGCTGTTTCAAAAATGTTAAAATCCCCTTAACTTACGCTAACCAAAAAAAAGCGTGGATGAACACAGATATTTTTCTTACTTGGTATGAAAATACGTTTATTCCTGAGGTGAAGAAATTTCAAAAGGACGTGGGAAAAGAGGGCGATGTATTGTTGTTATTAGATAATGCGCCAACGCACCCTTCCGCTGAAACACTAAATCGAGAAAATGGGAAGTTCACAGTTAAGTTTTTGCCCCCTAACGTAACATCGATATTACAACCTATGGACCAAAGTGTCATTGAAACTTTAAAACGATTATACAGAAAGCAGCTACTGCGTCGTCTTTTGTCAACAGACGACAGTGAAATAGAAACGATGTTAAAGTTTTTTAAGGAAATTAATCTAAAAGATTGTTGTTATATGTTGGTAGAAGCGTGGAATTCTGTGGAATTGGAAACATTAAAAAGGGCGTGGAATAAATTATTAAAATTAACTCTATCTAATTCCTCAATTAAACCGGACGACGATTTTAAAGAAATAACAGAAACAATGAAAATTCTTAGCATTGGTGAAGGGGTCGATGAAGAGAATATTAAGGAGTGGCTGAACTGTGATAATGAAGACCCTGGATTCCAAATATTAACTGATGAAGAAATCATTGAGGATTTGAACAGTAACGAGAAAGAAGATGAAGAAGATACTGAAACTGGGGATGTATCTGTACCATCTCACGCAGAAGCTTTTGAAGCTCTAGATGTTGCTTTTAAGTGGTTTGAAAGACAGAACGAATCGGATCCCATACAGTTGTTACAACTGAAGCGCATCAGGGACTTGGCAGCAATAAAAAGATGTGATTCATTACGTCAAAGATCAATAACAAGTTATTTCCAACCAAAATTTTAAATTACATAGGTATTATGTAATTCGTTTTCTATCGTTTTTTATATTTCGTATTATCTAAACGACGCATGTAAAACCCATTACATAATAAAAAAATATTAAAATTTAAATATTGTTTGATTTGCTTTGAAATCGATTATTCGGATTTTCGATTATACGGACTACCCCTGGTTTTATTTGATCCGGATAATCGGGATTCTACTGTATTTGTATTTGTATTTTTTGAGTCTATTTATATCTTTTTCTTATAATTATAACTTGAAATATTGAAGTGGAGGATTTGCGATTTCCTTTCTTACATTTGGGGGCTCAACCGGGATTTGAACCCGGGACCTCTCGCAACGATTTCCTTTCTTACATTTATGATACAGAATCTAATAAAATTATATTCATGCCGATCATTGAATACGGCGGGAGAATCTGTCACTTTTTCTGTTTTGCCATCATTGAAAACGCAAGTGAGTAAATGTCGGTAAAGAAGTCCAAAAACTAGCAATCATTGAATCCGCATACGATCCGCACTCCATACAAACTGTGACGTTTCTCATCCGCAACACAGTTGATGCGGATTCTAGTTAACAAAATGATGAAATTAAAGGAGTAAGTAAAATAATCGTAAATAGCTACAGGAAAATAACTAGAATAAAATATTTATAGGCAAACAAATCGCCAGCAGTTCCAGGTGTTAGTAGAACACATGAAAAGGAATCCGGATATTGCAAAAAAATTTACAAAAAAAGATCCAGAGTTCGTCCAAAAGTTTTGGTTGCAGTTACAGGAAGAACTCAATAGTTTAGGGCCTCCTACTAAGGAGATATCAGAGTGGAAGAAGGTAAATTAATATAAATAAACTCATATATTTTCATTAATTTATCTAACGGTGAAACTTTACTTTAGGTTTGGTCGGATCACAAATCTAGTCTTCGTAAGAAACTTTGCCATAACAAACGCGAACAAAAGGCAACGGGTGGAGGCGAAAATAAGGAGGTTTTTTTCACTCCTTTGGCGTTTATGTTATTTTATTTTTGCCATGAAGGCTTTTGTGATATTTTATGTTTGCCAAGAAGGCGTTTATGTTATTTTATTTTTGCCAAGAAGGCTTTTTGTGCTATAAACAATAAATGATTTATTTGTTTTGAAAAAAAAAAAATATTTTATTTTAAATGAAGTTTTGTAATATTTGATTTCTAATCCTATTTGCCTTCATTGTGTATGTCTCCGTTTGTGTAATATGAGGATGGCTGTCTTCAACATCGGCAATTTCTTCTGTTGACCCGTGTTCCTCATCAAACACATTAAAATGAATTCTGACGTTATGTATTGCAGCAGATACATTTATTATTTGGACGGCTTTTTGAGGCGAATATAAATTCACGCTGAATAAGAAAATTGTTCTCAACTTACTGAGCATTGGGTAACAAAAAAATGTCCTTTGCCATACTTCTTATTTTGTGGCGAATATGTCGGCAATCACATAAATCTTTCTCCAATTCGAAAAAAATCGCAATAGTGTCCATAATTTCAATTTATTTTAAATTTAATTTCAAATTTTCTTGCACAAACAGTTCAAAATGACAGAACACAGCTGATAAAATAGAAGATCGGTAATAAGGTCGTTTTCAATGATAGGGTTAAACTGCGGAAGTGAAGTGATGCGGATTGGATGAACTCCCGCCGCAGTCAATCCGCCGTATTCAATGATCGGCATGATTATATAGTGCAAATAATATTGACGAATTGAAACTAGCATTAAGAAAGTACGATAAATTTAAGAGTAATTGCCGTGATAACAATTTAACATTGCGAAATACTAGAATCGTTTCAACTCAAGCATATTCACCTAACAAAGTCTCTCTTCAATACTGCATATAATTTACCTAAAGGAAAATCTCGTCATCAAGATAGTGTGCATGCAAGTAACAAGATAACAATTAAATGTTTTAAATGTGGTGGACTAGGGCACATATCACGAAATTGTAACAATCGTTCAACCCAATAACAGCAACAACATCAGCATAGACACCGGCAACTACAGCACTTTCTACACCGATAAAAGCAACAGCACCTGCAGTAACGTAACAGTATCAACAGAACAAGTAACAGTAAGAGCACAGAAAACATCAGCCGCACAGGAAAAACACCTTACCAATCAATGATTTTGAAAGAGAGCTGTATTATACTTTTCAAAAAGGAAATTCTCTAACTTCGATGACCCTCATAACACTTTTGGACTCGGGTAGCCCAATAAGTTTTATACAAGAACAATTTCTACCGTCAATAATAGTGTCACCATTGGATGCGAACAGTCAGTCATATTGTGGTGTCAACAATAGTCGTTTAGATGTAATGGGAAGTATCCAAACATGAAATCAATTTGGGCCGTGCCTGAAATTGAGCAATACATTTCTTGGACCATATAGGGTAGTAACGCGGTTAAGAAATAAGAAACTGGGCGAACAAGACGACCTCGACCAAACCAGTACATCGGCTGGTAACATTAAGCCGTACCGGAAAGGCCAAGCAGATTCAGAAGATGCCATGGTAAGCAACGAGGACGATGAAGGTCAAAATGGCCGAGAGATGTAGAATCAAAATACTTAACTTATTCTGACCGATGTAAGCCGACATTCGTTATGTGCAAAAGAGGGAAAGAACGAAGCGATGATGTCATGCTTGCTCGGGGAGTTGTGCCCTGCGCCAGAGTTCTTCCTTATATTGGAAATGCTTTGACAGATGCTATGAGAGTGATGCGAGAGAATAGCGTTACGCAGTATGCTCACGCGCGAGGACCACACGAAAGTTTATTTGCTTGCCAACCTTCGAAGGAGACGTGCGCTCATAACATTATATACCGATAATACAGTGTTTAATAAATATAATATATAAATATAAAAAAGGTAAACTAGAGTGTTCAGCAAAAATCTGAGTTCTTTTATTTGTGCGAACTCCCCACGCCCTACTTTCTATCACCTTAAAATAAATTTGTTTTAAAAGAAAATAAAGATCAAATGCCTACATACATGTTAATCGAACTGTTATAATTTGTATAAACGTTTGCATATTTAAGAGTTGAGCATTTTTTGTTATATTGTCCAAAATTTTATTAACCACTTCTCTCTTATGTCTCCAGCATTAATTAAAAATAAACCGCGATATAGGCTGGAGCGTTATACCCTCTTAAGTATCGTCATATTGCATTGATTGGTTAATCGATGCCAATATCGCATCCTCTCGACTTGCATGACACGATCGTACTGAGACTAATTCGTTATTACCTTGCCCTGACTATACTACTGCAATCCACTCAATGGTACAACAGTACCATTGCAACTGAAAATATTTTGTTTCCTTTTTTAATCGCACAACACTTTGCTTAGAAAATAAAATCCAATTCACATCTTACAACTACATTTTTCTTACAGAACCCGCTATTTTACTAATTCAGAATGGAATCAATAGAAAAGTTTTTTGAGTTTGGCATTCGAATCATCGCTTACCGTGACGCCGGCTCTGGAACTACTGCTTACTCCGATATCATCTCGTAAATCGCATGTAACAACTGATGTCATCGAGCGGCTACCATTCGCAGAAATCGAGCGCATCGAATCAATTTCATTCGTAAGCGATGCCATACCACTGCCTCCACCGCTCGCCGGTCTCAATTTTCTTCGCGACTTGCGTAAGAATTTTGTCGAAATTGTGAATTTTGGTGGTCGCGTTCTGTTGAGGCTATTGATGTCTTTTGCTGCTAACGACGTTCTGCTTCCATATTTGCTGTTGTTGTAGTTTTGTTCTTTGAGTTCGGCTGCTGTTGTTGCTGTTGTCGTGGTTGTGTTGCTTGGATGAACCATCGAAGCAATTCAGAAAATTCTGTACTTGCAGAAGGTTATTATCACCAGTAGTGGCAGGTGCAAGCGATGATGCAGAGAATGACATTGCTGTACGTTCGTCATCGGTGATCGGGGCGGATTCGGATGATAGAATGGACGACAATCGTCATCACCATCGTAGGTAGCCGATACAGCATTTGGTGTATTCGCGATAATGTAATCGGGCGCTGTTGTTTGCTTTTTGGAAACGCTCGCGTGGATGCTGTTGAATTTGAATGTATTACTGGTAACGTGGTCGGTTATAGTTGCTATTGTTGCTGTTGATGATGGCATTAGGGACGAAGATTTGTGGTTTAGGTTCTTACTTTCCCGAAATGATTTTCAGCTAGGCTTGCCCTGGATCTCGTCCCGTCTTAATTGTGACTGAAAAGAGATCGAGAGAGAGGCTGTTGGGTATTTGGAATAAGCATATTTTGTCATAATGAAATGGCATTGAACTACTTACACCTGATGACTATACGGGATGGTAGGTTGAGCTATTACCAAGCGTCGGTCGTCCGGTGTGTATTGAGTTTGCACCACCGAAACCACTATTGCCACTGCGCCCGAGACTACTGGCAACAGTTGCTCCTGAACCACCTACCATGCCTGTGCCGCTCGTTCGCATAGCGGTATCACTTGACGATATTGAGATTTGATGATGTGAAGTGGGTTGTTGCATGTGATGAGGCGCAGCGGTGCCAGTCGACGATAGATGATGATGTTGTTGTTGTTGCGCAAGTGGATGAGGCGGGTGCTGCGAATGCGTATGATGTGAATGAAGCGACTGCGGCTGCTGCTGTTGTGGTGGCTGTGATTCGATTGCTGATGACTGTGCGGTGGCTACGTTTGATGGTGATGTGCCGGTGATAATGGCAATTGTTGCTGTTGCTGTGACTGTCGAAAACTACGAGGTATAATTGAAGACGCAACACTAGTAGATGATGCCGAGGAAGACAACGAAGACGGTAAAGTGCTGTGCTGTGATAGTTCAGGTGCCTGTTGCTGCTGATCATACTGAAGCTGTTGGCGCTGCTGATAATGTTATTGATGATTACTGTGATGAGAAGCGAGCGAAGTTGTGTTTGAAAAATGTTGATGAACAGTAAATAAGTGTCTACAAGAAACACAGGAATAAAAAAAAAAACAAAAAACAAGTAAAAATCAGGCCACAAAAACGGAAAGAAAAAAGTTGTTCCATGAGACATGAAAGATACATATACATACATATGTACGAAGCAACTAACTCACCTCAGGCCACTGTCAGCAGACGGCGGTAGAGCACGCACCGATGTCGCAGCAGCTGAAGTTGTCGACTGCTGATGAGTGGTATGTCGAAAGTCGATGCCATTTTCTATCGTAGGCATCTGTGCGGATGCTGATCAACTAGATCGTGACTGGCGACTCCCTGTGGTGGCATTCGATGGTGCTGCGCCATTACCACCACTTGTGGGTACTGATGCTGTTGATTGTGCAGCTGCTGTGAACGTACCATTTAAGTGGATATTCAGCCAATTCTAGGGTTGTCCAATCGCAATGGATCAAAAATAATAACAGAGTGTATTGGTTGTTTCGTTAATGAATCAGTTTTTTTTTTTGTCTTATGTTAATTAGAGAGTTGGCTAACTAAGGTTTAACTAGGTTCAGATGTCCTGCAGTATTCACTTACCTTGACTCTGTAACACGTTAGCGTTTTGAGGAATCGCTAAACGGGGGTTCACGACAAGTAAGTGATCTCGACGGGCTATCAATTTGTTGACGTGGTCTTCAAGGCGAATATTTTCAGTTTGCAACTGATGGAGGCAAGATAGAAGAGATGCAACTGCAAAAGAAAATACAATTATATTAGGTTAAGTTAGGTTAAGGAGGGGGAGTGTAATGGTGCAACATCACTTCCACTCGGAGACGAAGGGCCCATTGTGAATCGCTTCATTTGTGGAGCACACATTCTTTTAACCTGTCCTATCACGTGGTGGCCGAAACCATCCCGTGCTCTTTATGAATTTTAGAAGATCCGATATATCTGCATTTGCTACGTCCCCAGTCTCTGTGAAGAATCTATGGCCCAGCGAAGATAGGCGCCGATTCTGGAGAGCTGGGCAGTGGCAAAGCAGGTGTTGGATCGTCTCGCTTTCTACCTCGTTGCCGCAGCTCCGGCAGAGATCGCAAGATCCCGAGTTCCATTTCCGAAGTATTGCTCCGATGGGACTGTGTCCTGTAATCCTGTGACTGTCGATTCTTGCAAACCAAGATGAGTTGGCTTCCTTTATTATTGTGCAATTTATAATCCGGTATAATGTACTGATCGGTGGTTGCAAAGACGTGTCCGCTTCACTAATGTTCATTCTTAACCCTTGCCTGGTCAATTCGTTTGCAATTGAGCTGTGGCCCGGGACCCAGCAGAGTTTGATTTTGTGGTGTCTGATGGACTTCAGTGAGTCGCAACATTTCATAGCAGCCTTTGACCTCGTTGTACATGATCCTGTTGTGCGACGTGGCTGTCTACAAAAATGGGATATCGGTTACTTGTAAGTGTTTGGCTGCTTTCTTTGTTGCCAGGATCTCTGCTTGGAAGACGCTGTACAAATCAGGGAGTCTAAATGACTCCTGTTTGTGCAGGGTGTCAGAGTAGAATCCGGCCCTGTGGTCGTTGATAACGGCGTTCGATAGCCACTCGTCTCTGTCGGGGAATAGGATTGGTATTTTGAGAGAGAAGTCATCGTGGGGAGATATACAGTCGATCGTAGCTACGAAGCTACTAGACCCATGTTTCTTTCCCAGGTCATCTATTATTTTGAGTCCGGCTGCATGTCCAACGAGCGCTTTGTGCAGCGTAGCCTTTTATGAATAAATCCAGAGGAAAGTATCAGGTCAAACCCTGCTTGCGGTGTGCGTCTTATTGCTCCCGTTGTACAGCGGCTGACCTTTGTACTTTGTTGAGCATGCTCATGTAGCTTTTCGTGCTGCTAGCAGTCCATCAGACTAGGGCCCTATAAGTTATAATGGGTCTGAGGATTGCTGTGTACATCCAATGAATGATGTACGGTTGCAAACCCCATCTTTTGCCGAAGGTCTTTTTGCAGGCATAGAAAGCATTCAATCCTTTCCTCCAAGCTGCTTTTCCAGGAAAGTGTGAAGTCAAGAATGATGCCTAGATACTTGGCTGCCATTATTTTCAAAGAGCTCTCAATTTCACGAACAACACGCAGTGCGAACAAAATGCAGTGCGCTTTCCACTGATCTGCCTTTAAGGTAGGCGTGTTGAGTATTGCATAAGTTGTGTAAGTTATCCTTTGATGTACAGGTCAAGGAGTCTTTCCAAGGTTTTTAATAGAAACGACGAGAGACTAATTGGTCTATAGTCGTTTGCGGTATTGTGGATTGGTTTACCTGCTTTAGGTATGAAAACTACTTTTATGTCTTTCCACTGTGTTGGGATGTACCCTGCACCCTCATCGCTGGCAAAATATCACCTGGCCCCGGAAATTTAAGAGGTTTGAACGAATTTATTGCCCATGATACTTTATTCCTTGTAATCAATTTTTTTTTTTATTTAGTTGTGTAAACTGTAGGAACCGTCGTCCCAAAGGGGACTGTGATTTCAGGGGTTTTACAACCTGGGAAGTGGCTTTCAGTCAGTAGTTCTAAGGATTCCTGACTGGATTCTGTTTAAGAGCCATATGCTTTATGGATGAATCCTGGAACTCAGGGGTCCCTGGATAAGATCTTTCTGAGCCTCGCGGCTTCGTTGAGATCTTCTCCCGCCGGGATTTAAACTTTGCTGCTCTTGTACTCATTGAAACTGGATTTGTAGTTATCGCGGTCTTCGGATCTTTTGCTGATTTTTGCTCTATTGAATAGAGCCGCTTTCAGAATTTTCACAAGGTTTTCGACTGAATTCTCAATATAAGTTGGATCGGGGTTAGTGATGGCTTGTAGCGGTACTAACCTATATGCAACTAGATTTGAGAAAAGATACCAGTCTGTCTTCTGAGGGTTGCTGAAAGGTTTTGGTTTATTGACGTTAAAGTTGAAGAGTATTCGGCTGTGGTCCGAAAAGGAACAGCTAAGGGACATTCTCCAATTCTCTACTCGGATAGAGTTAGACTCTCTTAAGAGAGTAAGGTCAATTACATCTTCCCTAACCAGTTTACGAAACGTTGGTGTATTACCTTTGTTGCATGTGTTGAGGTTGGTGGAGAATCGAAAGTGGACTCACCCCTTTTATTAATGTCGCTGCTTCCCAGCCTATCAATAGCAACAATCCACGTGACTTGACATGTCGCACAAGTGCTCGGAATGCGTCTGGAGGTGGGTCCTTCTCATCGTATGGCAAGTATGCGGACGATAGGAGCAAAATAGATTTGTCCTGTTGTTCGTATGTTACCACAATGAGGTCGCAATTGCTGTATGAACCTAGGAGAAAACTATTGATATTTTTTGGCGACTATACATTTTCGTAACTTACCTTCAGTGTGTGGATAGTATTAATTGTATAATTTAGACCTTAATCCCTTAATTTTGTTCCTAAATTGCCAATGTTCTTGGATTAAGGCTATATCTACGTCTTCCTGCAGTATGTACAGCATCAAATCGACAGTGGTTGCTTTACAGTGGTGCAAATTAATTTGCACCACTAGCATCCGCCTTACCCCTTTCGCTGGGGAGCTTTATCTTCAGGGTTCCCAGCCCGAACTTGAGACTGCCAGATCTGCTACGGATGTGGTGGAATGACTTTTGGTCAATGGTAACCATGAGGTCTTTTCCCACTCCGTTCTTACTCTTGGCTGAAGAAGTGATTCTCCAACTATGAGTGTCAAGCTCTTTATTCTGCTTGCCGATCAGTCTCAATATGGACTCGTCCTTTTCGGGAACCGGTGGAGGAATCCATATGGAAGCTAATGTTCGAAGCGGAAGCATCGAGCGAGGGATAACCTCGAGTTTAGCGTTCTGCCAGATTTCGCCGCAATTGTCGATTGTGCGCTTTAAGAAGTCTATGGACCTTTGGTTTTCACAACCAACGACTTTAACTCCTCTCTGCCAGCCTGCTCCATCAAAGTTGATCTCGTCACTGCTATCATCTTCGGTAAGCATCGCCTCCAATATTTTAGCTTCAACAGTGAGCCAATTGTCGGATGTTATCTTCCCATCAGGGTTGGAACGATCGACAATGGCCACTTGTAGATTCATGGGGAGGTCGAAGTTGGCTGATGTTTTCGCCTTTTTCGCTTCTCTTGGAGTCTCTTCCCCGATGCGCCCTCTCTTGACGTTCTGCTTCGATCTTGAGGCAGTGTGTTCTTTGGAGGTGCACGGATGTTGTGCGCTCTCTTCGACAGTGGCCCGTTGTGTTGACGGTTGTCGAATCGATTTTGGGACGTTGAGTTTGATAGGGGCCGTCCTCGGTGGCTCCTTCTCTCGCCCTGTGTCCGTTTGAGCATCGTGAGTGGAGGTGGGACCTAGTTTCTTTTCGAATTTCGCTACCTCTTTCATGTGCTTCTTTATCAAGAACTTTTCGCGCTCGGTGAGCGTTGAGGGGTCTCTAGCGCTCATCTTCTTGATAAATTTTATCGACCTCTTGTGGCCGTTCTTTGCCTTTTGGGCCGATGTTCTTTCATTAATCTTTCCTTCAGGTTTGCCTGTGGCATCGATATTTTTTTCCGGCATGGTGTTGCTAACCTGTGATGAAGGCAAGGATTCAATACAAATTTCATAATTGTAGTATACAATAGTACAAGTTCATTCTATAAATATGAGTATTTAAAGGATTTTCTGAAAGAGCAACTGAAACCAGAGTCCGCTGATAAGTTCAAAACAAATCGCCATTACCATTGAGTATTTAGAATTCTAAATATTCTAAACGAGTAGCATGGTTTCTCTGAGTATAAAAGCATCTAAAAGGCGTCATAAAAAATCATATTGATAGACAGGTGAACGTGGTATTGGTTGTGACAAACCCAAAGAACCCACAGTAAAATTTTGGTAATTCTATTCAAGTTTATTTGAGTGGATAAAAATCGGAACGTTAAAGCTTTGACTCATTAAAGTTTGGTGAAACCTAACAGGGACACTCCATTTTAAATTAATACGATTTCTAATAGGTTGGCAAGAAAGTAATTGAGGTGAAAGCGACAAGGAAAATTGTATTTTTCTTACACAAAAATTAAGTTTAATCAATTTTATACGAGGGGTGATCCAAAAGTAATGATAATGAAAATAAGACAGGTTAGTCTCCTAACGAGTCAATACATTTAGCCCAGGATTCTCTTAAAAAAATCTTTATTTTGACCCTCCCAAAATGTTTTAACAGCGGCCATAACTTCGCTGTGTTCCTTAAGTCGAGGAGAGAAGTAGAAGTCACTGTGAGTTACATCTAGCGAACAGAGCAGTTGTTCTAGCAATTCGAATTCCGTATTTTTTAATGGCAGCCATCGCCACTGCGGCCTTGTGAGTCGGTGCCCTTTCTTGTTGAAATAGTATTCCAGCTTAAAATTTGCAATCTTCTTATTTGATATGTGCAGTAAAACCACGAAATAGTGGCACAAAGTCCCAAAAGACCGATTGGCTTTTTAGCCGAACTTGACATTTTGAATTTTTTTGGTGAGGAGGCTCGCGTCCAAATCATCGATTGCTGTTTGATATCAGAACCAAAATGATGGATCCAGGTCTCGTCCATGGTCAAGAAACGTAACAAAAACATTTCCTGATCTGCTTGGAACTCCTCGACATTCACACGAATCTCGGTATCCAGTGCGCAGACCTTTTTCATATGCAATTCGTTCGCAAGGATTCTTTGAACACTGCCATACAAGATTCCTGTAACCTCACCTATATGGCTGATGGTTACTCTTCGATCTGCCAACACAATATTTTCGATTTTTTTCACGCGAAGGACTTCTTCAGTGAAGAACATGGATGGGCGTTCGCAATGTTCATCTTCAGTGTCAAGTATCAAGATCGCGTCGCGAGAAGTGTCTTAAATGCGAGTAGAAAAGGTCACGCCAGCGTGAATTTTTCCGTCTTGAGGAATGCTTGCTTAAGTGGATTCGTCAGTGCAGAGGACAAAACTGCAGCACCGATATTACGAGGGTGGTCCGATAAGTACTTAGCCTCATCGCCAAATGGAGACAGTATCGCAAGAGCAACTTATTATCGTTGTAGTACAGTAGACGGCTACTGTCGAAATTTTGACCGCACGTTGATTTTTGATGAGCCACGTCCAGGTGCCTCGAAAACGGCTACCACGGAGGATAACGTGACAAAAATCCTCGATCTCGTATTGGCAGACCGCCGATTGAAGGTGCGCGAGATAGTAGACATTTCAAAAGATCGCGTGGGTCATATCCTGCATGAAATTTGGGGCATGAAAAAGCTGTCGGCGCAATGGGTGCCGCGTTTGCTCACTCCGGACAACAAGCGCAACTGTGACACCACTTCAGAGCAGTGTTTGACGCTGTTTAAGCGCAATCCGAAGGAGTTTCTGCATCGTTTCGTGACAGTCGACGAAACATGGATCCACTGGTACACACCAGAGACCAAGGAACAGTCGAAACAGTGGACTTCACCCGGCGAACGTGCTCCGAAGAAGGCGAAGACTGTCCCATCGGCCGGAAAGGTGATGGCCACCGTTTTCTGGGATTCACAAGGTGTGATCCACATCGACTACCTGGAGAAGGGCAAAACGGCCACAGGGCTGGCCACAGGCCATTGGGCCGATTCGACGCCGAATTGAAGAAAAAACGGCCCCACTTGGCGAAGAAAAAAGTGCTCTTCCACCACCGGCTCACACCTCCGCCCTCGGCAAATTGGTCGAATCGGACTACGAACTGCTGCCCCATCCACCGTATTCTCCAGATATGGCCCCGTGCGACTTCTTTTTGTTTCCAAACTTGAAAAATTCACTCGCCGGGCAGAAGTTTCAGTCGAATGAGTCATCGCCGCCACGGAGGCCTACTTTGCATACCTCGAGAAAACGTATTTTTCAGACGGGTTAAAGAAGTTGGAGCATCACTGGGTCAAGTGTATCAAGCTAAAAGGAGACTATATTGAAAAATAAATCGCCATTTCTCCAAGAATTTTGTTTTTCTTTTGTAGGCTAAATACTTATCGGACCATCCTCGTATATTGAAGGAAAAAGCCAAATCTTTTGCGTAGTCTCTTGGGATTAAACGATTTGCGGCAAGTGATGGGTGGCTCTCAAATTTCAAAAATTCGACACGACATTGAATAATTGACTAACGAACTAAACAAACTTTTAAATGCTATGACCCAAGGAACATATTCAACTCAAACGAAACCGGGGTTTTACATAAATGTCTTACTGATCGGAAAAAAAAAAGGAAAAACTATCTTTGGACAACTGCACCGTGCATAATAACCCACAACCATTAGACAAGGTAAAATTGACTTACTTCCAGCCAATAAGACATCAAGATTGCAACCATTAGACCAAGGCATAACTAAAAATGTTAAAACTCTCTACCGTCAAGAAATTGTTTCTTTTGTGTTGGATAGCATTGAAAATGTGAGGTCAGCAAAACGTGACGCCCTGTCACCACTTATTTTTGAGCTGTTGCTGGACTACGTCATGAGAACCCTTGAAGAAAATGAGAGAGGAATAACCATTAATGGAATCAAATCCACTGACGATCTGGAGATAGTAAGGAAACTGTTAGCGAAATGTAGGAAATGCCAAAAACGACATAAAATTCAAAATAAATAAACGCTTCACATGGGCAACTCGTGCTTCTTCGCTATGAAGGAACTATTCCAAATCCATATCTATAAAACCACAAGAATGTCAGTGACATTTTACAGATATCAAACAAGGTTTCTGACAAAGAAGGAAGAAAATAGATTTCGGGTCTTTGAAAATAAGATCTTAAGGAGAACCTACGATGGAAAACAGGAGTGAGAAACAGGTGAATGGAGAAAACTACACAATCAAGAACTACGAGTATCAAGGAACTCTATTCAATATCGAGCATTGTCTGAGTGGACGAACAGTCAAATGAATAATGAGTGGAATACCTATTCGAAAAAGGACTGTCAAAAACGCACGAAACCTATATTTAAAAAAGCGTTAGCAGCAGTATGGCGTTCAAAGTTAGCAGTTCATCGTATTTGTCTTTTACAACTGAAAACGCACTACAAAAAAAGAGGGGAGCTCGCCTGGAGCCAAGCTACAATTGCACGTAGTCTACCTTGCATTTTGCTAACTTTTACCTGGATCTCGGGAACCACAGTAGCAAGGATTCTAAAACCGGTCGCTATGAGCTCGGAATCATGTACTCTATAACACAGTCAAGCTTCTGACTCGTAGCCATTCGGCAAATTTGCTTTGATATGTGCGTACGGACGGACGGACAGGAAAGCCTGTGCATAAGTCGTCCCTCCCCAGCTTTGCAAGGTAAAGGAATAAAACTGCACATTTGCCACAACATTGCTATAACCCCAAAACCACAATATAATAAGCCCATCCTTAATGTACCTATATTTCCAGCTTAAATGCTTGGAAACAAATTTACTCATTTCAGTCCAACAAATCTAAATTCGCTATCAGCGGAGCAAACACTATTCCGATAATTGTGAAACATGTCAGCAATATGTCGGGTCTTTGTGCTGCGGAGTGCACACCGCCTGAACGTCGGTTTCTCTTTCGAGTTTCATTGGAGAAACAAATGTCAAAGTGCAATCAAGTTGAGTCACTGAAAATTGCAGTCGTGTGAAAACGGGTGATTTTATGGGAAATTATTTAAAATGGAAATCTTTAAATATGCAGGGGAAGATATTCAGCAAGAAAAACGGGACTGACCAATGCATCTGTTTGAGATGCAATGCAATAATATTTGTAAATTCACAATTGCAAACATACTCTATTGTAACCTTGTGATTCACTGTACAAGCACCAGCCGTTGGTCTAGCATGATCATACATGCTCGCATGAACATTTGATAATATTCGAGGAAGCATGTATGATCGTGATTGGTTGTAATATTCGTTTGTAATCCCTCGATCGGCTGATGCTTTTGCCGTTGCATTGCAAGGAAAATACACTCAACAGCAGACATGGACCCATGTTCTGTACAGTAACACTTTGCTGCAATTTTGCATTTTCTTTTATGCTCCATTTTCGTGCGTAGAAGCATGGATGAGTGGCTGCAGCTGGGTGAATTGCTGCTCACCTACTTGTGAGCTATTGGGTACACCAGGCGAAAGATAACGATTGTAACGATTTAATATTTGAATTTTCTTTTTTATCTATTGTATTCGCATTTTGATTAAATCTGATGCAAACTCCCCTGATTTCGTGGTACATATCCATAAATCTTCAACGGCATCGAATACCGGCATTACTTCGGACAGTGACACCATGTTTCCCGACAATTCCATTTGAATTACGGGGAAGATACATATGTATACATATAACATGGAGAATGACAAAATACGCCGTCCCGCTTCGAATCCACAATTGCTTATCCCAATAAAAATAATAATCAGTGTATTCCGAAAGCAAATTTGGAATTAAAACTATACACGAAATTTCAATTGTTATCAAATAGTCCAACATTGAATAATCAATGAAAACATGCATGATGCCACGCTATAATAACCGGCAATCCTCCTCTCATCAATAAAATCTTATAACAAGTCAAAGGATTCATAAGGGATGAGTGAATATGGTTCACAAGAAATCATTGGAAGCAACACGTAAAAGGAAAAACACAAAAATAGGAAACACTAATTGACAATGCAATGAGAATATTATCAACTAAATTTCAACAAATCTTACCTTAAAATCTCCACTGCTGTCGGTTAATAAATCGTAGAAATAAAAATCCATTTGCACACAAAATACAATAAACTTGAACTTTTTGTAGGTTCTCGAGCACTGACAGGATTGGTGGTTTCTGCACTATGGTTGCAAAACGCTGCGATCCAAAAATGTTCGATTTCCACACCGTCCCACATAAGTCATCTTGACTCTGCGTGTGCATGCAAAACCAAAATAGCTGTGTTCAATGAGGAAAAACCAGAACAGGACAGAACAGCAGCGATTCGTGAAACATGTCACGTCAAGTTAGAGCAGAAAAGTACAGCCGTATGTCAGTTGTCAATTGCTTTAAGCATGTTTTAGAATTAAATAATAAACATAAATGAAGTGAAATAAAATTGTTTTGGGAGAGTTGGTAGGCGCAAAAGTCAAATGATGATGAGGATAGTGTGATTAATGGCTCGTCAACAACAGATTCCACGGATGATTTGAATGTTTTAGGGAGGATTATGTGTTTTTCCAATGACAGCTGCTTTTAACACTTTTCACAAATTTGTTCTGACTCAAGAGTAGGCGCAGAAAATCGTGTTCTAAACTGTTAGGAATACCCTCCTTGAACACAAGTCGGAACACTTTCGAATAAAAAAAATTCTCAATGAACACAAAAACGTGTGCTTTTCTGTCTAGAATAGCCTTTTTGAACACAATTAAAGAGTCCTCTGACCTAAAATTGCTGCCGACGTTTGAAGCTGTAGCAACCACTTAGTCGGGTATTACACGTTTCAATAGTTGATGGCAACTTTTGCTTATTTTCTTTTGTGTTTTCTGTCCGTGTTGCCTTTATCTTTACACGTTTCAACACAGAGCTCGCAACAAAGTGACACTTAACGTGCATTTTCTTTTTGATTCATTTCCCAGAGTTGTTTGAGTTGTTGTTGCACTCGAAATCTGGCGAATGAGAAAAAGGAGAAATGGCAAAAAATGAGAAAATAACAAAGGGAAACGTCAAAGTGTTGCCGGTACAGGCAACACGACCTACCCCGGATACCTCTCACTTCTCTTACCCACAAGTTCGTGTTGCCGCGGCAACTATTGAAACGTGAAATACCGGACTTAGGGATCCGGAATATGTCAAAATTATTACAACAATTATCGTTATCATGAAGTATTGTGACTCCATCCCTGTTGAACAATTTTCACTGCTTATCCGGGACTCACTGGAAACAACGTTTTCCATTTCATTCCAGCTCACTTATCTCTTTTGTACCTGAGTCGCGGGTAATGAGCCTGAGTACGCATGATCCATATGCATAGCCAAGATTCCCTCCTATTGGTTGCGGCCGATAATATGATTGTGTGGAGACATGTTCGCATGTTTTTTTCTTTTTGAATTTGAATTTACAGGCAATTGCAACCGACGAGTAATTCGGACATTTTCGAATATTTATAATTTATTACAAATTTGATTACAAAATACAAATGCTTGGGGTCGTCTTGCATTCAAATGCCCATTTAAGTGCCTTCTAATTGGTTTTTACTCATTTATTCACAAATATTTTTCACATTTTTTGATAATAATGTGAAATGTTGTCATTGCAAAAAAAATTTTAACGGGAGTTAAGACTGTGCTTATGAATTGAATTCGAATAAGGGTACTAGTTCACCATTGTATTTCAAATAAAACATTCACAAATATACAATGTGTGGTAGCAGCTGTTCACAACGGACTGACTGGTTTCTGGAAGATGTGGAGTGGTGACATGTTAGTCAATCCGGTTTTTTTTAATTTGTTTCGATCTTTCTAAATGTCGACTGGTTGTCTGCCACTCGACAAAAACAAATCACCATCTGTGGAGTAAAATTTTATTTAGCAGTGTTTTTATGTTTTTTAGTTTTATTTTTTTAATTCTTTTTTTATTCATATTTTTTAGAACAAACCTAGCCTAGGAAAAAAATGCTTAAAACTCACTTAAATAACAGCTAACATAAAATACCTTACTGGCCCTATACGGACACTCTAAGGCAAACAGAAAAACTTAAGACCATGCCTTATGAGTAAGTTATAATAATTAGAGGCAAATAAACATGAACAACTAAGGCTAAGAAAAAAAAAATGTACAACTAACTTATCTACACGCAATTACTAACTCTTTCTATTGTTCGGATCATGCTTTAAAAAAAAAAACACTGAATTCGATACAAATGCTAAGATTAAATAAACACGGGTAAGCTGTTTCCATTAAAGGGTGCCCGTACTTTAGTTTTGTCCAGCTACTTTTTGATGGATTTTTGTCTGATTTGTTTTTATTTAAATAGGTTAAGAATATTAATAGAAATGTTAGTTGTAAATTGAAGTTTAAATATGTTCTGGTTAGAAAATAATATAAACTCGAAAGTTATCGTACGTTTTTTTTAATTTCCTTTAGTTTTATACAAAGGGATATCATCCCGTGCTTTAGTTTTGGCCCACACTGTATATCTTTTTTTGTTTTGTTATCTACTGTTTTGTAATTTTTTTTTGTTTTTTATTTTTTATTTTAATGTAATCTAAAACCAACCTACAGTAAACCTACGCGCCACCCTTGCATGCCGCAGCCTGACCTAACCTACCCCAACTTACTCTAACCTATCCTAACCTTCCCTAGTCCACCAAAAGCGTTGATGCCTTGACCACGTGGAAGATTAGCGGAACCGCCAATTCATCCACAATCAGCCCACATTGATCCAAATAGAGGAATGCACTGGGGGGACAAAGCCGCTAAACCGCACTTCCTCGTGGTACAGGTAGTTGGGGTAGTGAGCCCCGAAGATCAGGTTATTGACCGAAGTCATTGCTCCCGCAACGTGACCTCGGATCAGCTTAATCAGAAAATTATCTATCCGTACAATCCTGGCCCTATTGTATAGGATCTCGTTCGGGTAAAATTTCGTGTACTCAGATTCGGGTGTCCTATGTAGCCCAAGACAAGTCCTGAGACATTGTATCTCAAACACCCGAATCCTTTCCATTAAGCTGGCTCTCACATTGAACCAGACGGGACATCCATAGGCAACCATGGGCCTGATTAATGCCATGTAGCAGATTACCTTCACCCTAGAATCAAGTTGGCTGCTATGAAACAGCCATCTTGTCAGAGCAAAAGCGCCCCGGGCCCTTGCCAGAGCAGCATCTACATGTTTGTCAAAATATAGATACTGATCCAGCACGATCCCAAGATATCTGACTACACTTTGTCTCGCCAGTGGACGCCCGTCTGGTCCTAAAATTAAGAACCTGCGCCAGTTTTTTCTAGTGTCCCGAGAGGCCCTAGACAAAGGCGTTCTGAACAATATAGATTCTGATTTCTGGAAGTTGATTTTCAACTTCCAGTCATCACAATACTGCTGAATTTTTTCGAAGTCACGCTGCAGAAGAATAACAATAACGTCGATCGTTCGACCTGATCTGTACGCGATTAGGTCGTCTGCGTACGCTATTGAATGGTGAAGAGAAACTAGCAGATCGCTTAGGTAAATGCTGAAAAGGATCGGCGAATTTACCGCACCCTGTTGCAGTCCATTTTTGATTTCAAATGTTTGGGTAGAAGTCACGTTGGCAATTTTCACTACGAACTTTCTACCTGTTAACATGTCAAAAATCATATATAGCAGTGGTTTACTTATGCCCAGGCGACTGAGCTTGTAATAAAGACCTTCTAACCATACGGTGTCGAAAGCTTTTTCCAAGTCAATCAGACAGGCACCCGTGCATTGGTTCTTGCATTTATTCCATTGGATATCCGACACAAGCTTCGATGCGGCATGAATAGTGTCATGCCGCGCTCTGAAACCGAATTGGTTATCCGGGATGATTTTATTGTCCTCAACCCATTTAGACAGGGCCCTATGGATCACCTTCTCGAAAACCTGCTGATACTCGGAAGGAGACTTATTGACCGGCGATTTTCCGGGTTAGATGTGTCTTTACCCCTCTTGGGAATTGGTTGCACCACCGCTGTCTTCCAGTGCACTGGATAATATGCATTATTCAGTGCATTGTTGAACAGGATGGTGTACCTCTCTACAGCCACTGGCGGAAGGTGCCTAAGTACAACATTGGATATACCGTCGACTCCCGCGGATTTTTTCTTCCTCAATGACTCGAAGATCATCTGAAGATCTCCGTTGATATGAACAGGGTAGTAAACCCCTCATTGGCGATGACATTGTTTGCCATGAAATCTTCATTGAGCCTTGTAAAACCAAGGTTCTCTGATCGCCAATGATCGATATCATTTCGAAGATAGAAGTGATGAAGCAGGGCTCTATTTTCCAGGTCGTGGTTCGGGCGAATACTATCATTCACCTTGTACACTTCCTGGAAGACAGCTCCTACTGTCGCCACCTTCTCCTGAGGATCCTCGATCACGAAGAAGTCGTCATCCAGGATGGCGCTCCCCGGATCGATGCTAACTGTTCCTAGCAAACGTTCATTGTCTGACGTTCTCGGAAGCTTTAGATCCTGAATGTCATTCTGATTGTTTCTCCGAAATATTTTATTTATTTGCGGGAACATACTCGCGCTGCTGGAATTTACAGCATGAATTCTGTTGTTCCAATGCAAACTTACAGATATTCTGTAATTTTCCTTGATTAACTGTTGGATATTTTTAATGAGTGACTTCAGTGTCCTGACCTCCGAGTTTTGTCTGTCGGTAAACCGCCTGTACAAGAGTTTGAGTCTTGTCAGGAGTCTACTTTTTTGTCTGTGCAGTGCGTCGATTATCGCGTTTCGGTATACGTTTGTGGTATCGTGCTGTCTTTGGCGTGTTATCGTACTGTTCATTGTCTGTTTAATGACATCGTCCATTTGTTTGAGATACCTGTCAATCTCGTAGTTTGACAGGTTCCTATTAGGCGGTGGAAAGGAGGTGCTCGAAGTGAGCGCTCTCGTCAGGGAATTGGCAAAGCGCGGCCAGCACACCCTACTGTAATCTAGGGGTGCGTTTGGACACACTCTGCCATCTCCGCGAACTCGTCAGGTATTGTGATCACGGCACATAGTCCGCAATGGTCACTGTCTTATACAATGGTCCGTAGACAGTTAATAGACCATTCGTTCATGTCTGCCAGTCTCAGTCGAGAGTCCATTAGCATGAGATCCAGATAGGAGCCGCTCCTAGCATACGACGGACTATCCGTTGCGAGCAACTTGACTCTATATTCAATGCTGCGAAGAACCCACCAATGGCTTAGTAGGCTCCCCCTAGTGTTAGGAATGTTATTTCCCCAATCACTATGTTTGGCATTTAAATCGCCGACCAGAATGTAAAAGTTTTCTAATGAGTTTAAGCGCAGAGATCGAAAAAATGTCTCGAGCTCTGCGATAAAAATATTGGGTTGAGGTGCTTCAGGTGCATAGGCTGATACAATGTACATTCTCTTTCCATTTCGGAGGGGAATGCACACAATATAGGCCTCTAGCACCTGGAACCTCCGCACTTCACCGCTATGTATGACTTTATGCTTTAAATTATTTTTAATGAAGATCGCAACTCCCCCTTTGTAGTAGTTTTGAATATCACTCTACCTTACAAGGTATATTAAGTTCCTGCAGTGTTTCGAAATTGTACCTCTTCGATATGAGGCGTTCGCTTGAGACCCGTATGCGTTGCGTGATATGAGACCGGGGGCAGAGCGTGACAGAGTGTGGCAACCCGAACGGGCAGACACATACGAACAGGCGTCGTCGGACCCTAATTGAAATAGGAAACTACTTAAATTACATTTTTCTTAAGTATTATGTAACAACGCATAAGCTTCTTGTATATATACATAAGTACAAGTTGAACAACTGTTCGCATTTCTGTCGAATATTCTCCTTTAAGACTGCGATTATCCGAGGCTTATTGGCATAATCCTGCGACTTCAAGTAGCCTCAAGGAAAGAAATCTGGGATGATTAAATCTGGCGATCTTGCTGACCATGCCAAATCGTCAAAACAGGAGATTACGCGACCAGGAAACGCTTCCTTCACAATATCACATTGTGGCTAGGACTGTGTGTGCGATTGTACCATCTTGTTGAAACCACATGTGCATTAAGCCCCGCTCATCCGATTCCGTCAGTAAGAACTCGTTTATCATGGCCCTGTAGCATTCGTCAGTAAAAGTGACCGTATTGCCGATAATGTCCTTAAAAAAAAAATTCGGCCCAATCGCTCCTCCCGCCTGAACGCCGCACCACACAGTGGCTTTGAGTAGATGTAATGGCTCTTCGTTCACCACACGCGGGTTTTCAGTGCCCCAGAAATGAAGATTTTGCTTATTGACGTAACCGCTTAAGTGTAAATGCGCTTCGTCGCTCATGATGATTTTCGAAACAAAATTGTCCGTTTCGTTGTTGATTAAGGATGGCTTGGCAGTAATTCACACGCGACCGACGATGAGCAGGCATTAACTGAAGCACTATTTGTACTTTTTCACTAACATCTCCTGTAGGATCCGTCCATGATGGTTATGCCCAATTGCGTGGCCCGTCGTCTGGTTGATGTTTCTTCCTTCTCAGCGATATCGGCAGCCACAGCCGCGATATTCTCGGCTGAACGACCAGTCGGGTGGGGGCCACGTTCTGCATGGTCTCCTATGGTTCCAGTCTGTTCAAGTCGAGTAGCTAAGCGCCGGAATGTTTGCCCAGTTGGCGCGACATGAATAGGAAATCGACGTCGAAATTCACACTGCGCTATCACCACCGACCGATTATTGGTCGAAAAAATCGACACAATTATTCAACGATCTTGTGAAGTATAGCGCTCCATCGCTTATCTGTTTTATACTGCAGCTGTCTAGTTCACTAATGTCAAATATGATTGAGGTAACACGCCATTTACGAAAACTACAACATCTTCCGATTAATTTTGCGCCACTTAAAAGAGCTGATGACCTTGAAACGCCTGAACAGGTCTTCATAAATTGTAGCTAAGAACCATCTCCATCACGTTAGCTTTCAAACAAAAGAAAAACATCAAAATCGGTCCATTCGTTCAGGAGCTACGATGATTTGATACCTATAACTCATTGCCCGATTTTCATTAGGGTTTGACGTGCCGTCAAAGAACATTACTATATATCTTGGACTGTACGAATGGAAAGTCGTGGCTCAGGTTCAATCTCCTACAGCATAAGCGTAGCCAATTCTTGCTGTCTTGCTGGTTTTCGAGCGTTGGTAACAAACCTGTAGCAATATGCTATTGTCCTTAACAACTTCTGGAGATTTGAGTGGCAATGAATCAGTAAGTTTATGATATCATCTTGAGCGATGGTGTACGCGTGTCTTGCGGTTCTCCTCTATAGAGATTTAATTGGCTATAGTTGACCGCTATTGTGGAGTAGTGAAGTCTAAATCTGACCTGAGAAAGGCTTGATCGTTGTTAATTACGCCAGTAGAAAGCAGTCCACGGGATTGCGAAATCAGCGGGATTTTCTTGAGTTGAAACATGCTTCCAGATATTGCTGTTCGTAACACGCAATACGATTTCCTATGAATGTCTTCCACTTCGATGGGGGTGCCAAGATCAATAATAAAGTAATTGTCGAGTTCTACCACGCATACGTCCTCACATTCTCCATATACTCCATAAACAGATATTAAATGTGTAGTTCAAAAGCGTAGCCAAGATCACCGCTTTGCAAAGCTCCAACCTAGGAAGTGTCTTCGCTAAAGCGATCCTGGTCTTAGACAAAAAGTGCATGTGACTGTTGTCGTCCTCATCTAATACACGTAAGTAAATGGTTGCTTTCTCTGATGCATCCCATAAGCCATGAAGTTCTACTTGTCGTTCTTTTTGCGGGTTAATCCATTTTGTCAGAATCATCATCCTTGAGTTCCGATGGAACCACCACAGTTGTTGCCTCGTGATCTATGCCTTCACGATGTAAGGCGATCCCATCAAGCGGATCGAAAAGACGTGCAATTGCGAACAACATAGTTCTTTTCGTTGAGACTCTAGCAGAATTGGGGGATACTCCTACATTCTGGAAAGTAAATGAATCGCCAATAGAATACTACCTTATTCATAAAGCCTTGACGTGTTCTAAAGAGTGGAATGGTAACGAGAAACCTGGCTCCCGTTGTTCTGATGGGATGTCCTGAAGTACTTCCTGCGAGTTACTGGTCCATTTTCTTAAGTTAAAACCGTCCGTCGCTAGCAATTATCTCTCCTTATTACGTTTCTTGATTGCCCTATTTATTGAGTCGGAAACGGATGTAGATCACCGACGTACATCTCATCAAGAACTGATGTAGCACCCACTTGAAATCGTGTTTCTTCGTCAGCGGCCACTTGGTTAAGAATGCTGCACCAAACGTCATTGTGTCCAAACGATACGTTTTAATAGGTTGATTAGGATCGATGCGTCACAATATGACCTGGTAATATGCATCCTACTCCTTCATTCGAGTTGCCTATACATCTTTTCGATGTCAGCTGTAAAGGTAAATTGATGCCTTCTCCACCTCAATATGATGTACGAGGGTGGTCCGATAAGCACTTAGCCTACAAACGAAAAACAAAAATTGTGGAGAATGGCGATATATTTTTCAATACAGTCTCCTTTTAGCTCGATACACTTGACCCAGCGATGTGCTAACTTCTTTAACCCGTTTGAAAAATACGTTTTTTCGAGGTATGCAAAGTAGGCCTCCGTGGCGATGACCTCCTCATTCGACTGAAATTACTGCCCGGCGAGTGACTTTTTCAAGTTTGGAAACAAAAAAAAATCGCACGGAGCCAAATCTGTAGAATACGGTGGATGAGGCAGCAGTTCGTAGCCCAATTCGACTAATTTGGCCGTGGCGAGGGCAGAGGTGTGAGCCGGTGCGTTATCATGGTGGAAGAGCACTTTTTTCTTCGCCGAGTGGGGCCGTTTTTTCTTCAATTCGGGGTCGAATCGGCCCAATAATTTGGCATAGTACAGCCCTGTGACCGTTTTGCCGTTCTCCAGGTAGTCCATATGGATCACACCTTGTGATTCCCAGAAAACGGTGTCCATCACCTTTCCGGCCGATGGAACAGTCTTCGCCTTCTTCGGAGCACGTTCGCCGGGTGAAGTCCACTGTTTCGACTGTTCCTTGGTCTCTGGTGCGTACCAGTGGATCCATGTTTCGTCGACTGTCACGAAATGACGCAGAAACTCCTTCGGATTGCGCTTAAACAGCGTCAAAGAAGTGGTCTCACGGTGGTCTCACGGTTGCGCTTGTTGTCCGGAGTGAGCAAACGCGGCACCTACGCGCCGACAGCCAATACGAGATCGTGAATTTTTGTCACGTTATCATCCGTGGTAGCCGTTTTCGGGGCACCTATACGAGCTCATCAAAAACCGACGTGCGATCACGTTGAAACTGGTTAAACCAATTTTTGATGGCCGCCATCGAAGGAGGAGTCACCGTACACAGCATCCAAACGCTCTTTGATTTCGCTGCGCGATTTCACTTCCAAAAACATCGTATCACCAATCCCGAACGGCAAGAGCCAAGAAGCTTTTTCAAGGCAAGTGTACAACAGGGGGTTTTGCCAGTACCCCGCCGAGGAGAGAAGTCGCGAAACAATCATTCGATGGCATTGGTGTTATCGGGATCTGAACTCGCTCATCTTGCGTCAGCGGGCGACACAATACCCACTGTGCAACGGGTCTCTACCATCAGGATTACTGGTTGAGTGGACATAATGGCCTTGAATTTAAGAATCCCTCGACACCAAAGCTCTGCACATTGAGTTTGTCAGTGACATGACGAGCTATCTTATTTTTTCAAACACGTCGTATATGCATTGTTATGCAGACCATTTGTTTTCAAGGTCATAAACATCTTAAAGATGATGAAGATTTTGAAGCTCTAAAAGATAAATAATTGTGAATGACAATCGAATCGCTCTCATCGAAGATGTTGCCATACCTTTAACTATTTCTAATGTTTTGAGTACGAAATATGTGCCACTAAGATGTGTTTCAAATTTTGAAGATCAAATAAAAAGCGGCGAAGTCGTTAAGTACAATTCCGAATGAGGAGACATTCTGGGTCGCATCGAAAATGATATGATAAAGCTCACTATATTCACGTAGGAATTTTGAATAATATGAAAGCAATTTTCAGAGGGTCACTATCACACATGAAAAGCTGTCGAGACATCTCCATATGTAAGTCACATCAGCTAACAACAATTCCTTGCAGAACCAGATCTACGAGTATTACCACTTCCACCTGAAGTCACGGAAAGATTTAAAAAAAAAAACACAACATAACTTACCCATGCAACCGAATATCTTTGAGCTGAAAACTTAAAACCCAAACAAATGTGAAATAAAAAACCAAAACGTATAGGAAACAAATGTATATTATTGTTGAACTGATTGAGAAAAGAAATATTTGATTAAAATTAATTTTTAAACTATAATAATGCCACTAAACACTTAAAACTAATTATCCTTTACAATAACATAGGTTTTGACGGATTAGTAATATTCACAATATTTATTGATTCATTAACGAATGTTTGTTGTTTAAAAAAAAGTATTTGAGTCCTGTTTTGATTGCATAAATAAGCTTTTTTGTTATTTTTCATTAAATTCATTTACAGAATAAGACTAATGATATAAGTTCTATTTAAATCTTACCGTTAAATCTAAATTAATTTTAGCTGATGAACAATATTTAATATTCCGAATAAATACAAACATTATTTTACAGAAAATATTAAAGCAAGAAAATGAATTTAACATAGAAGAGAATACATCTGTTGTGCTTAAATTAAAAATAGTTAAAAGATTATTTTTAATAGAATCGTTTTAGGTATGTAAAGGAGCTTAGGTGTTGTGCGATTTGAGGAATATATAAATATTTCTTTTAATTTATAAAAAAAAAATGGAAACTATGTTGCTAAATATGGTAAACTTCTTCATCTGTTTAGAGCATGTAGTATTACCAAGGCAACGAATTACTTTAAAGATTATTATTTTTCAAATGATTCAGCACGTTAAGAAGTCAAGTTTCAAGTCAATCGGAGCAAGCCGCTAGAAGAGACTGTTTTTATATTGTTACGAGTCACGTGATTATTGACCCACGTGATTTTATTTTGCGCTGTGATTTTTTACTATTTTTTTTCGTGCAATCTTTACTGCATTTTTACGTTACATAAAGCCTATCTCGTGATTTATTTTTCTGCTTATGGCCCGTGGGTAGCTAAAAACCAATTAAAAAAGATTTTTTCTGGAAATCAGATTTTTTTCAAATTCTCTGTACCACGTAACCGACATTAATAAATCTTGGCGCGTTTTATTTATGACCATGTTGTGTGCGACAAAGCACCACAAGTTCGACAAAAAAAAATCAAATATTTAAGCCAAAAAAAGAAGTCAGTTAAATTTGAAAAATCGTCATATTGTTTTAAATCCATTTTTCATTAACCAAGAAGTGATCTATGAACAGTGTAAACTCTTTATAGCAATCTTATATTCAACGAAAAACTCCTTTGTAAGGCTACAGACAGAGATGGATGTACATTTTATATTAGGCAATGTTGTTATGGTTTTGTAGGAAGCGTCAGAATAATATGCCCTTAAATTTCAAGATCATCGGAGGGGTAGGGGGGTTCAACTGCATAATTACTGAAAAAATATAGTTCAGATTGTTAAAACTTTAAATCTGAACACTGATTCGGGTAGGGTCTTTAGACGAGCAACACAACACAGAAAACTAACTCGTTTGTGTTGCATCTATTTGATTATAGCAGCAGGTAGTGAAGAAAAGCAACATCTGGTTTAAGTAGTGACCACCACAAATAAGTAGACAATAACACCATCACTGCGCCATAAACGAAGGTTCTAGAATCAAGCCTTGGGGAAGATACATGCACATCGAATGAATGAAATCAAATAGGTAAATTGAGTTCGTGACAAAGTAACAAAATGTAATAATAGTTGTGGTTGAGTTTAGTGAATTTGTAAAATTAAATATAGAGTTGGTCCAAAAAGAAATCCGACCACTAACTACTTCCCATTCTACCCTAAGATATTGTAACCTCGGGTAATATAGTTTACGACTACGTCAGCAACATCGGAATGAGTATAACAGGCATATCGCGATTGGATGTGGTAAAAATACAGCCTTATTGAAAGAAGTGCTTCGTCATGGTTCGCCCAGCTTTTGTCAAAGTGCTCTACTGAATAGCACCGCTGCGACATTGTTATAAGACTTAGATTACTGTATGACGAAACACAAACGCCATGACTGCCCCATTCCAGAATGATATAGATTCCAGCAAATACTGGGACAAATGTACATGCGATCGATGCAAAATTACAAAGTGCTGAATTTATTGTTAGTGAACTTAAAATTTGAAATGTATAAACTGTGATTGTGAAATTGAATAAAAAATAGTGTGTGTGTTGAAAGTAGAAAAACAAAGTTTTACTGATTGCACCTCTTAAATAGGAATCTCATTTTTTGCATATTAATACTTTTTTGAAAGTCGGGAGTTCATCGAATGCATAGCAAGCAAGTTTGAAGTTACCTTAAAAATAAATTTTATTTAGACCAATACACATCTTCATAACACCATTTCGTCATTGAAGGATGCTATGGTCAATATGAATAAATGCCCAGGATTGAGCAGGTTGTTGCCGCTAACGGGGGATAACGATCGGCCCGTAGAGTCATGATCATGCAGCCATGGGCGAATCGATTGTAACTCAAGGACCAGGATCCCAGGACGACACAATAAACGTACTCGGCTTGACAATTGTAATATATCGAAGAATTTCTAACGACGGCAGTAGCAGTAGATGAAATTGCTAGTAACTATGGTAACGAAACACCACAATTCAGCACGAAGAAGATTATCAACGAGATTCAGCAAGGGATTATTTCTATTATCAAAGACCTCCACCAACGCCAGCTAAGGGCACGCCAACGTCTTGATTCTCCCTCCACTATAATCTTCTTCAGAAGATGGAGTTGGAGATTATATTTATTCTCCAACCAAAGCCAAAGTACGTATTCCATTGGTGTTGGCAATTTTGAATTTAAATGTTTAGGCCAGAAACGCTATACTGTTCAGCGTAAGACACTGGACTACCATAAGCGGATTAAAAAGCTATAACCCATTACTGCCCAGCGTATGATAAGCAAAGTAAGCGGTAAAAATTGAATGTTATCGACAGACAATAAGACAATAAGACAAAGAAAAGGAAAAGCATGATATTCAACCCTCACTTTTGTTTAGTAGTTTGCAGTTATCAGTTCAGTGGGAGTAAAGTGTTTTGTGCAAAATGATGAAGAGATTGTAAGCAATATACATACATATTATGTACATATTTCGTATATTTGTTCGTTGGATGTTGTTTGGATTGTTAATATTGACGTATATAAGTAATTTTGCTTGTTAAATTTTAGAGTTGTAATGCCATGTATAAAACATTTATAATAATATTGTAAAACAAAAAAAAAACGAAGTTGACCCATGTAACTTCTCCGTTGGACATTTTGTCTCCTTGGACGGCAGTCTCAAGCTGTGAAAAAAAAAAATATCCAAAAAGAGATGACGTGACTTTGACGTTTATGGTCTCGTGCGAATTCCATTCCAAAGGGAGATTTGAGGTCGATCGAGCACATTCAAGCAGACAGGAAACTGAGAAAGGAGATTGGTAAAACTTACTCTATTTATCGAAATAAATTACGATTTAAAGCTCAGGTGTGGGGTAGATTTACCAAATGATGGCTTAACCATCATCAACTGCCGGAAATGTGGAGGAATTCCTTTCCTTGGAAATGCTGAAAGAGCTAAACATCAATAACATCGAAACCATTGAGCTATTGAAGACCGAAGGCAGACCATGTGTAACCACCTGCTTCGGACTATTGGGGATTATAACAATCATTCTTTTAATCATGGCCATACGATTCTGCTACCGAAATCCAATACGTAAACCGAATGCGAAACCAATACCTGACGAAAAACCAGAGGAAGTAGCGCCAATAGAGTTACCTGCAAGACACCAAGAACAGACGGAACAACAAAGGCCAGCATCCAAGCCCCGAAGAATAAACCAAATACCATTCTTTTAAAGGTCAAACGAGGACGTTTGAATCTCAATGGGGAAGAGTTAACGACACATCAGCGAGTTCGGCAACGGCTACACAACACCTTGCATCCAACCATTCCACTCCCACACAATAGACCATAACATGCCCCGGAGACATGCTGCTGACGAAGCGTCTGCTGCAACTTCACGATCCACCTGCACCTAAACGAAACGACATTCCATCACGTACTCGATGTTAGATTCTAAGTTAGTTGTAAAAAGTTAGTCGTTCTAAAAAAAGGCTTCTCCTCCCGCAAATAAAATATTTTTTTTTTTTTAATTTAAATGAGTGAATGATTTAATTAATTTATATCTCAGTTAGTAGTTCGGTTGCGCGTTTGCTAGCGTTACGCAAACGATGATTTCTTGATTATTTCTGTTAAAATGAAATTGTTAAAACGAACATAACCTTGTTTCAATTTACTTTGTATCTCTCTGCTATGCATTCCGCTGTATCGCTATGTATTTAATATTTCACCATACATATACACACACTCACAAAAGTATCCGTACGCAGTTGATTTTTTACATCTTTCTTAAATAATGAGCAAAAGTTGCAATTCTTTTTGATAATATTATTTATTTACTTAAAAAAATAACAAAATAACTAAATAAAACTTATTTCATAAAGAAATTTAAAAAAAAACACAGTTTTTCATATTTTTGGCGTTGGGTGATCTCACAAAAGTATACATACGCATTTAAAAAATAATAATAATAACTAAAAAATTGTACATGCTTAGTACGAGGTATGGCCTCCTTTGGCTACAATTACTGCAGACAATCGGGAAGGCATGGAAACTGCTAACCTACGTGTTGTTTCTGGGGTTATATTATTTCATTCCTCGACCAGAACTGTCTTAAGCATTGAAATCGAAGTGACATTTCTTTTTCTGACTTGTTGCTTCAAATGATCCCACAAAAGCTCTATGACATTTAAGTCAGGCGATTGTGGTGGATGTTCCAGCTTCTTTCTAACATTATAAAGCAACCATTCCTTTTCCAGAGCTGGAAAATGCTTTGGATCATTGTCCTGTAATAAAACAGCTTTGTCCCTTAAATCCAGTTTCTCTACACTAGGAAGGTAACTATCCTTTAGAATGGTTATGTACATGTGCTTATCCATAATTCCTTCGATAAACCTTAGAATACCGACGCCATTTGCCGCCATCGCTCGACAGATCGCATGACAGATCCTCCCCCATGTTTTACAGAGGGAACAACATTTTTGTAATCAAGTTCGGTGTTCTTTTTTCGCCAGACTTTAACGCGCCCATCACCACCAAAAACATTGAATTTACATTCATCAGTGAAAATGACGCGTTCCCAAAACGAAGGTTCTGTCAAATGAATATTATGGTATTTCCGGGCATATGCTAAACGTTTTGCCTTGTTAATCTCTCTTAAGAATGGCTTTTTCCTTGCTAGTCTGCAATAGAGATCGCGTTCCTTCAGGCAACGACGAATGGTCTCTGCGTTAACAGACACCCCATGATTATTTTGGGTATCTTTCCCAAGCTTAACAGCGCTCTGCTTCGGACTTTCTGTGATTGATCGAACAATATGCCTCCGCATTGTCTCATCCAGCTTACGGGGTCGGCCATTTCGTGGCTTATTTTCAAAGGTTCCACTGTCATTGAAGTTTTTTATAATTGTTTGTACCGTTGATTTCGGTAAATTCAAAGTTTCCGCAATTTTTCCAAGAGATTTTCTTTCATTTTTCAACTTTACCACAATTTTTCGGACTTCCAAAGAAATTTCCTTTGACTTAGGCATTTTGTTCCCGATTTTTACAAATGCAGCGTTCTTTGGCACAGAAATACGATGACTGAATACTGTACAAACAAAGAAGAACGCAATTAATTGAAAATGTACCGGTAAATTTATCCGTAATCGAGCGCATGTATACTTTTGTGAGATCGTATGTATACTTTTGTGAGATCGCCCAACGCCAAAAATATGAAAAACTGTGTTTTTTTTTAAATTTCTTTATGAAATAAGTTTTATTTAGTTATTTTGTTATTTTTTTAAGTAAATAAATAATATTATCAAAAAGAATTGCAACTTTTGCTCATTATTTAAGAAAAATGTAAAAAATCAACTGCGTACGGATACTTTTGTGAGTGTGTGTACATGTAATAAAAGCTCACTTCGTTTTTGTCACTCAGAGTGTGTGCACGGTCTTTTCTTTTGCTCCGCTTCAACGTATAG
The DNA here is from genome assembly GCA_958301585.1 of Merodon equestris. NCBI lineage: Eukaryota > Metazoa > Arthropoda > Insecta > Diptera > Syrphidae > Merodon > Merodon equestris. The sequence goes on from OY284413.1 coordinate 27,398,648, forward strand.
TATTTTTCATAGTATACTTTAATAAATTTCGTTCTTGAACAATTTTATAAATTAATATTTTGGTCAATATTCAATACATTAAATATTCTACGTTTAAAGTGAATAAAATTGTAAATTAATTTCAAAGTTCATATTTTGTGAATTTTCGGGTGAATAATAACAAATTATGTCAGGAAGTGACACAGACTCTAAATATGAAAGCGGTGCTCCAGAACCATCAACTTAGAAGAAATTACGTACGGAAATTATGCATAAAAAGTGTGTGACAACATATTCAAGGCAAGATTTTAAACGTAGGGAGACCCAATCAACTGATAATGAATCAGGAAGGTGAGTGCGTAGCGTTATATACAGCTACTACGTTATATAGCTCTACTAATACGCGGCATTCTAATCTCGACATTGGGGCGCGTTTGATTCTCTGTCCTTTTCTACTCTCTCTCTCTCTCTCTTTCTTTTTGTTATTCTTCCGTATTTTGAGCTCGCGTTTCTATAATTTACTTCAGCAAATTTTGAAATACGATAATATAAAATTTAACTAATACGTAAATAATAAAATACTTATTAATTGTAGAGGTTCGACACTACAAATAATTGGTGACATCGTGATTGAACATGACAATAATCAAATGGAAATGTACAAAACCGAGACAAATTATTGGAGTTAGGTAAATTAATTTTTATTTTATTTTTAAAATCATTCATGACTCTAATAATAATTTACTAAATTAACCTAACTAAAATTATGAAATTATAGGTTGAATAAAGCGCAAAAAACTTAAAACTTCTGCAGAATGTGGTCGAGAATTCAGAGCACGAAAAGCACTGCTTAAACAACAAAGTAAGAAACGACAGGAACCAGATGCAATAGTTGAAATTGCTACAGAAGATATTCGAAGTGCTGGTTCATCAGAAGACAATCAAGTCCCTGGACCCTCTGAAATAAGGACAATAGAAAAAAGAGCAGAGTCTGCAGAGGCAACACGGCGATCGAGAGACATATATATATACATAACATACATATACTTTGTTACGAGTGATCTGCGAAAGGTTTTCATTGTCATCTTTCGTTCAGTTTTGGGTTGTGGGCGGTGCGTATCTTCACATTTTGGAAGACCGTCCCCGCAGATGACGCGTGGTCTGGAGGGAGCGACCATAACTTGACATGCGGGCGAATGAGGTTCGATTCCCAGTGGCCGACCTTACTTTTTATTTTTATTTTATGTTTGGGGTCTGATGATGAGAACTGCTTGGATATATAACGCGATGGGAATACATAAGGCCAGAATCAGGCCATGGTCATCACGCCACATGTCCTTTATATAAGGGAAAGAAGAAGGTAGTGTGCGTACAGCAGGTTCTGGTCGGGTGTTAACTAGTTGAGAGAGTGATTGAATTATCGACAAGCAAGCAGGTTACAAGGTTAGAGACAAAACAGTGTGGTGAAAGTGCGGGTAGAAGGAAAAAAAGAATTTATTATTGGAACCAGTAGGTGGAGGATTTCCTTTTCCCCTTTAATTTTGGCGGTCGCGACAAGTAATAGGACGCACCCCCCCCCTCCCCCCCCCGCCTATGGAAGCCCCGTGGACAACAAGGAAAATAAAAGAAACTCAAGACACAATTTGCGGAGGTGCATAGCGCAACGAAAACCTTTAGTATCGAAAAAAAACTTAAAAAAACTTGAAGGCCAGGATAGAGTTCGCAAGAGACCATATTGCCAAACCACTTTCTTTTTGGAAGAATGTACTTTGGCCTGATGAATCGAAGTTCTGTAGATTTGGATCAGATGGAAAAAAAATATGTATGGCGTCCACAAAATATGCAGCATGATCCAAAGTACACCATAAAGACGGTGAAACATGGTGGTGGGAGCATAATGGTCTGGGGTGCTTTTTCCTGGCACGGTGTCGGTCCAATCATAAAGATAGACAGCAGAATGGATCAACATATTTACAAAAACATCATTGAAAATCATATGATACCATTTACCGACGACAACTTACCGGTTACTTGGCGCTTCATGCATGACAATGACCCCAAACACACTTCTCGATTAGTTAAGAATTGCTTAGAGGTCAAAAACGTTGATGTTCTAAGGTGGCCTGCACAATCACCAGATATCAACCCGATTGAGAATCTTTGGAATGACATTGAACATCATATCGCTCAAAAGAAAACAAAAAAATTGGTCGAATTGTGGCAGGAGATTCAAAACGCCTGGTATGCCATTCCAAACCAGCGCTGCGAGGCTTTGGTAGAATGTTTACCTCGACGATGTGCCGCAATCCTAAAGAATAAAGGATTTTCTACCAAATACTGTAAGCAACAGTTATGAATAAATAACGGTAAGTTGGTTACATCAATAGTTTTTCCCTAATAACAGCAAATGTGCTAAATTCGTGTCCAGGCTATTAACGGCATTTTCGTATTTTTTTTCCTTACAGGTGTAATGTATATCAATGGTTTGTATGTTTAACAAAAGTTACTTATATATGAAACGTAAAAGTATGAATAGAAAATCAACAACAGCTCTTTTTTATTAAAATGAGTGTGCTAAATTCGTGTCCACCACTGTACGTATAAAAATATTGGATTAAGTCGCCGTCGCATTAAGCACGACATAATTGCGATAAGGGTGTTAGTTGCATAGCTAGCAAATTTGAACCCACCTTAAAAATACATTTTACTTAGACCAATAAACATCCTCATAACACCATTTCGTCACTGAAAGATTCTATGGTCGATATGAATAAATACCCGGAATTCAGCAGGTTGTTGCCGCTAATGTGGGGTAACGATCGGCCCGTAGAGTCATGATCATGTAACCAATTATCGTCGCCGCCATAAAAGTGATTTAACCGCGCTGAAAATCTATTGCAAATCAAGGACCAGGATCTCAGGACGACACAATAAACGTACTCCGCTTGACAATTGTAATGTATTTCGAAGAATTTCTGACGACGGCAGTAGCAGTGATGAAATTGCTACTAACTATGGTAACGAAACACCCTAATTATTTACCCTAATTATCGAAGTCGAAAAGGACAGCAAACGAAACGACATGACACAATTTGCATTCTATAAGTCGTTTTTAAATCTCTTATCTCGTTTTGATGTCGTGTGTAAACTTCAAACGTCGCTGAATGCGTTTATTTTATATTCCGTTAGTCGAAACAGTAAGTAATTTTGTTAAATACATTTTTTTTTATAAAATAATTACATTTTCTACATTTGAAACGCTTGTCGACCTTATAGAAAAATATATAACGTTGGTTAGAAGGTTTTCCAAGGGTATTCAAAAAACGGATGTGAAGAAGGAATGAGCGATGTATATGGTAACGTGATCATGGCCCTTCGAGCCGATTGTACCACGCCCGATTTAGCCGTGTCGATTGTCGACGTCGTCGTCGTCGACGTAAAAGTCTTATAATCTTTACCGCGGTAAAAATAAATTTTAAATTGTTTATAAGTTTTTTTTATATATCGAATTGCATCTATATTTGTGAAGATAAAAATAAATTTTTCAGTTTGCGTTTATTCTTTGCAATGCCAAAAAGTGAAGGCTTTACGTTGCCAGGTTATCATTATCTGGGTCTCGGTAATAATATTTTTAACGAAGAAGAAGTTGTAAATTCATCAGATTTTGTAGCGTACGTTCATGATTTGGAATACGAATTATCTAATACTGCGGAGGATATAAGGTCAGCAGATAGAGAAGCTATCTACAGTTTCATTAAAGATTTCAAAGAAACTGGACGTGTCGCGGATTTAGTAGGTTTTCTCGGATTAGGACCTAAATATGGTGTCGAAAGTGTGTTTGGTGTACATTACTCAATTATGAGTAATAACAAATAGAGAACATTAGCACAAACAATATTTGCGCAACGTGAAAAATATATTGCGGATGTATGGTTTAGACCAGAATAAAAAGTAAATAAACGAATTTTCAAGCATTTAAAAAGGGACCGGAAGTTAAACAATTATACGAAGAATATAGAGGTCCAAATGAACATTATTATTAAAAGCTCAATATCAATCCGCTAATCCAAATACGTCATATAACTGTAGAAGGGTCCCCCATTTAGAGATGGAAATGGATGGCAAAAGGTTTGAATTGTTTTTTTCTTTGAAATACATTTTGTTAAAGAAAACTCTTTTACAAGGTGTGGGCCGATATGAAGCATAATGTTTAAAAAAAACTATGCATAATTCAAAAGAATTGAAGGCAACAGGAGGAGGCCCAAACCAGCTCAAAATACTATCCCAACTCGAAGAAGCGTAGCAAATTTGCTCAATTTTCAGATAGTGGTAAACCCAAAGGGAAAGGCCATTGGAATATGACAGTCACAGCGCAGTTCATTTTCAAATCTCTTAACAACTGCCGTACCCACTTCTTAAATTCAAAAATGTAGGCTACAGCGGCTTTACTTCAACAGTTAGAAGATATAATCTTGGAAAATAGCCTTCTCGAATCTGAAGATTGTAACACCAATCAACATTTTATTTTTTTCTATTTTGCTTTTTGAATTATTTTTATTATTCACCCCTATTGCGATTGTCGTTTTTATTGAACGACAAATGTCACTTTTAGAAGTCGGTATTGCGATAGTCATTATGTTGTCGTCTTGCTTGTCGTTAAGTGGAACGTATTTTTCTTATCGACGGATGTCACCCGTCGGTATTGCAACTCTCGTTTAAGTTCCAATAAACGGCAACTAATACGACACTTCCTGGCGTTCACTTTCTTTCAAACGACAAGCTGTGTAAATCCAAACTAACCATGTAAGTTTTTGTTTTTTTTTGTTTTCCCTTTTGTTAAATAATTTTTAATTTCTTAAGGCCGAAGATCACAAATCGGGAGCAATTTGCGTTATTAGTGCAATTGATGGAAAAAAAATCCAACTTTAGCAACCAACTTCCGGAGAGGGGTTGCGCCAGCGGTGCAAAAAATTGAAGAATGGGAAGCAATTTCCATCCAAATTAATTCTTTAGGGCCGCCAGTTAGGAACGCAAAAGAGTGGCAAAAGGTAAATATTGTAAATAAGAAATTAATTGACATATATGCATACATATACCCTTCAAAATATATTTTCAGGTTTGGTTCGATGCTAAGTTTAAGGTAAAACAGAAGCTTGTGTACAATAAAAAGCAGATGGGAATAACTGGAGGAGGTCCTTTGAAGCAAAAATATTTAAGCGACACGGACAAAGCAATTGCTGATCTCCTCCAGTTAAACAATATAGTTGAACCGGAAGGTGTTACGTTTGGAGGTTCAAATCAACAATCTGAGATTTCAGAAGAAATATATCTATCCATTCAAGCTTCGGAAATTGTTAATGTACTCGACATGAAACAATACCTGAAAAACAAAAGGAAAATTCAAAAAAGGCGAATTACACCACAGCCACCGCCACAACAGGGAAGAATTTTACCGAAATGCTGCAACGACAAACCGAGGTACAAGAAGCCATGTACAATGAGGTGAAGCTTTCTTTAAAAAGAATTGAAAACCATTTGAAAGAAAGTAAGAGATATGAGAGGAAACGGTTTTTCCTGGAAGAGGAGAAAATGAAACGGGAAGAGCAGCAACAAATGAAGGACTATGAGATTAAGTTAATAGAATTAGAAATTAAAAAAAAAAATTGTCGCTTTTGGAAAGAAAACTACATATCTTTGAAGAAAAATCTATTAATAATGACTTTTAATTGAAAATAAAAACAAATTAAGGAAAAATGAATTAAAATTCTTCTTTCTCTTAATAATTTAATTTTCTCCTGTTCTCCCCTCTCATCATCGTTAATAATATGATTAACCACAAAAAGTGCAATACTATCCATCATTAATATTCACAAATTCACAAATTCACAAATTTTAAATGGCCGTCAAATTTCTTTGAAATATCTGACGTCTTGTCAGTTATTTATGTGGAATGCATGTGGATCGAAACGACTGGCGTTTAAGTATTGTAATACCGACACTTGAACGACTAAAAAGTGACTCGACAGAAAAAGTGAGAAGTGTCGTTCAATAAAAACGACAATCGCAATAGGGGTGATTATTTCTTATTATTATTCCTTATTATTTCCTATTATTATTTTTCATTGTTATTTTTATTTTTAAAATGAATTTGTGAATATTGAATTTTATTAAAAACTTTATACAATATTATTTAATGTAAAAAACACTTGACCATCCCCGTAATTAGTAATTGTACTAAAATTAGAGTAGTACTAAACTATGTGCTAAGACATGTATTAAGCTCGTATAAAGCTTTAAGCAAGAGCGGAAAGCTCTGAATTTCGGGTATAAAAGGCCGCGCAAATTCAGTGTCAGATCACTTCTGGTTGTGATCGCTTCAAGGACAATTCGACGGTACACTACTGCCTTTTGAATTTGAAGCCCTTACAATTAGAGGACTGAGTTCTATTATAACGTTCCCAGTGACGGAGGTACACTACCGCCTCTCTGGTTCGAACTTAGATCGCGTTTACTCTTCCGAATTGAGTTGCCGCCTATTCAGCGGGCTCCTGCGTTATTTCGCATATCCTGCGGTAGAGGGCAAACCAATTGGTCCCGAAGCAAAGGTTTTCCACCCTTTCTCGTCAGTACGTCTACTGTAATAAAAAGGGGGGATTTTGCAGAGTACAATCAGTCGTACCCCTACCTGAGAACGTTCTCCAAAGAGCGGAGAAAGAGAGACCACCACCACTCTCCCCATTACAATTTGGTGCCCTCACCCTCGGCCAATTACAAGATAAAGTTCCGGTGGTGCAACCACATGAGAAAAAACAAAGTGTAGCATTGGTGACTGCTGGAAGAAAACGAAGACACTCTGAGGCTTTAAAACCAGAAAGAACTGAGTTTTTACGGAATCAGTCAGTACTTCAAGAGATCACCTTAAAATTCGTCGATTTTTTAACACTTTTTGAAAATCATCTGTAAAATAACGAAAACAAAATATTTTTCATAAGCTCAAAAATTGTCCTACCGTCAAAAACGAGCCTTTTGGAATGCGCCCTCTACCGTCACTAAGAAGAGTAAAAAATGTTAAAATTTTTTTTTTATGTAGTTTATTATATAGATTGAAGAAAATTCTCCCCAAAGATAACATATCCAAAGGAAATGCTGTCAAAGTTCCAAATGTTCGAGAGCGAATACCTCTAGTGCGCGAGGGTCAACCCATTCTCCACGGTAACCTCGTGATAACAGATCCCAAGGAAATGCGCTCAGAGCACAAAATATTCGAGCTTTCTTAGCGTTCCCAAAGGTTGCGTTCAACACCTTCTTTCTCTTCGACTGACATGTTGCGATCACTACTTATAAACTAAATGAAAAATAATGAGCTAGCACCGATGCATAGTCCCCTATGGGGGATAGGTCAAAACTCGAATTGGGTGAACACGCTTAAACTAGAACACTAGCGGCGGACCCCACAAGCGGACCAATAGGAATGCAATTATGTGGGAAGGTTATGGTCCTACACTTCTGACCATAACGACGCAGGAAAAAAGGAAAAGAAGAACACCCAAATTACTTCGGAACATAAATATGTCACATGTTGGTTGACATTTCCTATAGTAAACGCGTAAAAACCGGATAAACCTGAGAAACCACATAATTTTATCTCCGCAGAAACGAGCTGTGACGCCATGTGACGTTTAGTTTGACATCTTTTAAAATACATAAATACATAGAAAAATCAAAACAAAAGTGAATTGTAAGTTTTATTTGGTGTTTGATTTATCTTTCTACTCATTTGCAATATAGCGTATCTTAAGTTCTGCACTAGAAGGCATTGCCTGTATACAAATTTTTGACGCTCACTGTATATAAATCTTTAAATGGATAGGGAGACGATACTTGCCCTGACAGTTGACGGACTTAGGGAAAAACTCACCGGACTGAACTAAGGGACTAACGGACGGAAGGCAGTACTGCAGGGAAGGCCCCTTGAACACTTCGGTTTAGCCCGCGGGGAAATGTAGGAAGGCTCCGAATCTGACTGGAAGGCCGTTCATGTGTTGAGAGCTTCATGGTCGGTTGAGGGGGATTATTAATTTGGTGTGTGTTGCTATGTGATTTCAAGGTCAGTCATAAGTATTTTTGAGCTTAAAAGTCGTTTTTCGGTTTCTTATCTATGTACGAACGAGTTTATAAGCACTGGATCACAAGATCTGTTAAGCTATTCTGATCTGCGTCTGACTAATCTGGTGTGTGTTGCTAAGAACAAAAAAATAAAAATCTGTGTACGGGGTCATTGACACTTGTTGCATTTTTAATATAAATAAATAAATATATATGTATATGTAGGATCGACACTTTGTTTAGTTTCTTTATGCATTAAATTTGGCCAAATACCTTTGATTTACCCTAGATCACTCTTTATATAAATTTGTTTATTTCTTTTGCTTTGCTCTTTGTCATTCGCTAAGAGAGAATTCTTTTTATCAGTCAAGTCGGTCGAGCCGATCAAGTCAAGCCAGAAAAGTTAGTCAAGTCGTAAAGTAAAGTCGGTGAAGTCGTAAAGTAAAGTGGTCAAGTCAACCTTTTTTTTAAAAGAACTTTGAATATTTGTTTAATTTCTCCGTTTTTTTATATTTTTGAGATTTTTTATTTAATAAACATTTTAATTCTAAGTTAATATTTTGCCCGCGTTTTAATCCCCTTTTCCCTTGCCCCCCCCCCCCCCTACATATATATATATATATGTAGAATATTAATGTTTTAAATATTTGTTTCATTCTAATAAATGTAGGGTCAACCTTAGAGCAAGCTGACTTTCGTTAAGTTGTTAAAAAGAGGGAATGAACGAAACGATGATGTCATGCTTGCTCGAAGAGTTGTGCCGGACAGTTGTATTCTACTCGCTTTTGAAAATAAATTTGTAAAATAGAATAGAAAGAGAGTTTTCACCTACATATATATAGTGACGTATTTTTGTCACACATTAACCTAAATGAACTTATTATAGTAATGTAAACAAAAGCGACATATATATCAAACGTCGCCTTAATAGCAAAAAAAACGAAACCCGAACAGCAACGCTTCTCGCGTAACTAAATTTTGATTTGCAGTCTCAATCCACATTGCAAAGAGTGAACATCGATGTTCGCTTTACTCGAACTTTACTTGTAATAAATGTGGGATAGGGGCCGAACACGCAGACAACACCCTAGACAAGCGGACAGTCGGACGACAACCAGTCACGTACGCCACAATATAGCAGGACGATCATCCGACGAAAACGCCACACACATAACAATCACAGCGCGCAGCATGCACAAAACGGAACGACCGAAAACACAACACAGGGCATTCGTTGAACAGCCGTCAAGCCGTGGAGTAATAGTTAGATAAGATAAGTTAGATAAGTTATAAAAAAGAAATGTTAATGTAATTTGCGAATAAAATCCTACATAAAGTCTAGTTAACCTAAACTTTTGTGGTTTTATTATGGACTCTACAATAACTTACATAACTGAATAAGTTACTTAACTATATATACATATGTACTTCACTGTAATAACAAATAATGTGGATCCTCAAATTAAAGAAGTGATTGAAAGACAACAACCACATTTATTGAGTTTCCTTCTGCGGAGAAATAGTGATTGTGATAATGCCGCGAACATTGAAGCAAATTTAAAAAACTCGAAAAAGATATGGAACTTTTAAAAAGTTGGTTACCTGATGCTAAGTTTACCGGGCAAAAGTATTATCTTACATCAGCACTCGGTATATTATCATCGTACAAAAAACTCTTTGTTCCACAATCAAGTGAGGAGATATTAAAGTGGAAAGATCTCCCGAATTCAGCGTTTAAAAAAAGGATCAGATCGGGTTTTATAACCAATTTAAAACACGCCGATCCTAAGCTTTTTCTGAGGGATTGCAGACCAATAATTATCAATCAACTGCAGGTGATAATCAACGAGTACATCAACATAAAAATTAATGCTGTTTTCTGTGGTGAGTTCCGGAAATATGATGATAATGAGGAGATTAGAAGTTACATCCAAGCACACTGCACCCATACAAAACATTATATTATAATTATACTGTTGGAGTGCCCACCTAAAAAGCTGACATTGCTGCGTAAACAAGTGGAGCAACAAACTCCACCAAAACAAACAACAATAAACGCCGAACAAAAGCCAATGCCCGTCGGTTCGTTGTTCCGCATTTCCCTAAACAAAACAGAAAACACTTACGGAACAACGAAATCAAGACGTAAGCACAAAATACTGAACAGAAACCAATATTCGTTGTTCCGCATTTTTCCAAACTGAACAGAAGACACTTACGAAACAACGAAAATAACACGCAAACATAAAGCCGAACGTAGGGCAATGCCCATTGTCCATTTCCCTACATATGATAGAAATCAATCCATGACCCCACCAAGTATCGCACAGTATAAAAGCTTGGAACAGAACTCCTCCAAAGCTTGGTGTGCTCCCGAACTCCGATCTGCTCGGACGCATTTCTAATAAAAGTGTCTAATAAAATAATAAAAGTACTGAAAACAGGAAATCTTTCTTTCATTTATCAAAGGGAAGTCCTGTTATCAGTAATATTAGACAGGAGATGAAATATATAAGTACGAAAAATGTATGTATTAATTTAAGTGATAAAAATATCATAGAAAATATTGTATCTTAAAATTTGGAAAGCCAATTACTAAACAAATTTGATGAGTTTCAAGAAAAAGATAGTGGGTGGGCATTGGCATTCATTATAAATATTGTGTTTGTTAAGAAATTCTATAAGGTTTTTTATTATTTGCTTTAAAGTTTTTTATAATTGAATTTAAACTTTATCACTTTCTATTGTATTATATTCATTCAGCTATTACATTCATTCATCTAATACATTCTTTTATAGTAATTGTTCACATTGCCATTTGTCAATAAATTTACTCACTTCCTATTGAATTGTCAAACGCAACAGTCGCTTTTTCCTTTAAGTCACGTTTTTGTAACAGTGTTTAATATAAGTAAATATATACCAATGCAAGGTAGTTTCTATATTAAAACCCCCGTTAAGTATTGCATGTAAGAGAGCGTGTATTAATGTGAAAAATAATGACAATGCATGCTTTGCATGGGCAGTAGTATCTGCTTTATTTCCAAATAGAGTACATTCTGATAGATTATCAAGTTATCCACATTATACGAATGTACTAAATTTAAATGGGATAACCTTTCCAATGTCTTTAGATCAAATTGTATTGTTTGAAAAAAACAATAACATTTCGATAAATATTTTTACAATGCATAAAGAACAACGTGATAAAAAACTTAATTATTATATTCTCTGAAACTTTCTAAATACGTATGTAAAGAGAGAAAACATATTGATTTACTACTGCTACAAGAAAAATCGTCTGATCATGTTGTTTTAAATCAGCACTATATTCGGATAAAGAACATTTCGGCGCTTCTTCAAACTGAATTAACCAAAAATAATCACAAATTATTTATTTGTAATAGATGTCTTTCATATTTTTATTCTAACGAAAAACTAAATAAACATATGGAGGGTTGCATAATCCAAAATAATTGTAAAATAAGATTACCTGAAGCAGATAACAAGATGATAAGTTTTAAGAACTTTAGAAATAAATTAATGGTACCTCTTGTAATATAAGTTACGGATCATCATAAGTGGCAAGTCAATTGACAATTATTTTGGTTAGTCGCCTGGCTCATGACTGTACCAAATGTGTAACCAAACACGCCACATTAACACGCCACATTAACACGCCACATTAACACGCCACATTAACACGCCACATTAACACCACCCTCGATCAGTAACTAACAGCAATACCAACAAACATCAGCGGCGCTTGCACGCGTGGTTGCTGGAACAAGTCTCGAAGTGAACGGTACATGAGTGGGCGAGCTGATGTTTTCACACCCAAGCGGCTGGTCTCTGTGGAAGCGTAGTGCAGTGCTGATTTGGAGTTCTGCCCGTTTAGACAAAACTTCCCCATGAAGGGAAATCGGTTTTATTTTGTGAATTGTGTTTAAAATAAAGTTCAAATTGAAAATAGTAAAAACAAAAGGTCGTTATAATTTCATTTAATTTATATGCAGATTTAGAATGCATTTTAAAGAAAGTAGAGAATGGTAATAAGCAGGGATAGGATTTTGTGGAATTTGCCTTTTTTTTTGCGCAATCGTACGACACTATAGACTAAAAACAAACACGTTTGACGTTCCGCTCGTGCCAAATATATGTATGTATTTTATTATGCCTTTTTTTGCCTTTTCCCATATTGTTCATCTTTTTAGCCTTTCTAAAGTAATACATGCAAAATAATCAAATATAAGGTACCCGCGGGTATTAAGGCCTGTCGGGCAATAAGGCCTAAGTAACAAAAAACGTACGAAATACAGTAATTGACGATCGAGGTTACAAGTTATATCACAAAACACCAAACCCAATATAATATGATACGAGTACATACCATACAATATATTCACTACTAGGAAGTTGCGACATTTGCGACATTGCGACCGCCTAAAAGCCTGCATTGTAAGAATACGAAACAAACAAAACAAACTCTGAAAACTGTTACAACGTCCGCCCAAAAGCTGACATTGTAACAAACGTAAACAATAACATAAACAAACGGAGCAATAAACTCCGATGAACGAAGAACGAGCAACAGAATACGTAAAGTGACATCTAAGCACTTCATACTAAATAGCACACAAGCAATAAATATCAAATATGGGCCGATGTCCAGACAAAGACACTTATGCTAATGACCGACCCTTCAGAACGCATTACAACATAGTCGCAACGCATAGTGAATCAATCATATATAAACCGAAGCAGAGTTCTTCGAGGTATGTAGTGTGCTCCCGAACTTTCAACCGAACGCGTGTTAAACAAAGAAAAATAAAAAACTTTAAAAAAAGAATATCTTTTCTTTTATTTTTGGCGCAGTCGGTAGGATAGTCGTTAAGTATCAGAGCGAATATCTGGTCTACGTCTATCCGTGAAACGTATCCGAAAGTTACCGCGTTCGCGTTTTGCAAAGTGTATTCAAGTGCTACGAAAAAGTGCAAATTACATGCTGCCGGAAGAAACGGACATTCCGAAGGGAGCAGAAGTACCACCGCTAGAAGCACACACACCCAAAGCCGAGGACAACACCAAATCTTGGGTCGACGACGAAGCCACTGCCGAATTCCTGGACCATTTCTTCAGGGCACGACAACAACGGCTTAGAAGAGAAAACCTGAGGCGAATTCCGGCACTACCAAACAAAGGAGCACCGAAACGACATCAACCACCATCAACAACTCATCAAAGATCAACACCATCCCCAAACACAGTAACAATGACGCCAACATTGGGGATAATATTACTCCTATCTCTCCTAAGCAACGGACAACATCTGGAAATCCAAGACCTGACAAACAATAATGGATTTATAACTTTCAAACTCAACAACGTCAGACTAATAAATGGATATACAAATATATCCAATATCACCGAATATGAAATCACTAGCAAACAGCTTCAACGCAGTGCAGATATTTTGGAACTCAACGCAACCTTGATCACCCCAATGATAAACGCAATTTAAAAATTTTAGAAGATAAAATTAGTTTTTTGAAACCTCACGAAAGACCCGTCGGCACGAAGGAGAAGTTGACAACGGACGAGACGGTTGACGCGCGCCAGTTTAACGCTTTTAATTTTATGATTAAGAGAGAAGTGAAGCCTCCTCTGGACAGAAAGGCCCTGGACACTTACGCGGCGTTGCAGACCATTGCCTACAACGATAAAACATGTAATATGGTTATGTGTCCGGTCGTGAACGAGTTGAGGGATCGCTTGCTGGCGCTATTGAAGTCAAAGATCTTGCTGTTTACTGGTATGTCCGCTACTGCTATGAATGAGAGATTGTCGAAGATGCTTGTGGACGAGGATATGTCGTTATTGGACAAGATTGAGAACGACTTTGGTAAGTTTGACAAGTCGCAGTTGGAGATGGTTTACTGGTTTGAGTACTATCTGTTCCAGGCACTGGGTATGGACGATTACCTTCTCTCGATATATATTAACTCGCATCGTGAAAGTCGTATTTACGACTCTAGGAATGGCATATCCTCTAAGTTGCGCTGGCAGCGTCGCAGTGGTGGTGCAACGACCTGGCTTGGTAACACTCTTTTTACCTTGTGTATATTGTTATGTGTTTACGACATTGACGAACTGACTCTGATTCTGGTTTCCGGTGATGATAGCATTATTTTGAAGCGAAGGGCTGCCCTGAGGAACGTCTCGCACATTCTTACCTCGTTGTTCAATGTAGAGTGTAAGCTTCTGACATATAAACACCCGTATTTTTGTTCGAAGTTTTTGGTTCAGCTAGAGGATAAGGTTGTACTGGTGCCGGATCCGATCAAGTTTCTTACGAAGCTTGGTAGAAAGGATATTAGGAATCTGCAGCACTTAGAGGAGTACCGTGTATCGTGTGAGGACAACAATGCTATTTACGCTAACGAGGCGTTGTATCCGGCTCTCGGTGAGGCGGTTGTGGAGCGTTACTCGCTCTCTATGCGCAACCTTGATGTTTTCTTTGCCACTATATATGCTGTGGTGACTTCACCGGAACTGTTTCGCTCGCTTTTTTACTTCTCTGATGGGGAGAAGGTTGGTCCCCAGCTTGCGGCCGTTGACGCGCCGCGGACGACGATGCGTAATGTGCGCCGTGCTTTGGATGGACGGTATTTTTATAGTTTGTCGGTGTTGAGGAATGCTGCGGATCGGCAGCTCCTTTCCCCCGTACGTGACAAGGTGCATAATGCCTATGTACTTTATCACCCGTCTATCGTCGAACTGCGGAGGCTTTACGCTTCGCTTGACGAGGAGAAGCGACGTAAGATGGTTTTGACGGATGAGGTGGACGTTGTTGACGATGGGGTTTTGCTCTTGACCAACCGTATAGCGGAGTTGGGACGGGACAACAGGACTATGATATTCTTCCCCTCAAACTTGCGCTCGTGTCGGGCTCCTGACTCTTTGGCGCTGATACAGTCTGTGCGACGTAGTCGTGCTGAGGTGGTGGAGACGGACGACTTGTTGGGTGCCATATATTTTATATAGATTATAATTTCTTTTAAAGTTAAATTAACACAGTTATTATTAAGATTTCTTCCTTTCGCGTAGATATTTGCCTTGCGAGTATGATCTATAGATTAGTTCCTTTGCCCACTGTGGCCGTAAGTTCTTTGCTTTTGTCGGTTCCTCTTTACTTCTTGTTGTTTTGCTCTGGTATGACTGTTATTTTACTTTTGTTTTCAAAATTGTTTTCGAGTCCTATTGTTTGTGTGGACTCGATTGCCGGAATGAGTGACTATTGTTCGCAGGCTCCTTTGAAGGATTTTGAGAACAAGGAGAGGTCCGCTGACATTTCGTGGTATACTCGTATACCTGTGTTGTGTTTGGCGATCTTTCTCTTCGTTGTTGTTGTATTGAGGTGTTTTACCTCTGTTTTCCAGCCGATACTGTTGCAGTTTACTGAGCGGTTGAACGTCGTCGTTTGCGACCCCTTGCAGTTTGCCGAGGCCTATGAGCATGTTAGGTCGGCTCTGTGGAAATATAGGGGCACTTGGCACTATCTTCTTAGGGTTTATGCCGGCGTTTCTTTGGTTACTTTTGTTTTATACCTCTCTGCTGTTATTTTTATTTTGGGTTTGCCTGAGGACGAACTCCTTTTCCCTTATAAAGTTATCTGCGATTATTCGGTTTACGGCCCTTCTGGCTCCGTCACCTTTCATTCGTCCGTTTGTGTTTTGGTTCGCGCTGATATCTACGCCCTTTTGTTTTTGTTTGTCTCCTTCGCGTTGCAATTTTCGAGTGTGCTTTTGTTGGCGCATACCTTATTTTTCTTTTCTTTGTATATCCCACTATTGCGACGTTTATCCATTTACCTTGCTTTCGGGGGTACTTATTCTGATGTCTCACAGGTGGCGAAGTTTCCCACTAGTGATATTTTCTTTTTATTTATGTTGAAGAAGAACACTATATCCTCAGTTTTTGATGCTTTATATGCAGAATTCTTTTATTTAAATTAGGTTAACATAAGTATTTAAACTTTCTTTTGTTAAGGTATTGATTGGCCATGCTCATTTGGTACATGTTTTATGAATTGCTATATTATCAGTTTCTTTTCCCCGCTTGTGACGATTTGTGCGTGTTCTGGTACTCGTCCCCGAAGGGCTTATCTATAAACGAAGCCTTGCACAGATTGAGCCTCAATTACTCGCTGCACGGTTGGTTTCCGCGAGAGCAGTATCCGCCGTTAGGGCCTGTTTCCTTTTCTGACTTTCTTAACATTACCCAGCCTTTGATTGACCCCGCCGCTTTTATTGACGCCTCTAGCTTAACACCGACCGTTGGCCGTGGTCAGTACCACGAGTACACTAAGCACGGTGCGGCAACCGGGCGTACGTTGTTGCAGTGGGTTGCCAGGGTGAGGGCTTGTGAGATACGTGACGCCATTTATCCTCACATTTGCAGGTACGATAAAACATTGCGAGCCAACTGTCTTCTCGCCGTGGTCGACCGTCCTTGCCTTCCACAAGTCGGCTGCGTCGATCACCAGCCGTACCGGCTTTGCCAGCGGCCGCAGCAGTCCTCGAGGCGGCGCCGGCTATTTTAGATTCCTTTTCCTCTTTCGCCATTTCAGACCCGTCGAGGGGGAAGCGGGGCATGGCTTACGATAACGTTGACGTCGTGACGCTGCTGGCTATGCAGGATTGGGTGGAGTTTTCGGTTGTTAGGCGTTGGGCGAAGGCGTTGAGCACTGCACTGTTTCATGTAAAGGCCTCAAGGGACAGTTTGCGCACCATGTACTCCCAATTTGAGATTAAGACCGATCTCTTTTCTGCGACTAGACGTTTCCCTGCGGGGTATTACGTTCTGCTTGCTTCTACGCCTATTGGAAATTTGTGCGTTGATATATTGTCGCACATGGATCTGCCTGATCGTGCTATTAACAAGGAGCACGCTAATATCGACCTTAGTGATGCTAAGCGAGCTTTTGACGTACTGGTGACGAAGCTTTTGACTGCGCTTAATATCACGCAGCCGCTGCTTTTGGCGGACCATGGGGTGTTTAACACTTCTACTTTTGAGGCTAAGCACTCGTTGCTTTGGGCGTCTTCGGGCTGATTAGCTTTCTTTTCCTTTTAATGTTTTACTTCTTTTATTTATTTTATTCCACGCTTTTTTTTTTTTTTTTTTTTTTTTTACCACTTCAATTCGGCTCGAAGGACCATCTATGATCTTGAACTGATAAATTGAAACGCGAATTCGACCACTTCGTAAACAATTTATTTTATTCCACGATCACGACAACTGTGCTCGGTGGCTGCTAAACGACAAGTGCTCTTCAAAAAAATGGTAAAATGCTACGCTCCTGGTCGGATACATAATTTCTCTCTCGCGCGATGATACCGTTGGGATCATACGATCCACGATCCGATCAGTTGTCGCTGCCGAAGTTAATACATAAACTAGGCTGATCGTCCGAGTATTCCATGGATGATTTACATATACATAACTTTACATAGTCTTAAGGAACAATTACAGTGGTGTGAAAAAGAAATGTTTACAGTCGCATTAATTCATTATGTGATTACAATTTTAATAATTTTAATTCATTTCATAACACCACGTCCACATATTTAAAAATGTCAAAGCATAAGAGAGTGGTGTTATCGCTTAAAGACAAAATAAATATTATTGATTCATTAAAAAAAGGAGAAACCGGTCGTAAGTTGGCTGATAAGTATGGTGTAGGTACATCCACGATAAGTGATATTAAGAAGAATACCGATTCAATTTTGTTGTACACCTGCAAATTAGATAGTGAAGACGGGAGTAAACATCGGAAAATGATGAATTGTATTGTTGGTTTTTACAAAACGATCAACTGGGCAACCGATATCTGGTCCTTTGCTCTGTGAAAAAGCATTACAGTTAAATAAAAAATTAGGTGGCGATGAATCGTTTGTGGCAAGTAACGGATGGTTGTACAGATTTAAATCTCGTCACGGGATTCGTGAATTGGAAATACAAGGTGAAAAAATGTCAGCTAATGTAGATGCAGCAAACTCTTTTAAAGATGATTTTAAGAAGAAATTGAATGAAAATAACTATGACTTGGATTTTGTCTATAATGCTGATGAAACCGGATTAAACTGGAAGTCATTACCTTCCAAATCTTTAGCTTCTAAGCGAGAAAATTCAGCTCCAGGATATAAAACTAGCAAAGAGCGAGTAACAATATTAGTTTGCGCTAACGCTACCGGGACCCATAAAATACCTTTGCTCCTCATCGGAAAATCAAAAAATCCCAGATGTTTTAAAAATATCAGGGTGCCCTTAATTTATAAAAATCAAAAAAGCGGATGAATTCTGAAATATTCATTGACTGGTATGACAACAATTTTATCCCTGAAGTAAAAAAAAGACAAGACGAAATTGGCCAACAAGGAAATGTACTACTTTTACTGGATAATGCGCCAACCCATCCTTCGGCTGAACTGTTAGAGACAGAAAATAGAAAGTTTCAAGTAAAATTTTTGCCTCCTAATGTGACATCCTTAATACAACCAATGGATCAAAGTGATTGAAACATTGAAACGACTTTATAGAAAACAACTTTTACGTAGGTTGTTATCTATTGATGAAGATAATGTAGAAGTCGTTTTATCATTTTTCAAGAAAATGAATTTAAAGGAGTGTTGTTACATGGTTGTAGACGCGTGGGATTTGATTGAAAGGAAGACTTTAAACAAGGCTTGGAACAGAGTACTCAATCGGGAGAATGAAAATTCAATAACCAATACGGATGATTCTATTTTGGAGGATATAAATGAGCTAATGTCAAACATTCAAATATGCCAGGATTGTGATCATGATGATATAAAAGAGTGGGTCACTTGTGACAGTAATGATCAAGGCTTTCAGATTATGTCGGATGAGGAAATCGTAGAAAACATATTGCAGATAAATGAACAGCAGGAAATGCAAGAAGATGAAACAGAAGAAAATCTAGACGTGGAAAATGATGCAGGACCATCTCATGATGAAGCACTCCATGCCCTGGAAACAGCTCTCAAGTGGTTTGAAAAACAAACAGAAAGTGATACTGTAAGTTTACTACAGCTGAAACGTATTCGTGATATAGCAGCAATGAAGAAAAAAAGTGCCTTACATCAAATGACAATTACCAAATATTTTAAACCAAATTAAACTTATATTTTATATCTCGATTACCAAATGCAAATTACCAAATACATATTGTAAACAAATTATGTATACGTACATACGTACCTAAATATTTTATTCCATGCAGGCTTGTATTTTAGTATGTACATATGTATGTAATCTAAGAAAATATGTACATATGTACATAAATACACAAGTGCATACAAGGTATGTTGGAAAATGTATCTCTTAATAATTTCTTAATAAACATTGATTTTTGTTGATATGTATTTGTTGTTTTTAATAAACACATAACATTATATACTACATGAACAAAACCCGCTTTGCTTCATACATTCGATTATCCGGATTTTCGATTATCCGAATGCCTAACGACAACAATTAGTCCGGTTAATCGAGTTTCTACTGTATATACAGTGCTGTGCAAAACATTTGCAACTGCGACTGCAATGCGATCCAGCCACATTTTCAACTGAGTTCTTAACGGTTATCTGAACTGGAATATACGAATAAACTACCCTTATATATTTTACTTTCTCGGAAAAAAATCAAATGGGATATATTTCTTGACAACGAAGAACAAAACATATAATATATGCAACAACATCACAAATTGCCTGTGCAAAACATCTGCAACTGACAGTTTGCAACTACTAATCTATTCAATACAGTTGTTTTATCTAACGATAATCCTTATTATTTCGTTTGCATTCGTTCATTGGTTGTTCCTCTCGATTTGCGGCGCATTGCTGATAGAAACATAGTAGTGAACAGTCATTTAGAGTTCATAGTCACAGTCATTGTCTTTTTACCAACAAAAATGGGTGGAAACAAATATTGTCACGAATTGAAATCAAAAATTCTAGAAGATTTTAATAACGGGCTTACTCAAAAAGAAATTTCGACAAAATACTCGATTCATAAGTCGACAATTTGTCGTATTGTAAATAGTGGGGTTGTGGTATCATGCCATAAAGGTGGCAGGCCCCGAAAAACAAGTGGAAAAGAAGATATGAAGATCATAAATTTCATAAGGAGAAACCCTAAGGCGTCTTCAAAAGAAGTCAAGGTAGAACTACAACTGGCTGTTGATTCATCAACAATAAGGCGCAGAGCTCTACAGGCCGGTCTTCGTAGTCAAAAAACCATATATTTCGAAGAAAAATTTGAAGGCTCGTATAAATTTCGCCAAGACTCACTTACATTGGAGCATTCAGAAATGGAAAACCGTGTTATTTTCCGATGAATCTAAATTCAATATGTATGGATCAGATGGAAGGCAACACGTAAGGAGACCGAAGGGCGAGAGGCTGAATCCGAAATTCACCAAAGGAACTGTGAAGTACGGTGGTGGGAATGTTATGGTCTGGGGCTGCTTCTCTTGGCAGGGGATTGGTCCAATTCATCGTGTTGAAGGAATTATGAGGTCCGAAGATTACAAGAACATATTACAAAATGTCATGTTCCCCTACGCAGAATGGGAAATGCCGCTTGTTTGGTGGTTTCAGCACGATAATGACCCCAAACACACATCTAAGCTGGTCAAAAATTGGATCGCAGAGCAAAATATTAACATTCTGCAATGGCCACCGCAGTCTCCAGACCTTAACCCCATTGAGAACTTATGGGAGATTGTAAAGAGGAGAATAGGAAATCAAATATTCAAGAAAAAAGAAGAACTCTTTGCAGAGGTTGAAAAGCAGTTCCCAAATCATTTATTGAAAACTTAATTACTTCAATGCCCAGAAGATGTTCATCTGTTATTAAAAATAAGGGGTACGCAATAAAATATTAAGATATTTTTGATATTTTGCACAACTTCAAAAACAAATGTATCTCAGTTGCAAATGTTTTGCACAGCAAAAAATCTAACTTTTTGAATTCTCAGCTCTTTGTTTTTTTATAGGAGTGAATTATGTATATTTTATTTTCTTATGAATAAATTATAATATGTAAGGTTTATAAAATAATACATTGTATTTTATTTCTGTAAACATTTACATATCAAATACATGTTAAAGTTTTAACTATAACTAGTTGCAAATGTTTTGCACAGCACTGTACATTGTTTGTCATACATAGTTCTAATCATAGGATGCAGAAATTATTTTGTAAGAAAACTTATTGTAAAAAGTTCGTCGGAGCCTCACACTAACACCAAACCCAATATAATATGATACGAGTACATACCATACAATATATTCACTACTAGGAAGTTGCGACATCAGTACAATGACCGCCTAAAAGCCTGCATTGTAAGAATACGAAACAAACAAAACAAACTCTGAAAACTGTTACAACGTCCGCCCAAAAGCTGACATTGTAACAAACGTAAACAATAACATAAACAAACGGAGCAATAAACTCCGATGAACGAAGAACGAGCAACAGAATACGTAAAGTGACATCTAAGCACTTCATACTAAATAGCACACAAGCAATAAATATCAAATATGGGCCGATGTCCAGACAAAGACACTTATGCTAATGACCGACCCTTCAGAACGCATTACAACATAGTCGCAACGCATAGTGAATCAATCATATATAAACCGAAGCAGAGTTCTTCGAGGTATGTAGTGTGCTCCCGAACTTTCAACCGAACGCGTGTTAAACAAAGAAAAATAAAAAACTTTAAAAAAAGAATATCTTTTCTTTTATTTTTGGCGCAGTCGGTAGGATAGTCGTTAAGTATCAGAGCGAATATCTGGTCTACGTCTATCCGTGAAACGTATCCGAAAGTTACCGCGTTCGCGTTTTGCAAAGTGTATTCAAGTGCTACGAAAAAGTGCAAATTACATGCTGCCGGAAGAAACGGACATTCCGAAGGGAGCAGAAGTACCACCGCTAGAAGCACACACACCCAAAGCCGAGGACAACACCAAATCTTGGGTCGACGACGAAGCCACTGCCGAATTCCTGGACCATTTCTTCAGGGCACGACAACAACGGCTTAGAAGAGAAAACCTGAGGCGAATTCCGGCACTACCAAACAAAGGAGCACCGAAACGACATCAACCACCATCAACAACTCATCAAAGATCAACACCATCCCCAAACACAGTAACAATGACGCCAACATTGGGGATAATATTACTCCTATCTCTCCTAAGCAACGGACAACATCTGGAAATCCAAGACCTGACAAACAATAATGGATTTATAACTTTCAAACTCAACAACGTCAGACTAATAAATGGATATACAAATATATCCAATATCACCGAATATGAAATCACTAGCAAACAGCTTCAACGCAGTGCAGATATTTTGGAACTCAACGCAACCTTGATCACCCCAATGATAAACGCAATTTAAAAATTTTAGAAGATAAAATTAGTTTTTTGAAACCTCACGAAAGACCCGTCGGCACGAAGGAGAAGTTGACAACGGACGAGACGGTTGACGCGCGCCAGTTTAACGCTTTTAATTTTATGATTAAGAGAGAAGTGAAGCCTCCTCTGGACAGAAAGGCCCTGGACACTTACGCGGCGTTGCAGACCATTGCCTACAACGATAAAACATGTAATATGGTTATGTGTCCGGTCGTGAACGAGTTGAGGGATCGCTTGCTGGCGCTATTGAAGTCAAAGATCTTGCTGTTTACTGGTATGTCCGCTACTGCTATGAATGAGAGATTGTCGAAGATGCTTGTGGACGAGGATATGTCGTTATTGGACAAGATTGAGAACGACTTTGGTAAGTTTGACAAGTCGCAGTTGGAGATGGTTTACTGGTTTGAGTACTATCTGTTCCAGGCACTGGGTATGGACGATTACCTTCTCTCGATATATATTAACTCGCATCGTGAAAGTCGTATTTACGACTCTAGGAATGGCATATCCTCTAAGTTGCGCTGGCAGCGTCGCAGTGGTGGTGCAACGACCTGGCTTGGTAACACTCTTTTTACCTTGTGTATATTGTTATGTGTTTACGACATTGACGAACTGACTCTGATTCTGGTTTCCGGTGATGATAGCATTATTTTGAAGCGAAGGGCTGCCCTGAGGAACGTCTCGCACATTCTTACCTCGTTGTTCAATGTAGAGTGTAAGCTTCTGACATATAAACACCCGTATTTTTGTTCGAAGTTTTTGGTTCAGCTAGAGGATAAGGTTGTACTGGTGCCGGATCCGATCAAGTTTCTTACGAAGCTTGGTAGAAAGGATATTAGGAATCTGCAGCACTTAGAGGAGTACCGTGTATCGTGTGAGGACAACTATGCTATTTACGCTAACGAGGCGTTGTATCCGGCTCTCGGTGAGGCGGTTGTGGAGCGTTACTCGCTCTCTATGCGCAACCTTGATGTTTTCTTTGCCACTATATATGCTGTGGTGACTTCACCGGAACTGTTTCGCTCGCTTTTTTACTTCTCTGATGGGGAGAAGGTTGGTCCCCAGCTTGCGGCCGTTGACGCGCCGCGGACGACGATGCGTAATGTGCGCCGTGCTTTGGATGGACGGTATTTTTATAGTTTGTCGGTGTTGAGGAATGCTGCGGATCGGCAGCTCCTTTCCCCCGTACGTGACAAGGTGCATAATGCCTATGTACTTTATCACCCGTCTATCGTCGAACTGCGGAGGCTTTACGCTTCGCTTGACGAGGAGAAGCGACGTAAGATGGTTTTGACGGATGAGGTGGACGTTGTTGACGATGGGGTTTTGCTCTTGACCAACCGTATAGCGGAGTTGGGACGGGACAACAGGACTATGATATTCTTCCCCTCAAACTTGCGCTCGTGTCGGGCTCCTGACTCTTTGGCGCTGATACAGTCTGCCGTGCGACGTAGTCGTGCTGAGGTGGTGGAGACGGACGACTTGTTGGGTGCCATATATTTTATATAGATTATAATTTCTTTTAAAGTTAAATTAACACAGTTATTATTAAGATTTCTTCCTTTCGCGTAGATATTTGCCTTGCGAGTATGATCTATAGATTAGTTCCTTTGCCCACTGTGGCCGTAAGTTCTTTGCTTTTGTCGGTTCCTCTTTACTTCTTGTTGTTTTGCTCTGGTATGACTGTTATTTTACTTTTGTTTTCAAAATTGTTTTCGAGTCCTATTGTTTGTGTGGACTCGATTGCCGGAATGAGTGACTATTGTTCGCAGGCTCCTTTGAAGGATTTTGAGAACAAGGAGAGGTCCGCTGACATTTCGTGGTATACTCGTATACCTGTGTTGTGTTTGGCGATCTTTCTCTTCGTTGTTGTTGTATTGAGGTGTTTTACCTCTGTTTTCCAGCCGATACTGTTGCAGTTTACTGAGCGGTTGAACGTCGTCGTTTGCGACCCCTTGCAGTTTGCCGAGGCCTATGAGCATGTTAGGTCGGCTCTGTGGAAATATAGGGGCACTTGGCACTATCTTCTTAGGGTTTATGCCGGCGTTTCTATGGTTACTTTTGTTTTATACCTCTCTGCTGTTATTTTTATTTTGGGTTTGCCTGAGGACGAACTCCTTTTCCCTTATAAAGTTATCTGCGATTATTCGGTTTACGGCCCTTCTGGCTCCGTCACCTTTCATTCGTCCGTTTGTGTTTTGGTTCGCGCTGATATCTACGCCCTTTTGTTTTTGTTTGTCTCCTTCGCGTTGCAATTTTCGAGTGTGCTTTTGTTGGCGCATACCTTATTTTTCTTTTCTTTGTATATCCCACTATTGCGACGTTTATCCATTTACCTTGCTTTCGGGGGTACTTATTCTGATGTCTCACAGGTGGCGAAGTTTCCCACTAGTGATATTTTCTTTTTATTTATGTTGAAGAAGAACACTATATCCTCAGTTTTTGATGCTTTATATGCAGAATTCTTTTATTTAAATTAGGTTAACATAAGTATTTAAACTTTCTTTTGTTAAGGTATTGATTGGCCATGCTCATTTGGTACATGTTTTATGAATTGCTATATTATCAGTTTCTTTTCCCCGCTTGTGACGATTTGTGCGTGTTCTGGTACTCGTCCCCGAAGGGCTTATCTATAAACGAAGCCTTGCACAGATTGAGCCTCAATTACTCGCTGCACGGTTGGTTTCCGCGAGAGCAGTATCCGCCGTTAGGGCCTGTTTCCTTTTCTGACTTTCTTAACATTACCCAGCCTTTGATTGACCCCGCCGCTTTTATTGACGCCTCTAGCTTAACACCGACCGTTGGCCGTGGTCAGTACCACGAGTACACTAAGCACGGTGCGGCAACCGGGCGTACGTTGTTGCAGTGGGTTGCCAGGGTGAGGGCTTGTGAGATACGTGACGCCATTTATCCTCACATTTGCAGGTACGATAAAACATTGCGAGCCAACTGTCTTCTCGCCGTGGTCGACCGTCCTTGCCTTCCACAAGTCGGCTGCGTCGATCACCAGCCGTACCGGCTTTGCCAGCGGCCGCAGCAGTCCTCGAGGCGGCGCCGGCTATTTTAGATTCCTTTTCCTCTTTCGCCATTTCAGACCCGTCGAGGGGGAAGCGGGGCATGGCTTACGATAACGTTGACGTCGTGACGCTGCTGGCTATGCAGGATTGGGTGGAGTTTTCGGTTGTTAGGCGTTGGGCGAAGGCGTTGAGCACTGCACTGTTTCATGTAAAGGCCTCAAGGGACAGTTTGCGCACCATGTACTCCCAATTTGAGATTAAGACCGATCTCTTTTCTGCGACTAGACGTTTCCCTGCGGGGTATTACGTTCTGCTTGCTTCTACGCCTATTGGAAATTTGTGCGTTGATATATTGTCGCACATGGATCTGCCTGATCGTGCTATTAACAAGGAGCACGCTAATATCGACCTTAGTGATGCTAAGCGAGCTTTTGACGTACTGGTGACGAAGCTTTTGACTGCGCTTAATATCACGCAGCCGCTGCTTTTGGCGGACCATGGGGTGTTTAACACTTCTACTTTTGAGGCTAAGCACTCGTTGCTTTGGGCGTCTTCGGGCTGATTAGCTTTCTTTTCCTTTTAATGTTTTACTTCTTTTATTTATTTTATTCCACGCTTTTTTTTTTTTTTTTTTTTTTTTTACCACTTCAATTCGGCTCGAAGGACCATCTATGATCTTGAACTGATAAATTGAAACGCGAATTCGACCACTTCGTAAACAATTTATTTTATTCCACGATCACGACAACTGTGCTCGGTGGCTGCTAAACGACAAGTGCTCTTCAAAAAAATGGTAAAATGCTACGCTCCTGGTCGGATACATAATTTCTCTCTCGCGCGATGATACCGTTGGGATCATACGATCCACGATCCGATCAGTTGTCGCTGCCGAAGTTAATACATAAACTAGGCTGATCGTCCGAGTATTCCATGGATGATTTACATATACATAACTTTACATAGTCTTAAGGAACAATTACAGTGGTGTGAAAAAGAAATGTTTACAGTCGCATTAATTCATTATGTGATTACAATTTTAATAATTTTAATTCATTTCATAACACCACGTCCACATATTTAAAAATGTCAAAGCATAAGAGAGTGGTGTTATCGCTTAAAGACAAAATAAATATTATTGATTCATTAAAAAAAGGAGAAACCGGTCGTAAGTTGGCTGATAAGTATGGTGTAGGTACATCCACGATAAGTGATATTAAGAAGAATACCGATTCAATTTTGTTGTACACCTGCAAATTAGATAGTGAAGACGGGAGTAAACATCGGAAAATGATGAATTGTATTGTTGGTTTTTACAAAACGATCAACTGGGCAACCGATATCTGGTCCTTTGCTCTGTGAAAAAGCATTACAGTTAAATAAAAAATTAGGTGGCGATGAATCGTTTGTGGCAAGTAACGGATGGTTGTACAGATTTAAATCTCGTCACGGGATTCGTGAATTGGAAATACAAGGTGAAAAAATGTCAGCTAATGTAGATGCAGCAAACTCTTTTAAAGATGATTTTAAGAAGAAATTGAATGAAAATAACTATGACTTGGATTTTGTCTATAATGCTGATGAAACCGGATTAAACTGGAAGTCATTACCTTCCAAATCTTTAGCTTCTAAGCGAGAAAATTCAGCTCCAGGATATAAAACTAGCAAAGAGCGAGTAACAATATTAGTTTGCGCTAACGCTACCGGGACCCATAAAATACCTTTGATCCTCATCGGAAAATCAAAAAATCCCAGATGTTTTAAAAATATCAGGGTGCCCTTAATTTATAAAAATCAAAAAAGCGGATGAATTCTGAAATATTCATTGACTGGTATGACAACAATTTTATCCCTGAAGTAAAAAAAAGACAAGACGAAATTGGCCAACAAGGAAATGTAGTGTACTACTTTTACTGGATAATGCGCCAACCCATCCTTCGGCTGAACTGTTAGAGACAGAAAATAGAAAGTTTCAAGTAAAATTTTTGCCTCCTAATGTGACATCCTTAATACAACCAATGGATCAAAGTGATTGAAACGACTTTATAGAAAACAACTTTTACGTAGGTTGTTATCTATTGATGAAGATAATGTAGAAGTCGTTTTATCATTTTTCAAGAAAATGAATTTAAAGGAGTGTTGTTACATGGTTGTAGACGCGTGGGATTTGATTGAAAGGAAGACTTTAAACAAGGCTTGGAACAGAGTACTCAATCGGGAGAATGAAAATTCAATAACCAATACGGATGATTCTATTTTGGAGGATATAAATGAGCTAATGTCAAACATTCAAATATGCCAGGATTGTGATCATGATGATATAAAAGAGTGGGTCACTTGTGACAGTAATGATCAAGGCTTTCAGATTATGTCGGATGAGGAAATCGTAGAAAACATATTGCAGATAAATGAACAGCAGGAAATGCAAGAAGATGAAACAGAAGAAAATCTAGACGTGGAAAATGATGCAGGACCATCTCATGATGAAGCACTCCATGCCCTGGAAACAGCTCTCAAGTGGTTTGAAAAACAAACAGAAAGTGATACTGTAAGTTTACTACAGCTGAAACGTATTCGTGATATAGCAGCAATGAAGAAAAAAAGTGCCTTACATCAAATGACAATTACCAAATATTTTAAACCAAATTAAACTTATATTTTATATCTCGATTACCAAATGCAAATTACCAAATACATATTGTAAACAAATTATGTATACGTACATACGTACCTAAATATTTTATTCCATGCAGGCTTGTATTTTAGTATGTACATATGTATGTAATCTAAGAAAATATGTACATATGTACATAAATACACAAGTGCATACAAGGTATGTTGGAAAATGTATCTCTTAATAATTTCTTAATAAACATTGATTTTTGTTGATATGTATTTGTTGTTTTTAATAAACACATAACATTATATACTACATGAACAAAACCCGCTTTGCTTCATACATTCGATTATCCGGATTTTCGATTATCCGAATGCCTAACGACAACAATTAGTCCGGTTAATCGAGTTTCTACTGTATATACAGTGCTGTGCAAAACATTTGCAACTGCGACTGCAATGCGATCCAGCCACATTTTCAACTGAGTTCTTAACGGTTATCTGAACTGGAATATACGAATAAACTACCCTTATATATTTTACTTTCTCGGAAAAAAATCAAATGGGATATATTTCTTGACAACGAAGAACAAAACATATAATATATGCAACAACATCACAAATTGCCTGTGCAAAACATCTGCAACTGACAGTTTGCAACTACTAATCTATTCAATACAGTTGTTTTATCTAACGATAATCCTTATTATTTCGTTTGCATTCGTTCATTGGTTGTTCCTCTCGATTTGCGGCGCATTGCTGATAGAAACATAGTAGTGAACAGTCATTTAGAGTTCATAGTCACAGTCATTGTCTTTTTACCAACAAAAATGGGTGGAAACAAATATTGTCACGAATTGAAATCAAAAATTCTAGAAGATTTTAATAACGGGCTTACTCAAAAAGAAATTTCGACAAAATACTCGATTCATAAGTCGACAATTTGTCGTATTGTAAATAGTGGGGTTGTGGTATCATGCCATAAAGGTGGCAGGCCCCGAAAAACAAGTGGAAAAGAAGATATGAAGATCATAAATTTCATAAGGAGAAACCCTAAGGCGTCTTCAAAAGAAGTCAAGGTAGAACTACAACTGGCTGTTGATTCATCAACAATAAGGCGCAGAGCTCTACAGGCCGGTCTTCGTAGTCAAAAAACCATATATTTCGAAGAAAAATTTGAAGGCTCGTATAAATTTCGCCAAGACTCACTTACATTGGAGCATTCAGAAATGGAAAACCGTGTTATTTTCCGATGAATCTAAATTCAATATGTATGGATCAGATGGAAGGCAACACGTAAGGAGACCGAAGGGCGAGAGGCTGAATCCGAAATTCACCAAAGGAACTGTGAAGTACGGTGGTGGGAATGTTATGGTCTGGGGCTGCTTCTCTTGGCAGGGGATTGGTCCAATTCATCGTGTTGAAGGAATTATGAGGTCCGAAGATTACAAGAACATATTACAAAATGTCATGTTCCCCTACGCAGAATGGGAAATGCCGCTTGTTTGGTGGTTTCAGCACGATAATGACCCCAAACACACATCTAAGCTGGTCAAAAATTGGATCGCAGAGCAAAATATTAACATTCTGCAATGGCCACCGCAGTCTCCAGACCTTAACCCCATTGAGAACTTATGGGAGATTGTAAAGAGGAGAATAGGAAATCAAATATTCAAGAAAAAAAAAGAACTCTTTGCAGAGGTTGAAAAGCAGTTCCCAAATCATTTATTGAAAACTTAATTACTTCAATGCCCAGAAGATGTTCATCTGTTATTAAAAATAAGGGGTACGCAATAAAATATTAAGATATTTTTGATATTTTGCACAACTTCAAAAACAAATGTATCTCAGTTGCAAATGTTTTGCACAGCAAAAAATCTAACTTTTTGAATTCTCAGCTCTTTGTTTTTTTATAGGAGTGAATTATGTATATTTTATTTTCTTATGAATAAATTATAATATGTAAGGTTTATAAAATAATACATTGTATTTTATTTCTGTAAACATTTACATATCAAATACATGTTAAAGTTTTAACTATAACTAGTTGCAAATGTTTTGCACAGCACTGTACATTGTTTGTCATACATAGTTCTAATCATAGGATGCAGAAATTATTTTGTAAGAAAACTTATTGTAAAAAGTTCGTCGGAGCCTCACACTAACACCAAACCCAATATAATATGATACGAGTACATACCATACAATATATTCACTACTAGGAAGTTGCGACATCAGTACAATGACCGCCTAAAAGCCTGCATTGTAAGAATACGAAACAAACAAAACAAACTCTGAAAACTGTTACAACGTCCGCCCAAAAGCTGACATTGTAACAAACGTAAACAATAACATAAACAAACGGAGCAATAAACTCCGATGAACGAAGAACGAGCAACAGAATACGTAAAGTGACATCTAAGCACTTCATACTAAATAGCACACAAGCAATAAATATCAAATATGGGCCGACGTCCAGACAAAGACACTTATGCTAATGACCGACCCTTCAGAACGCATTACAACCAGAGATGGGAGCAAAGCATTAGCATTACTTTTTCATTAGCATTAAAATAAGTCAATGCTAATGAAAAAAAAAATCATTACAATTGAAATTTTCAATGCTAATGAAAAAAAATTTTCAAAGCAGTAATGGCAATGATTCAACAATTTCATTGAATTATAAGGCATTATCAACTGTATTTGGTTATATTTTTTATTCAGCTGTTTGCTTTCATTACAACAAGCTTTTCAAAGTGGTCGTCGGTTAAATTTTGACGACGATGATTATTAACTATCCCAGCGAATGAAAATAGTCTTTCAACTGGAGCTGATGATGGCAAGGGCGTGTTAAATTTATAAAACATATGTTTTATTATAGGACAATCGTTATCGTTAGCAATGAACGAAATCTCGCGTTGTATCTTCCTCAATTCGCTAAAAGTGATAACAGTAATATGGTAGCGTCTTAGCGAGTGCACATTTGCCTAGTTACCAAATGCACAAACCTAATGGTGAATATCAATTTTGTTCTACTTTTCATTGGCATTTAAAAATAGTAATGCCAAACCATTTCATTGGCATTTTTCACTGATAATGAAAAAAAAAATAATTAGCATTAAATAATTCAATGCTAATGATTTTTTTTTGTAATTAGCATTACTTTATTTGGGTGGAGTTCCGAATAGTACTCACCCCCGATTTTTTTCAATTTTTTTGTACGTATAGCCTAATGTATCAAAGTTAAAAATCCAAAGCGGTTTTTGGCGCAAATGACTGGAAAGGGCAAAAAGGATGTGCTAAATTTGAATATCCTGCAGAAAATATCTTGAAAGTTACAACAGCTATATTTATAAGTGATATCGCAAATTAAAGCAGAAATTAAGTGCTTTTAACTGATAATAAAATTATAGTATATAGTTTACAAATATTGAAGATATGAAGTATTTTGGAAAAATAGGTCAATATTTTCAAGGAAACATTTTTTTTTGAAAGAAAGTGTATTATGAAGGCATATTTTTTTTTGGAATTATAAAACTACATTCGAAAACCTTTTTAACGATACCAAACATGCTATACTTTTCGTTAAACATCACCTTAAGAGAGGAGTTTTTTTCTTTAGAAGTGACATTCATCAAGCTTGGGTGAGCCCTGGGAGTAACATTTGTATAAACAAATGTTTTTCCCCTCGTATAACGGCGATAACGGATCCAAGTAAAGACAACCGATGATGAAAAAGCTTTTCGTCTCTTGTTGAGTAGAAACTGTCCACAAAGGTAGACCTAAATTTTCCGCGATTGTTCATACTTTGTATTGTGCAATGGATTTAACGTATAATTTATTTCAATTAGCAAGTATTTTAAGTGATCATTCGAAAACTTTGCAGTGGTTAAGAGATCTGGGACTAATTCCAGCGACAAAGTATTGTCATAAGCATAAAAAATATATGGTATTAAATGAATTAAAATTAATATGTGGATTATTTGAGTGTCGTAAGACAAGCAAATACTATCATTGTGAAAGTGTTGCAAATAATACGTGGTTTGAGAGATGTCGTATTTCACCTGAAGTTTGCATACTAATTACTTATTGTTTTTCTTTAAATATGTCATTTGAACAAACCATCCGGGAAAGTTCAATTATTGATGGAAAGCAAGTTTCCCGTGAGACAGTTGCGGATCGGTTTTCGTTTTGTCGAGAAGTCTGTATGTTGGCGTTAGACGAACAATTCGAGGAAGAGGGTCAAATAGGAGGTGTTGGTCAAGTTGTTGAGATTGACGAATGTAAAATTGGTCGTCGTAAATACCATAGGGGGCGTGTTGTTGAGGGTTCTTGGGTCTTAGGCATTATACTTCGTGGGAGTCCTTCTCAATACCGTCTCGAAATTTGTCCCGAAAATAAAAGAGACAAAAATACTTTAATAAGTCTAATACAAAAACATGTGAAGTTGGGAACTACTATCCACACAGATTGTTGGAAGGTATATATGGACTTAGAATCTTTCGGATATCATCACTTTACTGTCAATCATTCCAAAGAATTTGTAGATTCTGAAACAGGGGCTCATACCCAAAATATTGAGTCGTCGTGGCGGTGGATGCGTCGTCAATTATCTCGTGGTGGTGTCCGTGTCGACAATATGGAGCAACATTTATGCGAATTTTTGTGGCGTCGTCGCGTCAAAAAGTTGAACCAAGATCCTTTTAATCAGTTGCTGAAGGATATTAAGCGCTGTTACCCTGGTCAATGATTTGTATTGTCAAATAGACGTAAATTAAATATTATATTTATATATATAATAAATATTTATATTGTGTATGTGTGTGTGTATCAAACTGTATATAAATAATGAAATGTGAAATAAATGTTATTGTAATTTGAATTTTGATATAAAAATGTTATATTTAAAAGTTATTATTCAGGACTAAATTTGTAAAGAGAAGATGGAATAATGATAAATATTAACAAAAGAGTACTCCTGCCCGATTTTGATAAAATTTGAGTATATGGTAAAGGGCATTCTAATATTTTGATACACATATGTATGCACAACCTCATACTTTGCACCTACCCCAAATCCTACAGTGAGCCCAAGCAGGGGGGTTGCAGGGGGGCAGCATGCCCCCCCATAGGTATTTCACTGCGATTTACTTATAAAAACGGCGACGCACATATATACATATGTATTCATGGCAGAAAAAAGAGCATTTTTCATTCCTTTTAGCCATTATCTTGTAAACTATACTTTGATGAATGTTACTTCTGAAGAAATAAACTGTTCGCGTAAGGTAATATTTTGTGAAAAGCATGTTTGGTATCATTGAAAAGGGCTTCAAATGTAGTTTTATAATCCCGTAAAAAACATATGCCTTTATAATACACTTTCTTTTTTAATTTTTTTTTTCCTTGAAAATATTGACCTATTTTTTCAAAATTCTTCATATCTTCAATATTTGTGAACGGATTACTATACTTTTGATGTCAGTTAAAAGCACTTAATTACTGCTTTAATTTGCAGTATCATTTACAAACATAGCTGTTGCAGTTTTAAAGATATTTGAGTTTTATTTCTGCAGGATATTCAAATTTAGCACATCCTTTTAGTCCTTTCCAGTCACTTGCGCTAAAAACCGCTTTGGATTTTTAACTTTGATACATTAGACTATACGTACAAAAAATTTTAAAAAAATCGGGGGTGAGTACTATTCGGAACTTTATCACTTTATTTAATGCTAATGATATTTCTAATTTCATTGACAAAGTAATGCATTACTCCCATCTCTGATTACAACATAGTCGCAACGCATAGTGAATCAATCATATATAAACTGAAGCAGAGTTCTTCGAGGTATGTAGTGTGCTCCCGAACTTTCAACCGAACGCGTGTTAAACAAAGAAAAATAAAAAAACTTTAAAAAAAGAATATCTTTTCTTTTATTTTTGTTACACTCACACAAGCTCAGAGCGAATACAAGTCGCTGCGAAGTGGCGGACGAACACTTGCATTTTTCGCACCACCAGTGTCGTGCGGTCACACGACACGAATTATAAAAATTGGCTCCAGTAAAACGTAAGTTATTTTGAAAATATCATATTTACAAACCTGCATTGACTGTCCGTTTATTAATTAATGTATGCTTGTCCCTAAATTACCGTATTAAAGGACTTGTAGTTGTAAAATTTTTATTATTATTTTTTTCTGTAACCACGTGAGTGGCGGATATTAAGGCCTATAAAATTTACTAAAGGCCTTTTTATACTCCTATTTTTTTAAACTGCTATGTAAGTAGGAGCGTGTTTTTAAAATGTTTGTTGGTGGGTAGTATGTACGTAGTTATACATTTTCAATTTATTTATCATTGTTTTCAGTGCTTACGGTCACGATGCCTCCCAAACGGGCATTGTGGTCAGAAGACGATCTGATCGCAGCTGTTAGAGCAGTACAAAGAGGAACTTTGAGTACGTATAAGGCTGCAGGGCGATATATGGTTCCTAGAAGAACAATCAGAAATCATCTGCAGTCTGGCAGTTTAAGAAAAAGTTTGGGACGTAAACCTATATTAAATGATGAAGAGGAAGCTCAACTTGTGCAAAGGATAATCCGGTATTCTTTGTACGGTACACTTGTCCAGATACAAAAGCCAGGGAACATGCCTTTTGATATTTGATGGAGCAGCATGTCATTTAGATCTTTCCATAGTCGATATATCCGATTCACTTGGCATTAATTTGTAGTGCCTACCTTCAAACACAACCCATGAATTACAGGCCCTCGACAAAGCCGTATATCGATCATTCGAGCACCACTGGGATGCTGAATTGTTATCATTTTTGGACCAAAACAGAGACAAAAAACTCACTAAAGCACGCTTTAATATCATTCTTTTAAGCGTTTGGTCTAAATATATGACACACAGCAATATCACGAGTGGCTTTAAAGTGACTGGCTTGTATCCCTTCAACCCACAGGCCATACCAGAAACAGCTTTTGCCCCTTCCATTTTAACGGAGGCTCCTGCACCAGATGGTGCACAAGAAAACGCAGCAGCTCTCGAAGATCCTTATGCACAAGCTTCAGAATCCGAAGATACAACACCGGCTATTTTATCGGAAGCCTCAATGCCTGATCGTGATTAAGAAAATTCAGAATTTGCTGCTAGTTCACCATCAATTTTGACACCGATTCCAATACCCGATGTCTCGCTTGGAAATATTTCACCTGTTGATTGTCTTCGACCAGCGACTCCAGAACAAACTAAGCAATCACCAGCTATAGCATCAACATCCACAGGTCAGGTCTTAAGAGAATCAATCGTGCAACGCAGCTTTTATCGCACAGTTTATGGAACAAGCTCTAGTTCAGATGAATCTGATGGTTTACCACTCAGTCGGTTGAAAAGAAAGGATTTTTATGATCTTCTGCCTAAGAAAAAAAAAATCTATCTATTTTTCTACTCGCATGTTCCTCACGGACAGTCATATACCGTTAGTCACATTTTAGGAGACATTATTTTTTATTCCGCATTATTGTCTCATTGACTGTTTAGAGTGTGGTGTGAAAACTTCGTTTATTTTTGTCAATAAAAAAAAGAGTTTGAGAATGAAATGCCTAAAATCGCGTGTAGGAAATGGCTAAAGTTACAAAGTTTTGTTTCAAAGTTTGGGCGAGATGACTTTTCTACAGATGGAAAAGTCCTTCTTTGTAAATTTTGTGGTATAAGAGTAAGTCACGAGAAAAAATATTATATCGAGCAACACATAAAACGAGAAAAACACAAGCAAACAGTGGCATCGAAAAATAAACAAAAAAATCAAACAATAACATCTCATGTCACTAGGATTGAAAAAAAAATGAATTTAATGCAGATTTGACTAAAATGTTTTTGGCATGTGACATACATGTGGGATAGAAGCAACGACATGTGACACAGACACTAACACAAAGCAACGACGTACGACATAAACAATAGCACAAAGCACAGACCAAACACCACAATTGGGGGCTCAACCGGGATCCGCCAAGATCCTCAGCATTTAAAGAATCCGTTAAGATCCAAAAAACATTCGGGATTGCGAAAATTATTCGAGACAATTCGGGATTGTGTGAAGTGAAATTAAAGGGTAACAAGAAAAGGCGAGCCGGAAATCAACCCTTAATGATCGAAGCGTGTGCACGACGAAATTGAGATAGTGCTTCGAAGAAAAGGGGAAGATTTATCTGTGTCGCTGTTGTTTGCTCCAACGAAGGCAGTGACGCAGAAAGGCAGACAAGCCAAGAAGTAACGGTTGATGTACGAGTAGCGGTTGATGTACGAGTAACGGTTGATGTACGAGTAGCGGTTGATGTACGAGTAACGGTTGATGTACGAGTAGCGGTTGATGTACGAGTAGCGGTTGATGCAGCAGTCGGCGCAGCGGATGAAGCGGTAAAAGCAGCGGCTGGAGGCGACATAAAAGAAGAAGTTGTTGTTCCTATGTACATTTAAGTTATATTTTTTTCTCTTTCCTCTTCTCTGTTATATTGAACTCCTCATTTAATTCTAATATTCTGAAATTGTAAAATAGACGTGGAGACAATTTTATCCTGTTGCTGTTGACGGACTGAGGGACAACTTGACTCGACTGAATTTACCTACTAACGGTTTAAAAAACACCCTACAGAACAGGCTTCTATAACACTTTGGGCTATCGCGCGACGATAACGACGAAGACGCGCTCCATTTGGTCGACGACGACGATGCCGTTTCGAGCACTGCAACCCACGGAGTTGTCCATAGGGGAATGTTCACGCTTCGAGATGTAAAGGATTCATTGTCGACGTTTAAAGGTAGCGCGTACCCAGACATTCAGCGTTGGATACAGGAGTTCGAAGAGAACGCAATCACCGTGGGCTGGACCGAGCTGCAGAAATTCATCTATGCAAAACAATTGATTAAAGATGCCGCTCTGCTATTTGTGAGAAGTCAATCGGGACTTAATAGTTGGAAGTCGTTGAAGAGAGCTCTGACCGACGAATTCGGAACCAAGTTGTCATCAGCCGAGATTCATCGAATGTTGCGAGACCGCCGTAAGAAGCCGACGGAGTCACTCCAGGAATATCTCTACAGCCTGATGGAAGTTGGAAAGGCAGTAGCAATCGAGGATGAGAGCCTTATAGAATATTTCATCGAGGGAATCCCTGATAATAAGCAGAATAAAGGCATAT
This sequence comes from Merodon equestris, assembly GCA_958301585.1. NCBI lineage: Eukaryota > Metazoa > Arthropoda > Insecta > Diptera > Syrphidae > Merodon > Merodon equestris. The sequence goes on from OY284413.1 coordinate 27,436,081, forward strand.
TGTACCAAGCTAACTCTTTAGTAGAACTCAAATCCCAAATCAGAGTTTACGAGAAGGTGTGGGGACCTCCTATCCAGTCGTCATACTCTAGAGGAAACCCACAGATGTCCAGTCGCAATCCACCCGCCGACATAACGGGAAGAAAGAGATGCTTTAAGTGCGGCGATGCATCACATTTGGCTAGGGAATGTCCGTCGAGAAGCTTTAAATGTTTCAAGTGCGGTAGAGAAGGGCACCGCGCACACGAATGCAGAGATGGAGATCAAACGAGACGACAACAAATTAAGGCGGAAACGAACAACAACGTTCATACTGCGATAACGGATGAACCAAATGTTCCGGAAGCTCAAGTTTGTTTTGCAGTAGGGTCCAACCGTATTTTCAAGGACATTGTAGTAAGAGGTCGAGCCATGTCAGCTTTAGTAGACACCGGTAGCGACTTATGCCTGTTACGGCGTGATGGTTTGATCATGCTTAACCAAGTTGAATTAGATGACAAGAAGATCAACCTGTATGGCATAGGGCCGAATAAAGTGACAACCTTGGGAAGCTTTTCAGAAAATTTAGTAGTTGATGGCGTGGACCTTAGCGTGAGATTCCATATATTGCGTGAACAGGATATGCAGTATGCGGCCGTGATTGGGAACGACGTACTAAGTGATGCTACGATTTCATCAGAAGGTGCTGAATTTCAGAAGAAGTCCGCCGAAGCAGCACTTCCAAATGAGACTGTTGGAACCAAAGGTCAACAAAGGGGCATTGAAGGCGAAGTAGAACGAGAACCCGTAGATGTTTATGTAGTTCAGGGCAATGAGTGTGCAGTTGATTGTGATGTAGTTGGTCACGAACCAGGAACACGACAGGTTGCAAAGTTGGGTGAGGGGTACGTTGTTGATCGTGGGCAAGTTAGCCCAGAGCCAGAAACGCGCCGGAGGGTTGACGTCAGTAGAAGTCGTGCAAGCATAAGACGATACACCGCGAGGAGGGATGTGGAAACCACCTTCGATTCACATAAGGAGTTTCAAATGATCTGCGCATCGGTCGGAGAGAATGAGTTCCAGATCGAACTTGAAGTTCCGGATATTTCGCTAGACCACCTGAAGCAAGACGTAAGAAGAACCTTGTTAAAGTTGTTAGAGGACTATTCTCCGGACGGAAATCAGAAGTCACCAATCGAGATGAAGCTGGTGTTGAAGGACGAGGTTCCGATCTTCCAAGGACCAAGACATATGCCGACCGCAATGTAGTACGTGAGCAGGTGAATAGATGGCTAGCGGAAATGATAATTCAGCCAAGTGTATCTGAGTACGCTTCGCCAGTGGTGTTGGTAGCAAAGAAGGACGGAAGCAAAAGGTTGTGCTGCGACTACAGAAGGCTTAACGAAAAAATCATAAGGGACAATTTCCCGATGGTTCTAATGGATAATGTTTTGGAACGTCTGCAGGGAGCGAGAGTGTTTTCAACACTGGATCTAAGAGATAGGTTTTTCACGTTCCTATGGAGAGAGGGTCACGGAAATACACTTCATTTGTAACGCATGAAGGCCAGTATGAGTTTAGGTACGTACCCTTTGGGATATTGAACTCGATTTTCCGAACGTTAATCCAAGAAGGTGTAGTAGTCGTGTACATGGACGATTTGGTTGTACCGTCAGCATACGAGAAGATATCGTTCATTTGGTGACAACAACCGGCGTACCTCGAGGAAATGGGCAAGTGGAAAGGATTCACAGGGTGGTCGTGCCTATGATAGCAAGGCATGCGTCGGGAATCCCCAGGATTGGTATAAGCACGTTGACAAAGTGCAGCAGCTGATAAACAGCACTCCGTCAAGAGTGACAAAGTTCAGGCCATTCAAAATACTGACCGGATTGGAGATGAGAGCAGCGGAAGACCTAGATCTGCGCACTTTGCTTGATGAGACGATAGTCGCTGAGCTGACAGAGGCGAGAGAGACAGTGCGGGAGGAAGCTCGTGAAAATATTGCCGTCGTCCAAAGGGAAAATCGGAGAGCGTTTAATCAAAAACGGGTACCTGAAAGGAAGTACGAGTTGAACCAACTTGTCGCAATCAAGCGCACACAGTTCGGAGCGAGTTTGAAACTTCAACCGAAGTTCCTAGGACCCTATAAGGTCACGGGAATTAACAACCACGGAAGGTACGAGGTCGAACGGGTCGGAGAACACAAGGGACCAAGAAAGACGACAATGGTGGCCGAGTATATGAAAGAGTGGAAGAACTAAGGTTTCATTCGAGGTCGAATGAATTGTCAGGGTGGCCGATTGTGGGATAGAAGCAACGACATGTGACACAGACACTAACACAAAGCAACGACGTACGACATAAACAATAGCACATAGCACAGACCAAACACCACATACATACCTCTATACAAAGTCAACCGTCCAGAATTCAAGGCATTCATTGAAAAATATGTACAAAAAAGAGTTCCAGACCAGTCAACGCTTCGAAAAAACTATGTGGACGAATGTTATCTGGAAGTACTTGCCAAGATCCGTGCTGAAATTAGCAACGACAACATATTCGTATCCATAGACGAGACAACAGATAAAGCCGGGCGCAGCATTACAAATGTGATCGTCGGACCCTTGCGAAAAGGTGGACGTGTATATTTACTTACATCTGAGGTTTTGGAAAGAGTGAACTCGACAACAATTGCAACTCTGTGTGATAATTCAATGCGATTGTTGTGGCCCGACGACATTAAGAGAGAAAAAGTGTTGCTGTTTGTGACTGACGCTGCGCCTTATATGAAAAAAAGTGGCAAATCTTTGCAAGTTTTGTACTCTTAAATGCTTCATGTCACTTGCGTAACTCACGGCTTACATAGAGTGTGTGAAACCATCAGGAGCAGCTTCCCAAAAGTCGATTCCTTTGTATCCAACAAGAAAAGTCCCATAAATAAGATCAACAATGGAGACTCCCAAACTAGAAGGTTTGCCGTCTTACCCCGGGAAAGCTATCTTTGCCAACACCTGGAAGGAGATCGTAGAGCGAGATATACCATCTTTCTTGAAAGATTATCTTGTAATGAGCAACTTACAGCGGTTTGAAATAGCAACTAAAGATTTCCAAAGGAATTCCCCAAATACACTAAAATACCTTGTGGCATTACAAACGATTTTTGATGAAAAGACCAACCCCAAGACAGATTCAGATAAAATAAACTATCTCAATAAGTACTTAGATACAGATTCTTGTTTGTCCCCGTTACCCCTCATCCAACAGGGAGTATCATTAATATTGATACCTAAAATAATTAAAGAGATTAAGAGTAGTACACTATTAAGACAAGGTCTTGACAACTATTTCTCCACCTTGATCCAGACTGATTCACCTTTAGTTCCTCTTGAGCATAAACATGAGTATGGAGATATCCGCACTAAGTACACCATATGGTATGACCAGGAATACCCAGTCACTTCAGAACCTCCATCGACAATGACCCTCTACCCGGACATAACTTGTGAACCCTACCAAGACGACTCCGAAACAATCCAGCTATGCGAAGATGGAGATACTCCCTATAATCGACCTGAGAGACACCCACCACCAATACCGCCGGAGGTTGACCCCGTCCCGGGAGTAACCCCGACAAGATATAAACTACCTGGAGGAGCTCCCAACTTGGGCTCGCTCTGCGAGGTCCTTACAAGAGAATCTTTACTTGTCGGCTTACAAACCCTAAATACAGAAGAACTCTCATATTACGAAGACCTTAGATCAAACAATCCTAAGTCAGCTTGGCTTTATCTTGAATCTAATGTAGCTGTCCAGATAGTAAAGAGGCGACTTCCATATGATGAAACAGGTGAAGCAAGTGACGTCAAAGCAACGATTAATACCATATTAGTAGGCGTTAAGGACAAGTTAAGAGAATTGACCTTAGAGTCAGCAGCACTGACATCACTTGAGAGGATCTCCGTTGATCTTAGAGGAACAAGCACCGCCCTAAGTGCACTATACACTGAGTTAAGTCGACAAGGGATCAACACAACAAATATTAAGCCATACATACCCTTAGCCGATGTACCTCCCACACCATCTGAGAATAAGAAACCAATCCCACTCCCGCTTCAACGCAAGCCTCCCCCGAAACAGACTCAGTGAGAGCATCAGACCATCTTTTTCTTAAAAAAAAAAAAAAAAAAAAAAAAAAAAAAAAAAAAAAAGAAAGTTTTTTTTTTTAAAAGCCCGTCTCGAATCGCAGTTTTCAAAGAAAAGGAGACAGGGCTGCCTCTGCTCAACAACCCGTAATTATATTTCAAATAAACAAATAAAACTGCAATAAACATTTAATTTTGTACAGGTATTGACTCGTTGGGGTACTTGGTTGGCAGCAACGTCGTATTACGCGCAGTACTTTGAAAAAATTAACGAAATCGTGGATGACATAGTAGACGATGCAAGTTGTGTGAAATTTGCTAAGGAGTTAGCTGCAGACAAAGCAGTGGGGACGCAGCTAGCTTACATTAAAACCAATTTCGGATTTTTAGTGGACCCAAAAGACCATATTTCTGAAAGCTTGCAGAAAATAGATAATTTGAAACTAAAGTTTTTTTCTAAATTCTAACAGTACCTAATTATTTTTTTTAAATTAAGGAAACACGATTGGAGAAGTCCTCCATATTTTGGACAAAATCAAGAGCGACTTAGTAAAACAGTAGAGGAAATTATAGCCGAACAAGATCCGAAGGACAACATGTTATGCATTCTCAGCATAATTCTAGTGATGTGGACGGACGAATTTCTGCTAACAGCAGTGAGTACAATGAAACTGCTACTGAAGATGGCAATGAAGAAGAATAAATTCGGCACGAAGAAGATTTTATACGAGATACAACAAGGAATTACGCAAGCCTTCAACAGCTTCAGATAGATGTAAGAACTTGTTCTCTAAAGGTAAATTAATAATAATTTTATGGAAAATCATTGAAATTAATATTATATATTTTATTTAGGATTTCGTGAAAAGCCCCTCCGCAAACGAATACTACATGACGTTTAATGAGCGCTGCCTAACGATGGAAGAATCAGATTGGATAATGGATTCTTACATAGACGTTTTGCCGGAAGCTTCCTCTGCATTGCCCACCATACCGACCATTTCCACATCATCCACGATTGTGCCTACTCAAATTCAAGCTGCAGATGTGGGTTTACCGAGTACTTCAAGCAATGCTCATTGTTCGGGAGGAGGTATTCTCGACGAGTTATTTCCTCAAACGAGTTCACCGTACACCGGTCATTGTTCTTTCAAACAACGATATATTTCCAAAAGATAACGCATTCAGATCAAGAACGTATTCTTACGTGTGGAAATCATGTAATGCTTTAAGAAATTTAAATAAAAAACCGCACCCATTGTCTGCATATATGCTGTTAAAAAATATAATATTGTCGAATAAATAAAATGATATTTTGTGAATATTGAATTTTATCAAAAACTTTATATTATTTAATATAGAAAACACTTGACCAACTCTGTAATTAGTACTAAAATGATAATTGTACTAAACTAATAATTGTAGTAAAATCAGAGTACTATTGCACTAAGCTCTTACAAAGCTTTAAGCAAGAATGGAAAGCTCTGAACCTTCGGGTATAAAAGGCCACGCAAATTCAGAGTCAGATCACTTCTGGTTGTGATCGCTTCAAGGACAATTCGACGGTACACTACTACCTTTTGAAATTGAAGACCTTACAACTAGAGGACTGAGTTCTATAGTGACGTTCCCAGTGACGGAGGTAAATACATTACCGCCTCTTTGGTTTGAACATAAATCCGCGATTACTCTTCCCAATTGACCCACTTCTAAGCCAAGGTGTTGAGGTACCCGTGCCGATGGCTGCATGGTTAGTTAGTGGTGAAAGAGTACTGGCCGTTAACGGTCCCCTCCGATGCCCAGGCAAGGTCGGTTGTATAAGTGCCTTATCTCAGTATGTCGGCTCTGCTGGGACGGACCTTCCTTTCCGGACCTACTCGTGGGACCAACATTTTTTACACATATGGATACAAAAAACAAAAACAAAACCAAAACAAGGAGGTCGCCTAGCCTTGGCACCTCATCCGAGGACGAGCTACTGGCTTCGAGCCAAGAAAAAGTAGCCAGTCCATCCAAGGAACAGGGTACTAAGCAAAGTACCCCAATCCAACCAATTCTACCTCAACCTCAACCTCAAAACAAACCAACGGCTAAAGTCAGCAGCAGCGACCAAAAGCCGGTTAAAAAGCAAAAATCCTCCGGCCAGATTATGAGAGAGAAGTACCTCAAGGCTGTATTCATTCTTGGCAAGATTGCAAAGAATGAAGCAGCCGGTACTCCTCATGAGAAAGACCTAGAGGATCGGCGCAAATATGAGGAAGTGGTGGATGAGTACACCCGACTCAAAACTACATCAAATCGCGAGGGAGCGAAAAGGAACAGGTCTCAAGACGAGACCTCAATCGCTCCTAAAAGAAGCAAGGTCACGGCAGCAGCAGCCGCCGCGCCCTCCTCGCGTAAACCCCCCCCGGCAAGTTTTCCTCCTACGCGGAAACTGCGAGAGATCACCTCCAGGTCGCGCTGGGTGACGAAAACTCCACCAACGGTAAAGCGGTGCTTGACAGGTGGCCGAGCATCGAGGCTAAGCTTACCGTAATGACGGTGGATCACATCATTAGTAACCCCAATGGCCAGATGCCTGGGTTTGACTCCGAAGAGATTGTTAGGGGTTTCCGGGTTATCAAATGCGCTGACCAATTCTCCAAAGACTTCCTTAGCGAGTGCATCGCTAAGGTTAACGATGCCTGGGATGAACTTAAGATCAAGATCATCCCCGCTAAGGATATCCTCAGGATACCAAGGGCACGTATTTGGCTACCCCGTACAACTATAGACAGCGGAAAGGTTCTCCAATGTCTCAAGTTGCAAAACCCCAACATCCCCACGGAGGACTGGGCCATCATAAAGGTCGAAGAACCACAGTACAACTCCCAAACTTACTTGCTTTGGCATATTGCAGGAGCTCTGGGTAAACGGTTCTATTATCCGAGGGCTCAACGACACCAACTACAACCTTTTTTAAAAAAAACAAACCGGTAAGCCCAGAACCTGTATATTAGCTAAGAAACATATTAAAGCCTTTTTATGTCCCCACCTTAGCTCCGAAGATTTAACAGTCGTTAATCTGGAAGGTTCTGGCCAGCCCAACCACATTATAGCATCAAGCTACATGTCGTACGATATGCCATCTCCACCGGTTGAAGTACAACTACTGGTCAGGCAACTTCAAAAGGGTAAGGATACCCTTCTTCTCGGATGCGACGCCAACGCCAGACACTCTCTATGGGGCAGTTCGGAAATCAACGAAAGGGGTGAGTCTCTGTTTGATTTCTTAATAACCTCCAAGCTCAATATATGTAATGTAGGTAGCTCCCCAACCTTTGTATTTCCGAGTTCGGAAGCACATCCCGGTTGGGAGGAAGTACTTGATATAACCCCAATCTCCAATTCCACCAATTATAGGGTCGACAGCTGGAGAGTATGCAATCTAAAATCGTTCGCAGACCACAAATGGATACTCTTCAATGTGAATTTCAGTGCCGACTCCTCCATCCCCTTCAGAAATCCTAAACGTACTGACTGGAAAAAAATCAGCAGGATCATTAACTCCAAACTCAATAACCTACCCCATCCAGACATGGAATCGGTAGAACAACTGGACACGAAAGTTAGGACCTTTGAAAAGGCCATGGTCACGGCCTTCAAAGTTTCGTGCCCAGTTAAGCACAACAAAAAAACCTTCCCACCGTGGTGGAATGAGGATCTCTCCGTTTTAAGGAAAATGACAAGAGACCTCTTCAACATCTGCCACAGACACAAATACTGGAAACCCTACAAAGACTGCCTTAAACTCTACAAAAAGGCCATTAGCAAAGCCAAAGCTCAGGCGTGGTCAGAGTACTGCCAGTCTATCGAAACACTAAAGGATGCTGCCAGGCTGAGCAAAATCCTATCCAAACAGCACCAGAATCCATCCTACATTAGATGTAACGACGGTGTTTGGGCAGATTCCACAGAAGAATCCCTGGAACTTCTCTTGAACACCCACTTCCCCGGATGTAAAGACTACGGCACTACTACGCAGGTCCCTCATCATACGCAGCACACACCACGGGACGATGCTAATTTGATCATCAACCCCGATAATATATCTTGGGCCATCAGCAGCTTCCCCCCATACAAGTCACCGGGACTTGACGGGATATTACCTATAATGCTACAAAAGAATTTGGGCAAGGTTATACCCTGGCTAACGGTGATTTATCGAAGTTCGCTGAAACTCAACTACATCCCCCTAGCCTGGAGAAGAGTTCGATGTATCTTCATCCCGAAGGCTGACAAGCGCGGTCATGAATCCGCAAAGGATTTCAGACCTATCAGCCTCATATCCTTCGTCCTGAAGACCCTCGAACGCATCTTAGACAGGCACATCCGCGACTCACTAGGAAACACAAAGTTTTCGAAGTCCCAACACGCCTACATTAAAGGCAAGTCCACTGAGACCGCCCTGCATGAAGTCGTGCAGACAATCGAAAAATCCATCCACCATAAACAATTTACCTTAGCTACGTTCATAGATATAGAAGGTGCTTTCAATCGATCCAAGAAGCCCTCACCACGGCAGGGGTAGAGGGTCTTGTTAGCAGATGGATCATATCCATGCTCAGAACAAGGATCATTCAGACCCAGATGGGCAACACCACTATAGTTAAGACCGTAGATAGAGGCACACCCCAAGGTGGGGTAATATCGCCTCTACTTGGCTCTTGGTTATCGATAAAATTTTGAAAGAATTCGAGAGAATCGGAATAAAGGCGGTTGCTTATGCTGACGACGTGGTCATCCTAGTATCGGGAATGTTTCCCTCGGTAATTAGCGAAATCGCAGAGACTGCACTCTGAGAACCATCAGGTAGCTTTTTTCACCGACGGTTCGAAAATCGAGTGTGGGGTTGGCTCGGGTATCTTCTCAGCGGAACTGAATATCTCCAAATCGCTGCGACTTCCAGACTCGGCCAGCGTGTTCCAAGCGGAAGTATTAGCGATTAAGGAAGCTTGCAAGTTACTCACGCGCTATCCTATTACCAAGAGAGATGTCAATATATATATTGATAGCCAGTCAGCTATCAAAGCCCTCGACTCTCACTCCATAAAATCCAAATAAGTTGCACAGTGTAAGGATGAATTCAGCTGTGCAGGAGACTATTTCAACATTACTCTCATTTCGGTTCCTGGCCACAGCAAAATAGAGGGAAACGAAAAGGCTGACGCTCTAGCAAGGCGCGGCTCTTCCCTCGACTGTTCTTTGGCGGAAGCAGTACTCCCCCCCCCCCCCCCCATTAGACTGGTCAAGGCAAACCTTCTACAACACTTTCTCTCGAGGGCGAACTCCAGATGGTGCAGTCTTAGCAACTGCGTCATATCAAGGAAAACATGGCCCTCCTATAACAGGAAAAGAACCCTCGACCTAACTAACAGACCCCGACAACAGATTGCCAGAATTGTAGCCATCTGTACTGGCCACTGGCCTGTCGGTACCCACGCTGCTAAGTTAGGCATCCCATTCAACACCTACTGCCGAAGTTGCAAGAATCCACTGGAAAAGGAAACTCTCACCCATTTCCGGTGTGAATGTCCGGCTCTAGCTAGAACCAAACAGCGCCTACTCGGCAAAATCTCCTTCGACGACCTATCAGAATTCAGGGAAATAGGATTCTGCAATATCATCAAATTCCTTAATTCCACAGAATGGATATGAAACTCTAATAATAGTACATTAGGTCACTGAGTGGTGGCATCAAAACGGCGCATAAGCGCTAATTGGGCCTGGCATCTTGATATCAGGCGGCCACTCCTACCTACCTACCTTCCCAATTGAGTTGCCGCCTATTCAGCGGGGTACTGCGTTATTTCGCATATCCTGCTGTAGAGGGCGAGCTTCTTGATGATATAGATATGATTATGTTTATTGAAAGAGGATCCGTGGAGGATTAAGTCAATGTTCAAAAAGATATTCAGAAGCTAATAATGAGTATTTGGATAATTTTGATGCTTCTAAAGAAAAACAATTTCTCATGTATTGGGACCTAAACAATCATGCAATGAGTCAGTTATTACCGACGGGCAATTTTAGATTCATTGAAAACGTTCATGACTGTCGACAAAATATCTTCCCTATCAGATAGTTCAGCTAAAGGATACATTTTTGAAGTCGATTTGGACTATCCTATAAAATTGCATGATCTTCATAGTGCCCTTTTGTCCAGAACTATCATGTCCGCCCGGCTCTAAGCACAAAAAGTTATTAGCCACTCTAACTAACAAAGTCAAATATATCCTTCATTACAGGAACTTAAAACAAGCTCTTTTGCATGGACTTAAATTAAAAAAAATTCATAGAGTTCTCGAATTTGATCAGTCTGCATGGCTTAAGCCGTATATAGATTTAAATACTAAATTAAGAGCTGAAGCAATAAATAAATTCGATATTGAAAGATATAAATTATATAATAATGCAGTTTTTGGTAAGTGTATGGAAAATGTCAGAAAATATAGTAATGTTAAGTTAGTTACAAAATGGGAGGGAAGGCATTGTGCACAAGCATTAACTGCATCCCCCTTTTTTAAAAATAGTACTGTGTTCAATGAAAATTTGAACTTGCAAAATCTGAAGTGAACTTCAACAAACCAATCTATATGTGGGAACACACGACGACAGAGACGGCACGAACGAACAACGGACGACACGATCGGGACGAAACCGCGAGTAAGGACACACACACCACCGCCACTAATAATTTATGTTTATTCGCTCTCAAAGATTTAGGTGTTGTACTCTAGAGTCAGTCATCAAACTGACCTCAAGGAGCGAAGACGCATAGTGTGAATAAAGTGTAGTATAGATATAAATTAAAAAGTGGCGTTTCATTCAACTAAGATCCCACATATATTGGCTTATGTACAATATTTTAGATATTTCAAAGACTCTAATATACGAATATCATTATGATTATATGAGGCCAGAATTCGTCAATAATTGTACAATTATACGGATACGGATAGTTTGATTTATGAGATACGCTGCCCCAATATATACGATACAATTAAAAGAGACTGCAATCGGCGGTTTGATACTAGTGACTATAATCAAGAAAATACATGGGGAATTCCACAAGTAAATAAAAAAGTTGTAGGTCTTATGAAGGATGAAATGAATGGACATATAATACAATATCACACTTTGTAGGCTTAAGATCCAAAATGTATTCAATAAAAGTAAATATGTATTAGGGAAAAAATTAAAAGGGTAAAAGGCATAAAAAAAGCGGTTGTTAAAAAGGAAATTCATTTTGAAGATTTTTTTGATTGTTTAATTGACAATAACAAGAATAAAATTGTAACACAGAATTTAATTAAGTCTAAGGGACTTGTTGTGAATAGTATTAAGCAACAAAGGGTGGCTCTAAGTGCTTTAGATGATAAGCGATATAGTATAGAAAATAGCTACCACACTTTACCGTGGGGTCATTACAAAATAAAATAAACTTAAAACAAAAATGATTTTTGATTTCCCCCCATTCATTTATCCATGACCCATAAAGTAAGTATGTATGTTATGTGAACTAAGAAGCAATGTGTTACCATTGAGTGTCTTCATAATACCGATTTTACAGAATTTGTTTACTTGGCTCGTGCGGTCGTTTGGTTCGCTTAAGTGCGTTGCTTGCATAAATGACGGTTCGATTGTTTATGACCTTAGCCGGATGTTCGTTATACATCGAACATTAGAAAATGCTTATTCGGGACTATAGAGTCGATCGCTTGTGCAGTGTGTTTATATGATTATGCTATGATTTATATGATGTTTTTTAGTTTTCGATGGAGTTGCTGTGTTTACAACTCCAACAGTTAGGATGGGGAAAAAATCGTTCCCATCTAAACTTTGCACGTTTGTACAACATAAATTTGTATTTATTCCAACTGAGATAAGAAGTTTCAGTGGATATAAAAAGGTTAGGATTTTGGACAAAATCTATTAGTACTTTGTGAAGCCTTAGCAAAAATGGAGAGAGCTGCAATTTTAGAAAATAATCTGCTTAGGGAGCCACATTCACTGAAAGTGGTACAGCAGCAGCAGCAGGAGGATTTGAAAAACAGTGTGCTGGAGGGGTTTTTCGGCAGTGATATGCTGTGTACACCAGAGCAGCCACGACAACAGCAATGGTTGCAGCAGCCACCACCAAATCATCATCAACAGCAACAACAACAACAATTGTCGACCCCTACTCAACAACAACAGCAGCAGGTACCATCATCGAAAAAGCGCAAAGCTGAAGAAAGTGTGGACAGCATTTTGGAGTGCTTTAATGCGAATAAGATGTCGAGCACTTTTTTTTATAAATAAGAAAACGATTAATACAGCAGAGATAGAATAGATAAATTAAAAAAAATTCAAACACGCTTTGGGAATCGGCTATTAGCAGAATTTCCAAGCACTCAGCTTTTGTTTCCCAGCGCAAGGCTAAGGAAAGTGTGGACAGCATTTTGGAGTGCTTTAATGCGAATAAGATGTCGAGCACTTTTTTTTATAAATAAGAAAACGATTAATACAGCAGAGATAGAATAGATAAATTAAAAAAAATTCAAACACGCTTTGGGAATCGGCTATTAGCAGAATTTCCAAGCACTCGGTTTTTTTTTCCAGCGCAAGGCTAAAGAAAGTGTGGACAGCATTTTGGAGTGCTTTAATGCGAATAAGATGTCGAGCACTTTTTTTTATAAATAAGAAAACGATTAATACAGCAGAGATAAAATAGATAAATTTAAAAAAATTCAAACACGCTTTGGGAATCGGCTATTAGCAGAATTTCCAAGCACTCAGCTTTTGTTTCCCAGCGCAAGGTTAAAGAAAGTGTGGACAGCATTTTGGAGTGCTTTAATGCGAATAAGATGTCGAGCACTTTTTTTATAAATAAGAAAACGATTAATACAGCAGAGATAAAATAGATAAATTTAAAAAAATTCAAACACGCTTTGGGAATCGGCTATTAGCAGAATTTCCAAGCACTCAGCTTTTGTTTCCCAGCGCAAGGCTAAAGAAAGTGTGGACAGCATTTTGGAGTGCTTTAATGCGAATAAGATGTCGAGCACTTTTTTTATAAATAAGAAAACGATTAATACAGCAGAGATAAAATAGATAAATTTAAAAAAATTCAAACACGCTTTGGGAATCGGCTATTAGCAGAATTTCCAAGCACTCAGCTTTTGTTTCCCAACGCAAGGCTAAAGAAAGTGTGGACAGCATTTTGGAGTGCTTTAATGCGAATAAGATGTCGAGCACTTTTTTTATAAATAAGAAAACGATTAATACAGCAGAGATAAAATAGATAAATTTAAAAAAATTCAAACACGCTTTGGGAATCGGCTATTAGCAGAATTTCCAAGCACTCAGCTTTTGTTTCCCAGCGCAAGGCTAAGGAAAGTGTGGACAGCATTTTGGAGTGCTTTAATGCGAATAAGATGTCGAGCACTTTTTTTATAAATAAGAAAACGATTAATACAGCAGAGATAAAATAGATAAATTTAAAAAAATTCAAACACGCTTTGGGAATCGGCTATTAGCAGAATTTCCAAGCACTCAGTTTTTTTTCCCAGCGCAAGGCCAAAGAAAGTGTGGACAGCATTTTGGAGTGCTTTAATGCGAATAAGATGTCGAGCACTTTTTTTATAAATAAGAAAACGATTAATACAGCAGAGATAAAATAGATAAATTAAAAAAAATCCAAACACGCTTTGGGAATCGGCTATTAGCAGAGTTCCCAAGCACTCAGTTTTTTTTCCCAGCCCATATGGATGAAAAGTTTCAGGATGATAGTCATCCTGAACAAAAATAATTTATTTCTTGTTGCCACGAAAGAAGGTAACAAGAATTTAAGTTTCAAAATTATGAATGAAATGCAGGTGAGCCTAAAGAATTTTGCGCTCAACCAATAAAAAAAAATATAAATAAATAAAGCTAACTGTTTTTATTTTTGCAGTATGCCCTTTCACTTGTCGTTTTAACTGACCGTTCACTTCAAATTTTTCTTTTCAGATGTCTTGTTTTAGTTAGAAAGAAATGTTTTGAGTGCAGGAAATTAAAAGTCCAATTATAAGTATTGTGTCTCCCCATGCAGCTTGGAAATATTTTAAAATTCTTCAAATTAATAATAGACCAAAAGTTTTTCTTACAGATCATTGTTACTAAGCAAGTGCATTGTTTGAATTTGGCCCAAATGAACATATAAACTTGTCGTAATTGGTGGCACACTAACATTAGTAGGTGTTTCATACGATAGAGCAAGACGAACAAAATTGTACAATCAATATTTACTATCGTGCCCTTTTAATAATGTAGACAATGTCAAGCCAATGAAACTTGACAAAATAATTGATGAGAAAGATATTGAACTATTGGATCAACTCATTGCAAAAGGAAAAGAAAATAAAAAACATGTTCTATGAGTGCACAACAAAAGTAGTAGATCTTCAAACAACAGAAGGAGAAATAGGGGCAAGAAACATAAAGTCAATATTGGTATCAAAGGTAAGATTCCCCCTATTTTAGGTATAGGTAGTATTCGGGAGACATTTATTGATAACCTTTTTTTCCCTTAAATGATTTTTTTATAACTTTATTTGCAATTTTTATTGCACTCTCTATATCCTCGGGGTTTTTTTTTATTTGAGTTTTGTTGCTGCCCTTATGGTCTTTTCGAAAAGATTCTTTCCACATTGACATTTTTTTTCTTCCGATCCCCATCCCAAATTTAACTTTTGCTTTCATTGCATTCGTAACAAACCCTGCATTTGCACGTTCACCTACTCTACTAACATATTAGTGCACTTAAGTCTTGCCTCAGCTTTGTCGGCCAATACTTAATCGGGGATGTGTCGTTTATTTACATATATCGTTAGTTTGAGAATAGATAATATCATGTTGTCTGCACGCACTATCTAATGGGTTAATTCCCCGATCACCTCTAGCAAGCCATTTTTTTAATTTAGTACCAGGCCCACAAAATGATATTCGGGTAAATGAATTTCCACAGATAATGAATTAATTAATTTGTTAATTAGTCCCTTCCCAGAAGCTGCTTTATTACGACTGATTCGATTTTCATATAATATTGTCATTTTATTTTGATTATCTATCTTATCACTTAAAAAGCTTCCTTAACACTGTGAGCGATTGAATAAAGGAATACACTTTTAATAGGTTCTTGTCAGTTGTCAATATGCATTTTATCAAACAACATAAGAGTATATCAATAGCTCATTGTTACCCAATTCGATAAGAGCCTTAATTGTTTGACCATCAAATTGCGGAAAGACTAATGTAATGATCAATTTAATAGAGAGTCCGAATGGGCTTAAATTTAAAAATATTATCTATACTCAAAATCTACATCCCTACCGGAATATAAATATTTACAAGAATTTAATTTAAATAAGAATTATGTATGTGTGCGGATTGATAGATTTTCATACATAGGGGAGAATGGGATAAAGGGAGCTAGCGGGTAATGGGAGCCACTACAATTTATACAGACAGGAACGTATACGTCGCACGAAGATTACAAGAACGGCTTCGGAAACTTTCGGTTATTTCATGTGATCGCCGCTGGCCGGCTCAGTAGCACGCGCACAGCGGTGACAAGAACACGTTCGTTTCGTTAGACGTCGTTATAAAGCTCGCAACCAAAGTAAATACATAAACTTTTATTAATCTGTTGTATTTTGTGTTTATTATATGGAATATTTCATAACTTTTACGATACCAGTGGAAGATAAATTATTTAGCGATGTTTTATTTAGGTTAATTTCATTATTTCGAAATGGATACCTACCCGAATGGGAGTTACTAACGCTCCCATTACGCCGCCATGGCTCCTATTACCCCTTTCGAGAAGTGGAATTCTATTCTAATATTGTTTTGTAAAGTCGTACGCATATATACTTATATAACATATATTTATATTAAATATTATATTATTAAAAAACATAAATAAATATTATATTATTATACTATTATATTATTACTATTATATAAATATTATAATATTTTATGTTAAGTAATGTAGACTTGGCAACCCTAAAATAACATTAGTTATAAACATTTTTGTTAAGAGCGCACCCACGATCTTGTGTATAAAAGGCGACGCTCGATCAGTGGACAGTCACTCAGGTTTGGTATTTCGCCTAGCGAAGTTCTCACGAGCGTCCCAGGAAAAGTACCACACTTGTGCGATATTTTTGATAGCGAATAAAGTCTTCTTATTGACTATATTAATTTTTGTTGTTTTCCTTTATCAAGGGGGAATATTTGCTAAGCTGCTCACTCAGCGTGTACGGCGGTTCTCGGACAGCTTACGCGCGGTGAAGAGAAAAGCAAATAGCTAAGCGTGTACTGCGATCTTCGGAAAGCATACGCGCGGTAGGTGAGGTAGTAAGGTGGCAAACAGGGGAAGTTCTCCGAAGGAGAGTGGAGACCTGCCAAAGCTAAAATCGAGCCTTACAGTTTATTTTATTTTATTTTTTCGATGCCACGAACTAGAAAGCGGATGACATCAAAGGCTAGTTGGACGTCGACTACGTTAGAGTCTGCAATAGAAACTATACGAAATGAAGGAATATTAGTAAATAAAGCGGCACAGCAATATCAAATACCTTATAGTACGCTGAAGAAACGGTACAGGTTAGCAAATAATAATGATATTACTTACAGTCGTTCTCCGCTGCTCGGTAGAAAACCTGTGTTTACTGGAGAACAGGAACAGATACTTGTTAACCATATACTTGAAGTGTCTAATAAGTTTTATGGCTTAACAAGCATTCAACTACGCAAAATATGCTATAATGTGGCTACGAAATATGGCGTCGAAAACAGATTTAATACTAAGAAAAAAATTGCAGGGAAAGATTGGTTGTACGGTTTCATGAACCGACACCCTAAGCTCAGTATTAGAAAGCCAGAAGCGACAAGTATTAACAGAATTCTGGGCTTTAATAAGATTGAAGTCACTCGTTTCTTCAACAATGTTGAATCTGTAATGATAAAATTTAATTTTGAACCACAAAACAAATTTAATATAGACGAGACAGGGTTTTCTACAGTCCACGAGCCAGACAATATAATTGCTCTCAAAGGACAGAAGCGTGTTGGTGCAGTCACTTCATGGGAAAGGGGCAAAAATGTTACGGCAATTTGTGCTCCATTATTCATTTTCCCTCGACAGAGACACTCTCCACAGCTGGAACGTAATGGGCCACCAGGAGCTGTATATACTTGTTCAAAAAATGGGTGGACTAACGAGCAATATATAATAACATGGCTTCAACATTTTATTAAATTTACAAAGCCTACTGCAGAAAATCAGATTTTGCTTATTATGGACAATCATAAGTCATGCTACATTAGAAGCATAATATGTATGTATATGTGGGTAGTGGCAAGACTTGTACACTGGCTCTGCGTAAATCAATTGATGAGTTACGAAGGACCGATATAATATATGAAGTGATTACAACCCAACTAAGCTGGTTCAAAAAAATGGTTTTCAATGCACTTAAAATTTTTCCAGTGTCTGACACAACTGAAGATGTTCCACGCAAGAGACCTCGGAAAACCTCAGAGCCCACGGATCGTCAGATTATGCGCAAGGCGAAGCGTGATCCTCGTAGCCCTCCAACATGAAATAATTGACGCAAAAATATCAAAACGAACTGTTGTTCGTCGTTTGATTGAGGCTGAGCTTCATGGAAGAATCTCACACAAGAAACCATTGGTGACAATTAAAAAAGGAAAAGGGCGAGTACATTCTTGGCCCAGACGGTAGACGAAATGTATCCTATCTACCAAAAGGGACAGAACTTGATCGTTGATACACAAAAAAGTGTGTTCTTTATGTTTATTTTTGAAATTATTGAAAGACGCGCCGGCGGACAGGTGCGGGGCGTGTAAATGGAATAACGAAAAACGGTTTGTGAAAGGCTGCTTCAACGGTTCGAAAGCAAGTTCGGATCGTCACGGGCGACGAGAAATGGATTTATTTTGAGAACCCGAAGCGAAGCAAAAACATGACTTTCACCTGGCGAAGCCAGCTCATCGACTGCTAGGCCAAATCGCTTTCACCGTAAGACAATGCTCTGTGTGTAGCAATAAGTATCATAGTTAATGTACAGAGATAGATCCTGTCACCCTCTTATTTATACATTAGTCACTTAAGTACTCATTATTCTCTCCCTCTCTTAACTTTAAGTTTCGCCACACATTGTATTCATACACATTGTATCGCTAAGTATATTTGTCATACGACAAGAGAGTTAGTTGAATAAAGACAGTGAAACAAGGCGGACGCATTTATTTCGACTACATGTGTTTGGTGGGACCAGAGTGGTGTAGTGTACCATGAGCTAGTACGACCTGCTGAAACGGTAAATACAGATCAACTTACGCCCTGGTATAATAACTATTATTGTGACTTATAATGTATCTAATCTATTATAATTATAATTATTAATGTAATTTTTGCCTCAGCAATCATATACACGGATGTTTGAAATATTCAATTCGGCGGTTATTTGAGAAAACGCAAAATAAGGAAACTGTATTTGGAGTATTTCACTTCTTCGATCGTTCGCAACCAGATAAAGAAGCTTTTTTGTGCCTAAGCATTCATAAGCCTCAGCAAAGGAAATTGGAAAAATATCCTTTTTAGTGATGAAACAAAGATAAATTTATTTGGATCTGATGGTAGAACGTATGTAAGAAGGAGCAAAAACCAAGAGCTGAACCCAAGAAATACTATAAAAACAGTTAAGCACGGTGGCGGGAATATAAAACTTTGGGGTTGTTTTTCATATGCTGGAGTTGGTCCAATCTTTTGGATAAAGTCAAACATGACCAAAGAACTGTACCTCGAAATTTTAGAGAATGTCATGTTTCCTTATGCAGACGAAAATATGCCCTTAAGATGGACCTTCCAGCAAGATAACGACCCCAAGCATACAGCCAAAGTGGTGACTAGGTGGTTCGAACAGCAAAATGTATCGGTTTTGCCATGGCCCTCACAATCGCCTGATCTAAATCCTATTGAAAATCTATGGAAAGATTTGAAAAATAGGGTTTCAAGTAAAAAAACATCTAATAAGCAGGCATTGTGGAGGGAAATTCAAGAAGCATGGTATGCTATACCCGTTGAAAGATGTCGAAAACTTATCGATTCTATGCCAAGGAGATGTGAGGCGGTTCTAAAAACAAAGGCCACGCAACTAAATATTGAAGTTATCAGGTAGCCCTTAACTCAAAATTGTGATAAGATAGCCCAATTTACTGATTTTATTCTTTTTTTTATATATAGATATGTGCCATACTCTTATTTTTTTGTCCAGTTTCTATAACCCCTTAAAAACTTATATGAGATCTGTTGCTTACATATGTATTTGTTTAAGCGCAAAGTGTATTTTCTAATGTGAAATAATGTTTATTCAAAACCATATGTACATTTTTTGGCGATACCTGCTAAAATATAAACATTATATTGAAAAAATCAAGAAAAAAAGTTTCACTCTTATTATTTTGTCCACCACTATATGTAGGATCGACACTTTGTTTAGTTTCTTTATGCATTAAACTTGGCCAAACACCTTTGATTTACCCTAGATCACTCTTTATATAAATTTGTTTTTTTCTTTTGCTTTGCTCTTTGTCATTCGCTAAGAGAGAATTCTTTTTATCAGTCAAGTCGGTCGAGCCGATCAAGTCAAGTCAGAAAAGTTAGTCAAGTCGTAAAGTAAAGTGGTCAAGTCAACCTTTTTTTTTAAAAGAACTTTGAATATTTGTTTAATTTCTCCCTTTTTTATATTTTTGAGATTTTTTATTTAATAAACATTTGAATTCTAAGTTAATATTTTGCCCGCGTTTTAATCTCCTTTTCCCTTGCTCCCCCCACATATATAAATAATCAGATCTCTGGAGCCCTGAGTTTGGCTATAATTTGTACCGAGCTGTGATGTCAGAACGTCGATTTCAATATTTACTCCAAAATATGCGATTCGATGATAAGAACAGACGAAAGGAAAGAAGAAAAAGGCACGCCTTAGCCCCAATAAAAGATCTGTGGGATGTATGTGGGATAGGTGCCGAACACGCAGACAACACCCTAGACAAGCGGACGAGCTGACGACAACCAGTCACGTACGCCACAACATAGCAGGACAATCATCCGACGAACACACATATAACACATACAACGCACGATACCGACAAGTGGAACGAAACGAAGCGGACGATCTGACTACAACCAGTCACGTACGCCACAACATAGTAGGACGATCATCCGACGAACACGCCACACACGTAACACACACAATGCACGATACCGACAAGTAGAATGAAACGAAGCGGACGATCTGACTACAACCAGTCACGTACGCCACAACATAGCAGGACGACCATCCGACGAACACGCCATACGCG
Source organism: Merodon equestris (assembly GCA_958301585.1). Lineage (NCBI taxonomy): Eukaryota > Metazoa > Arthropoda > Insecta > Diptera > Syrphidae > Merodon > Merodon equestris. The sequence goes on from OY284413.1 coordinate 27,456,665, forward strand.
TAACACACACAGCGCACAGTGTGCACAAACGAAACGAAACAGACGAAGACGAACGCAGAACACAACACAGGGCATTCGTTGAACAGCCGTCAAGCCGTCAACTTGTGTAATAGTTAAATGAATTATCTCGTGAATTCGCAAGTAAAATCCTACAAGTTTAATGTAATAGTCATAAGAGTTATATGAAAGAAATGTCAATGTAATGTTAATGTAATATTCCGTGAATTCGAAATAAAATCCTACATGTATTTATGGCAAATTGCAAAAAATACTATTCGCCATCTTCCAATTGTACGATCGATGAACAACTATTAGGATTTCGTGGCCGTTTTGGAGCAAAAGTATATATTGCAAATAAGCCAGACAAGTATGACATAAAAATTGTCACGTGTAATGACGCACAAACGTCATACCTTTTCAATGCTGAACCTTATGTTGGGAGGGTAGAGACAGGCACAGGAGATACCGTGCCGTCTTATTATATCAAAAAATTTACTGAGCCAATTCACCGTTCGCAACGCAACGTCACCTGCGACAACTGGTTCATGTGGTGAGTTAGGGCGATGTCTTCATTGTGAGTTGTTTTGACTGGTAATGGACAAAGCTTAGTGATGGGTCTTTTGAATTCGCCAGCCTGGGTTTTGACTTTAACCACTCTTGTTCTATTGTCGGCTCCAGGATAAGTGTCCACGATGCGTCCTAGATTCCACTTGGATGGAGGAAGTCTATCGTCCTTTAGGATGACTAAGTCACCGACCTGTAATGACGGTTGGTGTTTCAGCCATTTCGGTCTCTGTTGCAGCCGTACTAAGTACTCCTGTTGCCATTGTTGCCAAAATGTTTGCATGCGAAGTTGGATCGTCTTCCACCGGTCGTTTAAACTTGGTTTTCCCGATATTAAATCCGGTTCCGGAACAATCATGACCTCGTGACCGATTAAAAAATGTGCAGGAGTTAAGGCACGGAAGTCGTCGGTAAACGTGTACTGATAGAGCCTCCATCTAAGAATAATCTCCATGATGTTCTGCTGGAGTGCCGGGCCGGTCATTAACTGGTCATTCAATGAGACACCGTCAGCTGTCTTGAACGAGGCGTCAAATACCACTCTAAGTTTGGTAATTGATCTCCCTTCCTTAAGAACTGCGTGATTGGTACATAATAGTGGTGCAAATGTGGAACAGAATCTTCGGCTACTTCCTCCATATGGCCAAGGATCAAACAATCTTCCAGACAGTTGGTGTATTGTTGACGTAAGCTTCGATCCTTTTCCAGTTTGCGTTCCAAGCTTTTAAAGCGGGTAAGAGCTCCTTCTCGTGATCTACCCAACATGGGATGAACTGCCCCTTTGAACGGGAGAGCCACTTGGAAACGACCATCTGGTAGCCGTCGAACATTTTTGGCAAAATGGTTCTCACACTCGATGTCTTCTGGCTCTTCACATTGTTGATAAGGAGTCTCTTCTAACTGCCAGAATCTACGGAGTTCAGAGTCGAGATTACAGGGTGAATATAGTGTTTGCAGGAAATTGTTCACTCGACGAGATACGATGGGAGCTCTGCCAAATAGGATCCACCCTAATTTGGTTTTTTGGGCAAGAGGTAAATTGCTCTCGCTTGGTTTTGCCATTTCTGGCATCAAAATACCTGCCAGGACATCTGTACCTAGCAATAAATCCACCTTGGCTGACTGGAAAAAATTAGGGTCCGCTAAAGTCAGACCTCGTATGTGTTCCCAACCTGTTGTGTTCAAGGTGTGGGTCGGAAGATGCCCAGACAAGGACTTGAGAACGAGGGCTTGCGTGGAGATCCATTTATTTTTGGATGAATGCTGGTGAGGAGATCCTCAACTAACCACATTGATTTATCAATACCAAGCGTTAAAATTAAACAGTTACCCCAATTTTAACACAGCAGAATTGTGCGAACATGGAGGAAATAACTAATTCTCAAAACATTTTGAAGGGCGTTTACTTAGGCAAAGTGTGCCACAAACGCACACGTCCTTACCGATAAGAAGGAAAAGAAACATACCTTCAGCAAACCTGCCGCGCGGCCTAAACCGCCCGCACAACACACGACGGATGACACAAATCTGAAGTCAGGCGATCCTTTCTCGAATCCTATATTCGGAAGAGGTTTGTCAGTGAGGGAAGTAGACACCCGAACAACCTTCACACCATCAGCTGCAGCAACCATAGAGATATCGAGATCGATAAATCAGCAGCTAAAAACAGACGATATACAAGTTGCCAAACAGATGACCCCAGAGTACTTGGATTACTACCACGTAGTCCGTCTGTGGGCTCGCTTCATAATTATAAAGGCCAAAAACCAATGCAGCCTAACCGCAGATGAAGAATGGCTCTTGGATAACATCAGAAACAGAGAGTATGCGTTGTTGCAACCAATCCACACCTACCTAAGCGGATTCGGCAATGTAATCACGATCACTGGCGAACATCTCATGCCTCCCCACCCCTACCAAACTCAACAGTTTCAGGAAAGTTTGGTTTCTATGGACACATTTCTGAAACGAATCACAATCTCTATGAAGAGATTCCGTGCTTTGGCGTTCTCGCCGAAGTCATACAATCGCAGTCTCCGACAACCCACCCGGAGAGTACCCAAGCGTATTAACACAACACAACCACAAGGTGACAGGCAACCTTTTAGGCTATAACCCTCTACTAAGCCGACGCATGGAAGCCAAGTATTTGGCTTTCACACATGGTGCAACCCCCACAAACTTTATCAGCTCACGCGGACGCACAGCAATAAATATTGGAATAGTTAACGCTATCTCAGATATTTTAATTAACACTCGTACATTTAGAGCATCGCACATAAATTTCTCTAAAATGTCGATAGCAGGAAGCCAGTCCCAACTCATAAACCTACGACGCACCGCAGACGACTCCGGACAACCAGACGTACTAGCGGAGATCCAGCCATTCTCACTCATTAAAGAGAGAGAAACAATTTATGGAGCAGCTATCTTTGGCTCCTACCAATTGGAGAAGTCGACAGACAAAGCACACTGGCTATGTTATTCCAATAAAACCCGAACCTGATGACATCTTGGCTCCATGGGTTCACAACAGAAACGACCGACGAAACTTACCCATACAGTACAAACAGAGGGTGTTTACAACAACCTCTCAACCATCCCACACTTCCCGTGATGATATTATCAAATCGATGGTTTTAACCAAACGTTATAAGAAAAACTTGGTCTTTATTTTCCATTTTAAAATGTTTATATTGTATATGGTTTGTGGAAGTGACATTCCCTGCCACATTGTTATGGGAAATTTCCGGTTGGGTGCATTCCACCTTACGGCCGTGTCATCACATTGCGTAAGACGCAAACAACAACCTTTGGAGCATCGGTGTGGTATGAGTCAGTCATTCCTGTATCGGGCCGAAACCGCGTACTGCAATGCCAGAGGAAGGCACTTCTGGCCTGTTTGCCTGTATGCCGGACAGTTTCCACTGCCGCATTACAGGTCCTCCTGGGAGTCCCTCCTCTTGATCTTGAGATCATTAAAAGAGGAATTGCCTTCAAGGTAAAAAGGGGCTTGCAGTTAACCAGTAGAGACTGGTTATTTGGCAGGTCGATGGAAGGGCTATCGACCAGAGAGCGTATGACCCTACTTGATGGCTGCGTTCTATCCAAGTGGCAGACCAGATGGAACGATGCCGAAACGGGTAGGGTCACATATCGCTTCCTGGAGGATGTCTCCTTCATGAGCAGGAATCTACAACTGAGTTTTGGCCTCAGTTTCGGTTTCCTACTGAGGGGATATGGGTCCATGAATGCGTTTCTGCATAGGATGCGTCTCAGACAGGAGGCCGGTTGTAGGTGTGGTTCTCCCTTCGAGGATTCATTATATTCAGATCTTAGGGACTTGGATGCTAAGGGGGTTAGGGCGAAGTGTGTGACCTGAACGCTGTCTTCACTACGCCGTCACACATTGACAGGATGCGTTCATACGCAAATTCAGTGTTCGCTAGGCGGAACTAACCTTACCTCCTGTCCTCATTCCATTTCTCCCACCTTCCTATCCCAATTCCCCTTCCATTCCTTCCCCCTTCCTCATTCCTTTCCCCTCCTTCTTCCAGATTGGCTACCAGTCCAGGGTAGACACCCCAACTGGAGTAGGGTTGCGAGGCTCGACCGGAAGCCTAATTCTAGTACCACGGGAGACAGGAGCCCCCGGAACATTAATGTCAGATATATCAATGACAGTCCCGGCCTGTCTTGCGGTAGGCCCTCTTGTGGGAGTTGTGGTTGTCCCAAATCGCGGGAAATTTGTTACTTGCAACAGGGTGCCGTGACCCTTAGATCGGAAGAGGTTTAGATAGGCCTCGCTCCTCGCCAAGGGGGCAGTTCATGTCCCCTACACATGGCTTCGAACTGGTACTGATGGTGGCTTATTCCCGGTTAATAGAAGTCACCTGAAGGGCATTGGTTGACGTTATCAACTCCATGTGGGATGGCCCACCGTGGAATTAAGCCGACAAGGCAGGTGTCCACGTTAAACACTCAGAGCAATCTGTCTCTGTGTATGTGCGTTATCTTTTTCCTTTTGTCTTCGCTGGGGTTAGAAAATCTTTTTTTTCACAATTCGCCATTTTTATAAACACTTTTAGAGAGTAAATCTGGCACAACACAATACTAACCCAATCGAAAGCAAAAGGTCTGCTACACTATTTATCTGTCACAAATATTTCTAGTATAAATAAAATTTAGTTTAGCGTGCTCTGCCGAAAGAACGAGTAGGTGTTAGCTTACTCGCGGTCAGTTAAATTTTGTTTAAACAAGTGTTTACATTAGCGTTCAAAGGTAAGTTCTTTTTATTAGCTGATTTCAGTTTTTTGCTAGGTCCTATTCTGAACAGGAAATAAAAAAAATTGTTGTTTGTTTCAGGATGGATCACAGCAAGCCAAGTATATCGAAATCGACAGAGTCCCACCGTGTTTTTCATGATGAATGGGAAAATAAATATTGTTTTATTGAAAACAAGGCGTAAGCCCATATGTTTACTTTGCTTCGCTACAGTGGCAGTTGCAAAAAAATATAATTTAGAAAGGCATTATAAGCATAATCATAACAATTTTGAAAAAGAGTATCCTGTTGGTAGTGCTATCAGAGAAGATTTTTTAAAGAAAAAGAAACGGGAATTATTCAACCCACAGAATATTTTGGTTAAAAGACCCGATGAGCTTGAATCCATGATCAAAACATCTTATGAGATTTCTTTGCTTTTAGCGAGAAAGAAGAAACCTTTTTCTGATGGAGAAATTGTTAAAGCTTTAACAATCTTTGCTAAAAATTGTAATGATAAAAATGTCAAATCTAAAGCCGACAGTGTTTCACTCTCACGGCACACTGTTACAAGACGGATAGAGGAGATGGCAATTGATATCAGCAATCAGATTCAAGAAACCGTAACAAAATGCAAATATTTTTCACTGGCGTTAGACGAAACTTGCGATTTAACGAGTACATCTCAGTTGGCTATTTTTGTGCGGTGTATTGATGAACAATGGAATGTAGAAATCACGTCTCCATCCTTTCAATTGACTTTGAAAGGGCCTTCGATCGGATTGGTATCCATGTTATCCTAAAACACAGTGGAAAATACATAGATCCGAAAATGTTTTGCTACACAAAATCTTTCCTTTCAAACAGAAAGTTTCGGGTGAAAGTAAATACAGTGAAATTCGCCTATAGCGACCTCGGTTATAACGACCATGCGGATATAACGACGCAAATTCTGAGTCCCTTGATTTCACACCATATTTTCCATATAAACTCATCCTGATATAGCGACTTCGGATATAACGACGATTCCGGATATAGCGTCCGTTTTTTGCAAGAATTTGAATTTTTTCCTCCGGATATAGCGACGAAATAAAAAAAAATCATCTAGTTGCCTGTGCAAAATTGAAACCTAGCAATAAAAACAAATACAAATTACCGTTTGCTTCGTTTGCTTGTCTTTTTTCTTTGTTTTTTTTTTCTTCAGTTCATTAAATCTGTAGAACTGTCCTGTCTGTCGTCGTTTTAAAAACCGAAAAGTGAAAACTTCTGTTGGAACAACCGCATAATAGGTGATTCAATTTAATCTTCAGGCTAATATTCTAAGTTAGATTAAGTTGGAATCTAACTTAGAAACTACAAACTGAAAAAGGAACAACACCTTAAAATTGTAAGCTGTGCAATAGTTGATTCGAATGTTTTTTAAATCTGGCACTCTGGCAGAACAAACTAAATTGATTTAATTTTAAACTGCCTATTCGACTTGTTATGTAGGTGACATTCGTGTATTCAATCAAATCTTTGTTATTAATGCATTTGTTTTCCCTTAGTTTTTTAACGTTCTGTGGAAATCTACTGCATTATGGCCCCACCATCTGTTAGACGCACATTGACTGTTGAGGAAAAGTCGGCAATAATTTGACGATTGCAGAATGGTGAATCCAATGCCGATTTATGCAAAGAATTTAATATCTCGCATTCCTCCCTTTCTACGATTTTAAATAATCGAAAAAGAATACAACAAGTTTTTGAATCGAATTCTTTGAAAATAAAAAAGAATCGTAAATCCGAACATCAAGATATAGAACATTCTCTTCTCTATGGTTTAAATAGCAACGAAGTAAAAATGTCCCATTAAGTAGTGGGATATTGCAAGAAAAGGCTAATCAATTTGGCATCCTACTAGGGAAAAAAGATTTCAAATGTTCATAAAGTTGGATCTTTCGATTTCGACAACGTCATAATATTGTGGTCGGCAAAATTTGTGGTGAAGCAGCAAGTGTTTCTCATAGTGAGTGCAGTGAATGGTTAAAAAACGTTTTTCCGAAATTAAGAAAAGGATATACAAATTCTGAAATTTATAATGCGGATGAAACAGGGTTATTCTATAAATTAACACCTGAAAGAACATTAAAGCTGAGGGGCGAAAAATGTGTGGGTGGTAAGTTGTCAAAAGAACGGATCACGGTATTAGTTGCTGCAAGCATGGATGGAGTGAAACGGAAGCTACTTATCATCGGCAAGTCAAAGAAACCTCGTTGCTTTAAGAATGTTAAATGCTTACCAGTCTACTACGAAGCCAACAAAAAGGCGTGGATGACTTCTGTAGTTTTTGAAAAAACTTAGAAAACATGGAACTCTGAGTTAAAGCGCGAAAATAAAAAAATTTTTGTTTATTGATAACTGTCCTGCACATCCACGTATTGACAATTTAACAAACATAAAATTGGCATTTTTACCACCGAACAAAATATCCGTTCTTCAACCCATCGACCAAGGAATCATAAAGTGTCTCAAATTGAATTACCGAAAAATATTGGTATTAAAAATGATAAATCATTTAGAGAACAACACTTCAGAATTTCGCGTTAGTCTTTTAGATGCAATAGAAATGATTAAAACAGCGTGGGAAAGAGTACACCCAGAGACTATAAGAAAATGTTTCGCACATGCAGGCTTCTGTAATTCTTCACCTTTACCTGCATATGTAGAGGATACCGATGATGGACTGGATAGTTTGCCTTTGGCACAACTCGCTCAAATTTTGACGAACGAGGAAAACTCCTGTAACTGGGAGTCGTACATTGATGTATGTAGATAACCATGTTTTGACGGCCGCTGATCCTACAGATCAAGAGATTGTTGAAAGCGTAGCTTCAACTACAGCTTCAGCAGTAAGTATGCATGAAGTCTTATCTGATGAGGAGGAGTCTGACGATCCGGAATGGGCAGAACGAATTCCAACAATCACAGATGCTCTAGGTCAGCGGTGCCCAACCTACGGCCCGCGGGCCGGATCCGGCCCGCGAAGAAGCTCAATCCGGCCCGCGAGCTCCTAGTCGGATATTCGTAAATTATTGACCAAATACCGCGTATTTTTTAAATTTATTAAAGTATTTTCTGTGAATTTTATTAACTACAATATTTCTGATATTGTTATATGTATTTTGATTGAATAATTTGTATTTGTACATGACATCGGCATGACACGGTGTGTCATGCCGATGTCGACTAGTGCTGCTGCGAGTGGCCGATAGTCGAGGTGACTACAGAGTGAAGTTAGTTATAATCATGGAGTTACTTGTGGTAATTATTTCATAGGAGATGCTCACATATGTTTACATTAACTTTTGTGAAAACTTTAAGTTAATTTTTGATAAATAAGTTATTAAAAAATATAAATTTAATTTTGTGAAAGTTTTATAATATTGAATATTTTTACCCCAAATAATGTCGACGAAAAAACGTAAAGTGGATAGTGAGTGCCGCGTTTTTCAAGAGAAATGGACAAACATGTACTTTTTTGTGGCGCAAGGGGAAAAATGCTTATGCCTTATTTGCAAGGAAAGTTTATCTGTATTTAAAGAACATAACATCAAACGACATTACGATTCCAAACATAAGCAGACATATAACAAATACGTCGGTGTGTGCCGCGAAAATAAAATTACAAATTTACAAAGTGAAATTGGCGGATTAACCAAACTATTTAACAACGCGAAAAATATTAATGAGTCGATTGTGCGAGCTAGCTATCGAGTAGGTCACATAATAGGCAAAGAAGTTCATCCATTTTCAGATGGGGAATTTGTTAAAAGGTGCTTAATGGCGGTAGTGGAAGAAGTGTGCCCGGAAAAAAAAAGTGCATTCGAATCTGTGAGTTTATCACGTATGACAATGACACGAAGAATAGAAGATTTAGGAAGTGATCTTATGGTACAATTAAAATCAAAAGCAAGTCAGTTCAAAATGTTTTCCATTGCTACAGATGAATCTACGGACGTGACTGATATTGCGCAATTGCTTGTATTCATCCGTGGAATAAATAATAGTTTTGAAGTTACGGAGGAACTTGCTGCAATGAAAAGTATTAAAACAACTACTACGGGTGAAGATTTATTTAAGGAAGTATCCGAAATTTTTGATGATCTTAACCTTGACTGGAATAAATTAACGGCCATAACTACAGATGGCGCTCCATCTATGGTTGGTCGGCACAATGGGCTAGTAGCCAGATTAAGGAAAAAAGTGCTGGAATCAAATGGATCACCGCCGTTGGATATACATTGTATCATTCACCAACAAAATCTTTGTGGAAAAATTTTAAATTTAGATCATGTTATGAAGGTAGTTACTAAATCCGTAAATTTAATAAGATCATATTCTACGAATCACAGAATATTCAAAGAATTTCTTTTACAAATTGAAGCCGAATATGGTGATGTGGTTTATCATAGCGAAATCCGCTGGCTGAGCCGCGGTAGGGTACTACAGCGATTTTTTGATTTGAGACATGAAATTGATATATTCTTTATTGAAAAATCAACTCAGCTCCACGAACTAAGTAACCCTGTGTGGCTGTGGGATTTAGCTATACTCTGTGATTTAACTGCGTATGTAAATGAACTTAATCTCAAATTGCAATGCAAAGACAAACTTATTTCCCATGTATATGCTGATTTATGTGCGTTTCAAACAAAATTAAAGCTTTTCATACAGCAAACGGAAAAAGGACAGTTGACGCACTTTCCGACTTGCACTGCTTTACGTAAAGAAAGGAAAAATGATCATTTTCCAAGTGAAAAAATTACCAAGATGCTGCAATTACTCAGCAAAAGTTTCGAAGATAGATTTGCAGATTTTCACCGGATTAAAAATGAAATACGCTTGTTTGAAAATCCTTTTACAGTGGATGTTTCTACGGCGCCAGGTGATTTACAATTAGAATTAATTGAATTGCAATGCCAAACACCATTACAGGATCTTTTTCGCGAGAAGTCCTTACCAGATTTTTATGCAGCGTTAGATTCTTATCCGAATTTGAGAAACCTTGGAATGAAAATGACAACGGCGTTTGCAAGCACGTACATTTGTGAACAAACATTTTCAACTTTAAAAAGAGCCAAACCAGCGTCTCGCGCTCGACTTTCAGATGATCACCTTCATTCCATATTAAGGATGAACGTCACTCAACTTGAACCAAATATTAAAAAATTAGTTTCTGAAAAACAACATCAGACTTCACATTAATAAATCGTGAGTACAGATTTTGTTCTTTTGAAATTTTAACCTTTTATGATTTCATTTAATTCTAAAAATAAATTAAAAAACGCAACATTTTCATAAAATTTATAAATATTTAAAAAAAATGAATCAGCACAAACATATTCGTGAATTCATTGAAAATGTTGAATTTTTTTCAAAGGTGTTACTAAGATATGCAATTATAAAGAATCCGGCCCGCGAAATCGTATGTCATGATGAATCCGGCCCACGGACAAAAAAAGGTTGGGCAACCCTGCTCTAGGTGCTATTTCAGACCTAAAACGATTTGCTCTATTTGGTGAAGGTGAAAACGATATAGAAGTTTCGTGGGTTATAAAAACTGAGAAGCGTCTAGAAAAAGTTTTTGCGGAAAAAAGGAAGCTAAAGCAGCGAAATATTACGGATTACCAATGCACGTACGCATACTCTTATAAGTTTTGATTTTTTTATTACATTTATGCATTATGTATATTATATGTTTTCTTTTTTAATTCTGCATGAATAATAAAACTATAAATACGACATATGTATCTATGTATCTACATACTAATAAATAGTCTTTTTTTCTGACCTTCGGCTATAGCGACATTCGGCTATAACGACCATTTGAGGCTGGTCCCTTCACCGTCGTTATATCCGAATTTCACTGTAATATATATTCCAAAATATACAATTTATCAAATGGAATACCGCAGGGCTCGCCCCTTTCTGTAACCTTATTCATCATTGATTAATGAAACGTCTGTCAATCACATAAATCTCCACTCATCGAAGACGCTAAAAAAATCCTACTTAGGAAAAAACCGCCTAAGATCCCGTCATCCATATATTTAGCTTTAATAGCATCATGCTACCTAGGCATCACTCCCACCCTTCAACCATCAACACTTGGTAACTACCCCACATGGCTTCTACCTACTGACATTATCAACACGACACTGTCAAAGCTTAGCAAAGGATCAACATCTAACCAAACGTATTCCCAACTATTTCACGAAATTTTGGAAAACCTCAATAGCGACTTATGGGATATCTGGTATACAGATGGCTCTAAATCTACTCATCGCACTGGATTCGCGATAACCACAGGCACAGGCGACGTCATCCACACCGATAAATTACCAGACTACTTTTCAATTTTTTGAACAGAAGCCTATGCTATTCTGAAAGCCACAGAAACCGCACTTAACAACCCCAAAAATACCATGATCTACTCTGACAGCCTGTCATCCTTAAAAGCTATAAAAAATACTAACAACTATACTCCAACAATAGTCAAGATTCGAGATAACATATTTAAAAACAAAAACAAACTTAAAATTATCTGGATACCAGGACACTCTGGCATCAGAGGAAATAAGTTAGCCGACAATGCTGCCAAAACAGCTTCAGTAACTCGTCCCATTAATCCACTCCCACCAACATACAGAGATTTCCTCAACATTATTAACACCTACTGCGAATACAAGAGAAAAGACTCATGGAACGCATACATCCATCAATCTCCATCTTAATCCCAACTGCTGCCTTAACAAAGTACCCAACAGACACATCCACCCATATGCTCAGATGTTTCCTACGGCTACGACTAGGTCATACACAGTTAACGCAGATAATGTAAAATATGTATATAAAATATTGTTAAGACTCAACTTAATATCTAACTATTTACATTCCTCTAGTTTTGAAACCAGCCGAAAGCCCTGGTAGCTAGTGTTGCTAAGTTATAATATTTATAATGTAAATTCATTTATATTGTAAACATAATAATAATAATTAAAAATAAACCGCGATATAGGCTGGAGCGTTATACCCTCTTAAGGATAGTCGTATTGCATTGATTGGTTAATCGATGCCAATATCGCATCCTCTTGACCTGCAATTTGACTTGCATGACACCATCGTACTGACTCTAATTCGTTACCTTGCCCTGACTATACCACTGCAATCACTCAATGGTACAACAATACCATCGCAAATGAAAATATTTTGTTTCCTTTTTTAATCGCACAACACCTTGCTTAGAAAATAAAATCCAATTCACATCTTACAACTACATTCTTCTTACAGAACTCGCTATTTTACTTATTCAGAAGGGAATCAATAGAAAAGTTTTTTGAGTTTGGCATTCGAATCATCGCTTACCGTGACGCCGGCTCTGGAACTACTGCTTACTCCGATATCATCTTGTAAATGGCATGTCGCAACTGATGTCATATGTCGAATCCATTTCATTCGTAAGCGATGCCACACCGCTGCCTCCACTGCTCGCCGGTCTCAATTTTCTTCGCGACTTGCGTAGGAATTTTGTCGAAATTGTGAATTTTGGTGGTCGCGTTCTGTTGAGGGTATTGCTGCCCTTTGCTGCTGACGATGTGCTACTTCCATATTTCCAATTGTTGTTATTGATTTTTGTATTTCGAGTTCGGCTACTGTTGTTGCTACCGTGGATGTCGTGGTTGTGTTGCTGGGATGATCCATCGAAGCAATTCAGAAAATTCTGTACTTGCAGAAGGTTACTATCACCAGTAGCAGGTGCAAGCGATGATGCAGAGGATGACATTGCTGTACGTTCATCATCGGTGATGGGGGCAGATTCGGATGATAGAATGGACGAGCTATTGTCACAATCGTCATCGCCATCGTAGGTAGTGTTCGCGATAATGTAATCGGACGCTGTTGTTTACTTTTGGGATACGCTCGCGTGGATGCTGTTGAATTTGAATGAATTACTGGTAACGTGGTCGGTTATAGTCGCTATTGTTGCTGTTGATGATGGCATTAGGGATGAAGATTTGAGAATTCGATTCTTACTTTCCCGAAATGATTTTCAGCTAGGCTTGCCCTGGCTCTCGTCCCGTCTTAATTGTGACTGAAAAGAGATCGAGAGAGAGGCTGTTGTGTATTTGGAATAAGCATATTTTGTCGTGGAAGCATTGCAGAAAGACAGAATGAAATGGCATTGAACTACTTACATCTGATGACTGTATACGGGATGTTAGGCTGAGCTATCACCAAGCGTCGGTCGTCCGGTGTGTATCGAGCTTGCACCAGCGACACCACTATTTCCACTGTTACCGCTGCGTCCGAGACTAATGGCAACGGTCGCTTCTGAACCACCTACCATGCCTGTGCCGCTCGTCCGCATGGCGGTATCACTTGACGATATTGAGATTTGATGATGTAAAGTGGGTTGTTGCATATGATGGGGCACAACGGTGCCAGTCGACGATAGATGATGATGTTGTTGCTCAAATGGATAAAGAGGGTGCTGCGAATGCGAATAACGTGAATGAAGCGACAGTGGCTGCTGCTGTTGAGAGAGGCTGTGATGCGATTGCTGATGACTGTGCGGCGGCTACGTTTGATGGTGATGTGCCGGGGATAGTAGCAATTGTTGCTGTTGCTGTCGAAAACTACGAGGTATAATTGAAGACGCAACACTAGTAGATGATGCCGAGGAAGACAACGAAGACGGAAAAGTGCTGTGCTGTGATAGTTCAGGTGCCTGTTGCTGCTGATCATACTGAAGCTGTTGGCGCTGCTGATAATGTTATTGATGATTACTGTGATGAGAAGCGAGCGAGGTTGTGTTTGAAAAATTTTGATGAACGGTAGATAAGTGTCTACAAGGAAGAAAAGAACAAAAAAAAAAAAAAAAGCAATTAAAACTCAAGCCACAAAACGGAAAGAAAAAAGTCGTTCCATGAGACAAGAAAGATACATATACATACATACTTATATACGAAGCAAATAACTCACCTCAGACCACTGCCAGCAGACGGCGGTAGAGAAGACGCCGATGACGCAGCAGCTGAAGTTGTCAACTGCTGATGAGTGGAATGTCGAAAGTCGATGCCATTTTCTATCGTAGGCAGCTGTGCGGATGCTGACTCCCTGTAGTGGCATTCGATAGTGCTGCGGCATTACCCCCACTTGTGGGTACTGATGCTGCTGGTGTGAAGCTGCTGTGACCGCACCGTCATTTAAGTGGATATTAAGCCAATTCTAGGGTTGTCCAATCGCAATGGTTCAAAAATAATAACAGAGGGAATTAGTTGTTTCGTTAATGAATCTTTTTTTTTGTCTTATGTTAATTAGAGAGTTGGCTAACTAAGGTTTAACTATGTTCAGATGTCCTGCAGTATTCACTTACCTTGACTCTGCAACACGTTAGTGTTTTGAGGAATCGCTGGTTCACGACAATAAGTGATCTCGACGGGCTATCAATTTGTTGACGTGGTCTTCAAGCACATATTTTCAGTTTGCAACTGATGGAGGCAAGATACAAGAGAAGCAACTGGAAAAGAAAATACAATTGTATTAGGTTAGGTTAGGTTAAGGAGGGGGAGTGTAATGGTGCAACATCACTTCCACTCGGAGGCGAAGGGCCCATTGTGAATCGCTTCATTTGTGGAGTACACATTCTTTTAACCTGTCCTATCACGTGGTGGCCGAAACCATCCCGTGCTCTTTATGAATTTTAGAAGATCCGATATATCTGCATTTGCTACGCCCCCAGTCTCTATGAAGAATCTGTGGCCCAGCGAAACTAGGCGCCGATTCAGAAGAGTTGGGCAGTGGCAAAGCAGGTGTTGGATCGTCTAGCTTTCTTTCTCGTTGCCGCAGCTCCGGCAGAGATCGCAAGATCCCGAGTTCCATTTCCGGAGTATTGCTCCGATGGGACAGTGTCCTGTAATCCTGTGACTGTCGATTCTTGCAAACCAAGATGAGCTGGCTGCCTTTATTATTGTGCCATTTATGATCGGTGGTTGCAAAGACGGGTCCGCTTCACTAATGTCCATTCCAAACCCTTGCCTGGTCAATTCGTTCGCTCTTTCGTTGCCTGCAATTGAGCTGTGGCCCGGGACCCAGCAGAGTTTGATTTTGTGGTGTCTGATGGACTTCAGTGAGTCGCGACATTTCATAGCAGCCTTTGACCTCGTTGTACAGGATCCTATTGTGCGACCTGGCTGTATACAAAAATGGGATATCGGTTACTTGTAAGTGTTTGGATGCTTTCTCTATTGCCAGGATCTCTGCTTGGAAGACGCTTCACAAATCAGGGAATCTAAATGATTCCTATTTGTGCAGGGTGTCAGAGTAGAATCCCGCCCCGTGGTCGTTGATAACGGCGTTCGATAGCCACTCGTCTTTGTCGGGGAAAAGGATTGATATTTTAAGGGAGAAGTCATTGTGGGGAGCTATACAGTCGATCGTAGCTACGAGGCTACTAGAACCATGTTTCTTTCCCAGGTCATTTGAGTATGGCTGTATGTCTAACGAGTGCTTTTTGCAGCGTAGCCTTTTGTGAATAAATCCAGAGGAAAGAGATGAAGTATCATGTCAAACCCTGCTTGCGGTGTGCTTCTTATAGCTCCCGTTGTACAAACAGCGGCTGACCTTTGTACTTTGTTGAGCATGCTCATTTAGTTTTTGGTGCTGCTAGCAGTCCACCAGACTAGGGCTCCATAAGTTATAATGGCTCTGAGGATTGCTGTGTACATCCAATGAATGATGTATGGTTGCAAACCCCATCTTTTGCCGAAGGTCTCTTTGCAGGCATAGAAAGCATTCAATCCTTTCCTCCAAGCTGCTTTTCCAGGAAAGTTTGAAGTCAAGAATGATGCCTAGATACTTGGCTGCCATTATTTTTCGAATTATTTCACGAACAACACGCAGTGCGAACAAAATGCAGTGCGCTTTCCACTGATCTGCCTTTAAGGTAGGCGTGTTGAGTATTGCATAAGTTGTGTGAGTTATCCTTTGGTGTATAGGTCAAGGAGTCTTTCCAAGGTTTTTAATAGAAACGACGAGAGACTAATTGGTCTATAGTCGTTTGCGGTAGTTTGGATTGGTTTACCTGCTTTAATTATGAAAACTACTTTTTATCTCTTTCCACTGTTGGGATGTAGCCTGCACGCAATTGGAAAAAATGCTTGAATCAGCGTTTGCAAAATATCGCCTGGCTCCGGGGATTCCAAACGTTTGAACGAATTTATTGCCCATGATACTTTATCCTTTGTAATCATTTTTTTTTATTACTTAGTTGTGTGAACCGTGGGAATCGTCGTCCCGAAGGGGACTGTGATCTCAGGGGTTTTACAACCTGGGAACTGGCTTTCAGTCAATTGTTCTAAGGATTCCTGACTGGATTCTGTTTAAGAGCTATCTGTCCTTGGATAAGATCTTTCTGAGCCTTGCGGCTTCGTTGAGATCTTCTATTGATTCGCAGAACTCCCGCCGTGATTTCAACTTTGCTGCTTGTACTCATTGAAACTGGATTTGTAGTTAGCGCAGTCCTCGGATCTTTTGCTGATCTTTGCTCTATTGAATAGAGCTGCTTTCAGAATTTTCACAAGGTTTTCGACTAGATTCTCAATGTAAGTTGGATCGGGGTTAGTGATGCCTTGTGACGGTACTAACCTATAGGCAACTAGATTTGAAAAAAGATTCCAGTCTGTCTTCTGAGGGTTTCTGAAAGGTTTTGGTTTTCTTTATTGACGTTAATGTTGAAGAGTGTTCGGCTGTGGTCCAAAAAGGAACAACTAATGGACACTCTCCAATTCTCTACTCGGATAGAGTTAGACTCTCTTAAGAGAGTAAGGTCAATTACATCTTCCCTAACCAGGTTACGAAACGTTGGTGTATTACCTTTGTTGCATATGTTGAGGTTGGTGGAGATTCGAAAGTGGACTCACCCCTTTTATTAATGTCGCTGCTTCCCAGCCTATCAATAGACACAATCCACGTGACTTGGCATGTCGCACAAGTGTTCGGACTGCGTCTGGAGGTGGGTCCTCCTCATCGTATGGCAAGCATCCGGACGATAGGAGCAAAATTGATTTGTACTGTTGTTCGTATGTTACCACAATGAGGTCTCAATTGCTGTATGTACCTAGGAGAAAAATATTGAGATATTTTTTTTGGCGACTATACAGGTTCGTAACTTACCTTCAGTGTGTGGGTAGTATAAATTGTATAATTTAGACCTTAATCCCTCAATTTTGATCCTAAAGAGCCAATGTTCTTGGATTAAGGCTATATCCACATCTTCCTGCAGTATGTACAGCATCAAGTCGACAGTGGCTGCTTTAGAGTGGTGTAAATTAATTTGTACCACTAGCATCCTCCTTACCCCTTTCGCTGGGGAGCTTTATCTTCAGGGTTCCCAGCCCGAACTTGATGCTGCCAGATCTGCTACGGATGTGGTGGAATGACTTTTGGTCAATGGTAACCATGAGGTCTTTTCCCACTCCGTTCTTACTCTTGGCTGAAGAAGTGATTCTCCAACTATAAGTGTCAAGCTCTTTATTCTGCTTGCCGATCAGTGTCAGTATGGACTCGTCCTTTTCGGGAACCGGTGGAGGAATCCATAAGGAAGCTAGTGTACGAAGCGGAAGCATCGAACGAGGGATAACCTCGAGTTTAGCGTTCTGCCAGATTTCGCCGCAATTGTCGATTGTGCGCTTTAAGAAGTCTATGGACCTCTGGTTTTCACAACCAACGACTTTGACTCCTCTCTGCCAGCCTGCTCCATCAAAGTTGATCTCGTCACTGCTATCATCTTCGGTAAGCATCGCCTCCAATATTTTAGCTTCAACAGTGAGCCAATTGTCGGATGTTATCTTCCCATCAGGGTTGGAACTATCGACAATGGCCACTTGCAGATCCATGGGGAGGTTGAAGCTGGCTGATATTTTCGCCTTTTTCGCTTCCCTTGGAAACCTCGAATCCTCGAAACGCCCCCTCTTGACGTTCTGCTTCGATATTGAGGCAGTGTGTCCTTTGGAGGTGCCCGGATGTCGTGCGCTCTCAACGACAGTGGCCCATTGTGTTGGCTGTTGTCGAATCGATTTCGGGACGTTGGGTTTGATAAGGGCCGTCCTCGGTGACTTCATCTCTCGCCCTGTGTCCGTTTGAGCATCGTGAGTGGAGGTGGGATCTAGTTTCTTTTCGAATTTCGCTACCTCTTTCATGTGCTTCTTTATCAAGAACTTATCGCGCTCGGTGAGCGTTGAGGTGTCTCTAGCGCTCATCTTCTTGATAAATTTTATCGACCTCTTGTGGCCGTTCTTTGCCTTTTGGGCCGATGTTCTTTCATTAATCTTTCCTTCAGGTTTGCCTGTGGCATCGATCTTTTCTTCCGGCATGGTGTTGCTAACCTGTGATGAAGGCAAGGATTCAATACAAATTTCATAATTGTAGTATACAATAGTACAAGTTCATTCTATAAATATGAGTATTTAAAGGATTTTCTGAAAGAGCAACTGAAACCAGAGTCCGCTGATAAGTTCAAAACAAATCGCCATTACCATTGAGTATTTAGAATTCTAAATATTCTAAACAAGTAGCATGGTTTCTCTGAGTACAAAAGCATCTAAAAGGCGTCATAAAAAGTCATATTGATAGACAGGTGAACGTGGTATTGGTTGTGACAAACCCAAACAACCCACAGTAAAAATTTGGTAATTCTATTCAAGTTTATTTGAGTGGATAAACCTAACAGGGACACTCCATTTTAAATTAATACGATTTCTATTAGGTTGTCAAGAACGTAATTGAGGTGAAAGCGACAAGGAAAATTAAGTTTAATCAATTTTATACGAGGGGTGATCCAAAAGTAATGATAATGAAAATAAAACAGGTTAGTCTCCTAACGAGTCAATACATTTAGTTCATCTTTTTTCTAAGCCCAGGATTCTCTTAAAAAAATCTTTATTTTGACCCTCCCAAAATGTTTTAACAGCGGCCATAACGTCGTTATCGTCTTCAAATCTCTTGCCTCGGATGTGTTCCTTAAGCCGAGGAAAGATGTAGAAGTCGTTGGATGTTAGATCTAGCGAGCAGAGCGGGTGTTCGAACAGTTCTAATTCCGTATCTTGAATGGCAGCTATCGCAACTGCGACTTTGTGAGTCGGTGCTCTGTCTTGGCGGATAATCTTTCTCGCCGAACTTGACATTTTGAAGTTTTTTGGTGAGGAGGCTCGCGTCCAAGTCATCGAATGCTGTTTGATATCAGAACCAAAATGATGGATCCAGGTCTCGTCCATGGTCAAGAAACGTAACAAAAACATTTCCCGATCTGCTTGGAACTCCTCGATATTCAAGCTCGCAATGGAGACTCAATTTCGATTTTGTTCGTCAGTTAACATTCGCGGTATCCAGTGCGCAGACCTTTTTCATATGCAATTCGTTCGCAAGGATTCTTTGAACACTGCCATACGAGATTCCTGTAACCTCACCTATATGGCTGATGGTCACTCTTCGATCTGCCAACACAATATTTCTTCAGTGAAGGACGTGGATGGGCGTTCGCGATGTTCATCTCCAGTGTCAAGTATCAAGATCGAGTTGCGGAAGTGCCTTGAATGCGAGTAGAAAAGATCACGCCAGCGTGAATTTCCCCGACTTAAGGAATGCTTGCTTAAGTGGATTCGTCAGTGCAGAGGACAAAACGTTCTCAGCGGCGATATTACGAGGGTGGTCCGATAAGTACTTAGACTCACGGCCAGATGGCGCCAGTATCGCAAGAACAACTTACTATCGTTGTAGTACAGTAGTCGGCTACTGTCGAAATTTCAGCCGGATCGGACTCGTAGTTTCGTTTTGACCGCGTATGGAAACGGCAATGTAAAATCCGTGGATTTTAGAAAAATGGAAAAAGAGCAATATCGGTCGGTGATTCGATTCTTGTTTTTGGAAGGGAAACCGCGCAGCGAAATCAAAGAGCGTTTGGATGCTGTGTACGGGGACTCTTCTCCTTCGATGGCGACCATCAAAAATTGGTTTAACGAGTTTCAAAGTGGTCGCACGAAAACGGCTACCAGGGAGGATAAAGTGACAAATATCCACGATATCGTATTGGCAGACCGCCGATTGATGGTGCACGAGATAGCTGAGACAGTAGGCATTTCAAAAGATCGCGTGGGTCATATCCTGCATGAGATTTTGACCATGAGAAAGCTGTCGGCGCGATGGGTGCCGCGTTTGCTCACTCCGGACAACAAGCGCACCGTGAGACCACTTCAAAGCAGTGTTTGACGCTGTTTAAGCGCAATCCGAAGGAGTTTCTGCGTCGTTTCGTGACAGTCGACGAAACATGGATCCCCTTGTTCACACCAGAGACCAAGGAACGGTCGAAACAGTGGACTTCACCCGGTGAACGTGCTCGGAAGAAGGCGAAGACTGTCCCATCGGCCGGAAAGCTAATGGCCACTGTTTTCTTTGATTTATAAGGTGTGATCCACATCGACTACTTGGCGAAGGGCTGTACTATGCCAAATTATTGGGCCGATTCGACGCCGAATTGAAGAAAAAACGGCCACGTTTCCACCATGATAACGCACCGGCTCACACCTCCGTCCTCGCCACGGCCAAATTGGTCGAATTGGGCTACGAACTGCTGCCCCATCCAACGTATTCTCCAGATTTGGCCCCGTGCGACTTCTTTTTGTTTCCAAATTTGAAAACGTCACTCGCCGGGCAGAAATTTCAGTCGAATGAGGAGGTCATCGCCGCCACGGAAGCCTATTTTGCAGACCTTGAGAAAACGTATTTTTCAGACGGGTTAAAGAAGTTACAGCATCTCTAGGTCAAGTGTATCGAGCTAAAAGGAGACTATATTGAAAAATAAATAACTATGAACCAAGGGACATATTCAACTCAGGCGAAATCGGTTTTATGCGGTTTTAATGGTATAAGATCGCTGCCCACAACCAAGAGGTCAAACAAAAAATCGACGGAAAGAAAGTTGTTTAATAAAAGGCTGACATCAGGTAACAGCGACATGTAAAAGGAAAAACCTTACTGTTTTTTGGACAACTGCACCGTGTATAATAACCCACCAACATTAGACAATGTAAAATTTATTTTTTCCCCGCCAATACGACATCAAGATTGCAACCATTAGACCACGGCATAATTTAAAATGTTAAAGCTCTCTACCGTCGAGAAATTGTTTCTTTTGTGTTGCATTGAAAAGGTGTGAAGGTTAGCAAAACGTGACGCCCTGTCACCACTTATTTTTGGGATGTTGCTGGATTACGTCAAATGAAATGGAATCAAATCCACTGACGATTTGGACCTTCTGGAAGATAGTTAGGAAACTATTATGCGAAATGTAGGAATTCAGATAACGACAGGAAAGAAAATTGGCTTAGAAATAAATGAAGAGAAAACTAAATGTATGGTCCCTGACCGGCTTAGATCGACCAAAACCTCGCAACTGACTATACTAGCTAAACGCTTTGAAATAGTAGACGAATTCAAATATCTGGGAACCATTTGACTGCCAAAAACGGCATAAAGTTCAAAATAAATAAACGCTTCACATGGGCAATTCGTGCTTCTTCGCGATGAAGGAACTACTCCAAATCCATATCTATAAAACCACAAGAATGTCAGTGACATTTTACAGATATCAAAAAAGGTTTCTGACAAAGAAGGAAGAAAATAGATTTCGGGTCTTTGAAAATAAGATCTTAAGGAGAACCTACGATGGAAAACAGGAGGGAGAAACAGGCGAATGGAGAAAACTACACAATCAAGAACTATCAAGGAATTCTATTCAATATCGAACATTGTCTGAATGGACGAACAGTCCAATCAGTAATGGGTAGAATATTCGTAGGAAAAAGGACTGTCAAAAACGCACGAAACCTACATTAAAGAGAGCGTTAGAAGCAGTATGGCGTTCAAAGCCAGCAGTTCATCGTATTTGTCTTTTACAACTGAAAACGCACTACAAAAAAGGTGGGAGTTCAAGGTACTCTTTGCATTTTGCAAGGATATCGGGAACCACAGTAGCTAAGATTCTAAAACCGGTCGCTATGAACTCAGAATCATGTACTCTATAACACAGCCAAGTTTCTGGCTCGTAGCCATTCGGCAAATTTGTATTGATATATGCGTACGGACGGACGGACAGGAAAGCCTTTGCATAAGTCTTCCCAACAAAGCTAAATTCTCTATCAGCGGGGCCAACACTATTCCGACAATTGTGAAACATGTCAGTTGAGTCTTATGTGCTGCGGAGTGCACACCGCCCGAACGTCGGTTTTCCTTTCGAGTTACATTAGAGAAACAAATGTCAAAGTGCAATCAAGTTGAGTCACTGAAAATTGCAGTCGTGTGATTAGTGATTTTATGGGAAATTATTTGAAATCTTTAAACATGTAGGGGAAGATATTCAGCAAGAAAAACGGGACTGACCAATGCATCTGTTTGAGACGCATTGCAATATTTGTAAATTCACAATTGCAAACATACTCTATTGTAACGTCGTGGTTCACTGCACAAGCAGTCGTTCGTCTAGCACGCTCATACATGCTCGCATGAACATTCGATAATATTCGTGGAAGCATGTATGATCGTGATTGGTTGTAATATTCATTTGTAATCCCTCGATCGGCTGATGCTTTTGCCGTTGCATTGCTAGGAAAATACATTCAACAGCAGACATCGACATATGTTCTGTACAGTAACACTTTGCTGAAATTTTGCATTTTCTTTTATGCTCCATTTTCGTGCGTAGAAGCATGGATGAGTGGCTGCAGCTGGGTGAATTGCTGCTCACTTATTTGTGAGCTATTGGGTACACCAGGCGAAAGATAAGTAAAAACTATTGTAACGATTTAATATCTGAATTTTCTTTTTTTTTTTATCTATTGTATTCGCATTTTGATTAAATCCGATGCAAACTCCCCTGATTTCGTGGTGCATATCCATAAATCTTCAACAGCATCGAATACCGGCATTACTTCAGACAGTGACGACACCGTTTCCCGACAATTCTATTTGAATTACGGGGAAGATACACATACTTATGTACATATAAATAACATGGAGAATGACAAAATACGCCGTCCCGCTTCGAATCCACAATTGCTTATCCCAATAAAAATAATAATCAGTGTATTCCGATAGCAAATTTAGAATTAACACCATTCGCGAAATTTCAATTGTTATCAAATATTCCAAAATTGAATAATCAATGAAAACATGCATGATGCCACGCTATAATAACCGGCAACCCTCCTCTCATAAATAAAATCTTATCACAAGTCAAAGGATTCGTAAGGGCAGAGTGTATATGGTCCACAAGAAATAATTGGAAGCAACACGTAAAAAGGAATCAAACACTAATTGACAATGCAATGAGAATATTAGAAACTGAATTTCAACAAATCTTACCTTAAAACCTCCACTGCTGTCGGTTAATAAATCGTAGAAATAAAAATCCATTTGCACACAAAATACAATAAACTTAAACTTTTTGTAGGTTCTCGAGCACGACAGGGTTGGTGGTTTCTGCACTATGCTTGCAAAACGCTGCGATCCAAAAATGTTCGATTTCCACACCGTCCCACGTAAGTCATCTTGGCTCTGCATGTGTATGCGTTGACGCATGAATCAATAACAGAAATCACAATAGCTATGTTCAATGAGGAAAAACAAGAACAGGGCAGAACAGCAACGATTCGTGAAAGCTGTCACATCAAGTTAGAACAGAAAAGTACAGACGTATGTCAGTTGTCAATTGCTTTAAAAATGTTTTAGAATTAAATAATAAACTTAAATGACGATAAATAATTTTTTTTTGGAAGAGTTTGTAGGCGCGATAGTGAAATAAGTGTGATAAATGACTCGTAAGCAGCAGTTTCCAGTGATGATATGAATGTTTTAGCGAGGACTGTGTGTTTTTCCAATGACAGAATGTGTTCAGACTCAAGAGTAGCTGCAGAAAATCGTGTCCTAAACTGTTCGGAATCGGAACACCCTCACTGAACACAAAGCGAAAGACTTTCGGACAAAAATGGTTCTGACTGAACACGCCACCGTGTACTTTTCTTTCCGGAACAGTCAAGTACAGTCGAGAACAGTCTCATTGGACACAACCTCTGTCTTAAAATGGCGGCTGACGTTTGCCAATGAATTGTAGCAACCACTAAGGGATCCCGTATATTTTGTCATATACAAGCCATTGACAAGAATTATCGTTGTCATAAAGCATTGTGACTCCACCCCAGTTGAAGAATTTTCACTGGTTATCCGCGACTCATTGGAAATTACGTTTTCCATTTCATTCCAGCTCACCTATCTCTTTTGTACCTGAATGAGTCGCGGCTCGTGAGTCTGAGTACGCATGACCATATGCATATCCAAGATTCCCTCCTATTGGTTGCCGCCGATAATATTTATAATTATGTGGATACATGTTCGTATGTTTTATTCTTTTTGAATTTGAATTTAAAGACGAATGCAACCGACAAGTAATTCGGACATTTTCGAATATTTATAATTTATTCTAAATTTGATTACAAAATACAAATGCTAGGAGTCGACTTGCATTCAAATGCTAATCTAAGTGCCTTCAAATTGGTTTTTACTCATTTATTCACAAATATTTTTCACATTTTTTGATAATAATGTAAAATGCTGTTACTGTAAAAAAATATTAACGAGGAGTTTATGAATTGAATTCGAATAAGGGTAATAGTTCACCATTGTATTTCAAATAAAACATTCACAAATATACAATGTGTGGTAGCAGCTGTTCACACAGGACTGATTGGTTTCTGGAAGACGTGGAGTGGTGACATGTTAGTCAATCCGGTTTTTTTAATTTATTTCGATCTTTCTAAATGTCGACTGGTTGTCTGCCACTCGACAAAAACAAATCACCATCTGTGGAGTAAAATTTTATTTAGCAGTGTTTTTATGTTTTTTAGTTTTTGTTTTTTTAATTTTTTTTTATTTATATTTTTTAGAACATACCTAACCTAGGAAAAAAAATGCTTAAAACTAACTTAAATAACAGCTAACAGAAAATACCTTACTGGCCCTATACGGACACTCTAAGGCAAACAGAAAAACTTAAGACTATGCCCTATGAGTAAGTTATAATAATTAGAGGCAAATAAACATGAACAACTAAGGCTAAGAAAAAAACAAATTTACAACAATCTTAACTCCACGCAATTACTAACTCTTTCTATTGTTCGGATCATGCTTTAGAAAAAAAAAACACTGAATTCGGTACAAATGCTTAGATTAAATAAACACGGGTAAGCTGTTTCCATTAAAGGGTGCCCGTACTTTAGTTTTGTCCAGCTACTTTTTGATGGATTTTTGTCTGATTTGTTTTTATTTAAATAGGTTAAGAATATTAATAGAAATGTTAGTTGTAAATTGAAGTTTAAATATATTTTGGTTAGGAAATAATAAAAACTTGAAAGTTATCGTACGTTTTTTTTTAATTCCATTTAGTTTTATACAAAGGAATATCATCCCGTGCTTTAGTTTTGGCCCACACTGTATATCTTTTTTTGTTTTGTTATCTACTGTTTTGTAATTTTTTTTTTGTTTTTTATTTTTTTATTTTAATGAAATCTAAAACCAACCTACAGTAAACCTACGCGCCACCCTTGCATGCCTCAGCCTGACCTAACCTACCCCAACTTACTCTAACCTATCCTAACCTTCCCTAGTCCACCAAAAGCGTTGATGCCTTGACCACGTGGAAGATTAGCGGAACCGCCAATTCATCCACGATCAGCCCACATTGATCCAAATAGAGGAATGCACTGGGGGGACAAAGCCGCTAAACCGCACTTCCTCGTGGTACATGTAGTTGGGGTAGTGAGCCCCGAAGATCAGGTTATTGACCGAAGTCATTGCTCCCGCAACGTGACCTCGGATCAGCTTAATCAGAAAATTATCTACCCGTACAATCCTGGCCCTATTGTATAGGATCTCGTTCGGGTAAAATTTCGTGTACTCAGATTCGGGTGTCCTATGTAGCCCAAGACAAGTCCTGAGACATTGTATCTCAAACACCCGAATCCTTTCCATTAAGCTGGCTCTCACATTGAACCAGACGGGACATCCATAGGCAACCATGGGCCTGATTAAGGCCATGTAGCAGATTACCTTCACCCTAGAATCAAGTTGGCTGCTATGAAACAGCCATCTTGTCAGAGCGAAAGCGCCCGGGCCCTTGATAGAGCAGCATCTACATGTTTGTCAAAATATAGATACTGATCCAGCACGATCCCAAGATATCTGACTACACTTTGTCTCGCCAGTGGACGGCCGTCTGGTCCTAAAATTAAGAACCTGCGCCAGTTTTTTCTAGTGTCCCGAGAGGCCCTAGACAAAGGCGTTCTGAACAATATAGATTCTGATTTCTGGAAGTTGATTTTCAACTTCCAGTCATCACAATACTGCTGAATTTTTTCGAAGTCACGCTGCAGAAGAATAACAATAACCTCGATCGTTGGACCTGATCTGTACACGATTAGGTCGTCTGCGTACGCTATTGAATGTTGAAGAGAAACTAGCAAATCGCTTAGGTAAATGCTGAAAAGGCGAATTTACCGCACCCTGTTGCAGTCCATTTTTGATTTCAAATGTTTGGGTAGAAGTCACGTTGGCAATTTTCACTACGAACTTTCTACCTGTTAACATGTCAAAAATCATATATAGCAGTGGTTTACTTATGCCCAGACGACTGAGCTTGTAATAAAGACCTTCTAACCATATGGTGTCGAAAGCTTTTTCCAAGTCAATCAGACAGGCACCCGTGCATTGGTTCTTGCATTTATTCCATTGGATATCCGACACAAGCTTCGATGCGGCATGAATAGTGTCATGCCCCGCTCTGAAACCGAATTGGTTATCCGGGATGATTTTATTGTCCTCAACCCACTTAGACAGGGCCCTATGGATCACCTTCTCGAAAACTTGCTGATACTCGGAAGGAGGCTTATTGACCGGAGATTTTCCGGGTTAGATGTGTCTTTACCCCTCTTGGGAATTGGTTGCACCATCGCTGTCTTCCAGTGCACTGGATAATATGCATTATTCAGTGCATTGTTGAACAGGATGGTGTACCTCTCTACAGCCACTGGCGGAAGGTGCCTAAGCACAACATTGGACATACCGTCGACTCCCGCGGATTTTTTCTTCCTCAATGACTCGAAGATCATCTGAAGATCTCCGTTGATATGAACAGGGTAGTAAACCCCTCATTGGCGATGGCATTGTTTGCCATGAAATCTTCATTGAGCCTTGTAAAACCAAGGTTCTCTGATCGCCAATGATCGATATCATTTCGAAGATAGAAGTGATGAAGCAGGGCTCTATTTTCCAGGTTGTGGTTCGGGCGAATACTATCATTCACCTTGTACACTTCCTGGAAGACAGCTCCTACTGTCGCCACCTTCTCCTGAGGATCCTCGATCACGAAGAAGTCGTCATCCAGGATGGCGCTCCCCGGATCGATGCTAACTGTTCCTAGCAAACGTTCATGGTCTGACGTTCTCGGAAGCTTTAGATCCTGAATGTCATTCTCATATTTCTCCGAAATATTTTATTTATTTGCGGGAACATACTCGCGCTGCTGGAATTTACAGCACGAATTATGTTGTTCCAATGCAAACTTACAGATATTCTGTAATTTTCCTTGATTAACTGTTGGATATTTTTAATCAGTGACTTCAGTGTCCTGACCTCCGAGTTTTGTCTGTCGGTAAACCGCCTGTACAAGAGTCTTGTCAGGAGTCTACTTTTTTGTCTGTGCAGTGCGTCGATTATCGCGTTTCGGTATACGTTTGTGGTATCGTGCTGTCTTTGGCGTGGTATCGTACTGTTCATTGTCTGTTTAATGACATCGTCCATTTGTTTGAGATACCTGTCAATCTCGTAGTTTGACAGGTTCCTATTAGGCGGTGGAAAGGAGGTGCTCGAAGTGAGCGCTCTCGTCAGGGAATTGGCAAAACGCGGCCAGCACACCCTACTGTAATCTAGGGGTGCGTTTGGACACACTCTGCCATCTCCGCGAACTCGTCAGGTATTGTGATCACGGCACATAGTCCGCAATGGTCACTGTCTTATACACTGGTCCGTAGACAGTTAATAGACCATTCGTTCATGTCTGCCAGTCTCAGTCGAGAGTCCATTAACATGAGATCCAGATAGGAGCCGCTCCTAGCATACGACGGACTATCCGTTGGGAGTAACTTGAGTTTGTACACTATGTTCCGCAGAACCCACCAATGACTTGGTAGGTTTCTCCTAGCGTTGGGTATGTTGTTTCTCCAATCACTATGTTTGGCATTCAAATCGCCGGCCAGAATGTAAAAGTTTTCTAATGAGTTTAAGCGCAGAGATCGAAAAAGTGTCTCGAGCTCTGCGATAAAAATATTGGGTTGAGGTGCTTCAGGTGCATAGGCTGATACAATGTACATTCTCTTTCCATTTCGGAGAGGAATGCACACAATACAGGCCTCTAGCACCTGGAACCTCCGCACTTCACCGCTATATATGAATTTATGTTTAAAATTGTTTTTAATAAAGATCGCAACTCCCCCGCCTTGAATAGCGTTGGGTCGGTCCCTTCTAATTATTCTATAAGAACTGTGCCGGATTTTGTGCTTCTGGTTTAGCTTTGCTTCGCTAACCAAGAGTACATCGGGGCTTTCGTCCTGCAACAGGTTAAACAGTACGGCTCGTCGCTCCATCCTTATCAGTGTATTTACATTCACCGACAGGATCTTCAAGGGCCTCTCTACCAGCGCACCCATCACGACCCGGAGTTTTGTCTATCGGTAAACCGCATGTACAGGAGTTTGAGTCTTGACAGGAGTCTACTTTTTTGTCTGTGCAGCGCGTCGATTGTCGCATTTCGGTATATGTTCGAGGTATCGTGGTGTGTTTGGCGTGGTATCGTACTGTCCGTCGTCTGCTTAATTTTATTATTCATTTGTTTGAGATAGCTGTCAATCTCGCTGTTTGACAGGTTCCTATTGAATGATGGAAAGGGACCGTCGTCCCGCGAATCGTCAGCGAATTGGCAAAGCGCAGCCAACGTGCCCTACTGCAATCGTAGGGGTGTCTTTGGACATACTCTGCCATCTCCGCGAATTCGTCCGGTACTGTGATCACGGCACTGTGATCACGTAATGGTCACTGTCGTATTCAAAGGTCCGTAAACAGTTAGTAGGCCCTTCGTTCTTGTCAACTAAATAGTCTAAGTCAAGATTCAAGCAGCATGAGATCCAGATAGAAGCCGCTCCTAGGATACGACGGACTATCCGTTGGGAGTAACTTGAGTTTGTACACTATGTTCCGCAGAACCCACCAATGACTTGGTAGGTTTCTCCTAGCGTTGGGTATGTTGTTTCTCCAATCACTATGTTTGGCATTCAAATCGCCGGTCAGGATGTAGTAGTTTTCCACCCTGTTTAGGTGTTTAAGATCGAAAAAGTGTCTCGAGCTCCACAATGAAAATATTGGGTTGAGGTGCTTCAGGTGCATAGGCAGCTACAATGTATATTTTCTTTCCATTTCGGAGGGGAATGCACACAATATAGGCCTCTAGCACCTGGAACCTCCGCACTTCACCGCTATGTATGACTTTATGCTTTAAATTATTTTTAATGAAGATCGCAACTCCCCCTTTGTAGTAGTTTTGAATATCACTCTACCTTACAAGGTATATTAAGTTCCTGCAGTGTTTCGAAATTGTACCTCTTCGATATGAGGTTTTCGCTTGAGAGCCGTATGCGTTGCGTGATATGAGACCGGGGGCGGAGCGTGACAGAGTGTGGCAACCCGAACGGGCAGACTCATAAGAATAGGCGTCGTCGGACCCTAATTGAAATAGGAAACTACTTAAATTACATTTTTCTTAAGTATTATGTAACAACGCATAGAGCTTCTTGTATGTACAAGTTGGCGCAAAATTGGTCATCCAATTTTGTTTTTGAATAACTTTTTTTACTATATAAACAAACAGATTTAAAGTGATGGAAATCTTTACAATTTTTTCTGTTAAGTGGAAAAGATGATATCCATCCAGTGGCTGCCGCCAGTGTTGATACACATTTGTACCCGTTTTATCGCATTTTCTATGAATTTTCGCAAAATTTTCGGTGATAACTGTTCGCATTTCTGTCGAATATTCTCCTTAAAGACCGCTATTATCCGAGCCTTATTGGCATAATCCTGCAACTTCAAGTAGCCTCAAGGAAAGAAATCTGGGATGATTAAATCTGGCGATCTTGCTGACCATGCCAAATCGTCAAAACGGGAGATTACGCGACCAGGAAACGCTTCCTTCACAATATCACATTGTGGCTAGGACTGTGTGTGCGATTGTACCATCTTGTTGAAACCACATGTGCATTAAGCCCCGCTCATCCGATTCCGTCAGTAAGAACTCGTTTATCATGGCCCTGTAGCATTCGTCAGTAACAGTGACCGTATTGCCGATAATGTCCTTAAAAAAAGAATTCGGCCCAATCGCTCCTCCCGCCTGAACGCCGCACCACACAGTGGCTTTGAGTAGATGTAATGGCTCTTCGTTCACCACACGCGGGTTTTCAGTGCCCCAGAAATGAAGATTTTGCTTATTGACGTAACCGCTTAAGTGTAAATGCGCTTCGTCGCTCATGATGATTTTCGAAACAAAATTGTCCGTTTCGTTGTTGATTAAGGATGGCTTGGCAGTAATTCACACGCGACCGACGATGAGCAGGCATTAACTGAAGCACTATTTGTACTTTTTCACTAACATCTCCTGTAGGATCCGTCCATGATGGTTATGCCCAATTGCGTGGCCCGTCGTCTGGTTGATGTTTCTTCCTTCTCAGCGATATCGGCAGCCACAGCCGCGATATTCTCGGCTGAACGACCAGTCGGGTGGGGGCCACGTTCTGCATGGTCTCCTATGGTTCCAGTCTGTTCAAGTCGAGTAGCTAAGCGCCGGAATGTTTGCCCAGTTGGCGCGACATGAATAGGAAATCGACGTCGAAATTCACACTGCGCTATCACCACCGACCGATTATTGGTCGAAAAAATCGACACAATTATTCAACGATCTTGTGAAGTATAGCGCTTCATCGCTTATCTGTTTTATACTGCAGCTGTCTAGTTCAGGTAACACGCCATTTACAAAAACTATAACTATTCTAACGCCTGAACAGATCTTCATAAATTGTAGCTAAGAACCATCTCCATCACGTTAGCTTTCAAACAAAAGAAAAACATCAAAATCGGTCCATTCGTTCAGGAGCTACGATGATTTGATACCTATAACTCATTGCCCGATTTTCATTAGGGTTTGACGTGCCGTCAAAGAACATTGCTATATACCTTGGACTGTACGAATGGAAAGTCGTGGCTCAGGTTCAATCTCCTACAGCATAAGCGTAGCCAATTCTTGCTGTCTTGCTGGTTTTCGAGCGTTGGTAACAAACCTGTAGCAATATGCTATTGTCCTTAACAACTTCTGGAGATTTGAGTGGCAATGAATCAGTAAGTTTATGATATCATCTTGAGCGATGGTGTACGCGTGTCTTGCGGTTCTCCTCTATAGGAGATTTAATTGGCTATAGTTGACCGCTATTGTGGAGTAGTGAAGTCTAAATCTGACCTGAGAAAGGCTTGATCGTTGTTAATTACGCCAGTAGAAAGCAGTCCACGGGATTGCGAAATCAGCGGGATTTTCTTGAGTTGAAACATGCCTCCAGATATTGCTGTTCGTAACGCGCAATACGATTTCCCATGAAAGTCTTCCACTTCGATGGGGGTGCCAAGATCGATAATAAAGTAATTGTCGAGTTCTACCACGCATACGTCCTCACATTCTCCATATACTCCATAAACAGATATTAAATGTGTAGTTCAAAAGCGTAGCCAAGATCACCGCTTTTCAAAGCTCCAACCTAGGAAGTGTCTTCACTAAAGCGATCCTGGTCTTAGACAAAAAGTTCATGTGAATGTCGTCGTCCTCATCCAATACACGTAAGTAAATGGTTGCTTTCTCTGATGCATCACATAAGCCATGAAGTTCTACTTGTCGTTCTTTTTGCGGGTGAATCCATCTTGGGATACGGATCTTCTCGATCAGGGGAAACTTTTGTCAGAATCATCATCCTTGAGTTCCGATGGAACCACCACAGTTGTTGCCTCGTGATCTATGCCTTCACGATGCAAGGCGATCCCATCAAGCGGATCGAAAAGACGTGCAATTGCGAACAATATAGTTCTTTTCGTTGAGACTCTAGCAGAATTGGAGGATACTCCTACATTCTGGAAAGTAAATGAATCGCCAATAGAATACTACCTTATTCATAAAGCCTTGACGTGTTCTAATGAGTGGAATGGTAACGAGAAACCTGGCTCCCTTGTTCTGGTGGGATGTCCTGAAGTACTTCCTGCGAGTTACTGGTCCATTTTCTTAAGTTAAAACCGTCCGTCGCTAGCAATTATCTCTCCTTATTACGTTTCTTGATTGCCCTATTTATTGAGTCGGAAACGGATGTAGATCACCGACGTACATCTCATCAAGAACTGATGTAGCACCCACTTGAAATCGTGTTTCTTCGTCAGCGGCCACTTGGTTAAGAATGCTGCACCAAACGTCATTGTGTCCAAACGATACGTTTTAATAGGTTGATTAGGATCGATGCGTCACAATATGACCTGGTAATATGCATCCTACTCTTTCATTCGACTTGCCTATACATCTTTTCGATGTCAGCTGTAAAGGTAAATTGATGCCTTCTCCACCTCAATATGATGTACGAGGGTGGTCCGATAAGCACTTAGCCTACAAACGCAAAGCAAAAATTGTGGAGAAATGGCGATATATTTTTCAATACAGTCTCCTTTTAGCTCGATACACTTGACCCAGCGGTGTGCCAACTTCTTTAACCCGTTTGAAAAATACGTTTTGTCGAGGTATGCAAAGTAGGCCTCCGTGGCGGCGATGACCTCCTCATTCGATTGAAATTTCTGCCCGGCGAGTGACTTTTTCAAGTTTGGAAACAAAAAAAAATCGCACGGAGCCAAATCTGTAGAATACGGTGGATGGAGCAGCAGTTCGTAGCCCAATTCGACCAATTTGGCCGTGGCGAGGGCTGAGGTGTGAGCCGGTATGTTATCATGGTGGAAGAGCACTTTTTTCTTCGCCGAGTGGAGCCGTTTTTTCTTCAATTCGGGGTCGAATGTGACCGTTGTGACCATGTTGTTGTGACAATGTGACCGTTTTGCCGTTCTCCAGGTAGTCCATATGGATCACACCTTGTGAATCCCAGAAAACGGTGGCCATCACCTTTCCGGCCGAACAGTCTTCGCCTTCTTCGGAGCACGTTCGCCGGGTGAAGTCCACTGTTTCGACTGTTCCTTGGTCTCTGGTGCGTACCAGTGAATCCATGTTTCGTCGACTGTCACGAAATGACGCAGAAACTCCTTCGGATTGCGCTTAAACAGCGTCAAAGAAGTGGTCTCACGGTTACGCTTGTTGTCCGGAGTGAGCAAACGCAGCACCTATGCGCCGACAGCGGTCAGCCAATACGAGATCGTGAATTTTTGTCACGTTATCATCCGTGGTAGCCGTTTTCGGGGCACCTGGACGAGCTCATCAAAAACCGACGTGCGATCACGTTGAAACTGGTTAAACCAATTTTTGATGGCCGCCATCGAAGGAGGAGAGTCACCGTACACAGCATCCAAACGCTCTTTGATTTCGCTGCGCAATTTCCCTTCCAAAAACAAGAATCGTATCACCAATCCCGAACGGCAAGAGCCAAGAAGCTTTTTCAAGGCAAGTGTACAACAGGGGGTTTTGCCAGTACCCCGCCGAGGAGAGAAGTCGCGAAACAATCATTCGATGGCATTGGTGTTATCGGGATCTGAACTCGCTCATCTTGCGTCAGCGGGCGACACAATACCCACTGCGCAACGGGTCTCTACCATCAGGATTACTGGTTGAGTGGACATAATGGCCTTGAATTTAAGAATCCCTCGACACCAAAGCTCTGCACATTGAGTTTGTCAGTGACATGACGAGCTATCTTATTTTTTCAAACACGTCGTATATGCATTGTTATGCAGACCATTTGTTTTCAAGGTCAGAAACATCTTAAAGATGATGAAGACTTTGAAGCTCTAAAAGATAAATAATTATGAATGACAATCGAATCGCTCTCATCGAAGATGTTGCCATACCTTTAACTATTTCTAATGTTTTGAGTACGAAATATGTGCCACTAAGATGTGTTTCAAATTTTGAAGATCAAATAAAAAGCGGCGAAGTCGTTAAGTACAATTCCGAACGAGGAGACATTCTGGGTCGCATCGAAAATGTTATGATAAAGCTCACTATATTCACGTAGGAATTTTGAATAATATGAAAGCAATTTTCAGAGGGTCACTATCACACATGAAAAGCTGTCGAGACATCTCCATATGTAAGTCACATCAGCTAACAACAATTCCTTGCAGAACCAGATCTACGAGTATTACCACTTCCACCTGAAGTCACGGAAAGATTTAAAAAAAAAAACACAACATAACTTACCCATGCAAACGAATATCTTTGAGCTGAAAACTTAAAACCCAAACAAATGTGAAATAAAAAACCAAAACGTATAGGAAAACAAATGTATATTATTGTTGAACTGATTGAGAAAAGAAATATTTGATTAAAATTAATTTTTAAACTATAATAATGCCACTAAACACTTAAAACTAATTATCCTTTACAATAACATAGGTTTTGACGGGTTAGTAATATTCACAATATTTATTGATTCATTAACGAATGTTTGTTGTTTAAAAAAAAATATTTGAGTCCTGTTTTGATTGCATAAATAAGCTTTTTTGTTATTTTTCATTAAATTCATTTACAGAATAAGACTAATGATATAAGTTCTATTTAAATCTTACCGTTAAATCTAAATTAATTTTAGCTGATGGAACAATATTTAATATTCCGAATAAATACAAACATTATTTTACAGAAAATATTAAAGCAAGAAAATGAATTTAACATAGAAGAGAATACATCTGTTGTGCTTAAATTAAAAATAGTTAAAAGATTATTTTTAATAGAATCGTTTTAGGTATGTAAAGGAGCTTAGGTGTTGTGCGATTTGAGGAATATATAAATATTTCTTTTAATTTATAAAAAAAAAATGGAAACTATGTTGCTAAATATGGTAAACTTCTTCATCTGTTTAGAGCATGTAGTATTACCAAGGCAACGAATTACTTTAAAGATTATTATTTTTCAAATGATTCAGCACGTTAAGAAGTCAAGTTTCAAGTCAATCGGAGCAAGCCGCTAGAAGAGACTGTTTTTATATTGTTACGAGTCACGTGATTATTGACCCACGTGATTTTATTTTGCGCTGTGATTTTTTACTATTTTTTTTCGTGCAATCTTTACTGCATTTTTACGTTACATAAAGCCTATCTCGTGATTTATTTTTCTGCTTATGGCCCGTGGGTAGCTAAAAACCAATTAAAAAAGATTTTTTCTGGAAATCAGATTTTTTTCAAATTCTCTGTACCACGTAACCGACATTAATAAATCTTGGCGCGTTTTATTTATGACCATGTTGTGTGCGACAAAGCACCACAAGTTCGACAAAAAAAAATCAAATATTTAAGCCAAAAAAAGAAGTCAGTTAAATTTGAAAAATCGTCATATTGTTTTAAATCCATTTTTCATTAACCAAGAAGTGATCTATGAACAGTGTAAACTCTTTATAGCAATCTTATATTCAACGAAAAACTCCTTTGTAAGGCTACAGACAGAGATGGATGTACATTTTATATTAGGCAATGTTGTTATGGTTTTGTAGGAAGCGTCAGAATAATATGCCCTTAAATTTCAAGATCATCGGAGGGGTAGGGGGGTTCAACTGCATAATTACTGAAAAAATATAGTTCAGATTGTTAAAACTTTAAATCTGAACACTGATTCGGGTAGGGT
Source organism: Merodon equestris (assembly GCA_958301585.1). NCBI lineage: Eukaryota > Metazoa > Arthropoda > Insecta > Diptera > Syrphidae > Merodon > Merodon equestris. Next base: position 27,492,543 of record OY284413.1, read on the forward strand.
CTTTAGACGAGCAACACAACACAGAAAACTAACTCGTTTGTGTTGCATCTATTTGATTATAGCAGCAGGTAGTGAAGAAAAGCAACATCTGGTTTAAGTAGTGACCACCACAAATAAGTAGACAATAACACCATCACTGCGCCATAAACGAAGGTTCTAGAATCAAGCCTTGGGGAAGATACATGCACATCGAATGAATGAAATCAAATAGGTAAATTGAGTTCGTGACAAAGTAACAAAATGTAATAATAGTTGTGGTTGAGTTTAGTGAATTTGTAAAATTAAATATAGAGTTGGTCCAAAAAGAAATCCGACCACTAACTACTTCCCATTCTACCCTAAGATATTGTAACCTCGGGTAATATAGTTTACGACTACGTCAGCAACATCGGAATGAGTATAACAGGCATATCGCGATTGGATGTGGTAAAAATACAGCCTTATTGAAAGAAGTGCTTCGTCATGGTTCGCCCAGCTTTTGTCAAAGTGCTCTACTGAATAGCACCGCTGCGACATTGTTATAAGACTTAGATTACTGTATGACGAAACACAAACGCCATGACTGCCCCATTCCGGAATGATATAGATTCCAGCAAATACTGGGACATATGTATGCGATCGATGCAAAATTACAAAGTGCTGAATTTATTGTTAGTGAACTTAAAATTTTAAATGTATAAACTGTGATTGTGAAATTGAATAAAAAATAGTGCGTGTGTTTAAAATAGAAAAAAAAAGTTTTACTGATTGCACCTCTTAAATAGGAATCTCATTTTTAGCATATTAATACCTTTTTTAAAGTCGGGAGTTCATCGAATGCAAGCAAGTTTGAAGTCACCTTAAAAATAAATTTTATTTAGACCAATACACATCCTCATAACACCATTTCGTCATTGAAGGATGCTATGGTCAATATGCATAAATGCCCAGGATTGAGCAGGTTGTTGCCGCTAACGGTGGGTAACCATCGGCCCGTAGAGTCATGATCATGCAGCCATTGGCGAATCGATTGTAACTCAAGGACCAGGATCCCAGGACGACACAATAAACGTACTCGGCTTGATAATTGTAATGTATCGAAGAATTTCTAACGACGGCAGTAGCAGTAGATGAAATTGCTAGTAACTATGGTAACGAAACACCACAATTCAGCACGAAGAAGATTATCAACGAGATTCAGCAAGGGATTATTTCTATTATCAAAGACTCCACCAACGCCAGCTAAGGGCACGCTAACGTCTCGATTCTCCTTCCACTATAGTCTTCTTCAGAAGATGGAGTTGGAGATTATATTTATTCTCCAACCAAAGCCAAAGTACGTATTCCATTGGTGTTGGCAATTTTGAATTTAAATGTTTAGGCCAGAAACGCTATACTGTTCAGCGTAAGACACTGGACTACCATAAGCGTATTAAAAAGCCATAACCCATTACTGCCCAGCGTATGATAAGCAAAGTAAGCGGTAAAAATTGAATGTTATCGACAGACAATAAGACAAAGAAAAGGAAAAGCATGATTTTCAACCCTCACTTTTGTTTAGTAGTTTGCAGTTATCAGTTCAGTGGGAGTAAAGTGTTTTGTGCAAAATGATGAAGAGATTGTAAGCAATATACATATGTATATGTACATATTTCGTATATTTGTTCGTTGGATGTTGTTTGGATTGTTAATATTGACGTATATAAGTAATTTTGCTTGTTAAATTTTAGAGTTGTAATGCCATGTATAAAACATTTATAATAATATTGTAAAACAAAAAAAAAAACGAAGTTGACCCATGTAACTTCTCCGTTGGACATTTTGTCTCCTTGGACGGCAGTCTCAAGCTGTCAAAAAAAAATATCCAAAAAGAGATGACGTGACTTTGACGTTTATGGTCTCGTGGGAATTCCATTCCAAAGCGGGATTTGAGGTCGATCGAGCACGTTCAAGTAGACAGGAAACTGAGAAAGGAGATTGGTAAAACTTACTCAATTTATCGAAATAAATTACGATTTAAAGCTCAGGTGTGGGGTAGATTTACCAAATGATGGCTCAACCATCATCAACTGCCGGAAATGTGGAGGAATTCCTTTCCTTGGAAATGCTGAAAGAGCTAAACATCAAGAACATCGAAACCATTGAGCTATTGAAGACCGAAGGCAGACCATGTGTAACCACCTGCTTCGGACTATTGGGGATTATAACAATCATTCTTTTAATCATGGCCATACGATTCTGCTACCGAAATCCAATACGTAAACCGAATGCGAAACCAATACCTGACGAAAAACCAGAGGAAGTAGCGCCAATAGAGTTACCTGCAAGACACCAAGAGCAGACGGAACAACAAAGGCCAGCATCCAAGCCCCGAAGAATAAACCAAATACCATTCTTTTGAGGTCAAACGAGAACGTTTGAGTTCGAGTTCGGCAACGGCTACACAACACCTTGCATCCAACCATTCCACTCCCACACAATAGACCATAACATGCCTCGGAGACATGCTGCTGACGAAGCGTCTGCTGCAACTTCACGATCCACCTCACATCCCACGAAACGACATTCCATCACGTACGCGATGTTAGATTCTAAGTTAGTTGTAAAAAGTTAGTCGTTCTAAAAAGAGGCTTCTCCTCCCGCAAATAAAATATTTTTTTTTTTTTTAATTTAAATCAGTGAATGATTTAATTAACTTATATCTCAGTTAGTAGTTCGGTTGCGTGTTTGCTAGCGTTACGCGAACGATGATTTCTTGATTATTTCTGTTAAAATGAAATTGTTAAAACGAACATAACCTTGTTTCAATTTACTTTGTATCTCTTTGCTATGGATTCCGCTGTATTCCTTTGTATTTAATATTTCACCATACATATACATGTAATAAAAGCTCACTTCGTTTTTGTCACTCAGAGTGTGTGCACGGTCTTTTCTTTTGCTCCGCTTCAACGTATAGTATTTTTCATAGTAGACTTTAATCAATTTTATAAATTAATATTTTGTTCAATATTCAAATACATAAAATATTTTACGTTTAAAGTGAATAAAATTTTAAATTAATTTTAAAGTTTATATTTTGTGAATTTTCGGGTGAATAATAACAAATTATGTCAGGAAGTGACACAGACTCTGAATATGAAAGCGGTGCTCCAGAACCATCAACTAAGAAGAAATTACGTACGGAAATTATGCATAAAAAGTGTGTGACAACATATTCAAGGCAAGATTTTAAACGTAGGGAGACCCAATCAACTGATAATGAATCAGGAAGGTGAGTGCGTAGCGTTATATACAGCGTTCCTTTTTCCTTGTCTATTTTCTCCCTCTACTAATACGCGGCATTCTAATCTCGACATTGGGGCGCGTTTGATTCTCTGTCCTTTTCTACTCTCTCTCTCTCTCTCTCTCTCTCTCTTTCTCTTTGTTATTCTAATTATTTGTAGAGGTTCGACACTACAAATAATTGGTGACATCGTGATTGAACATGACAATAATCAAATGGAAATGTACAAAACCGAGACAAATTATTGGAGTTAGGTAAATTAATTTTTATTTTATTTTTAAAATCATTCATGACTCTAATAATAATTTACTAAATTAACCTAACTAAAATGATGAAATTATAGGTTGAATAAAGCGCAAAAAACTTAAAACTTCTGCAGAACGTGGTCGAGAATTCAGAACACGAAAAGCACTGCTTAAACAACAAAGTAAGAAACGACAGGAACCAGATGCAATAGTTGAAATTGCTACAGAAGATATTCGAAGTGCTGGTCCATCAGAAGACAATCAAGTCCCTGGACCCTCTGAAATAAGGACAATAGAAAAAAGAGCAAAGTCTGCAGAGGCAACACGGCGATCGAGCGACATATATATATACATACATATAGATGGAGCTAAAGAAGTTTTATTTAAGTCTTGTGGTCTAAGGAACACTCGTTTTTTTTGAGAGCCAGGATCTTGTTCGTCATGCATTCGACGGGTGCATGGTTACATGATCATGGCCTTTGGCCGTCGTCGACGTCGTCGCAAGATAATTATATACATGTTATAATTTTACATGTGCAAATTTTGTGAGTATAAATACTTGCTCTGCGAAACATCTTTTTCATAATGTTCAAGTCGAGCAACCAGTATACCCAATCACATACTCAGTATAATTCTGATACTTCAGTTTGTTCGTATAATTACAGTCCTGATAGTAGCGTTTGCAGTTACACCTATAGTCCTGAGAGAAATGCCGAACCCAAGAAGGAAGAATCAACAACTTGCAAAGGAGGCAGTAGAAATTGCGCAAGAGGTCAGAGAAGAAGCAGTTGTGACAGAAGAAGTAATATCGTCGGACAACGAATCAATTCCGTGTTCGCAGCCGTTCCTGGTAGAAGAGCATCCATTAGGCGCAGAAAATCGGCAGGATCCAATAACGAATCTGGCGGACTTTCGGAAAAAGATTTTGCTGAAGAGGAAAGCCATGGAGAAACGAGAAATACCAGAGAAAAAACAAAAATCGATAGAGGAAATAATAGCAGATCAGGACCCCAAGGACAACATGCTCAGTTTCCTGAGCATCATTCTCATCCTATGGTCGTCGGACTTTTTAATAACAGCTGTCGATATATTGAAGAAAATCGTGACGAAAGCGATCATAGAGAAGAGATACGACCTGAAGAGATGTATATACGAGATACAGCTCGGGGTTACGAGTATCATAGAAAGTCTCCAACGGCAAAAGATAGACTTAAACAATTGTTCGCTGAAGGTAAGAAAATTTGTAAAAATTATTTAAATTAAATTATGTTTACATTTTTTTTCTTAGGATTTCGTCAGAAACCGATTTGAGAGAGGTACCAAGAAGTTCGCTCGTTGCTCGTGCGTTTGTTGCGTTTGTTTAATTCGCTCGATTTCCATTTTGTTAAGTATTAAGTACAATAATTACCACTTATTAGATTTTCCATTTTTGTTAAGTACAATAATAACCACTCATTAAATTTAAATTGTATCCTTATTAAGTGTAAATAAAATTATATTGGTGTTTTAAAAGAATTGATCGCGTCATTATTAATTGTTAGCTTTTCATATTGAATTCGGTTGCGTCGGTTGCGGTATTCGTGTTAAAACATTCCATCCAGCATCAAAACATTAAATTCAGCTGTGATCTCCATTGATAAACTTTGTCGAACGGTAACACCAGGATCCAAGACCCAATATAACGCAAACCTGGCCTGACGACGAGGGAACTCCATTCCTGTAATTATTTTTTTTATTGTGCATAGCCGGACGAGGCATAACACAAAAATTGGTAAGCGCGTATTACACGACGTTTACGGAGCATTGTCTCCCGTCAGAGGACTGCGAATGGATCACGGACGAGTTCATAGCGGTTTTGGCGGAGGTTTCCTGCTCATCGCCCATCATGACAACCACTTCCACATCGTGCATGACTGCGCCTACAGCAACTCTAGCTGCCGATGTGGATTCGGCGAATATATTCGGGAATGCAGATACTTCGGAAGGAGATACTCTAGGAGGGTTATTCCCACATACGAGTTCGACCTCGACCACTGGGTGCATCTCACAAGTTATCTCCAAAAGGGAAGGAGATACCTTGTGTACATGGAGCACGCCAGGAGAATCTGGATACCGAGTGGTAAAACTAGATGTCTTCAACTTCTTGAAGATATCCGGAATGCCGAAGGAACGCTGGTGGAAGGAGGCCACATACAGGACAACTTTCCTGACTTCTTCGGGTGTGGACCCCAAGGAGATGCTAATAACAAAACTACTACAAATGGCGGCCCAGGATCTAAAGAAGATTCCAGGCATCAGAAAAGAGGAAAGGGTGATAAGATCACCCAATTTCTTCTACAGCGGCCAACAGCGCCAGTAACGCATATCTTCTCGACATCCATATGGTTAAAGGGTAATTTTAAGTATTATGATATAAATAGCGTATTTATAAGAAATTGTATAAAAATAGTTAATAACTTCTATAACGAACAATCTTTTACGGAATTATACAAATTTTTTCTATCATGTGAACCACAACATCTTTTGGGAAATTTTAATAGATATTGCGGTTTTCCACTTATGGAATGTGTCGACCGACGTATCATCTTGTGGAATGAACCAGTTATGGAACCATGTGCTACTGAGACTCTTCTTTTCTTTCTTGTTGCGGGTAAGTCTGCGAAAGGGCAATCGCGTGGCGCCCACCCTAACACCTTAACTCACGACCAGTCTTCGCAGCTGGCCGAGCACCTCTTTCGTACGACATCGCGGGCAGGTGGAGAGACGTTCGGTAACAAGTTGGCCACTCGAAGTTACCTTTGTCGAAAATGCCGATCAAAATTATACGGACGGGCAATGTTTATTTGGTAATACTGATACAAAAAGCGGAAATATTTTAGAAAAAAATATAACGTTGGCTAGAAGGTTTTAAAAGGGTATTCAAAAAACGGATGTGAAAAGGAATGGGCGATGCATATGGTAACGTGATCATGGCCCTTCGGGCCGATTGTACCACGCCCGATTTAGCCGTGTCGATTGTCGACGTCGTCGTCGTCGACGTAAAAGTGTTATAATCTTTACCGCGGTAAAAATAAATTTTAAATTGTTTATAAGTTTTTTTATATATCGAATTGCATCTATATATTTGTGAAGATAAAAATACATTTTGCAGTTTGCGTTTATTCTTTGCAATGTCAAAAAGTGAAGGCTTTACGTTGCCAGGTCATCATTATCTGGGTCTCGGTAATAATATTTTTAACGAAGAAGAAGTTGTAAATTCATCAGATTTTGTAGCGTACGTTCATGATTTGGAATACGAATTATCTAATACTGCGTAGGATATAAGGTCAGTGGATAGAGAAGCTATCTACAGTTTCATTAAAGATTTCAAAGAAACTGGACGTGTTGCGGATTTAGTAGGTTTTCTCGGATTAGGACTTAAATATGGTGTCGAAAGTGTGTTTGGTGTACATTACCCAATTATGAGTAATAACAAATAGAGAACATTAGCACAAACAATATTTGCGCAACGTGAAAAATATATTGCGGATGTATGGTCTAGACCAGAATAAAAAGTAAATATACGAATTTTCAAGCATTTTCAAGGGACGGGAAGCTAAACAACTATACGAAGAATATAGAGGTCCAAACGGTCATTATTATTAAAAGCTCAATATCAATCCGCTAATCCAAATACAATTGTACGTGATATACCTGTAGAAGGGTCCCCCATTTAGAGATGGAGATGGATGGCAAAAGGTTTGAATTGTTTTTTTTTCTTTGAAATACATTTTGTTAAAGAAAACTGTTTTACAAGGTGTGGGCCGATATGAAGCATAATGTTTAAAGAAAAACTATGCATAATTCAAAAGAATTGAAGGCAACAGGAGGAGGCCCAAACCAGCTCAAAATACTATCCCAACTCGAAGAAGCGTAGCAAATTTGCTCAATTTTGAGATAGTGGTAAACCCAAAGGGAAAGGCCATTGGAATATGACAGTCACAGCCCAGTTCATTTTCAAATCTCTTAACAACTGCCGTACCAACTCCTTCAAATTCAAAAATGTAGGCTACAGCGGCTTTACTTCAAGAGTTAGAAGATATAATCTTGGCAAATAGCCTTCTCGAATCTGAAGATTGTAACACCAATCAACATTTTATTTTTTTCTATTTTGCTTTTTGAATTATTTTTAGTATTATTTCTTATTATTATTCCTTATTATTTCCTATTATTATTTTTCATTATTATTTTTATTTTTAAAATGAATTTGTGAATATTGAATTTTATTAAAAACTTTATACAATATTATTTAATGTAGAAAACACTTGACCATCCCTGTAATTAGTAATTGTACTCAATTAGTAATTGTACTAAAATTAGAGTAGTACTAAACTATGTGCTAAGACATGTATTAAGCTCGTATAAAGCTTTAAGCAAGAGTGGAAAGCTCTGAATTTCGGGTATAAAAGGCCGCGCAAATTCAGTGTCAGATCACTTCTGGTTGTGATCGCTTCAAGGACAATTCGACGGTACACTGCCTTTTGAATTTGAAGCCCTTACAATTAGAGGACTGAGTTCTATTATAACGTTCCCAGTGACGGAGGTACACTACCGCCTCTCTGGTTCGAACTTAGATCGCGTTTACTCTTCCGAATTGAGTTGCCGCCTATTCAGCGGGCTCCTGCGTTATTTCGCATATCCTGCGGTAGAGGGCAAACCAATTGGTCCCGAAGCAAAGGTTTTCCACCCTTTCTCGTCAGTACGTCTACTGTAGTAAAAATTAAAAAAATCTACCATACGGGTTTCACTGTTCCTTCAGGGGGATTTTGCAGGGTACAATCAGTCGTACCCCTACCTGAGAACGTTCTCCAAAGAGCGGAGAAAGAGAGACCACCACCACTCTCCCCATTACAATTTGGTGCCCTCACCCTCGGCCCATTACAAGATAAAGTTCCGGTGGTGCAACCACATGAGAAAAAACAAAGTGTAGCATTGGTGACTGCTGGAAGAAAACGAAGACACTCTGAGGCTTTAAAAACAGAAAGAACTGAGTTTTTACGGAAGCAGTCAGTACATCAAGAGATCACCTTAAAATTCGTCGATTTTTTGACACTTTTTGAAAATCATCTGTAAAATAACGAAAACAAAATATTTTTCATAAGCTCAAAAATTGTCCTACCGTCAAAAACGAGCCTTTTGGAATGCGCCCTCTACCGTCACTATGAAGAGTAAAAAATGTTAACATTTTTTTTTATGTAGTTTGTTATATAGATTGAAGACAATTCTCCCCAAAGACTTGGGGTTGATAACATATCCAAAGGAAATGGTGTCAAAGTTCCAAATGTTCGAGAGCGAATACCTCTAGTGCGCGAGGGTCAACCCATTCTCCACGGTAACCTCGTGATAACAGATCCCAAGGAAATGCGCTCAGAGCACAAAATATTCGAGCTTTCTTAGCGTTCCCAAAGGTTGCGTTCAACACCTTCTTTCTCTTCGACTGACATGTTGCGATCAGTAGCAAATGAAAAATAATGAGCTAGCACCGATGCATAGTCCCCTATGGGGGATAGGTCAAACCTCGAATTGGGTGATCACGCTTAAACTAGAACACTATGACTTATATGAGTAGGACAACACCCAAATTACTTCGGAACATAAATATGTCACATGTTGGTTGACATTTCCTATAATATCTTGATTCTTTTCAATTCTGCCAACAACAAGGAAATCCAAAAATGTGGTATGTATTCAAAGATTTATTGCATTTCAAACAAAGTTTTGTAATATTTTCTTTGATAATAAGGGTATTCATGTAAACGCGTAAAAACCAGATAAACCTGAGAAACCATATAATTTTATCTCCGCAGAAACGAGCTGTCAAAATTTGTATGGGAAAAAGTTTCTGCAGAGCGGGAAAATGTATTTCAGGAATTTGATGCGGAAAGAGAAGACATAAACCGCGTAAAATTAGAAGTCATGTGACGTTTAGTTTGACATCTTTTAAAATACATAAATACATAAAAAAATCAAAACAAAAAATGTTAAATAAATATAAATCTGTTGTAGTATGGCAACACTAACTATTTGAAGTATGTCCCGATTCCACTGCTTTTCAATAGATCCAACTTATATCTTTATAAGTAACTTATATACTCATCTTTTTTACTCTCTGAATAAAGCTTGCCTAAAACGGACGTGTGCCCTTTTCCTTCCAAAAAAAAAAAATACCGAAGGGGAAAAAAAAAAATCATATAACATTACTTAATAACAAACAATGCACTGTCACCAATATGGGTCATCAAGCGGGCAGCGCACTCAAGTCATTAATACTGCACCGATTCTGCTGACACACCAATATGGGTCATCAAGTGGGCAGCGCACTCAAGTCAATACTTCGATTCTGCTGACGCGCTTTATGGGTAATAAAGTAAACAACGCATTAACCAATAAGTGGTCAACGCACTAGCCATACAACGGTCATCACCCCAACTACCGATCGAAGGGAGAAAAGTACAACCATGCATTTTTTTCTGTAATGCGGCGGACGCAATAGGCTGAAGTATGAGTATAAATAGGGTAGCGATTGGCTCTGTAAAGTTAGATCTTAAGTGAACTTAGTGAAATAAAGTTCAGTTTTTGAAAGTATATTTTTAATTTGTTTAACTTATATGTCAGCGGTAGACTGGTAGGGTAAAACAGGCGCCGGCCTTTTGGAAACTGGAGAGGAAAAAAGCGTGACAGAGTATGTCAAGAAAATCTGTCACTTTTTTGATCAGCTGGAGCAAATTTTTGGGGCCAGGAGAAATGTAGTTCCTAACGTAGTCTATCAAACGACCTCTGACACTGATGATCTCATTATTCATATATCAACAAAAGTCTTCAGGAGGACCAGTTCACAAAGCCAAGGGAAGTAAGCATTATTACACACATATATTATCATCTTACTGGTTGCTAACTTTTTATTATTTTATTTAAAATAAATAACATTTTGTATACCTTATTCGATACTGCAAACCGAGCAGTTTGAATAGTATTGGACAATTATTGTCCCTGCAAAAAAAAGCTTGAAGCAGATATCGAACTACAAAAACCCAAACAAATTCAAAATTTTGAACTACGAAAAACATATTTAAATATATCTCCAAGGTAAGTTTCTTCTTCATCATTCTGATTTAAATTTTCATCTTCGGGAACATCTCTACTTAGACCATCAGCTACAACATTATCCCTGCCTTTTACATATTCGATAACTAAATCATACTGATTGAGATAAATTGTCCACCTTTGGAGTCTTAAGTTCGGTTCTTGAATCCCCTCTAACCAAATCCACGGTTTGTGACCTTTACGAATTACAAACTTTCGACCGTACAAATAAGTTCTGAAATATTTTGTTGACCAAACCATTACTAGTAACTCTTTTTCAATAGTAGAGTATCTGAAGTCATGATTGTTATTTGAAGCATCAGTCGTAAGCGTGAATCATTTGTTAAAATCGAATGAAATCGAATAAAAAAAATGGTAAGTAATAATTTTAGTTTTTCAAAAGCGTTAATGTACTGTGGATCTGGCGTGTTAAGAACATGGTCGAGGCGGTGTATTAAACAGAAAGAGAGGAAAAAAATTAAAAACTATGCCAAAAAAAAGGAAAAACACAGGAGAAAAAACCGGAGTACTTAAAAAATACATTTGTCTATTAAAATTTAAACAAATTTGATATACACACAAGATTATTGCACTTCGGAAGAAAAGGCACGTGGACTGCAATGAGGAAGAAACAAATATTGGGTATAAGGCTTCAGTATACAGTACAGCACTCCAACAAATTCCAGGCATTCACTCAATCCACCAGAGGAATTTTCATTCATACCCACGGATTGTGAAAAGTGGGCAAGAAAGTTTGAGAGATTCCGACATATCCCAGGTAAATGTTTTAATGTACTGCATGCGCGAAAAAGCCGAAGAAACTTTTTCATCATTTACCCCAACCCCAACAACATATTCGGCTTGCATTAAGAAATTCGAAGAATATTTTATTTCCAAAAGAAATCTTATATACGAGCGAGCCAAGTTGCTTAAAAAGAAACAAGAGGTTGAAACGGGAGAAGAATTTATAACAGCATTGCATGCGCTGACAAAATATTGCAAACGGGAAAACCTTCGTGATGAAATGATTTTATTGATTTTGATAGTAAAAATGAAAGACGCAACATCAAATAGTTTTATAAACATAATTAAAGTGTGACATTTATGACACAAAAAAAGCTCTTTTTTTAATTGCCGTAGATTGCCAAATTTTTCGAATTTCAAAAATCCGGCTCGATAGACTATTACACAACTTTATTTTACATTTTGCAGATCCATTAACATTTAAAGGAGAAATGATGCCGCGATTTTTTATGTTGTAATTTTTGAAAAAAAAATTAAATAATTTTTTTATAAAAAGTTTAAATACGAATGAATAATATGTAAAAGTTATTTTTATTAATTTCTATTGTTATCCTTTCTAAAAAAAAAGGAGACATGGGAAAAGGAAAGCGGTTATAAGCTCAAGAAATTGAACAGATTCAATTCTTAAAATCACAAACACATGTTCAACTATCTAATTGACAAATTACAAAAGAAATAGGAAGATCGGAGACAGTTGTTCGCAATTTCTTAAAGAAAACAGCAAATTATGGAAAAAAGGGAAAAATCAAGGGTAACACAAAACTCACCCTCCGTCAAAGAGGTCAAATATTTGAGGAAGCAATAAAAATGCGTCTTAATTGTAGACAAATCAAGGAAAAATTAGATTTACAGATTTAACGACCGCAAAACACATTGCCAGAATTCTTCGAAATTGAAATCCGTTAAATGGAAGAAAATGCAGGGAAAGCCAAGGCTCACAGCTGAAAAAGACAAAGAAAAAAATTGCTGTTTGCTAAAAAGTATATGCACTGGACAGTCGAGTTGCTTTATCAGCACGAAAATTAATTCCCGAATGTACGCAGAATTATTAGATGACGTTCTTGTTTCTTTTCTGGGTGAACAACACCAACAGCAATTCATTTTTCAGAAAGATAATGCTCCAATCCATGTTTCGAAAGAGTCAAAGGAGTGGTTTCGTCAAAAAAAAACATCACTTTGTTGGATTGGCCGGCCTGTAGCCTCGACTGTAATACTATGAAAAACCTTTGGGCTCAACTTGCTTCCAATGTTTATGCAAATGGAAGACAATTTGGTTCACTTTCGGAGCTCCGTCAGTGTATCCAAGCATGTTGGTGAGAAATCACTCCAAACGTCCTTGAAAATCTAACAAATTCAATGACAAATAGAATATTTGAAGTGATAAAAAATAAGGGTAATCACACAAAATATTAAATTTTGTTAAAAAAAAACTCAAACAATTAACTATACTACATTATTTAATAAAGTGCGTTTAAACGAATATTTCACTATTTTTTCACCTGTAGTTAATTTCTTAAATGCTAAAATGATAGATGTCTTAAAACCTCGCTGTAGTTAATTTTTGTGCTAATGAATACTGTGACTAGTGAAATTCAACTTTCTCACGGAGTGATTCCATTTTGTTCTCAAAAAATGTAATGCGTTTAAACAAATGTTTATCACTTTATGATGCTCCTCAAGGGCGTGAAGTCGATAACAGATCGCAGTTCAAAGTGTTCGAGAGCGACCACCTTTAATTCGCGGGGGCCAATCCATTCCCCTCCGGCTGGGAGAATCGGGTTCAGTAATACTTCAAGATCGTGATGAAGCCGTCTTAAAATAAATCTCATCATAAATGTGTTGTGGAAATCGAAAATATAAAAACAAAAACAAAGAGTCTCTTATATTCAAATAAATTTGTCGTTTTGAATTCATCTCATCCCGAACACTGGTCCTTCACAAAATCGTCGAGATCAATAATCTCGACTTTATACCAAATATATGTATAGGTATATGTGGGACAGAAATCAAGGAAATAACAAACGAACCTTACCACGGACCGAAACGACCGAACAGACTTACGTGACAGAACACACTCATTCAACGCAAGCCATCTCGTCAAACGAGCATTTTTGTAAGTAGAAATGAGCGACCACCAAGCTACGATTGTGAATCAAGTGTAGTGAAGTAAGTGTTCAAATCGATTGTTTTATCCCATTACCGAAAGGAGTCATAGTACAACTAAATTCATGTCAGGTCAATCTTACTGTGAGTGGACCACCGTAGAAGAGCACACGAGATTGTTTATGCAAGTTTATGCAATTTAATGTGTACACTCGTGTACATAAAAATCTGCTGTCGCCTGGATATGTACATATGTAAGGACGACTTGAGCGCCATAATCATGGAATTTTTACTAGACGTAAAAAACGTGTACCCATATTTGATTGATGGTGAAGAAAGTGTGAGACTCAAAGTTATATCAGAAACCATAAATGCAGTTATATCAGAAACCGTAAATGCTAAACCTAACACAACACAAAAACACAAGAGCATAATATAGGTCACATCGCATATTCACTGCAACTGTTGCGACATAAACAAAATTAGTACAACGATCGCCCAAAAAGCTGACATCGCGATAAACATAAACAGACATGACCATTTCAGAATTGATACAATGTCCGCCCAAAAGCTGACATTGTAACAAACGTAAACAGACGAACGTCAACAAACGAAACAACGAACTCCACAAACACTCCATACCAAATATAGGTCACAGAAAACACAAAATCATAGTCAAGCATAAAAGGCTAAATACAGGCCAACGCCCAGACAAAGGCACTCACGCCAATGACCGACCCCACTTAAAGCATTGCGACATCATCGCAACACGCAGTGAATCGATCTAAGAACACCCTATATAAACCAAGGCAAAACCCCTCATGTTATGTTGTTGTGCTCCCGACTTTGACCATATCTGACGTGCTCTCGAAATAAAGATTCAGACTAAGTATTCTTCTTGAGTTTTATTTTATAAAGTAAATGTAATTGGCGCAGTCGGTAGGATACTGGTTAAAATTATCAGAACGAATATCTGTAAACCAGCTATCCGCGAAACGAATCCAACGCGTAGTGAAGGAAAAAGTTAGTGGTTCTATCAGAACGAATATCTGTAAAACGAATCCAACGCGTAGTGAAGAAAAAGTGAAGAATAACACTCAAAGGAAACCGTGCTCGTGAAAATCTAACTAAGTGTCGACATCAGAGCAGCGATTCCTTCAGCAGTCCAATATATGCTGCCAGGAGAAGTAAATCCGCAAGAAGAAACAGAGGTACCGCCGATAGAAGCCCACGTACCCCAAGCTGAAGATACATCAAGATCCTGGATCGACGACGAGGCCACAGCTGACTTCCAGGAGTACTTCAGGGCGTTACAGCAGCGACTCAGGAGACAAAGCCGGAGACAGGTTCCAGTGCCACCAAACTGAAGAGCAGCAGAACAGCATCACCACCACCACCACCAAAGCAACACCGTCATCTCCATCAAAGCAGCTATCAAGACTCCACACGGACTCCGCAAAAGTGAATATTTTTTTTTTCCTTTTCCTTTTTTCTTTTATATATATATTCTCCTTCCTGTATTCATACATATACATATACCTATCTCATTATAAAATTGTAACAATTGTATCAGTAGTAACTAAGTTAGACTTATGATAGAAGATATAGAGGTAGGAATAAACCGGTTAAGGGTTCAATCAGCCGAGATTTCTAATCTAGTACAAAATCTCAGACCCGAAATAGAGATGCTGACCCTAAATATCGACCCTATAAAATACCTCACCCATCTACCTGAATACTCAGGAGATTACCGAGAGTTGCAAAACTTCATAGACTTGATAGACAGAATACATCCAATCTTGACCAGATACGATGAACTCGGTCAGAGTATTTTTTCAGACCTTATTAAATCAAGATGCAAGGGCAAAGCCAGGGAAATTCTTGAAATTAATAACCATGTTACAACATGGAACGACATGAAGGCAATCTTAACGAACAATTTCGGCGACAGACTTAGCGTCGACAACCTGTTCGATGAGATGCGAAGCCTTCCAGTACGCACAACCTGTATCGAATATTACAACTCAATCAAAAATATCCATAGACGCCTCAACAACAAACTAAAACAAACCCACACCCCCACAGATGGAGATTTAAACCAGAGGCTAGAATTAAACAAAAGGTCCGCGTTACAGATTTTCAAGACGAAATGCCCAGAACCGATGAGATCGATCTTATATTGCAGAAATCCTGACTCTCTGGAAGAAGCCATAGATATACTCCACGAAACAGGATACGCTTACTACAATATACATCAAAATACCCAACCAAAACCAAATAATGAACTCAACAAACACAGAAACCCGTCTCATAGATACGAATCATCAAATATCAACCCAAAGTCTCGAAATTCCAACAGAAATGGCTACAACACGAGACCCGCATATCCAAATTCGCATGAACAAGAAATCCGACCCAGACAAACCCAAAACCAATATCCCAACCACTACCAACGAAATCCCCTCCCAGCTAATAGGAACACCCCAAACCTTAACACAGGGAATGTAAATTACTCCCGCAACTACCCTAACTACAATAACACCCAACCGCCAATCTACAATGTCTTCACCAACCCATCTCCTCGCTACAGAAACCAAACTATAGAACCAATGGAAGTAAACAACCAAAACACTGTAGAAGTAGGAAATTTTCGAGCTGCCCCCATTTCCAACTCCCCTACATAACAATACAAACCAAACATTTCTTAATAGACTCAGGAGCCTCAAACTCAGTAGTCAACCCAGGAACCTTAGACAGCGACGACGAAATCAAAATTACGAATAAACTCGATACACTCGAAAGAAATAGTCATAATATTATACTAGCTAACAACCAACAAGTAAAAATAAACAACCAGATTTCTGACCAAATCAAAAATATAACCATACACATAACAAACCAACAAAACTTAATAGAAACACACCTCAATGCCCTTAGTAACACCGTAGTCAAAAAACTCGACAACTTCCAAGATGAACTTTCCCTTTAACATTCCCTTTGACAATTTCGTTTCTGATTAAACGAAGAAGGCATTCATTTCTACTAAAATGGAAAAGAATCAAAATGTTAACTCAGTTTCTGAGGTACCAGCAGTTAATGCTACGGGCGAAACCGTTTTTAAGAAGAAGCGTCAGGGTCGAGGTTCCAAACAACGCAATCAGGAAAAATATCGCGACCGTAAGAACGCACAAGATGAGAAGAATAGATTAGATGGAATTCTAGCGAGATTAAAGATCTACGAAGCAGATGATACTAAGCAACTCGAAAATGTTGCAGAATCAATGCAGGTCACATCGCAAAAGAGGGCCATTCCAATCTCGACAACGACACGTGGAGTAGGAGTGTCAACCGCAATTATATACGACAGGGCCGTATCAACGTGGAGTCAGCAGACGATCGCCTCTATAGCTACTATCCACCAGGCGTATCGAGTACATCTCTGGTTAGTTTATTATAAACTATACCTGGCTCAACAGGTCCAAGTGGAACTAGTGAACTCCGCTGACGTATTTATGCGGATCCAAATTTCCGATGAAATCCGTGAAGTTATTAGTACTGTCATGGAAGTCCCAAGTCTAGTATCATTAATACTGGACTCAATCGGAAAGATTGAAACTCCAACCAGCGTATACCACATGGGAATCGCCAAGCCGCCAACAACTACCGATGATGCTGTTGAATATTCCATCGTATGTGCGAACCCCTCTAATATTAGAGAGATTGTGGTTTCACTATCAAACGCTGAAACTCCGCTGGCTCACCGTCAGCAATACATCCGCTACAATTGTATTCCGGGAGCAAACTTTGTCGACTTTCTTCTCGTCAACCCTGACGACATCTATCCAGCTGACTATGGTGCGATCCAGTTACAACAGGATATACACGCGTACAAAAATCTCATCACCCGAATTCAACCACGCCTTCCCAAGCATACGATTCTTCCTCTTTCTTGGAATGGAAAGGCAGCTGCAAGTGGCTTATGGTGCAGCCCTTTAACCGAGACTCGTGTTGAGTCATCCTTTAGGACAGATCCGTGTGCGCAACACCTCGGACGTAGGAGAGACGCTGGTGGACGGCTAATACCACTAACGACAACAATTAACATACCAAATTAACCATAACATAAACCTTCTAAAAAACCACATCGACGACATCGAAGAAGTTATAATGACAAGTAGACTAGGGTTACTTTCAAGAAATATTTTAACACCACAAGAATTACATACAATATCCGACTTAGAGGCTTTGCAACAAATTAAAACGGTAGTAACATATTACAATAACCAAATAGTAATAATTATATTAATTCCTCAATTTTCAAAACTAACTTTTTCACGTCTGCTTATTGAGCCCATACCCACAATCCATAACAGAACCATACTTATAAAAAAAACATATTGTAATTGTTGATCAAAATAATCAAATATATGATAACGATGTCAAGGACAACCTTAAAAATAATTTAATTAAAATAGAAGACACATGCATAAAAAATATTATATTACTTAAAGAAGCTGATTGTAACATACTAGAGAATGACGTTGAAGAGATAAAAGAAATAAAGGAAGGATTGATTGTAACCAAAAATCTAAACACTGAAGAGCTCTACCATAATTGTAATAGTTTAAGCATAAACATAAGCGGAACTAAACTTATCAAGTTCACTAATTGTTCCATTAGAATAAGAGATAATAAGTTTTCCAACTCAAACAAAGAAATTGTCGATCATTTTGTATTACCAAATTTCCTCATTAATGTCAATGAAAAACACATAGTTCCAAATATAAAGCTGGAAGAAATCCACTTTAAAAATATAAAAAATCGAGATAAAATTTTAGAGATAGAAAGCAAAAATTATTATAAGAATATCGAAAATATTTCCTTACACACTGTAACATACGTATTGTTTATCATAATATTGATCATAAGTTATAGAAAGTATTCTACAAGAAAACTTATTGTAAAAAGTTCGTCGGAGCCTCACACTAACGAGGGGGGAGTTATATCAGAAACCATAAATGCAGTTATATCAGAAACCGTAAATGCTAAACCTAACACAACACAAAAACACAAGAGCATAATATAGGTCACATCGCATATTCACTGCAACTGTTGCGACATAAACAAAATTAGTACAACGATCGCCCAAAAAGCTGACATCGCGATAAACATAAACAGACATGACCATTTCAGAATTGATACAATGTCCGCCCAAAAGCTGACATTGTAACAAACGTAAACAGACGAACGTCAACAAACGAAACAACGAACTCCACAAACACTCCATACCAAATATAGGTCACAGAAAACACAAAATCATAGTCAAGCATAAAAGGCTAAGTACAGGCCAACGCCCAGACAAAGGCACTCACGCCAATGACCGATCCCACTTAACGCATTGCGACATCATCGCAACACGCAGTGAATCGATCCAAGAACACCCTATATAAACCAAGGCAAAACCCCTCATGTTATGTTGTTGTGCTCCCGACTTTGACCATATCTGACGTGCTCTCGAAATAAAGATTCAGACTAAGTATTCTTCTTGAGTTTTATTTTATAAAGTAAATGTAATTACTCAACTCAACAGGGCCAAGCGATTCAACACCAGTAGGATAGTGACTTCATTGACGAGACTGACATACCTTTTTTGAAAATTGAGTTGACTATTTTTAACTAACTTCTGACTTACACACAAACTAACTGACAACTAATTGACTAGGATGCGGAATGCAATGCAAGTCTACCTCCTCGTGGTGCATTTTGGGTAACGCTAAATGAATTGCTGTACTTTACTTACAAAGATGAACCCAGCATTAATTCTCAAAGTGAGACTACCGTAAGTATCAAAAAAACAAAAATCTCATAAAAAAGTAGTTTTAGGCTGTGTTTTTTTTTTTCGTGAAACAAGTGTAGTGATTGCACTACATGCTCTGCATTCCCCACCATACGCATTCCACACCGCCTCACATACGCGCCGCAATAGCACTCATATCATCGGTTTGTCGTCACTATACATAGGTCAATGATTTCCTCTTCATATGGCATTTCTAGTTCATGAAAACAATGACTCCAAACAATGTGAATACGAGTAAAAGCGAATCATTAAACGAAGTGTGAATGACATCCATGACCTACAAATAATGCAAGGCAGACGATGAATGTTCAGAGTGCGTATACAGGATAAATAAATGCCTTTCGGCGCTTTGTGTGTTTTAGAGAAAGTTGTTGAAAAACAAGAGAAAATTGTTTTTTATGATACTATACATAGCAAAGAAAACGAAACAAGACACACGGTAGTGGTTGTCGAAAATAAATGCCATTGTTTCGAACCAGCGTCGTTGACGACATATTGCCTACTTTCTTAAGGCGTTTTCTTTCTTATGAGTTCATCTCATCCCAAACATTTGGTCCTTTGATCTGTGTTCGTCAAGATCAATAATCTCTTCAGAAGAACAGACCAAACGGGTGCATGGTTACATGATCATGGCCTTTGGCCGATCGCACCGCCCCGTTTGCCGATTGTCGTCGTCGACGTCGTCGCAAGACAGTGTTATAATTTTACATGTGCAAATTTTGTGAGTATAAATACTTGCTCTGCGAAATATCTTTTTCATAATGTTCAAGTCGAGCAACAAGTATACCCAATCACCTACACAGTATAATTCTGATACTTCCGTTTGTTCGTATAATTACAGTCCTGAGAGTAGCGTTTGTAGTTACACCTATAGTCCTGAGAGAAATGCCGAACCCAAGAAGGAAGAATCAACAACTTGCAAAGGAGGCAGTAGAAATTGCGCAAGAGGTCAGAGAAGAAGCAGTTGTCACAGAAGAAGTAATATCGTCGGACAACGATTCAATTCCGTGTTCGCAGCCGTTCCTGATAGAAGAGCATCCATTAGGCGCAGAAAATCGGCAGGATCCAATAGCGAATCTGGCGGACTTTCGGAAGAAGATTTTGCTGAAGAGGAAAGCCATGGAGAAACGAGAAATACCAGAGAAAAAACAAAAATCGATAGAGGAAATAATAGCAGATCAGGACCCCAAGGACAACATGCTCAGTTTCCTGAGCATCATTCTCATCCTATGGTCGTCGGACTTTTTAATAACAGCTGTCGATATATTGAAGAAAATCGTGACGAAAGCGATCATAGAGAAGAGATACGACCTGAAGAGATGTATATACTCGGGGTTACGAGTATCATAGAAAGTCTCCAACGGCAAAAGATAGACTTAAACAATTGTTCGCTGAAGGTAAGAAAATTTGTAAAAAATTATTTAAATTAAATTATGTTTACATTTTTTTTCTTAGGATTTCGTCAGAAACCTCTCCGTAAGCGCGTATTACACGACGTTTACGGAGCATTGTCTCCCGTCAGAGGACTGCGAATGGATCACGGACGAGTTCATAGCGGTTTTGGCGGAGGTTTCCTGCTCATCGCCCACCATGACAACCACTTCCACATCGTGCATGACTGCGCCTACAGCAACTCTAGCTGCCGATGTGGATTCGGCGAATATATTCGGGAATGCAGATACTTCGGAAGGAGATACTCTAGGAGGGTTATTCCCACATACGAGTTCGACCTCGACCACTGGGTGCATCTCGCAAGTTATCTCCAAAAGGGAAGGAGATACATTGTGTACATGGAGCACGCCAGGAGAGTCTGGATACCGAGTGGTAAAACTAGATGTCTTCAACTTCTTGAAGATATCCGGAATGCCGAAGGAACGCTGGTGGAAGGAGGCCACATACAGGACAACTTTCCTGACTTCTTCGGGTGTGGACCCCAAGGAGATGCTGATAACAAAACTATTGCAAATGGCGGCACAGGATCTGAAGAAAATTCCAGGCATCAGAAAAGAGGAAAGGGTGATAAGATCACCCAATTTCTTCTACAGCGGCCAACAGCGCCAGTAACACATATCTTCTCGACATCCATATGGTTAAAGGGTAATTTTAAGTATTATGATATAAATAGCGTATTTGTAAGAAATTGTATAAAAATAGTTAATAACTTCTATAACGAACAATCTTTTACGGAATTATACAAATTTTTTCTATCATGTGAACCACAACATCTTTTGTTCAATGCTCCACTCGGCAATATATCAGAGTATTATTATAACATTGATTTCTCCGTAATAGTCTTAAGCAAACTCCTAGAGTTTCAGTTTAATAATAATCTTTATGAAATAAGACAGTTCTTAAAAAACCTCTTATGTGTTATAGATAAGAAAATTCCTAAAAAAAATACGATGTTTGTATTATCAGCACCTAATGCTGGTAAAAATTTTTTCTTTGATCCATTCATTCACTTTTTTATAAATCTCGGACAGATGGGAAATTTTAATAGATATTGCGGTTTTCCACTTATGGAATGTGTCGATCGACGTATCATCTTGTGGAATGAACCAGTTTTGGAACCATGTGCTACTGAGACTCTTAAAATGATATTGGGTGGCGATACTGTTAACGCCAAAGTAAAATATGCGCCAGATGCAGTGATTACACGCACACCAGTTATTGTGTTATCCAATAATGATGTATGGTTACATGATCACGTTCTCTCTCTCTCTGTTTTTCATTACATGCTGCGTAAACAAGTAGAGCAACAAACTCTACCAAAACAAACAACCACAAAAATATTACATAGGCCAATGTCCGTTCGTCCGTTGTTCCGCATTGCCTTACACAAAACACTTACGGAACAACGAAAGTAACACGCAAGCATAAAACACTGGACGTTGGCCAATGTCCGTTGTCCATTGCCCTACAGATGACATAAACACTTGAGTCAATACATGACCCCATACCACGCATTTCGATGTCATCGCACAGTATAAAAGCTCTGGACAGAACTATCCCAAAGTGTGTTGTGTTCCCGAACCCAGTCGATCTAGACATGTAGCAAATAAAATAATTTTTTAAAAAAGGAAAAATCTTGTTTTCATTTTAAACTGATTTTCGTTTCTTCTAATCCCCACTCCATGTTCTTTGTGCCTGTTATCGACGTTGGCTTTGTAGCATCTTTTTCCAATTGCCAGGTCTCCCATTTGTTTATGTTGTAGATGGGTGGCGTCTTTTCGCATTTGTTAAACCCCTTGTCTGATGTGCTTTGGTGATTTGGTAGGTGATCAGTCGAGACGAGAACCCGAAGGCAAGAAGATCTTTGTAAAGAATATGAAAATAATCTTGCGGACAAATAATACAATATATTTTAGTTATCAACAATAAAAAAAAGGTGTTTAACTTTAATGTAAAAATAACTGGCGCTGTCGGTAGGATAAGAAGAACAAGAATCAAAAGTTAAGAAAGTAAAGTGAATATAAGTATGCAGCTTAATTTAGTGATTCGTTTAGTACACAGTTTCAAAGGCAAATTGAAACTGGTAGTTTTTAATTTTTTGGTGCTGAGAACCTCTCCTGCAACATTAAAGACAGTGAAAAATCCTAACAAAAAAAAAAAAAAAGTGAATGGTTTTCGTGCTACAGGTATTTGCCCATTTAACCCGCAAGTTTTTACAGAGGCCGATTTTATAGCGGAAGCATCAAACAATGATCAGTCATGTCACAGTCCAGGCAGGCAATCAATGTACAAGTGTTGTTGCTCGCCAAGATGCCCCAGGAACGAGTAAAGCGGTAAAAGAGACGCCAACTGGTTTGATTCTACCAAAAGAAATTCAGCCCATCCCTGCGGCCAAAACTAGGACTTCTAATCGTGGAAGAAGAGCTACAACAGCAAAAGTGATCACATCATCAGTTTACAAAGATCAATTAACTGAATCCTTGCGCTTAGCTGAGACTCGTGGACGAGGCCGTAGAGGTGAACGCGAACGAGAACGCAGAGGTGGACGCGGACGAAGCCGTGCACGCGGAAGTGGGTAGCAGCGGCAATACTAATCGACGCCAGAGAGACAGTACATCCAGCAGTAGCTCTGAAAGTGACGCAGTTGTAAAAACTGACTCTGAATATGACGACTATGTCAATTCAGATAGGATGCCTGAAAGTTTAGATACGAACTGCATATTTTGTGAAACCAATTATTCTAGCAACGAACATGGAGAGTAGTGGATTTAGTGCCTAAGTTGCAATTTATGGCTTCATACAGCCTGTGCAGGAGCTGAAGGCGAATATTATACTGGGTGGAGCAGTTAAAGCGCACGATTAACAAAGCTGGTAGAGTGGAGGGAGTGTGCAGTGAGGGAAGTAGGCGGTGAACCAACCGTTCTACACATTTGGAAATTAGTAACCATGCAACATTGGACTGGTGAACAGCGAGGTTTCGCTGTTACAGCGTATTTAGAAAATGGCCGAAGTTACTCCTGTTCCAAGCAGGAAAGTCATTGCTGTTTGAACTGACAACTTAAAAACAACGGGTGAAACAACAAAAAGAAGAGGTGGTAGTGTAAGAACAGTGCGAACATCCGAGAATGTGGAGGCGGTACGATTATCGGTCATACGAAGCCCTCGAAGATCTGCCAGGCGCCACAGCGTTGCTCTTGGGCTTTCAACTCGAACCGATTACATGATGACTTACATTTACACCCGTATAAAATTCAAATAGTGCAGGCCCTGTATTTGTGATTTTTGCCGTTAAACTTTAATTTAAATCCAATGTATTTAAAATGGCCCCCAGGGTGCCATATAACTTTCACTTAATGTTACGTCATCAAATTTTTGATTCGTCAAAAGTTTTTGATTATTCTGTGGTTACTTGATTTATAGATGTAATATTTTTTACATGAGGCCTCAAAAGCAAAGTAGGGGGCCACATTACCACCTTCTCCTCTATATATATACAGTGGTGGTCAAAGAATTAGAAACGATGAGAAAATTACATGATTGGCAAGTGTTATGCTTTTTTGAAGGTCACTGTAACAGTCAAGTATTGTTTTCTTTTTACCGCTTATCAGCTCTATATGCACAGATGTGCACAATGGGTTATACAGTTATCACATCATTGATTATCGTGGTAGTTGATCAACGTGACGAATTTTGTGTGGACAAAGAATTAGAAACGACGTTGATAATATTACTCTCCTTGCGTATAATTGATGTAAGTTTACTTTTTAAGTATTTTCCATAATTAGTAATATTATATAATTAGTAATAGAGAAAAAAAAATGGGGAAAAAGAAGTCATGCACTCCAGAGTTGCGAAAACTTTTGGTTGAAACATGGAAGGATGGAAGACAATCAATGGCAGTAATTGGAAGAAGATTTGGCTGCTCCAAGAAGATGGTTTTTGGAGCCGTACATGCTTTTAAGAGGAGAGGCAGTTATCAAAATCCCGAGCGAAAAAAAATAGGGAGAAAAACCACAGCAAAGGAAGACAGACTGATTACTCGAATTTCTAAAGCTGATCCCTTCTTGACTTCTACAGAAATTAAAGAAGTCGTTGGGCCTCAAATCAGCCAGGAAATATCAGCCAGAACCATTCGGCGACGACTGCTCGAAAGTGGACTTCGTGGGTGTATTGCACGTAGAAAACCGCATGTGTGAGGAGTCAACCTCAAGAAACGGCTAAACTTCGCCAAATTGCATGCCAACAAACCGATTGAATTTTGGAAGAAAATTCTGTGGAGTGATGAATCAAAATTTAATTTGATGGGGTCGGATGGGAAAGTGTACGTAAGACGCCCCCCCAACAAGGAACTTGACCCTAGGTACACCATTAAAACGATTAAGCATGGGGGAGGAAACATCAAAGTTTGGGGTGCATTCTCTTGGTATGGTGTAGGTCCTTTAGTACATATCCAAGGCAATATGGACAGATTTATGTATAAGGACATACTAAGGAATACAATGGAACCCTACTGCTTCGAATGCATGCCCGTTACGTACATTTTCCAGCATGATAACGACCCTAAACACACTGCACGAGTAGTGAAGGAATGGTTTGTTGAGGAAAAAATTAATGTTTTAGATTGGCCAGCGCAAAGTCCCGACTTAAATCCCATCGAAAATTTATGGGCAGACGTTAAAAAAGGCCTAAAGCATGTAAAATCGAAAAACTCGACAGACCTCTTCCAAAAAATTAAAAACATATGGGAAAGCATACCTCCTTCCAGATGCCAGGCTCTGGTTGAAAACATGCCCCGAAGACTTTGTGCTGTTATAGCAAACAAAGGCTTTCCAACAAAATACTGACCTTTTTTTTATTTTTCTTTAATACAATTTTTTTTTCTTGAATTTTTTTCTTTTCGTTTCTAATTCATTGACCAGCTTTTAATTTGACTTGTTTTGTTTTTCATGAATTTTTATTATTTAATTTTACTGCTAGAATTAAAAACAAAATGAATAAATGATTTTCATGTATTATTACTCTGAAATATGAAGTTACTTTTTTAGGCGCCTTTGAAAAAAAGAAAGGTAATCAAAAACACTAAAGGCCAAAGCAGTCGTTTCTAATTCTCTGACCACCACTGTATGTACAGCTGTGAACACGAAAATAGCAGTGGTCTTGTTAAAACACTTAAAATTATTCTTACTTGTCGCCCTGAACTCACACATTATGAAGAAGTTCATTCAATGCAACTCTTATACTATTAGAATAGAAGGAAAGAGAAAACTAAATGCATAATACCCTTGAAACAAGATAACGGTAGATTTTGACATCGAGGATCGAATTTGAAGTGCACATTAAAATAGCAGTAGTTGTGATTAGTGTGTGATCCTTATTTAAAAAAAAACGAAATTAGTTGGTTATATTATCGGAAAAAGTCAGTTGTATAATAAAATCATTTCTAAGGCCAAATTTACTAATATAAGTTTTTGTTTTTCCTTTTCGGCGGAAAAGTGGGTCGTGGAAAACATTGCACCAATGAACAAAGGAAATGCATCTTATCGCTGCGAAAACAAGGGAAATCTTACAAAGAAATTCAGCGTACTCTTTGTTGTTCAGCTAAGATGATCGCGAACGCAATAAAACATGTAAAGAAGATCGAGAAAAGGGGTGGAAAACGGAAAACAACGCGACAAGATGACAGAAGAATCGTGCGTTCGTCTAAGCGAGACCCAAATAAATCGGCGATACAGATAAGAAAGGAGTTGAATCTACCTGTCAGTGATATGACAGTACGGAGAAGACTCCTGGAGGCCAATTTAGGAGCACGCAGTCCGAGGCAAAAGCCGTTGCTGACGAAAAGACATAAAGCAAAACGAATAGAATTCGCTAAGAAATATGTTGGATATCCTGTGGAAAAATGGCGAAATATACTTTGGACAGATGAATCGAAAATTGTTTTGTTCGGTGGTATTGGTTCACGCCAGTACGTAAGACGTCCTCCCAATACCGAATACCAGCCTATGTACACCACAAAAACGGTTAAACATAGTGGTGCAAAAATCATGGTATGGGGATGTTTTTCATACAACGGTGTTGGTCCAATACATAAAATTGACGGCATCATGGACCAAAATGTTTATGTAGACATATTGACGAATGTCATGTTGCCCTATTGTGAAGAAGAAATGCCGCTAAAATGGGTCTTCCAACAAGATAATGACCCGAAACACACTAGTCGAAAAGCAAAAGAGTGGTTTCGGGTCAATGGAGTTCAGGTTATGGACTGGCCAGCTCAGTCTCCTGACCTGAACCCCATTGAAAATCTTTGGGGGGATGTTAAAAGGGCAGTCCATGATGCTAAGCCGACAAACAATGTTCAGCTTTGGGATGTAGTCCAAAATGCGTGGTATGCAATATCACCGGCACGCTGTCATCGCTTGGTTGATTCAATGCCACGACGTTGTCAGGAGGTTCTTAAAAACTCAGGGAATCCAACAAAATATTAGCAAATTATACTCTTTACATAAAATTTGGGTTATAAATGAGAAAATATAAATAAAACATTCTTTTGAAGCTAGCACTGCTATTTTAATGTTCACATCGAAAATCATATTTTTTGTAATTTTTCGGGAAAAATCCCATTTACCTACCAAAAAACAAAAATTTCATAAAAAAGTAGTTTTAGGCTGTGTTTTTTTTGCTTCATGAAACAAGAGAAAATTGTTTTTTTTTTTGATACTACATAACCAAAGAAAACGAAACAAGACACACGGTAGTGGTTGTCGAAAATAAATGCCATTGTTTCGAACCAGCGTCGTTGACAACATATTGCCTACTTTTATGAGTTCATCTCATCCCAAACATTTGGTCCTTCGAGCCAGATTAATAAAACAAAGTCGTCGAGATCAATAATCTCGACTTTATACCAAATAAATGTACATTATGTATGTATATGCAACAGACGTTAAAGAAGTAACAAAGTGTCAGCATCCAAATAGCTCTTCTAGCCAAGGACTACCCTAACACTACTCTTACTATAGTACAAATGCCGACGCTACAAGACACTATATTGAAGCTGGCTTGGAAGATAGCAAGTAGTCCAATTGCTAATATAGCATAAATTATTCCTAAAGCACCAAAAGTTTGCTTTTTTCCACATTCTTGACTAATAGTATGAGAAATTATTCCGAATCCTGGTAAAATTAAAATATACGAGTAAATTTCATAAGAAAACAGATTCGTGGAGCACCCTAAAAGAGTCAACAAGGGCACATCCACTATTGTTAAGAGGTGTGTGTCCTAGCCACTGGGCTATCAAGGCTTTTTGTGATTACTATTTAATTTGTGTATACAAGCGCCTGGGCAAAAGCGAGTGATGTAAGAATAGATTTTTGGCTTTGATCCGACATCTCTCTCTCTCTCTGTCTCTCTCTCTCTCTCTCTCTGTCTGTCTCTCTCTCTCTCTCTCTCTTGTGTATTATATTTCTCCCTCTCTCTCTCTCTTGTGTATTAGATTTCTCTCTCTCTCTCTCTCTCTCTCTTGTGTATTTCGGAGCAGTTTTAGTTTCAGAGTATTTTGTTATCAGTTGCGGTTAAGTGTTTTTCATTCTAAGTGTGCATAGTGCTTTAAGATATTTAAAAATATTTGAAATATTTAAAAGTACATAATTAAATTGAAATTGAAGTGTACCCAATAGTGCTTTGAAAAAAAATACATTTATAATTACAAATAAAAAATTAAAACAATGACAAAAAAGTTATCACTGTCCAAAAAAACATTTTCCGGGGCTAGTGCACTGAAACGTCACATACAATCAGTGCATGAAATGTGTTCGGAGTATTGTCGTGTATGTGGTAAGATATATACACGCAAGACCAATTCGGAGACACATAGTATGTATGATCAAGTGTTTTAAAAATGCGCATGTGAATCCAAATCAATGTTTGAATTCCATTTCCTTTCACAATAATCGTCATCGAGAACAATGGTGCGTTCAAGAACACAATAAAATGGGTTCAATTTGCAATATTGAACTTTCACGCAAGAATTGGTCACAACACCAAAGAAGTAACATCCACAAAGCCAATGTAAAAAAAACGGGATCGACCCTAAGCATTACCGTGAAATTACGTACAATTTTCAAATTTCTTGCTAACTTTGCGACCTCGGGCAGCTATGTTACCATGGAGGAACCACATAAGATTTGACTTTATAGGCTAGAACTGAAGTCGCGCCAACTGCTTAACTCAAAATACAGTCAAGAAAGTAGCTCTCAAGCCGAGAAACGGGATCGACCATAAGCACTAATGTGAAATTACATACAATTTTCAAATTTCTTGTACTTGCTAACTTTGCGACCTCGGGCAGCTATGTTACCATGGACGCATTATATCTTTTGCTGTAATGAATGATAAAAAGTCAGGGTTGGATGCAAACAATTTCATTGAAAGGAAAAAAGAAATAATAAAGAATTTATTGGAAGAGCAGTGGCATACGCACGGTTCGATCAAATTCAATTTAGAATTGTTTGCCGAATATGTGAAAGTTCGTGATGAAAGCGAGATAAGAACAGAAATTAAATCAATGTCAACTGAAGTGCAATTTGTTTATGTATATACTTTTATCTCTTTGTAACAGACCACAAACGCAAGCACCAAAACCTGGCCGAAAAATAAAGACGCAACAATTTATGATAGATGTTAGATGATCGCGCAGATTGCGAGCCTCAATTAGTTGCCTCATCTCATGTAGTCGTCCGACTTGCCAGAGAGATTCCTCCTGCCAACCAAGACTAAAGACTGTTTTCTGACAACTGCTATACCTCCTTACCCTTAATTGAGTTCTTACCACACCGTGGTATATTAGCTTTGGGTAATGTTCGGAGAAAGCAGGAACAAAGCACCAAAAGACGGCAGACTGGATCAGTTAGGGCACTGGCCTGTTTAGACCGACAAAAAACTTCGGTGCACATATCCAGGATGTACTGATAGCCTTATGTTTCAACAAAAATAACAACTGTTCCCGTTCAGAAGGATGGTCAGTGAGGCAAAGCGGACAAAAACACCTGTCCTAAAACAATGCGACGCGAATGCTCATCATACAATTTGGGGCAGTAGCGACATCAAAAAAGAGGTGAAATATTACTTACTTATATTATTGAAACAGACCTTGTTGATTGTAATAGGAGCAGTAGGCCAACCTTCATAACAAGAAATAGGCAGCTCAAAACGTCGAACAATTAACACAAAAACAAAGAGAAAAGGTCCTTTGTATTCAAATAAATGTCTCATTTTGAGTTCATCTCATCCCAAACATTGGTCCTTCAAGCCGGATTAATAAAACAAAGTACCAACAAACATGGTTATTGTTTGCCAAGGTGTCATTATGTTTTCTTTTTGTTACAAGAAATTGTCACGACGAAGCGAAGGAAATATGGACTGCGAAAAACAGAAAAAAAATCAATCTTTCTTCATTGAGCGATGAAGAAATTGCGCTTTTAATGGATTCCATTGAAATAGATATTGATGGTGAATTCGAAGCTTTTGATGACAGCATTGCAGTGCGGTTAATTTGTCATTGAATGTAAGTAATTTGAGTTTGATTATAACTGACGCGTCACAACAAGTGTCAACTGTCACAAATGGTGAACAATAATCCACAGGATGAAGTTGCGATACGATTACCTGCATCGATTCCTATACAGCAACAACAAATAGAAGCGTCAAAGTCGTTTAAGCCAAAAAAAAGAGCTCGATCAACATTACCAAGTGTTGAAGCCTCAGGACCTCAAGTAATACCATCAGCTGGTGTCTTCACTGGAAGTGGTTGGTGTTTCATTTCAATTTAGCATTTGTATAAGTTAACGACACGTCAACAAATTCCTCAACATGTTTGCACACGTCTCTCAAAATGCAGCGTGCAACGCCTCACCATCCAGTCACCCGACACTTGCACGCCATAGCCGCATGATATCAGCAGACTACCCGCATCTACATACTCAGAGTACCGTACCATCCGTACCATGGGGCAACCTGACACCGAGCAACGCCCACGAGCAAGCAGTGGCACTCGACACCCACATACATACCTTCACGTTCCTAAATGTTCCCATCTTCAGAAAAAATCTAAGTAGATTTTTCAATTTATATTCAATACTTCTCCTTTAGATTTGGCGAGTATAAACAAGGTGTACGCGAGCCGACCAAGAGACGAGTCGAACGACGGGTCGATGAAAAAACAGGGGTTTGAACCGATCAATTCAATCGAAGGATCGAAAGCAGAACAACGAATTGACTGGTCAACACGAAAAGAAAAGAAGGAAAGTTACGTTTGAACTAACTAAGATTTATTCTTCGTCTGCACACTTTGTTATACAAGATGGAAGTGTCGAACCCATCGACTTTGATTTACCATCAGCCCTCGCATCACGTGATCGACGGACCATAGTGTGCGGAACTGTGATGTCACTGGTCGCGTGGTGTTCGTTTGCCAATGGGTTGATGGTAATTACAATGGTGCGACGACGATGGTTCGACATTGGATGATACATAATTTTTTTTTTTTATTACGATCACGAACACAAGGATTCAGCTGAGT
Organism: Merodon equestris; assembly: GCA_958301585.1. Taxonomy (NCBI): domain Eukaryota; kingdom Metazoa; phylum Arthropoda; class Insecta; order Diptera; family Syrphidae; genus Merodon; species Merodon equestris. The sequence continues at coordinate 27,523,967 of OY284413.1, forward strand.
TCAAAGAAATTTTGTGGCGCAAAATGTATATGCAGTTGCATGTGAACGATAAGTATGAAAACGAATCGAACGTCACAGAGAACGTGAACACACAATTCAAAATGTATAAACCGGGAATTCGACGATACATTGGAGTTTTGATTTTTATGTCGATTTTTCGCTACCCAAACATTGAAGCACACTGGAGCGAATACGGATTTCAACCAGACTGCATGTCAAAAAATAAATTCGAGCAGATTAAAAAATATTTATCGTTCACGGATGAAGCAAAACGAGTCAAAAAAGGTCAAGTAGGTTATGATCCCATTTTCGAATCAGAAAAATATCTATCGCTTTGATTCCATTCCGAAAAACGCCCGTTTATGTATCGACGAACAAATGTGCTCAACAAAAATGGTTCATCATTTAGGTCAGTATTTACCAGACAAACCGCATTCATGGGGTGTAAAGTTCTTTGTCCTATGCGACAGTAGTGGCTACTCGTACCGATTTGAAATCACTGGAGCCAGAAATGATGACATAATTTTGCCCGATACACCAAACCTTGGAGCAACTGTAAATGTAGTAATCAGGTTGTCGCAAACAGTGCCAAATATTGTACAATATTTCGACAATTTTTACACATCTCTACCGCTTATGGTGTACCTCAGAGCGCGTGGCATTTTTAGTATTGGCACAATCAGAGTGAATCGAATTCCGAAATGTAAGCTTCCAACTGACAAAAGCGAAGAACTTAAAAAACCACCACGAGGTTATTCTACGGAATTCGTGGGATCAGCTTACAGTGTCGACATAACTACAGTCTCATGGCAAGGAAAGATACGAAGAATGTCAGACTTTGCTCAACTTACGTAGGCACAAGGCCGTTCCAGAGAACCAATTCAGTCAGTCAGCCATCGAAAATCGTTCGTTATAATCGAAAAGACAAGTCGTATGATGATATTGACTGTCCACAAATTATCCGTGAATACAACACGCATATGGGAGGTGTCGATCTAATGGACTCTTATATGGGTCGCAATGGACTCAAAATTAAAACACAGAATATAGCAACCAGGATTTTTTATCATCTTCTCGACATGACCATAACAAATGCATTCGTTTTATACCGGAGGCTCAATGCCGAAAATCGAATGGCTGATAATGAGAGAAAATTGAAAGATATGACGAATTTCGCTTAAATATTCCCAAAGAACTCTGTGCTGCTAGTGACAAACGACCCGTTGGTCGCCCGTCGTCCGCCGCACAGCCAACTACTAATAATAGTGTTGGTAAAAAAGCAGTTCATCCAGTGGCAAGTGTGAGATTCGACCAAATTAACCATTTTCCTGAGTGGGGATCGAAAAAATCTTGCAAATTTTGTAAAACATCGGATACACACACATTTTGTACTAAATGTAACATTCATTTGTGTTTTTCGAAAACCAAAAACTGCTTCACAAAGTACCACGAAGACAAATAAGACCTGTCAAGTCAATACAATGAACAATTTATATGAATAAAAATGTTTTTTTTGTCCTTGTATTATATAGCACATTTTCGTGTTTTTCTGCCTAAAATCTTACTAGAACCGTAAATTCTGATTAGAAATACTTGTTTTTTTTTTCAATTTCAGTGGTTTAAGGGTTAAGAGGGATCGAATAAAGTACACTTCTTGAAAAGGAAACAGACCATATGCTTTTTAGATAGTGTTCTTCTTAACTGTGGGTCACTTATTGAATATTTATTTAGTAATAACTTCACCGTTGCCAATAGGGGCAACAAACCCACCTTCATTAACTCTATTAGAGAAGAGGTACTTGACCTTACAAACTCTAGCCCTTTTGTCTCTAATTTTTGACTGGCACGTTGCAAATGAGGCCACACTATCTGATCACCAACATATCAGATTTAATATCACTGGTGATGCTGGAGGCAGTGACCAAAGAATTTTCAACCAAACACATATATGAATTATCCTGAACTCATATCTCACTGGATTCCTTAAACTTCATGCGTCCCGATGTATCTCGAGTTCAACACAAATACCCATTGAGATTAATACAAATTTGGCTATTTAATCTGTTCCACACTGTATATTTCCGGCCGTAAATTTTTATGCCACATGATACTAATAAAGCCAATCTGCCACAACAGCCATGCCGCCCTCCAAAACCGACACAGAACCCAACAACTTCCAAAGTACGACCCAAAATTATTTAGGAGCACTAAAATATAGGATAGATTCAAGCGTGGTTACAGCCTTGGACTTTTGAACAGTATATCGAGTCCATGGACAGCCCCTGCAAACGAAGATTTTATAGCGAAATTCACAAGCGAATTCAAAATGGACCAATGAATTGTGTCACTCCATTCACTAAGCCCGAGAAAAAAAAAACTCCAAGACTTATTCAAGCACGACATCTCGCGTACGGGCGATATATTAAACCTTTTAAGAAAAGTCTCAAGTCTGATATACATTTTGGGAAGGGCACGTATGATCATCAAATCTCAAAAGTATAAATACTACACTGGGAGAAACATCCGATGCACATGTCACTGTAGAGATGCTCCGACTATGCCACCAATTCCACCTATGCGGTACGATCGGCCAAAGGCCATGATCATGTAACCATGCACCCGTTTGCCGATTGCCGTCGTCGTCGTCGTCGCAAGACAGTGTTATAATTTTACATGTGCAAATTTTTGTGAGTATAAATACTTGATCTGCGGAATATCTTTTTCATAATGTTCAAGTCAAGCGAACAGTATACGCAATTTAATCAATATCAGTCTGATAGTTCTGTTTGTTCTTATAATTATAGCCCTGAAAGTAGTATTTGCAGCTATAACTACAGCCCAGATCAAAATGCCGAATCCAAGAAGGAAGAACCAGCAAATTTTGAAGGAGACAATCGAAATTGCCCAAGAAGCCAGAGAGGAAACAGTCGCAAGGGAGGAATTAATATCATCGGACAACGAATCAATCCCGTACTCGCAACCTTTCCTGATAGAAGAACATCCAACAAGTGGAGAAAATCGACCGGAACCTATTACAAATTTAGCGGAATTTCCGAAAAAGGTTCTTTTGAAAAGGAAAGCGCTGGAGAAAAAGGAAATACCAGAAAAAAAACAGAAGTCGGTCGAGGAAATTATAGCCGCGCAGGACCCCAAGGATAACATGCTAAGTTTTCTGAGTATAATTCTAATTCTATGGTCATCGGACTTTCTGACAACGGCAGTGGATATACTGAAGAGGGTCGTGAAGAAGGCTATCCTAGAGAAGAGGTACGACCTGAAGAGGAGCTTATACGAGATGCAGCTCGGAATTATGAATATCGTAGAAAGTCTCCAACACCAAAAGATCGACTTAAGCAATTGTCCGCTGAAGGTAAGATAAAATTTGTAAAAAATAATTTAAATTTAATTATATTTACATTTTTTTTCATAGGATTTCGTCAGAAACCTCTCCGTAAGCGCGTATTACACGACGTTTACGGAGCATTGTCTTCAATCAGAGGACTGCGAGTGGATAACGGACGAATTTATAGCGGTTTTGGCGGAAGTTTCCTGTTCATCGCCCGATTATATTTCCGTATTGCCGAATAAACATTGTCCGTCTGTGTAATTTTGATCAGCATTTTCAACAAAAGTAACTTCGAGTGGCCAACTGATTGCATTATTTTTAGAGAATGCTGAGTTAACATTAAATATAACCATGCAATCGCATTCAACTTTCCAATAACATGCACTGTTTAAATAAGATACGCTGGCTGTACCTGGATTTAACTGTGGTGTCGCAACAAGGCCAACATGAACTTGTGGTTGTGCTTTAAAGGTTGTTGCACCACGACCTGGATGAAATGCACCATAATTTTCAATTTTACGGCAATAATTTTCAACGATTTGATTGATCAAAGTATACGAATCTTTATCTGCGCCGAGGCCAACGTCGCCAATAACAGGTTTGCCGCCTTGATTAAAAAACTGTAATAGCATCGATCTTGGTCTTGTAAAAGTTGTTTCGACTGAATCACCTCGGCGATTCCACGGAACAAAATGATCTTTAGTGGATTTAATTAAACCATTCTGAGGTTTGTATTTATAATTTCTTGTCCAACAGCTTGATTTAACAAAAATTGATGTACCTTTTCATCCATTCTCGGAACACCGTAATTATGCACCTGATATTCAGGAAGTTTGCGAATATCCGGATTAGACGATCGATTCCATTCATGCACATAGTATTGTTCTATAGGTTGTGGGACACATAGTGCATTGCTACTAACATGCTCGTAATATGTAACGATCAACAAGATCTTGAATTACACAAATTATACAAGCGAACGATTAAGAACAGAGCTGTTTCCCGTCATGGTGAATGCTACACAGTACGAGGCAAAGAATGTCAGAAGACGTTCACACGAGTTTCGGAAAGAGCCTCGTCAACTATTACATCCTACGATCATCGTTCGCGCAGATGTTCAATTATTCGAGGTGATGCAATCGTTAACGGGGCCGATTTCATTCACCGATTGCGCTAGTTAGAATTAGAGAAAAAAAACTTTAGTCCACTTTTTTTTTTATTGTTCCTCGTTCACTGCTTGTTCATTGCTTGCTGTACAGCCACCGGCAAGCATGGTTTTTCGCGCTCTATGTAGAGGCGTCGCGTCGTGGAGAAAAATTTCACCCCGATTGCGTCGCGTCGTTCAGGCTATGGAGCACCCTACCAAAGTGATGATCTGATCAGTCATCGGCGGCAAAGGCACAGGACGTCTGTACGCGGCAAAAGGGATAATGCAACAAGACCTGTACAAAGCAGTCTTGCAAAATCGGTTGGTGCCGCAGGTCCAACAGGTCCCCAATGGGGAACCATATATTTGTATGCAAGATGAGCTCTATGCCACACAGCCCGGTTTGTAAAAACTTATTTGAGGTAGTTTGTAGTTCTTACAAAGCTTTAAGCAAGAGTGGAAAGTTCGGGTATAAAAGGCTACGCAAATTCAGTGTCAGATCACTTCTAGTTGTGGTCGCTTCAAAGCCAATTCGACGGTAGAATACTGCGTTTTGGAACTAAAGCCTTTACAACGAGAGGACTGAGATTTTTTATAGTGACGTTCCCAGTGACGGAGGTATACTACCGCCTCTCTGGTTTGAACCCAAATCCTCGATTACTCTTTCAAATTGAGTTGCCGCCTATTCAGCGGGGTACTGCGTTATTTCGTATATCCTGCGGTAGAGGGCAAGCCAATTGCTTTCCTTAAGCAAAGGTTTTCACCCTTGCTCTTTATTCTGTTAAAATAAAATTAACTAAAAAGAACTATCAGAGTTTCACTGTCCCTTCAGGGGGGATTTTTGAAGAGGTTAGAAAGTCCTACCCATTCCTATCTGAGTACCCTTCTCCAAAGAGCGGAAAAAAGCGAGAGAGTCTCACACTTACACTGTTCATTAAAATAGTAGTGTCTGACGTGTAAGGTTGACAATTTTTAAGTTTTAAAATAGACAGTCGAAATAAGTACCTAAGTAATTAAGTAGTTCAATAAGTTTTTGATATAAATGTATGGAACTTATTGTCTCTGCTTTTTTTAGATGGTAGAGGAAAACATTGTGCCGTCGAAAAAAGGGAATTAATAGTAAGGCTAAGAAATCAAGGCTTAACCTATAAGGCGATTGAAAATATGGTTGGATGCACTGCACCAATGATATTTAATGCAATAAATTACAGTGACAAGCCGGAAACTCGCGGTGGTAAGCGCAAAACTACTTCCTTAGACGACAGGAGAATTGTGCAGTATAGCAGGATCAAGCCCTGGGCGGCCTCAATAGACATTAAAAACGAGATAGAACTGTCGGACAGTGCGGTGACAGTTCGTCATCGATTACTGGAAAATAATTTGAACACTAGAAGCCCCAGAAAGGTACCGCTTTTGACGAAGAGGCACGTTGTTGCACGATTGAAATTTGCAATAGAATTGGCCTACCAAAAAGGGGCACAACGTGTTATGGAAAGCAAAGCAGTTTTATATGGTGGAACAGGCTCCAGGCAGTATGTTCGTCGTCCTCCAAATACACCACCCGAAATACACTACAAAAACTGTAAAACATGGCGGACTGAGTATAATGATATGGGCTTGTGTTCGCGGCGTGATAAGCTCGTACGAAAATACTTTCTTTCTGTATATGAAAATAAAAAGGCACTTGTTCTATGATGAATGTTTCTATGTTATTTGTTCTTTATTGTTTGTAGTTACGGGTAAAACTAATTGTAAGTTAATGTTCTTTGTTTGGTTATATGTAAAACCACTTGTAATGTTCTTTGTTTTATTGTTATGTAATTTGTGATTCCACGTTATAAAATGTGCCTTGGTTGGCAGTTTGGGTAATAGTGCTTTATTGTACTTGATGCAAACCCTCGGTCAGCTGGTTTCCAGCTTTGTTATGTACAATATATGTGTGGGATAGCGGCCGAACCGAACACGCAGACAACACCCTAGTAAGCGGACGATCTGACGACAACCAGTCACGTATGCCACAACATAGCAGGACAATCATCCGACGAACACACATGTAACACACACAACGCACGATACCGACAAGTGGAATGAAACGAAGCGGACGATCTGACTACAACCAGTCACGTACGCCACAACATAGCAGGACGATCATCCGACGAACACACATATAACACACACAACGCACGATACCGACAAGTGGAATGAAACGAAGCGGACGATCTGACTACTGTTACGGGTCAATGCCCACTAAAAGAAAAAAAAAGAGTAAGAAGCAAGTAAAGGAAACGGATGACCGAATGCACCGGACGCGCTTTTGATGAGGAATCAAAACGTACCACCAGTGAAATATAAACATGAAAGGGGTCATCGAATAATATCAGCAATCAGCGATTTGGGGTCATCGAATAATATCAGCAATCAGCAATTTGGGGTCATCGAATAATATCAACAATCAGCGATTTGGGGTCAACGAATAATATCAGCAATCAGCAATTTTTACGTTTCACGACATAATTACAGGTGCAAAACGCCGATTGAAAGATTACTAAAAGAACAGAGTCGATTTGAGAGAGGTACCAAGAAGTTCGCTCGTTGCTCGTGCGTTTGTTGCGTTTGTTTAATTCGTTCGATTTCCATTTTGTTAAGTATTAAGTACAATAATTACCACTTATTAGATTTTCCATTTTTTGTTAAGTACAATAATAACCACTCATTAAATTTAAATTGTATCCTTATTAAGTGTAAATAAAATTATATTGGTGTTTTAAAAGAATTGATCGCGTCATTATTAATTGTTAGCTTTTCATATTGAATTCGGTTGCGTCGGTTGCGGTATTCGTGTTAAAACATTCTATCCAGCGTCAAAACATTAAATTCAGCTGTGATCTCCGTTGATAAACTTTGTCGAACGGTAACACCAGGATCCAAGACCCAGGATAACGCAAACCTGGCCTGACGACGAGGGAACTCCATTCCTGTAATTATTTTTTTTTATTGTGCATAGCCGGACGAGGCATAACACTACAACCAGTCACGTACGCCACAACATAGCAGGACGATCATCCGACGAACACGCCATACGCGTAACACGCACAACACACACAGCGCACAGCATGCACAAACGAAACGAAACAGACGAAGACGAACACAAGACGTAAGCAAGGGCATTCGTTGAACAGCCGTCAAGCCGTACGGATGCATTAATATTATCATTAAAAAATAAAGTACCATTTTACAATAAAGAATTTTATAATAAATCCGATAATAAAGAAATTTTAAAGAAATCCTACATATGTGTTTCACAACAATGTTTATTTGGATTGGGTTGATGACCCACATCCCTAATGCTTCTATATAATTCAATGTTGCTGCAGTTGTAGACATTCTTTGGCGATATGATTGTGAACTTACTTGCACATTTGACAGTTCACGTTTTGTTTACAAGTGTTATGTGGTGTGAAAGTTAAAGTGTTTTAATTTTTATATTTTGTGATTTTTATGTTTAATTAAAATTTGGTTGTTTGTGAGATGTGTTAAATTGAGGTAGGCATGTGCATTTTACCATTTGGAATAGCATTCTGCCGCCATGCCAACTGAATTTATATATTTCCAAATATGAACTTCAAATGTGCAAGGTGTTTGTGTTTAGTGTTGTTTTGTTGTACAGCAACAGCTTGTTTCTCATACTTTCGAAAAGTTAAACACTTGACTTCGCAGGCACAATCGAACAGGAAGTAATCACTTTATTAATTTCATATTTATACAAAAAGGGAATGTTGCCATAGACAATTAATATAAAAGTGTTGCCATAGTGTTGCCATATTACTTTTAATATAACTTTTAACACATACAATGGCGTTGGCCCCATCCATTTGATAGATGGTATCATGCCGATTGGGAAATACTTTTGAAATGGACGTTTCAGCAGGATAACGATCCAAAACACACAAGCAAATTGGCTAAAGAGTGGTTTAATTCTCAAAAGATCGATGTGATGCCATGGCTTGCTTAACGAAAGCTTAAACGAATCGTGGCAACCACAAAGCCTTCCAGCAGGACAGAGCTTTGGCAAGTAGTTAAAGAGGCATGGGCTCAAATTCCCGTCAGGCACTGTAAGGACCTTATTGACTCTATGCCACGTCGATGCAAAGCCGTGATAGACAAAAAGGGATTTAATACAAAATATAAGAACCATAAAACACGAAAATATACAACATTTAGTGCAGATTGAATTTTTTTAAATATAATAATAGCCAGTATTTTCTTGAACAGCGTAATTCTTGACTTTTTTTTCTTTAACCCATTTTCATTAAAACAAACTGAAGTTTCTAGAAATCGTTACTGTTTTGAAATAAATGTAAATTATTATTTTCACAACTTTAAATGCGATTATTGCCTTATCATTTGATACATGAGCTGAATACCTAGAATCGAATGCCACTATTATTTTCTTGAACACAGCTATACATACATCCACAGACGCTTTTGTGAGCAACAGAAAAAGGTCGCGAGTTACATATTGTATGTGAATATCCATAAATACGTTAACCCCAACACTAGTCGTATTTATGCCGACAGCGCGCGAGTTACGACACCTACCTGTCCCCCCATCGCCCCCTAAACCCTCAAACACCACATACCAATTTGTGACACCTGTTCCCCGTCCGTCATCCCTTGCCTCACCAAAGCACCGTTGCAACAGCCAACCTTTCCCATCGTTCAAGTATATCCAGTTACGACACCTACCTGTCCCCCCATCGCCCCCTAAACCCTCAAACACCACATACCAATTTGTGACACCTGTTCCCCGTTCGTCATCCCCTGCCTCACCAAAGCACCGTTGCAAGAGCCAACCTTTCCCATCGTTTCCCACATGACACCAAAGTACAAGTACATCCGTCCATTCATCCCGAACATCCCGCCTCATCAGCAAATATATAATATGTATGTATTCAACAAATGTAACATTAGATCCACATTGTAATTGCACAGGTGAACTTTTCGAGTACAACAGAATGCAAGCTAAGCGTATGGAAGACATCCGCTTATTCGTTGCAACGAAAACTTCACCTTGGCAGACTAGGAAAATACAGTTCAGTTGTTATTTGTAAGCGGGACCGAACGGTCCAAATAAATTGTATTTTTTTTTAAAGGGATTTTTATTAACGATCTCATAAGTGGCGCAGTCGAGTAGTTCGGTGAACGGTTTTTGTGTAAGTTAACACCAAACCTTACACCACACGACACTCCACGATTGCACACGGCACTCAACATCCTGCTTTGCACACGGCACCCTACATCTTCGCTAACACCTTCCAAGAACGTGTCAACGCTTGATCATCATTTCAACATCATACCAGCAGTCTGGACCACCTGACACCGAAGCATTCCAACACGCCTCGGAGTGTAACACGACGACACCTGTGGGAAGCGCAATGCAGTGGGAATCTGCTTAGTCAGTAAGAAACTAGTATTTAAGCTTTAGAAAATAAGAAACATTGTTCAGTGTAATTTTGGAAGGCAGTTACGCTGCCGAAATAAAAATATTTTTTTATCAAATTAATAATTAAATAGTTTAAGTTGTATACTAAATACTAAATATAAGAAATATAACCGTCGAAAAATAAAATACATTTAACAAAAACAGTATTACTATCGAATATTCCAAAAAAAAAAAAAAAGGAAAAAAATGAGAGAACATTAGATTATGTGAAATATATACCCAACCGTTAAGTTTCAACTTTTAATCACAGCTGGACCTACCCCCCCAACTTATAACCACCGCTGGAAACCCATCCCGAATTCTATAACACCGTTGGATCGCAATGCAAGTAACACTCGCCATCCTTGGGTGCATTTTCCCACTCATATCCACTCAACTAATAGAAACCTTCAATATCCCCAATAACCGCGGCATACTCCCTCTTATGCTAGGACCTGCTATAATTATCAATAGCTACGACAATCTGATCCACATTGTCAACCTCGAAAATTATAAATTAAATATCCAAGATATTGGTAACACACTTGATCTTATTGAAAAACAAGCAACAATCATCGATTCCGTTCACGTAACACGGCTCAAATTGAAGGAGCTCGAAAAGAAATTGTCAACACTCTAAGCCATTACAAGAAACAAACGAGGTCTCATTAACGGAGTCGGATCAGTTATCAAAGCTATCACAGGAAATATGGATGCTCAGGATGCACAAAACATTAATGTGGGATAGGGGCCGAACACGCAGACAACACCCTAGACAAGCGGACGACCTGACGACAACCAGTCACGTACGCCACAACATAGCAGGACAATCATCCGACGAACACACATATAACACACACAGCGCACGATACCGACAAGTGGAATGAAACGAAGCGGACGATCTGACGACAACCAGTCACGTACGCCACAACATAGCAGGACAATCATCCGACGAACACACACACAACACACGCAGCGCACGATACCGACAAGTGGAATGAAACGAAGCGGACGATCTGACGACAACCAGTCACGTACGCCACAACATAGCAGGACGATCATCCGACGAACACGCCATACACATAACACACACAACGCACAGCATGCACAAACGAAACGAAACGAAACGAAATAGACGAAGACGAACGCAGAACACGACACAGGGCATTCGTTGAACAGCCGTCAAGCCGTATAGACCGAATATGAACATTGTGAACATTGTGAATATCGTTTATGTTAAGTAAATAAATAGAATCCTAAAAGATATGAACACTGTGAATATTGTTTCTATTAAATAACTAAATAAAATCCTACATTAATGCTGAAATAGAACACCTAAACCTTAACATAAATAACCTTACTAAAAACTTATTAACCCAACATTCAATAAACTTTCAGACAATAGCAAGATTTAAAAATATAACATTACATATTAATAAAGAACAGAGTAAAATTAAAGAATTTTTAGGAAAAACTAAACAACCTAGTTAAAAGAGAACACCACATACTGATCGAAACACAATATCTTAACCAGATAAATTTTAATATAGACCTACTAACCAACCACATCTCAGATATTTCGGAAGCAGTGATTCTAAGTAGATTAAACATAATACCTAAACTCCTATTAGGCACAAAAGAATTACAGTACATAGAAAACAAACTTAATAAGCAAGATATTAAAATTGAAGCCGTAGAACAAATCTATGAACTGCTTGGTCTACAAGCGTATTATAATGGTTCAAACATCATATTTAACGTCCGCATACCTAACCTATCCCCACAAAAATTTACCACATCATTCCCCTCCCCATAAATGACACGAAACTTATTGTAACAAAGCCATATGTAAGCATAAACGAAAATAGCATACAACATTTTGACACGCCTTGCCCCAAGATGGAAAGAACTTACTTCTGCATGGAATCAAATCACCAAGAAGACATCAAAAACTCCAAATGCATAGGTAAACTGATCACAAACGAAGCTGCAAACTGTCCATTCAGAGATGCAGGCAGAACCGAGGAAATCACGCAACCAGAACCCAATTTTATTTTATTCATTAATATACCAAAAACATTAATTAACTCTACTTGCAGTACAAAGGTGTCAGAAGTTGAAGGCACAACCCTCCTTCACTTCAAGGGCTGTCAAATTGAAGTCAACGGCATATCTTACCAAGATAACCCTAACGTATCTTGGGATGACATACACATTCCACCACCACCAAGCAGCAATTTTGAAGTCAACTCCACATAAGAAGTCTTAAGCCTAGAAAAACTCAAGGACTACAACTTCCGCACGGAACTAAGACTATCCAGTCTCAACGAAAAAACAGAACTCCTTCACAACATAACCATTTCATCATCAGCAACACTAGCCATCATCATCATCACCATAGCCATCATCATCACCACCACTTCAATCGTTCGCTCCAGCCCCATTGACGTCACTGTGGCCGTCGCTTTACACCAAGGGGGGAGGAGTTACGACGATCTCATAAGTCGCGCCAGTACATAGGTGTTGAGAAAATGTTCCCTAGTTCTACGACTTATGAAGTTGTAGGGGAAGGTAGTGTACCTTAAAACGCTTGAACCTTCGAACGACAGTCTTTTTTCTTACTTTGAATTCATTTAAGTAAGTTATGTAGTCCCGCTACATTTCATGAGTAATTCCACATTATTTCGTTTTAGTCTGCAAACGAATTCCTTCTGAGTCGGACGTAAAGAAAATAGGCCGAAACCGGTTTTTGCGTCGTTAAAGTTATTTTTTCTCAAATCTTCTGAAGTCTGTTCTGAGAATACAAATAGTTCGACTGGGTGTTGCTATTTTTTTCCCGAAAAAGTGAAATATTGTGGCAGTGTTGTGCAAAAAAAATGTTTTAACTGCTTGAGCACAAATGTCTCTGTCGTGTACCTTGGAATGAAATTTTTCGTGTACTTTGGCACGTTCCAAGGTACACGGATTGCGTCATATGCTTTTCTGTTACTAATCCTTTTTTTGCTTTCATAAGGTCCAAACTATGCCTCCCAGCAAATTTGGAGTAAAACGATCCCATGTTAACGAAGAGGCGTTGAAGGAGGCTTTAAAAGATGTAGTTTGCAATAAAGAAACCATCGGTCAAGCTGCCAAAACGCATAATATTTCAAAAACAACTTTATTTCGACACCTAAAACTTTATCGAGATTCTGGCTCTGAAACATTCTGCTATCATTCGAATATCGCACACAAAAAAATACTAACCACTGAAGTAGAACTTTTGTTAGCGGAATACCTGACAACAGCAGCTACGTTGTCAAGTTTCGAGGTCAACAAGCTTTAATCGTTCCAATGTTATGTCTAATGTCTAATAACCTTAAAGATAGTCTTTCTCGCTACAAATTTGATCCGAGTAGAATCTACAATCTTGATGAGACCGGGAATTCGACTGTCCATGTTCCACCGAAAGTTATAGCTGCCAAGGGTGAAAAACAGATAGGTAGCATGATCTCAGGAGAACGTGGTATTAATGTCACCATGATTGCAACCATCAGTGCCATAGGAAACCATGTACCTCCGATGCTGATTTTTCCAAGGGTAAATTTCAAAGCCCATATGCTTACCAATGCTCCTCCAGGATGTATTGGTGGGGCTAATCAATCAGGCTGGTCAAACGAGGAACTTTTCATACAGTTCCTAAAACACTTTATTTCGCACTCTAAGCCAACTCCAGACCAAAAAGTGTTGTTAATTATGGACAATCATGACACACATACATATATCTCTCCCCGCAATTAATCTTGCGAGACAGCATGGAGTTGTACTTCTAACTCTCGACTATTTTTAGCTAACTCCTGACTTACAAACTACCTGACTGACTAGGACGCCGAATTCATAGCAAGTCTACCTTCTCGTGATGCATTCTGAGTAACGCTAAATTAATTGCTGTACTTTACTTACAAAGATGAACCTATCATCAACATTAATTCTCAAAGTCAGGCCCACCGTAAGTACCAAAAAACAAAAATCTCATAAAAAAGTAGTTTTAGGCTGTGCTTTTTTGGTTCGTGAAAAAGAGAAAATTGTTTTTTTATACTACATAACCAAATAACTAAAGAAAACGAAACAAGACACACGGTAGTGGTTGTCGAAAATAAATGCCATTGTTTCGAACCAGCGTCGTTGACGACATATTGCCTACTTTCTTAAGGCGTTTTCTTTCTTATGAGTTCATCTCATCCCAAACATTTGGTCCTTCGAGTCGGATTAATAAAACACAGTCGTCAAGATCAATAATCTCGGCTTTATACCAAATTTATGTACATATGCGACAGACATTAACGAAGTAACAAAGTGTCAGTATCAAAATGGCTCTTCTAGCCGAGGACTACCCTAAGCTACAAGAGGCTATATTGAACGCTGGCTTGGAAACTAGCAAGTAATCCAATTGATAATATAGCATAAATTATTCCTTAATCACCAAGTTTTCTTTTTTCGACATTCTTGACTAATATGAGAAAGTATTCCGAATCCTGGTAAAATTAAAATATAAATTTCAGAAGAAAGCAGATTCGTCGAAGACCCTTAAAAGAGTCAAAAAGGGCACATAAACTGAATTGTATGGAACACCACACAAAAAGCAACGTATATAATTTATGTACTCTATGTTAATATTTATCTCAAGCATTCAATACACTGTGAACCTTATAATAAAGTAGATCTAGAACAAAAAGGCTCTGTTGTATTTATTGCGTTATTTTTTCAACATTTATGTTGGCACTCTCAGCAGACTAATCAATTATAAAGTCACTGGAGGAGAGAAGTAATAAAATTTAGTTCAAATTTGATCAAATCAGCATCCGCAAAATATCCAGCTGGGACAAGGCTAATGAGGATTTACAGACTCTCGACATGCCTGAAACGTCAAAGAGTGCTGAAGAAATATTCAAAGAGCATGCTGGTGAAATCTTTAAATAAATGTAAGTCTAAAATACCATTTCATGACTTAGACTGCGAAATACTTGACGCGAAACTTTAAACGCATTTTTCTCGGAACTGTCTTTTTCAAAACGATACCCATGATTTCTCAAGTTCTACTGGACCGATTAACTTGAAATTTGTTAAGAGTCTTCTTTATACACTTGTCTTCGCACCCTCAAATTTCAATTTTTACTATTTTTAAAAAATTCGCAAAAGTCAACAGACGACCGTTCACATCACGACACCAGGCAACTAAGCAACGCAGCGAACGAACTAACACACAAACATACACGATGACATACGGTACTAACAGACAGCGGGATAGTTTGCGCTTGAGTAGGGAGTAGAACTGAAATTGTACTAGAGTAGGTCAGTTGCTTGTAGAACGCCGGAGAGTTAAGACGCCAACAGCCATCCGCCTTTTATCCACCTGACTTGCAACTTTGTAATTAATTATTTAATTGTGAATCCTCTTTTTCTTAAACAAAATAAAGGGAAGTCAATCCCACATATGTAAATATACAGTAATCCCCGGATAAATGCCCCTCGCTTAGTTGCGTTTCCCGTTTAATTAACCTGAAACCTAAGCAAACATAGGAATGCATAAGAAATATACACACAATTTCCCGTTTAAATGCATTCCGCTTAAATGCGTTTCCCGGTTAAATGGTCAAAAATTCTAAACTTTTTATTAAATTTCAAACGAAATTGCCCGGTTAATTAGTAAAAGTACTATTGAAAAGGAAAGTGCTGGAAAAAAAAGGAAATCCCGGAAAAGAAGCAGAAGACAGTCGAGGAAATTATAGCCGAGCAGGACCCCAAGGACAATATGCTCAGTTTTCTAAGCATAATACTAATATGTACTATGGACATCGGACTTTTTGCTGACGGCAGTGGATATAATGTAGAAGATCGTGAGGAAGGCTATCCTGGAGAAGAGGTACGACCTGAAGAAGAGTTTATACGAGATGCAGCTCGGGATTATGAATATCGTCGAAAGTCTCCAACACCAAAGGATCGACTTAAGCAATTGTTCGCTGAAGGTAAGATAAAATTTGTAAAAATAATTTAAATTCAATTATATTTACAATTTTTTTTACAGGACTTCGTCAGAAACCTCTCCGTTAGCGCGTATTACACGACGTTTACGGAGCATTATCTCCAATCGGAAGATTGCGAATGGATTACGGACGAGTTTATAACGGTTTTGGCGGAAGTTTCCTCTGCATCGCCCACCACGACAACCATTTCCACGTCGTCCACGATTGTGCCTACAGTAACTCCAGCTGTCGATGTGGATTCAGCGATTACATCAGGGAATGCCGGCTTTTCGGAAGGCGATACTCTCGAAGGGTTGTTCCCACATACGAGTTCGATCTCGTACACTGGGTGCATCTCACAGGCTATCACCAAAAAGGACGGAGATACGTTATTAAAATCAATAAAGTAGTACATATCAATAGGTAAGTTTTAAATGAGATTGCTGTTATGAGACTTTCATATGTGTCATTAAATTAATTTTGTTTTAAAGACTCGAAGCAGTCATGAGCAAAAATAAGAAAACATCTCTTTCTCTAGCACAAAATGTGCTGAAGCGACGGAGGTCAACAAAACAAAATTGTGTGCCAAATATGGATGCAGCCTGTCTACACTGAATAGAATAATACAAAATCCAAAAACCATACTTGAAAAGTCGAAGACTTAACAACCAAAAGATTCAGAAGTGGAGCCTGTCCTGAAGTGGAGCGGGCGATTTCAATATGGTTTAACCAAATGAGAGCGGCGGGAGTCGTAGTGTCCGCAAATATGGTTATGGAGAAAGCAAAGCAGTTTGCAATAAAAATGAAAAAAAACTTTAACCCAACTGCTTTATATCATGTGGCAAACATATTCGGACAAGCGCTTTTGAACACTCCTTCGTACACATCAGGTCACGATTTTTACAACACGACACCAACTACAACATTTTTTACAAAAAACAAACCGGTAAGCCCAGAACCTGTATATTAGCTTAGAAACATATTAAAGCCTTTTTATGTCCCCACCTTAGCTCCGAAGATTTAACAGTCGTTAATCTGGAAGATTCTGGCCAGCCGAACCTCTTTATAGCATCAAGCTACATGTCGCACGATATAACATCTTCAAAAGGGTAAGGATACCCTTCTTCTCGGATGCGACGCCAACGCCAGACACTCTCTATGGGGCAGTTCGGAAATCAATGAAAGGGGTGAGTCTCTGTTTGATTTCTTAATAAACTCCAAGCTCAATATATGTAATGTAGGTAGCTCCCCAACCTTTGTATTTCCGAGTTCGAAAGTACTTGATATAACCCTAATCTCCAATTCCACCAATTTTATTTTTTATATAGGGTCGACAGCTGGAGAGCATCCAATCTAAAAAAATTAACCGACTAGAACACAACAAATCTTCCTATTTACTGAAAATACAACTTTTACCGCTTGCTCTCTATTAGCCTACTACCTCTCTGACCTTGAAAGCGTTACAGATTGAAAGGCAATGATGTCAACATTACTGCAAAACTTTTTTTTCTTTAGAAACCGTTAATTTCAATTATGCGACGTTCGAAAATGGAGTGTGGAGTTGGCTCGTGTATCTTCTCAGCGGAACTGAATATCTCCAAATCGCCGCGACTTCCAGACTCGGCCAGCGTGTTCCAAGTGGAAATACTAGCGATTAAGGAAGCTTGCAAGTTACTCACGCGAGTTACATCCGCCCAGTGACCTACATTCAGCTAAGTTCCCAAATGACCATCAATAACCTTTCCACACACCGCCGACACCGGATACTCCCAGTATCAAACATCGCACATCGACCCCATGCACCGGCACTACACACGAACCCAATAAACATATTGTAAATGTCCCAATTTCCCACAATTTGTGATTGCACAAGTGAATCGAAGAAATGCAACTATGCGTCTGGGGAACTTCCGTCGCAAGTTCAAGTTCTCAGATTTCACCTGTGCAAAAGTCCCACTTGTAATAAATTATCAATTTGTTAGTTCAGTTCATTGTTAGCTCTAAGACCGAATGGTCACTAAGTAATAAAATTGTATTTTTTTATTGATCCCCGATTTTCGAAACTTATTTCGCGCTATCCTATTACCAAGAGAGATGTCAATATATATATTGATAGCCAATCAGCTATCATCAAGCTCGATATCTACAACTTCTCCAAGATCTCGGGACTACCGAAGGAGCGTTGGTGGAAGGAGTTAACATATCCGAGAACTTTCCTAACTTCATCGGGTGTGGACCCCAAGGAGATACTTTTAACACGGCTGTTGCAGATGGCGACTCATTACCTGAAGAAGGCGCCAGGACTTCGAAAAGAAGAAAAGGTGATCAGATCATCGAATTTTACAGTGTCTAGCGTAGTTCAGGTACCAGAAGAAGATTGCACTTCTACTAATGGGGTGATTACTTGTCTACTTCGTTCTACATACCGATTAGACTTGCCAGGTTCTGGAGGTGACTCGAGTCTTTTAATTAAAAAAGCTGCAGGGAAGACAGTAGGATCTATGGGATTCAAAGTAGAAGAGATAAAGGTTCGTTGCGTGGAAGAATTTCTGTATTATACATTTGACACAACTGTAGGGAGCACGAGAGACTGTATGTGCTTCACAAATAAGCAATGCAATGAGGAGTTATGTAAATCTTATAATGGATCTCAGACGATGTCCGACCATCCCAAAGATGGAGCACTTAGGCAGAGCTTCTTGTTTCCTCCTAAGATCAGATTGGTTTGGTTCTTGTGTATTAGGTTTCCAAGGCTGTTGTCTTGCAAAGATTGAGCTGAAATTATCCAAACAAAAGGATTTGTATACTATTAAACATTGCTCTACCTATAATTGGGAAGTGATGGTCAAGCAACAAATGGTAATTGTTACAGATTGATGATACCCTCCCTGGCAACCATAACAACCCTGAACACGACAGTTGTCAGCTCTACTACATTCTGGAACTTCCTGGTACACACTTCCTTGCTTGTGCTTGGGTTTTGAATTTTGGCTTTGTTACCAGTTTGATATAGTGCTTGGTGGAATAAAGTGATCTCTTCAATCTTTTAAAAAGTAACTTAATTTTTCTCCCCTATACAGTAATAAAATCAAACAATACTGAAAAAAAACCATGGTTTTATCTGCTGGCATTGTTAAAAACCTACCAGGAACACTACAATTACTTTCTGTGTCAGAAGCTACTACTCCAGCCTTGCATAAATGTATTATGGAGTCAGAATTTGATCTAGTGGAATGTGATAAGCTAGAGTCACAATCTCTTGGGAAGATAGTCGCTAAGACTGGGTAAAGTGATATACTGTATATATGTTTGGCGTCCAGGGCCTTTGGAGTACCATTTGATGCATTCCAAAGGCAGTTCGCAGTGATAAACCAATCAGCGTTATATTAGGCACGCCTTTGGGACATAAACCTGTTTTTAGCTTGGAAATGGAATTGCGGCTGGAGTAACATTAAGGAAATGGAATGGCGGTTTTGGGGACTAACTCGAAGAGATATTCGCTCACTAGCATTCCAAAAAACAAATAGCATTGCGAATCCATTTTCAGTAATAAAAGAATACACCGGAAAAGACTGATTAAATGCATTTCTAAAAAGGCACAAAACAGAAATTAGTATCAAGAGTCCAACCAGCCCAAGGCTTTAATGCTGAAAATGTGGGCAGATTTTTTACTTTGAAAGTGTGATTTTCCCTTAACTCGTATTTGGAACGTGGACGAGACAGGAGTTTCGATTGTGCAAAGTAGGCAACCCAAAACCCTAGCAGCGAAAGGAAAAGGCAAATAGATTGCATGACTTCTGCAGAGAGGGGCTCCCTTATAACTATAACTCCGATACTGCTTGTCACCTATCTGGGTGTATATAGTGCTGTAATACGTCAAGGACCGAGCATCGATAACAGATCGCGAGGAAATGCTTTCAGAGCCCAAAATGTTCGAGAGTGACGACCTCCGATTCGCGGGGGTAAATCATTTCCCACGGCAAACTCCCGATGGGATGCTGGTAATAATCTTTGTTCAGTGATATAATGAGTCAAGGACCGAGCATCGATAACAGATCGCGAGGAAATGCTTTCAGAGCCCAAAATGTTCGAGAGTGACGACCTCCGATTCGCGGGGGTAAACCATTTCCCACGGCAAACTCCCGATGGGATGCGGGTAATAACCTTTGTTCAGTACTGTAATACGCCAAGATCGTGTTGAAGCGATATTAAAATAAATCTCAACATAAGTGTCGTGGAAATCGAGCATACAAAAACAAAACCAAAGAAAAAAGTCCTTTGTATTCAAATAAATGTTTCGTTTTGAGTTCATCTCATCCCAAACAATGGTCCTTCGAGTCGGATTAATAAAAGAAAGTCGTCGAAATCAATAATCTCGACTTTATACCAAATATGTATATGTATATATGGACAGATATCAAGGAAGTAACAAACGAACCATACGACGGACCGAAACGACCGAACAGATTTACGTGACAGAACACAAGCCATCTCAGCAGAGTGAGAACTGGGCAGACGTCAAACAAGGATTTTTGTACGTAGAATTGAGCGGCCTGGATGGAAGCAAACGGTCTGAAGAGGCAGTCGCCAAAGCTTCATTTCCTTTCAACTTCACACACACATAGACGGCTCCTTTAAAAAATATACTAATTAAACAACTAAGTGATTTTATAAGAACATAACTATGAGTAACCTAACAAGATTAATATTTTTGTTAAGCTATGGTTTTTACTGCCATGGCCAATTTACCATCAACATGCATATAACCAATAATACTTTTAATACCGATGTCGCTTTCAAAATCCCTGAAGAACTCCTTAAAAATATAAGCGGTCATATTAGTATTCTGCCTAATAACAAAGAATCTACTCAAGCCCCTATAACTAAAAAACCTGAGTTTGAACAATTAAAGCTAGCTCCCATTAATAACCCTTTACTGGACTATAAGATGGCTCAACTATTATCTACCACCAGTACCAAAACTGGTTGTTTCTTCACGCCAGTTGCAAATATAATCACTTTGCCTATGGAATTGCTTCTACTTGATAAATCTCTAACTGTTGAGATGTTTGGAAAGTCTGGAAGATTATTAAAAACTCTTCACAGCCAATGTATCATAAAGACTAATTGCGATTTGATATATTGCCATTTATGTGTGAGTAAAATTCTTATTCCTGTTTGTTATGACATTTTAGATTTTGGAGTAACATTTGTTTTGGCTGCAAGCCTTGCATTTCTACTGTGGATTATATGTATTCCTTAGTCTAAAAATTCTCATCTTAATATGCAAATTGTTGTCTATTGGATTTATAATTCTAAAATGGGTGTTTAATCTAATTTTAGGTTTAATGCTAAAATTAACAGGCCAAGTAAGAGTAAAAGGACAAAGAATATATAAAAGAACTATTGACTTAGACTCTAATTCATTGATCACGGAAGTTATAACGTCTAACTTTGAAGAAACAAGGAAGGCCAATTTTTCAGAAAAGGAGGATAGGCTGCAAAGCTTCTTAATACAACCATCTAGAAGCATAATTTACATTATTCTTTTCCTGGGACTAACAGCTTTAGTTTCTCCATGTACCATCTCAGGTATAGCTCAAGTACCAGAGGAGGATTGCACTTCAAATAATGGTGTTATGACATGTTCTCTTCGTTCAACGTATAGGATTGATTTACCAGGGTTTGGAGGAGACTCTTGTTTGTTGATTAAAAGTGCTGCTCGGAAAACTATAGGGTCATTAAGATATAAAGTAGAAGGAATTAAAGTCCGTTGTATGGAGGATTTTCTTTATTACACAAGATTGTTTGTGCTTCACTAACAGTCAATGCAATGAGGGATCTTGCAGGCACTACTGTCTTGTCTCATATTGCTAAAATAGAACATCTGGGTCAACCTTCTTGTCTATTACTTAAATCAGATTGGTTTGGATCATGGGTATTGGGGTTCTAAGGCTATTGCCTTGCCAAAGTGGAGTTAAAATTAACAAGCCAAAAGGATCTATATTTAGTAAAACACTGCTCTACTTACAACTGGGAAGTCACTGTTAAAAGACAAATGGTCATTAAAGGGAACAACACTGAAAAAACTTTTACGTTAACTGTTGGTGCTGTTAAGGCTCTTCCAGAAGGTTCAATACAACTACTCTCAGTGTCTGAAGCCACTACCCCAGCATTACAAAAATGCATAATGGAATCACAAATGGACAAAAGTGCCACTCTTATTGACTGTTCAAAGTTAGATTCTCAGCTATTGGGCATTATTGGCAAAATCAGATGTGCCTTTGAACCTATACCAAATACATCAAAGTGTACAATGTCCCCTAGACTTATTGAAATTGAGCCTTTTGGGTTTTCTTTAAAAACACAAGTGTATTCCTTAAATTTGAGAGCTATTCATAACCAGAATAGTATTCCCATGTCTACTCCACATTTTAATATAGCCAAAGATAATTCTGGTTATTATTTCGCTCATTCAAAAAATATAATGTTTTCTCTTACTGGTAATATGAAGAATGTTTCTCTTCAGCCTATACATAAACATGTTGACTGTGGCGTTAAGTATGAGTCATTAGAAGGATGTTATTCTGGTGCTATTGGTGCGGTACTCTCTATTAAAGTGACTTTCGACTCTTATCCTATTTTAGCTACCTTAAAATGTCCCTCTTTAAGGCCGCTAATTCATTTGAAGAGGAGATCGAAGCCATATTTGGGACTAATCCATATCCTAAATTTATCGGGAGAAGTAATAGAGGCGTTACCGATCGCTTCCACCAGTAGTGTAAGTAGGTATACTTTTCGAATAAAACAATAGCTTTCATTCTTATTTTTTTTTTTTAAGGCCAGTTCCTTCGCCAACTTCAGATTTCAGCAACACAAGCACGCAGGATCGAGTACGGAGAATCAGTTACGGCGAAACTCTTTTGAGAAGGGTTCGAGTTGAAACGAAAGTAAGCGGAGAAAAAATATAAAATAATTGCCGACTATACGGAAAAAAAAATAAAACTGCTGGAACATAAAAAAAGAGCTAAACAGGAGGGTTTTGAACAGAAGGTTCAAATAATTAAATTTAATTATTGAAAATAATTAATCAAATAATTATATTGACCGCAAAATGTACGTTCCTTTATTGAGTAAAATGTTATCATCGATATAATTGTTAATCTAATCCATTTAAATAGGGCTTTTGTAAAAACGCTGACCGCCTTCATTATACGAAATGTCAAATGTCATAGTTTTCGCATGACGTCGGTTATTTCAAAGAAAAATTAATAGATTTAACAGTAGAGTAACATCGACTCACTCAAACGACTGTCAAATAAAAACTACGCGTCCAAAATGGCTGAAATTGTGGTGAGTAACTGTCAAAATATGCACAACTACTTTCACCAGTTTTTATTGGCGAGTGCTGCTATCTTCCGCGATGAGTTCGGAAACTTTTCAGATCACCCTCGTAAATTGCGTTTATTTGTTGTATTAAATTGGTTAATATTTGCATTATAGTGGGTATTTGAAAGTGATACGGACAGTGAAGAAAGTAGCTCATCTGAGTGTTCGATGCTGTATGAGGAAGATAGATTCGTCGATAACTAAAGTATTACAACAAGCCACAAAAAAAAAATGAGAGGCTTCGAGAAAGTTATAGAAAGTCATAATAATGCGAACTTCAAAAGCCTTAGGCTACATCGTTCAACTGTCTACGTTTTAGTACTCGTACGTCAATAGCAGCTGCTTCCATCTTCAACTTGTTTGTTTATTTTGTTTTCAAATGTCAGACCTTTGACAGGGCTTAACAAGGCGAAATGTCAAGATGGCTATTCGTTGATCCGTACTGTTTTATTTTGTTCTAGATCGGATCACTTTATAAGAAACAGCTATACACTATAAGTTGAGAAGCATAATACTCTATATCATCACTATTTGTTTTGAATTCTCACAAGACACACTTTTTTTATTTTGCTTTTGTTAATTCTTTTGCCATTTTTTGTACACAACCTACTGGTATTACAAATCACTTGTCGTTTGACCGTCAATCAGTCCAGATCATTTTCAAAATCAGTTTATTGGAAAATAAAAGCAACAGTTTTGTCATACATTGATTCATTTCTTTTTTTTGGTATATACATACATAATTTTTCATGTTCAAATTCGAAATTTACACTGGAGAAGAACATCCTTTATTGCCAGGAGAACCTGACTTGAAAGCGTCTGCTAATATTGTAGTACGTATGTGGGATAGGAGCGAGATACCACGCGGCGACCAACATCACGCCACATGAACGGACGACCTAACGGGGGAAAATCAGGCGACTAGGCTACGGTACAGACACCGACCATAAAACAATCGAACGAACCAACACATAACACACACGACACACACAGTACACAACATTCACAAACGGAACGAAACGAAACAGACGAAGACGAACACAAAAACAACACCGGGCATTCGTTGAACAGCCGTCAAGGCGTGTAGACCATCCAAAAAGCAAAAGTGTATAAGAAGTGTATAACTATTGTAATCATTGTACTATTAAAATATAAAAAAAAAACGAATACAAAATTGTAAACTTCCTCACCCAAAGATAATGATGAAATTGAATAGAGGCGTTTCGGCAGAGTTTACAACATATATTCAAGGTGTGGAGTTGACATCTATATCCTGGAAAGATAACAAGATAGTTAACCTTGTGTCCACTTTTGTTGGCATAAAACCATTGCTAGCGGAACATAGTGTTGGTGATGACGTCCCTACTATTGAACGATGTGATAAGAAGAACCATAAAATAATCACGATTCCCTGTCCTCAAATAATCAAAGAATAAAATCTACACATGAGTAGTAGGGCTATGCCGGTTTCAGACCAGGAAATGCGTCACAAATGAGTCATCACTGTTCAAGGTCAAGGTCGTTTGACTTAAAGATGACTTCAAGGTCGTTTGACTTCAAGGTCGTTTTTGACTTCAAGTTCGTCTGACTTGAAGGTCGTGTGCGTGTGCGTGTGTGTGTGTGGTTTGGGTGGGGGGGGGTTCAAATGCCTTTTTTTTTTGGTTTCTAAGTGTGTGTGTATGGCTTGGGTTGGGTGTTTCAAAGGCCTCTTTTTTTTTTGGTTGCTAATCTGACTGGAAGGCCGTTTATGTGTTGGGAGTTTCATGGTCGGTTGAGGGGGATTATTAATTTGGTGTGTGTTGCTATGTGATTTCAAGGTCAGTCATAAGTAGTTTTGAGCTTAAAAGTCGTTTTTCGGTTTCTTATTTATGTACGAACGAGTTTATAAGCACTGAATACAGTTTCAAGATCTGTTAAGCTATTCTGATCTGCGTCTGACTAATCTGGTGTGTGTTGCTACGAACAAAAAAAATAAAAATCTGTGTACGGGGTCATTAACACTTGTTGCATTTTTAATATAAATAAATATATATATATATAAAGTGACGTATTTTTGTCACATATGTATTAACCTAAGTGAACTTATTATAGTAATGTAAACAAAAGCGACGTATTTATGTCAAACGTCGCTTTAATAGCAAAAAAAACGGAAACCCGAACAGCAGCGCTTCTCGCGTAACTAAATCTTGATTTGCATTATCAATCCACATTGCAAAGAGTGAACATCGACGTGTGCTTTACTGGAACTTTACTTGTAATAAAATCTAGTTAACCTAAACTTTTGTGGTTTTATTTTAGACTCAACAATAACTTACATAACTGAATAAGTTACTTAACTATATATATATACTTCACTGTAATAACAAATAATGTGGATCCTCAAATTAAAGAAGTGATTGAAAGACAACAATCACATTTATTGAGTTTCCTTTTGCGGAGAAATAGTGATTGTGATAATGCCGCGAACATTGAAGTAAGTTTAAAAAACTTCGAAAAATATATGGAACTTTTAAAAAGTTGGTTACCTGATGCTAAGTTTACCGGGCAAAAGTATTATCTTACATCAGCACTCGGTACATTATCATCGTACAAAAAACTCTTTGTTCCACAATCAAGTGAGGAGATATTAATGTGGGAAGATCTCCCGAATTCGGCGTTTAAAAAAAGGATCAGATCGGGTGTTATAACCAATTTAAAACACGCCGATCCTAAGCTTTTTCTGAGGGATTGCAGACCAATAATTATCATTCAACTGCAGGAGATAATCAACGAGTACATCAACATAAAAATTAATGCTGTTTTCTGTTGTGAGTTCCGGAAATATGATGATAATGAGGAGATTAGAAGTTACATCCAAGCACACTGCACCCATACAAAACATTATTTAATTATACTGTTGGAGTGCCCACCTAAAAAGCTGACATTGCTGCGTAAACAAGTGGAGCAACAAACTCCACCAAAACAAACAACAAAAGCCAATGCCCGTCGGTTCGTTGTTCCGCATTTCCCTAAACAAAACAGAAAACATTTACGGAACAACAAAATCAAGACGTAAGCACAAAATACTGAACAGAAACCAATATTCGTTGTTCCGCATTTTTCCAAACTGAACAGAAGACACTTACGAAACAACGAATATAACACGCAAACATAAAGCCGAACGTAGGGCAATGCCCATTGTCCATTGCCCTACATATGATAGAAATCAATCCATGACCCTACCATGCATCGCACAGTATAAAAGCTTGGAACAGAACTCCTCCAAAGCGTGGTGTGCTCCGTGGGCGAACTCCGATCTGCTCGGACGCGATTCTAATAAAAGTGTATAATAATAAAAGTACTGAAAACAGGAAATCTTTCTTTCATTTATCAAAGGGAAGTCCTGTTATCATTAATATTAGACAGGAGATGAAATATATAAGTACGAAAAATGTATGTATTAATTTAAGTGATAAAAATATCATAGAAAATATTGTATCTGAAAATTTGAAAAGCCAATTACTAAACAAATTTGATGAGTTTCAAGAAAAAGATAGTGGGTGGGCATTGGCATCCATTATAAATATTGTGTTTAATATAAGTAAATATATACCAATGCAAGGTAGTTCCTATATTAAATCCCCGTTAAGAATTGCATATAAGAGAGCGTGCATTAATGTGAAAAATAATGACAATGCATGCTTTGCATGGGTAGTAGTATCTGCTTTATTTCCAAGTAGAGTATATTCTGATAGATTATCAAGTTATCCACATTATACGAATGTACTAAATTTAAATGGAATAACCTTTCCAATGTCTTTAGATCAAATTGTATTGTTTGAAAAAACAATAACATTTCGATAAATATTTTTACAATGCATAAAGAACAACGTGATAAAAAACTTAATATATATTCTCTGAAACTTTCTAAATACGTATGTAAAGAGAGAAAACATATTGATCGTCTGATCATGTTGTTTTAAATCAGCACTACATTTGGATGGTATCGGGGAAATTTGTCGACAGAAAATTGTCGACACGGACTTGTCGACGAGAAAAATGTCGACGGGTACATTTGTCGAAAGGTAAAAATGTCGACTGTGAAAGTTTTCGACAGGAAAAATGTCGGCATAATTCAACTGCTATCTTCACGCGCTCAATTTTTAATCCAGTTTAAATCGCGTTTTCAATTAACTTTTTGTTGTATTTTATTTCTTATGTAACCATTACAAACCAATGATTTTCTAATGTTGCATTGCATTTGATTGATCGACTTTTAATTTAAGAGAAAAAGCGGCTCAATAGGCAAAAAAATTATGTTACTAAATATTGCACGTGCAAGTTTGATTTTTTTTCTGAAATTTTAATTGCTACTAAATCACGCGCTAAATCTTAAATCCAGTTTAAATCGCGTTTAAATTAACTTTTGAATGATTTTTAAACCTTATCCGGCCACTTCAGACCATAAGCTTTCCAACGGTGTATCGCACTTGCCTGTGCGACTTTTAGTTTAGGAGGAGAAGCGGCTTCACTGGCGTATTATATAAATAGAAGATAGATGGAGCAATCACACTTAATTCTTCAGAATGTTTTGGTTTATTGGGGAACATTTCGGGTTTGTGGTACTCACACTATCTACTAAGTTCACATTTGCTCAAATAAATATGTTTTAATTTCATTTCTAAAGAGATAGTGCGAAATACGAGCAGCTGATTGAAATTTTTGAAACATGTACTCATTTTTGCTAGTGGTTATTTTCCATTTAGGGATCTCAGTTGGGTAAAGAGGTTGTGTTCTGCAGGCGTTTATTTTTCTGTAATGATGGTTGTATAAATTCCAGTTATTTCGCAGCTGTTGATTAAAATGATCACGTACATATACTTAGTAGAAAAAGTCTGCGTACAGTATAGAATAGGAATTTATTTTATGAAAAAAAAATCGATACACACACTATTAACGTAAGAACATTCTATGCCAAATTTATGATTTCAATCTAAAGGTTCTCCGAACATCGATTTTATCTGGAAAAATATAACGGTACATGCAAAAAACACACGTAAAGAAAAAGGAACAGAGAATTACGCAGAAAAAGTCTGCGTGCAGTTGCCTTTGGTGTCGGAATTTACCTTATATTTTAAATATGTTTATGCTAAGGTCAGTTAATGGTTTTCCGCAAGGATCAGGAGTATCTTTAAGAGCAAAGTTATCTTTCATCCCGAAAATTTCCATCGGAATTTAAGCTTCGATGAAAAAATGAATACATCAACAGTAAAATCATCTCATGGAACGGACCTTATCGTCCATGAAGGGTTTATCTACGTGAAAGATAGATTCAGAGGACTCAACAGATACTTTAAATGTATCAATAGATCGTGTACTGGCCGTGGAAAGATTTGTGAAGGGGAAGTAGACTTCAAAAACACAAAAGTCCATTCACATCCTGCTGAATATGACAGAGTAGAAAAAATGTAAGTACAGCGGAACTTTGGTCGCTTGTTCGGATTTGTGTGACTCAGCATGTGTATTTCTAAATTATATTTTCAGGAAAATATTACACACAGCAAAAACAGCAGTCATTGAGCGACCTGAAGCTCCTATCAGATCAACCTATGACAGAATCGCAAACCTAAGACAGGAAGAATTGTGTGGTACATCGAATGCAGTTTCAGTTCCAGAATTTGAATCAGTGAAAGATGTGCTGAAGAAGGTGAGAGGCAAAACACACCCTACACTTCCAAAAACTCTGGCCGAAGTTGAACTTACTGAAGACATGGTCATGCTCAACAAGCGGGAGTTTGTTTTCAAGGATGGTGATATAATCATGTTTTTGGATTCAAACATGATTCCGATTCTACAAGGTGAGTCACTGTTGATGAGACTTTGTTCAACATCCAGCTCGTGGTGTGTGGGCATATATTCAAAGAAATGTTTAAATTTAGATAAACTCATGGATTTTTATTTTTCAGATGCACAAGTTATATACATGGACGGCACTTTTTCCGTAGTTCCGTCATTATGGACTCAACTTTACACACTTCATGTATTGTTTGGTAGCTCAATGGTGTGCTGTGCCTACTTTTTGCTTCCTGATAAATCTGAAGCAACTTATAACAAGATGTTCAAATTTCTATCAACTAAATGCCACATTAACGCAACAAGATTTCAAACTGACTTCGAGCGAGCGGCTATGAAGTCAGTTTTAGCTTCAATTCCTCAGTCATCAGTAACTGGATGCTTTTTCCATTATACACAGTGTATATGGCGCAAGGTAAATTGATCCAAAGGACGAATGCGATGACGGTGAGCTGAAACCAGCTAATATTTAATATTTTGAATAGGTGCAAAATCTTGGGCTACAGTCCGAATACAATTCAAACAATACTACTGTCGTAAAAGTAGTCAGAAGATTCAGTGCTCTTCCTCTTCTTCACCCCAAGGATATCAACACAGGTTACCTTTGCGCTGTGGGAATAATCCAGACAGTCCAAGATGTAGAACTACGAACGAAGCTCACACGCCTGTCAAACTACATGAACGATACATGGGTGAAGCAAACCGCTTTATTCAAAAGTGAAGAATGGTCCAAGTATGAAATTGAAGGTAATATTTTTCTTCGATGATATGCAGCGAGTCCAACAGGTGATCAGAAAGTTCTTTATCAGTTTCAAACTTCAAACTGCACCCACCATAGCTTAGCTTGCCTTTGTTGTTGTTGCTCGAAATCTTTTTCTTTCTGATCCATTCGCACAGCTTCATCTTTGAGTTAATATTTTTGTATATTATAGGACCACGCACTAATAACCATCTTGAAGGTTGGCATTCGGGTCTCAAGAAGACTATTCAAATAGATCATCCTAATCTGTACCAGTTCATCGAGGCAATCAAATATCAACAAAAACGGGTTGATCGTAAAATTGAAGCAACAAGGAATGGGAAAAAAGTCTGCGAGAAACGGCGGAAGTATGCTATTCTAGAAGAACAGCTTAAAAACTCGATAGATTTGTACAAAAACAAACCTAATCGTCCAGCTCATGTTCCTACATTTCTGGATGATGTGTCTCGCATGCTTAAACTTTCCTCTTAATTTCCTATTAAAATTGTTTTCGTGAATGGTTCTGTAATGATAAATAGCATGGTTTTTAGTTGGAAACTTTTGATTACAATCCTTTTGTGGACATGGATGACGAATGCGAATATTTCATATTGTCGACAATTTGTCGACATTTTTTATGGACGACATTTTTTCTGTCGATATATGTTACGGTCGACATTTTTCCCAGTCGACAAATATCCCTGTCGACAATTTTGTGTCGACATTTTTCCTGTCGACATTTATACCCGGAACCATTTGGATAAAGAACATTTCGGCGCTTCTTCAAACTGAATTAATCAAAAATAATCACAAAAATTATTTTTTTTGTAATAGATGTCTTTCATATTTTTATTCTAACGAAAAACTAAATAAACATATGGAGGATTGCATAATCCAAAATAATTGTAAAATAAGATTACCTGAAGCAGATAATAAGATAAGTTTTAAGAACTTTAGAAATAAATTAATGGTATACCTCTTGTAATATATGCAGATTTAGAATGCATTTTAAAGAAAGTAGAGAATGGTAATAAGCAGGGATAGGATTTTGTGGAATTTGCCTTTTTTTTTTTGCGCAATCGTACGACACTATAGACTAAAAACAAACACGTTTGACGTTCCGCTCGTGCCAAATATATGTATTTTATTTTGCCTTTTCTTTCGTTATTGCCGTTTTTTGCCTTTTCCCATATTGTTCATCTTTTTAGCCTTTCTAAAGTAACCCAGCAGAAAATTGTATAAGGCATGACAGTCTAAGGTTTCAGTAAGGTACACGAAATATGACAAGCCTTATTTTATACACATTATAATTCTTAGTTAAGCCTTAGAGTAAGGTAAATATAAGGTAACCACTCGTGAACGAACACGTGTTCGTCCAGATAATGCACAACAGATAACAAACGGTACTTTATTTCATTATGATGCAGCTATATGCCTTACAGAAAGGCATATGTAAGGAATCTTTTTCCTGATTCATCATTTCGCATTAGCATTCGAACGTCAAGACGTGTTGTGAAATTTGCTCCTTTGATATAAAGTTTAATTTAAAAGTGCAGTGTGAAGTGCTTTGAAAAGGTTTGTAAGATGAATACTCTGGGGTTTTCGAAGCGGCACTATAGACGATTGTTGAAACGCGAAAAGCAAAATATTGAAAATCCAAGCAACGATAGGGACTTAGACTATTACGTCCAATTCTTATAAATTTATAAGTAACGATATAGTAGAGGGTGACGGTCTTAATGAGAGTAGTGAGATTGTTTATAACGATACATCACGTAGCACATTAAATAAATGTAAGTCTAAAATATCATTTCATGACTTAGACTGCGAAATACTTGACGCGAAACTTTAAACGCGTTTTTCTCGGAACTGTCTTTTTCAAAACGATACCCATGATTTCTCAAGTTCTACTGGCCCGATTAACTTGAAATTTTTTGAGAGTCTTCTTTATACACTTGTCTTCGCCCGGAACTATCCGCACCCTCAAACTTCATTTTTTTTTATTTTTACTATTTTTAAAAATAGTGCTCATTTTTTTGAATTTTTAACTTTTTTTATTTTTTAATTTTTTTCTGTAACCCATAAAAAAATGGATTATAAAAATATCGATTGTCTTTTCTCTACAGCACTTCCAAAATCTCCTAAAATTCACTCCTCTACACTAGAATACCCCCTTAAAAGAAAAATTAGCCCATTGGTTTATTGAGGGAAATATTTCTTACCAATCTGCTAATAAATTGTTGGCAATATTAAAGGAGGAAGGACTTGATGTCCCTTTATCTCTCCAAAGTTTGATAGAGATAAACAAAATTGAAAAAAATTCGATAAAAGAAGTTCAACTACATATGTACAGCCATGGACACATAAATAGCACAAACCTACCTACCAAAATGAAAAGGTCATTTAATCAAATAGTACTTCAAAAATAATCATAAACTTAATTTTATTTGAAAATGTTGTTACTAATGAATGTAATTAACAAAAAAATGTTGTGTTATTATACATTTAAAAAAAAGCTGAACAGAAAGAAAACAATGAATACGAAATTCGGCTGGACACAGAAATAGCACAAAATTGGATATCTGAAAGAAAAATAAGTAAAACTCGAAATATTATTTCAAATGTTTCTGTTTCATCTTTTACCTTTTCAGTACTTTGTACTATAGCCAGAATTTTCTATTACTGCCAAACATCTACGACCCATACTTTCAACAAGTCTTTGACACCTTTCTCTTGGGATAGAGTACAAAGCTTCTGTTATGCCATCCCAAAGTTCGTCCTTATTTTTAAAATTCTGCTGGCCAATTTTTACCTTAATATCATTCCACAAATTTTCAAGTGGGTTAAGGTCGGGACTCTGCGGTGGCCAATCCAAAACATGGATGTTTTCTTGCGAAAACCAATCTTTCACTATTTTGGCGGTGTGCTTAGGGTCATTGTCCTGCATAAATATCCAATTAACTGGCATAAACTCGAAAGTATAGGGCTCCATCGTATTTTTCAATATATCCAAATATTGAAATTTGTCCATTTTTCCTTCTATTTTAACAATAGGCCCTACTCCATGCCAGGAAAAAGCACCCCAGACCATAACACTACCGCCACCATGTTTAATCGTCTTCTGAGTGTATCTGGGCTTCAGAGCTTGGCCTTTTGGACGGTGTACAATTGTTCTGCCATCTGGTCCGATTCTATTTACTTTGGTTTCATCACTCCACATTACCCGTTTCCAGAACTGTAGGTCCTTATTCTGGTGTTCTCTTGCGAAACTCAGGCGTTTTTTAATATTTTTTTTTGACAGGAGTGGCTTTTTCCTACTTACACGTCCAAATAGCTGGGCCTCGTTTATTCTCCTTCGGACTAATCGGCTCGATACGTCAACACTAAATTCTTCTTTAATTTCGTTTCCAATTTGCCGAGATGACTTAAAAGGATCCTTCTTGCATTTTCGGACAATAGCTCTATCAACTGAAGCAGTCGTTTTCCTTGGTTTCGGTTTCCTTTTTTTGTTTTCATTTAAATGAACGACGTCTTTCTCCACCAATTTAATGGCATTATAGACCATTTTCCTTGAACTGCCTATTATTTCAGCGATTTCAGCTGGCTTTTTACCTTCTTTGTACAACTTGTATATAATTTTTCTTTTTTCTAGAGTACAATGTACGCCTCTACCCATTTCAGTAAATAATGAGCCAACGAAATAATTATCACAACTAATAGTTTTATAGAAACAAATGAAACACTTAAATAATTCGCGGAGAAATTCTAAATACGACTTGTGCTATTTATATGTCCAACCCAAATGATCACTTCGCACACTTAACTCAGCACGATTCAAAAAAACCGAATTGATAACGGACCTTTGTGTACCAGATAAGTGCAGCAAGATAAGGGTTAGCTACATCATCAATAAAAAAAGGATGCATGTCCATCATAAAA
The DNA here is from genome assembly GCA_958301585.1 of Merodon equestris. Classification (NCBI taxonomy): domain Eukaryota; kingdom Metazoa; phylum Arthropoda; class Insecta; order Diptera; family Syrphidae; genus Merodon; species Merodon equestris. Next base: position 27,557,840 of record OY284413.1, read on the forward strand.
TAATAAATATGCGCATTCACTTTTTATCTTTGTTTGTGCTATTTATGTGTCCATGGCTGTATATGCATTTTGGCATTTCAAAAATGATAAAAAAATATGGTGGTTTCAATATTTTTAAGAATAATACAATAGATATAGACATAAATGTAGATGGCCTTCCATTATTTAAAAGTTCAGGTACTGTACTATGGCCAATACTTGGCGCGTTTGTTAGCAGACTGGATCTTAGACCTTTCATGATAGGATGTTTTGTGGGCACGAGTAAACCTTTAAAAGTAGATGAGTTTTTAGAACATTTTATAAATGAGTTAAGAGAAATTGATCTTACTCAAATTAATATAAAAGGAAATGTTTATAACTAAATATCAGAGCATTCGTTTGCGACGCACCTGCTAGAGCGTTCTTAACATCGACTGCATACCATAATTCATGCCACGGGTGTTCATATTGCGAACAAATCGGTAAGCGAATCAACAGAAGAACAGATCTAGAACAACCATTTATCGAACTAATGCCTCCTATTCCTCAAAACGTTGATCAACAACCTTCAACGCCATCTTCATTGGAAACAACCGTGACAGGCTTTTCATCTGACGCTCGGATAAGTGTTGAATTGCAAGGTAATTTTTTTTTTTTAATTTTTTTTTATATTTGCTATTTTAAACATGAATTTTCGAAGATGTGAAAGAAGCTGTAGCTCAAATGAAAACGATCCTTGAGCGCCAAACAGCAGTATTAGCAGAACAAACAATTAAGATAAATTGCATTTATCAAAAATTGTTTGGTATAGCTTCTTCCAATACATATATGTATGTATGTGACCGCGTCCGAGAAAAGGGGCCTAGTGTGCGAAAACGTATTATAGTTCCGAGATAAACGCGTTTAAAGTTTCGCAACGCATTCTTAGTGTGAATGTTCTTTCAATTGAGAGAAGCGATGCAGTATAGTCAATCCTGATTGGGTACGCACTTTAGTGACGTCATTCCCCTCTCGAACATTATTTTTTTTCGCTTATAGTGTGACGATACCCCGAGCTGTTGCTAGGTTGCAGCTGTTTGTTGTGACGCTTGATTCTTATCAGTATAATTTTCGCAGTTTTTGTTTCTCTATAATTTTTTTGCTAAGCCGGTGTCAGTTAACCGTAATTTTTATAAAAATGAGTAATTCGAATGCATGTGATGAAGACTTCAAAGTGTTAGACGCGATATACCATACCGATGAAGTTGAAACTTCGTTTCAAAGTGTTAGTGCGAATATTTCGGTAGTAACAGAAAATCAAAGTTTCGTTGATAATGATATTTCAAAAAGCGCTATCGAAATAGAGCAGTCAGCCGAAGACTTGGAAGAAACTATTAGTATTGAACGTATGTATGGAAAAGATGCTGAACTGTGCTGTTCCAACAAATGCAATAAAATCATACCAGAAAATCTTGCTGTAACAAGCAGACAATTTTTTGAAGAAATGAGCAAAGAAGACCAAGATTTGGTTTATTTAAGCCATTTAGAATTTCACCGACAACACTTATCACTCGAAGATGGGTATAACGAAAAAAATCGGAAAAAGTATGGTGAAAGATCGAAAAGTAAGTCTAGGTTAGATATAATTTATTCATATCGGGGCCTTTCTGTCCGTAGAACGATGTTTTGTTTTATTTATAATATTGGTCCAAAACGATATAAAAATTTGATTGAACATAGCGATAATGTTGGCTTTTCTGAGCGAAAACATAAATTAAAAGACAAGGTGTCGAAACGTAAATCGAATGTTTTATCTCCGGAACAAATTACTCGTATCATTGGATTTATTAAAAATTTCGCTGAAAAATTTGCCATACCACTTCCAGGAAGAATGCCGAATTTTAAAAACAGTAAAGTGTTGCTGCTACCGTCGAACGAAACAAAGAATGGCGTCTATCGCCGTTTCGCAGAAGTTTGTCTTCCAGAGGATAAAATCGCGCTCAGAACTTTTACTAAAATTTGGTCGAAGTATTGTCCTTATATTTCGCCGATGAAACCAAAAGATGATCTTTGCGACATTTGTCAACAAAATTCTTTGATGTTACAACGAGTTTTGAAAGAATCGGATCCGAAAACAAAAGAAGAGAAATTACGAATTGCAGTTGATAATCTTGATCGTGCAAAACGTCAACGCGAATTTTATCAACAGTGTTGTAAGGTCGATGATGTGAAGAAAAATACAACTTCTACTCTTGTAATAGAAGTAAGTTTCGATTACGCGCAGAACGTATCCTATCCTTCAAGCCCCCAACAGGTTGGCTCCGCTTATTTTAAAGCAGGCCGGAAATGTTCGATTTTCGGTGTGCATAATGAAATCACGAAAGTTCAAACAAACTATTTGTTGGACGAAGAATTCGAAATTGGAAAAGGACCAAACGCCGTCCTCAGCCAAATTCATCATTGCTTGGAGATGAACCCCGTCAAAAATGTAGTTCTATTTTGCGACAACTGCGTCGTCCAAAATAAAAATAATACAATGTTACATTATTTAGCTTGGCGATATCTTTGAATTTCCTCTTAACTGGTCATACTAAGTTCAGCCCCGATCGATCCTTTGGCTTGGTGAAACTCGTATACAGTCGCTCTAACGTAGATTGCTACCAAGATTTCGAAGCTGTTGTCGTAAGATCTAGCCATAACAAATTTAATCAAGCTGTAAATGGAAGCAAAATAGAGTGGCGATCCTGGGATACTTATTTTGGAGAATTTTACAAAAGATTACCTGGTAATCCGACGACGTCGACGACGACAATCGGCAAACGGGGCGGTACGATCGGCCGAACGGCCATGATCATGTAACCATGCACCCGTTTGCCGATTGTCGTCGTCGACGTCGTCGCAAGACAGTGTTATAAATTTTACATGTGGAAGTTTTGTGGGTATAAATACTTGATCCGCAAAATAACTTTTTCATAATGTTCGAGTCGAGCAGTCAGTATACTCAGTCGCATACAGAATATAATTCTGATACTTCATTTTGCTCTTATAATTATAGTCCAGAAAGTTCAATTTGTAGCTATACTTACAGTCCTGAACGAGATGCCGAATCCAAGGAGGAAAACTCAACACATCGCAAAGGAGTCAACAGAAGTCGCACAGGAGGCGAGAGAAGAAACAACAGTAGCAGAAGAAGTACTATCATCGGACAACGAGTCAATTCCGTGTTCACAGCCGTTTCTAATGGAAGAGCATCCATTAGGTGTGGAAACTCAACACGAAACAGTGAAGAATTTGGCAGACTTTCGCAAAAAAATTCTAATGAAAAGGAAAGCATTAGAGAAGAAGGAAGTGCCAGAAAAAAGACAAAAGTCAATAGAGGAGATCTGAGCATCATTCTGATTCTATGGTCGTCGGACTTTCTAGTTACTGCTGTAGAAATATTCAAGAAAATTGTGACGAAAGCGATAATCGAGAAGAGATACGACCTGAAGAGATGTATATACGAGATACAGCTCGGGGTTATGTCTATCATCGAAAGTCTCCAACGGCAAAGGATCGACTTAAGGAATTGTTTGCTGAAGGTAAGAAAATCTGTAAAAATTGTTTAAATTAAATTATGTTTACATATTTTTCTTTAGGATTTCGTCAGAAACCTCTCCGTAAGCGCGTATTACACGACGTTTACGGATCATTGTCTTCCATCGGAGGACTGCGAGTGGATCACGGACGAATTCATCGCAGTTTTGGCGGAGGGTTCCTGCTTATCGCACACCACAACAACCACTTCCACGTCGTGCATGACTGTGCCTACAGCAACTCTAGCTGCAGGTGTGGATTCGTCGAATATATTCGCGAATCAAGACACTTCGGAAGAAGATACTCTAGGCGGGTTATTCCAACCTACGAGTTCGACCTCAACCACTGGATACATCTCACAAGTTATCTCCAAAAGGGACGGAGATACCTTGTGTACATGGAGCACGCCAGGAGAGTCTGGATACCGAGTGTTGCAATTTTCTAATAATCATTTTCAATTTTTCAAATTCATTTCAATCAATTTTGTAAACGTTTGCATTTTAGGCATTACCAAGTACCACCACTTCGATTTCCGAAAAAAATTAAATTGTATGCAAAGAACTTGTGGACTCTGAAGAAGAAAAGTTCAATTTACGACTAACAGAGAAGCTTCCAGATGGATTACCTTCACTCATTGTGAAAAACAGTGATGCGACAGCCCAGAAGAAGCACCAAAAAAGTAAAATCGAAGTACATGATCAGAAAATACTGAAAAAGAAGGCCGAACTATTAAAAAAAAAAAAACCTGATGTAAAAAAAAAAAAATTACGAAAAATTACGTTTTTTAACTTTTTGTTGTTTTTTTCAAACTTCATAAGTTAGTTTTTTACACTTTTATAGTATAAATAAATTTTTGTCATGAATCTAACCCATTTCATGTTATTCTACACACTTTTAGGTACCAGAATCCACTTTTAACTCAAAACACCTTTTTTGACACACTAGGTCCCTTTTCTCGGACGCGGTCGCATATATGATTTTCCCATAAAAACCATAAAAGAATTAGAAGCATTGGATATCCGGCTTAAAACAGAGCCAAATTTTGAAAATGACTTAGTAAGTATCAAATAAACATTTAAATATGTATTACTTTTAATAAAACAAGTTTTATTTTAGAAAATACTACTAGGAACGAAATTAGGGGGGAAAATATCTTGCAATCTCTCCCATATTATTTCAGACCAATTATTGATTGAAATTAGTTGGAATGGTCGAAAGAAAATGAGAGCAATTAACGAATTTAAATTGTTCACTTCGACAATATACTGTAATTCGTTTGAAGAATATGAAAAGGATGTGAAGGACGCAATAAGAAAGGGGAAAAATCGTTTGGATCAGAGGAAGCATAAAGTGCGTCAACAAAATAAAAAAATCTAAATGTATATGTATATATAACTAACATATATATAATTTATTTTCTTTGTAACTATATATGTCAATCGAGTTTATACTAAATGATTATCTTTTAACTACTTTGATTACATTTATATTTATATTTATATTTTTTTAGTATTAATCAAACTTGAAATAACTCTCTTTTACTTCCATTTTTATTTATATTTTTGTATGAGTTGTGTAATTCATTTTTTATGTCACCCCCCATAATTATTTGTGAATTTCATTTTGTGTTCATTATTTGTGTTAATTTCAATTTTATTAAAAAAAATATATATGTAACAAAATAATCTAATAAAAGTGTTTCTTTAAGATTTTTAAAGGTTACTAGTTTTACATTCCTTTTCATAAGTCTTATTTCGTTACTTATAATAAGTAAGAAAATAAGGATAAAATTGAATTCGAATATGACTTATGTATATAAGGATTAGTTAGTGCTTATATTAGGTACAAAATAAGGAATAAGATATCCTTAAATAAGCCTTATTTTATTGCTTATAAAAGGAATAATCAGTTTTGCAATAAGTCTTATGTATACCTTATTTTCTTGCTTATATAATTCAAAAATAAGGTTTATAAAAGGCATCGAAATGTATACCTGATTTCCTATGACATGTCCTGTGTAAAATGTAGAAAAATACCAGTGGTAAAAAAATGTACCACTAGTAAACCACTGGTATACCAGTGGTAATAACATACCACTGGTATTGCATGATACCAGTGGTAGTACCACGGGTTCTCACCACTGGTTCAAAATATACCACTGGTGTACCACTGGTTGTTTGTTACTTGTGGTAAATATTTACCACTTGTATATCATTATACCAGTGGTGAATTTTACCACTGGTACAACCAAACTGCTGATGAACCACTGGTTTTTACTACTTATTGAATGTATACCACTGGGATGGGACGAGTGATGATTTTTACAATATAAAATATTGACTTTTTTGTAAATTTTTTCAAAACTAATAAATAGGCTGCATTATTGTCATCTTTTTTTCTTCAATTAGAGAAAATTCTCTCTTATTAGAAAAAAAGTACTTTTTTCCTCTATAAATATAATAAACGAATATTGAAAAGTTTTGAAAATAAAAAAATATACTCTAGAAAAAAATGTATGCCAATATTATATGTTATAAAATTCATTTGAAATAATTTTAATACATACATATATACCGATTTAAGCTATATAGGTACATTATTTCATTGGATAAAATATACAGTACGTGCGTATATATTCGATCACCATCCATTTTCTAGATGGTTAATTAGTGGTACTACCAGCACTCTATCACCATCTGCACAAACATTAGTATCAATTGTAATGCACTTCTGTTGAATAATTTCGGGGAGTATGTACATAGATACAGCCTTGGCCAAATGTATTAGGCACCCTTCTCTATTACTCTGTTGTCAAAACATTTCTCGGGAGTTATTCCTGTGAATATTACGGTTTATGTCGTCATTATGTGAGATTGAAAACGAATTTTATTTTTTAAGGAAGGTCACCAATACACTTTTACAGTGTGTGTACATAACGGGTTAATGCACTTTGTTCGGTAGAGGATCATTGTGCGATCATTGCTCGAAGTGGACAGACGTGTGATCAAACTGCTTTATACCGTTGAAAATAGTGAAGTTTGTTTATTTATTTTGTAAAATGCCAAAAACATCTGAGCTTAGTCTGGCTAAACGTGTGAAAATGCAGCTTTTATTTGAGGAAGGTAAAAACCAGTCTGAAATCGCGAAAGAAGTGGATTGTTCACGTTGTGCAGTGCAAAATGCAATTAAATGGTACACTGAGACTGGTTCACATAAAAATCGTGAAAAATCTGGAAGAAAAAAGGTTATCACGCCTCGTGAGGACCAAATTTATAATACGATCTTCGCTCAAAAACCGCAGGCAAACATCATCTGAGCTTGCTTCTGAGCTGTCGAAGCATGCAGGAAAAAAAGTTTACTCCAGAACTGATAGAAGGAGACTTAAGGAAGTTGGACTAAAGGGATATAAAGCGAGGAAAAAGCCGTGGCTCTCAGAAAAAAGCAAAAAGGCACGCTTAGAGTGGGCGAAAAAACATGTTCACTTCACTCAAGAAGATTGGTCCAATATTTTGTGGTCAGATGAATCTAACTTCGAGGTACGATTTATTTATGAATCACTTTTAAATTAAACATCAACAATTTTGAATAATTTTGACATTCTTTAGAAAAATTTCTCATTTTTAACTACAACTTTTATTTTTGTACATTCAGATATTTGGAACCCCTGGTGTAACTTTTGTCAGACGAAGGCTTGGTGAAGAGTACAATCCAGAGTGTGTGGTGCCTACTATTAAGCACGGTGGAGGCAGTGTTATGATCTGGGGATGCATGGCTGCCGGGGGTGTTGGTGAAATGCTTGTGTGTGTCGGTCGGATGGACTCTCTGAAGTACATAAATATGTTGGAAAATGTACTTCCACTATCTTTTTCCAACATTTTCGGAGACACCAACATGCAGAACGTCCTATTCCAGCAAGACAATGCACCTTGCCACAAATCAGCCCTAACTATGAGGTGGCTGAAGGAGAATAACGTAGACCTACTTGAGTGGCCTGCGCAGTCCCCATATCTAAACCTCATTGACCACTTATGGGGTATTCTGAAGCGTAGGATTCGCGAACACCCAATCTCATCCAAAGAAGGGCTTAAAAATGTTCTAAAACAAGAATGGAGCAAAATATCTACCGCAGAGTGTCACAAGCTTGTGAGCTCTATGCCAAAAAGAGTCGCTGCGGTCATAAAAGCCAAAGGTGGCCCAACAAAATATTAATAAATAGCAATAAACCACTTATTTTAATGTCCTAATTTCATTTCATTCCGTTCAACTTTTTGCTTTTTGAAATATAACGAATTTTGAAGGGTGCCTAATACTTTTGGCCAAGGCTGTACGTTGTGTACTATACATCAACTCCTTTGATATGAGGGGCATAAATTTGTTGTTTGGCGGGAATCATATGATTGACAGATTTCTTTGCACATTGAATATTAACAGCTGATATCTTTGCGATGGCGACTATGAAATCCTGGAATTAGCGATACATTCATTTCACAAAGTATTCTAGTCATTATATCTACATAATAATTCCTGAACGCGTAATACTTATCTAAAAATGGATCGAAGTTTTGACATTCGTAAATATACTGAATATTCCATCATTATTCTTTGCTGATATATAACCAAAGTACGAGAAAAATGAACAAAAAACATAAGCACATTTCAGGAAAAATCACAGTCAAGCAGTAAGGAAGAAATAAGCGATAGCAGCCAACAAAGTGTCAGCATTTTTGCAAAGAAATTAAACAACGTCGACGAAGACATAAGTGGTAGCAGTCAACATTCAGTGTAAAATAAGGTAACGAATAAAATGATATGATTTTGAAAATGCTATCACGCGTCTACGTAATTATTATAGACTTTTTCCCAAAATTTCGTAGGATTTTCAAATGTCAAATATGGATTTGGTGTCTGTCGATTATTCGACTCAGCGGTGTGTGTCCTGTGAATTTGATGACGAAAATACTGTAGCGGTGGGATACGAATGCTGGCTGCCTCCCTCATTCCCTGGGGATATGTCACTGAAAGAAGTAATCGATCAAGAAGTTTCAGTGAAAATGAAATGGCCAAAAGGTGTAGAAATTAAACCACCCCCCAAGATGAAATTAAAGAAATCGGCAGAAATTGAATGGGAAGAATGGGATGCAAAAATCTACGGCGTTGGAAGTAATTTATTATTCAATCTAAACATTATAATACCTATAAGCATTCATACTGCTATGTTACACGTTTTAACTCGTAGCTGTTATTCAGTTTTGTGTTACCAGACCACTCTAGCTTCCTCCTCACTAATACAGAATTTATTTTTTTAATTTAGCCTGGTTGGAAATGACCGAAATGATTGGAAATATTCAAAAGATAGGGCGTTCAACAATTGGAAAATCGGAGAGAAAAGAAGTGAAAAGAAAACCTGCTCCTGCATTGGAATCTAGTGATGATGAAGAAGGCCGTCAGGATTATAAAAAAACAAAAGTAAGTTTGGTGATGAAGATTTTTTGGCTCAATAAGTAATTTATCAAATAATTGAAATCTATAAATATACACATGTAAAAAATTAAATACACATCGACTTACAGCAGGGGCCAGAACGCATCTCGTATTTCGTATTTCAAAATTTTCGTTTTTTTTTTAAATTAGTTTTTTTCACTTTTCTTTTGAGGTTGAGCGACGTGATTTTGTACGCTGTTAGAAGTAATAATTTACCTACTATTTCTTGTTTTAAAAAAGGTTGTTTTTTTCTAATGCACTTGAAAATTTCGTTTTCGCATGAAAAAGATCGCAAAAACATTTTTCAATACTGAAAAATCTAAAGAAAACTCAATCAAAAATTTATTTCATAGTAATTAAATTTTTTTTGTGCATGGTTACATGATCATGGCCTTTGGCCGATCGTACCGCCCCGTTTGCCGATTGTCGTCGTCGTCGCAAGACAGTGTTATAATTTTACATGTGCAAATTTTGTGAGTATAAATACTTGCTCTGCGAAATATCTTTTTCATAATGTTCAAGTCGAGCAACCAGAATACCCAATCATCTACTTAGTATAATTCTGATACTTCCGTTTGTTCGTATAATTACAGTCCTCAAAGTAGCGTTTGTAGTTACAGCTATAGTCCTGACAGAAATGCCGAACCCAAGAAGGAAGAATCAACAACTTGCAAAGGAGGCAGTAGAAATTGCGCAAGAGGTCAGAGAAGAAGCAATTGGGACAGAAGAAGTAATATCGTCGGACAACGATTCAATTCCGTGTTCGCAGCCGTTCCTGATAGAAGAGCATCCATTAGGCGCAGAAAATCGGCAGGATCCCATAACGAATCTGGCGGACTTTCGGAAAAAGGTTTTACTGAAGAGGAAAGCCATGGAGAAACGAGAAATACCAGAGAAAAAACAAAAATCGATAGAGGAAATAATAGCCGATCAGGACCCCAAGGACAACATGCTCAGTTACCTGAGCATCATTCTCATCCTATGGTCGTCGGAATTTTTAATAACAGCTGTCGATATATTGAAGAAAATCGTGACGAAAGCGATCCTAGAGAAGAGATACGACCTGAAGAGATGTATATACGAGATACAGAGTTATATCAGAAACCATAAATGCAGTTATATCAGAAACCGTAAATGCTAAACCTAACACAACACAAAAACACAAGAGCATAATATAGGTCACATCGCATATTCACTGCAACTGTTGCGACATAAACAAAATTAGTACAACGATCGCCCAAAAAGCTGACATCGCGATAAACATAAACAGACATGACCATTTCAGAATTGTTACAATGTCCGCCCAAAAGCTGACATTGTAACAAACGTAAACAGACGAACGTCAACAAACAAAACAACGAACTCCACAAACACTCCATACCAAATATAGGTCACAGAAAACACAAAATCATAGTCAAGCATAACAGGCTAAATACAGGCCAACGCCCAGACAAAGGCACTCACGCCAATGACCGACCCCACTTAACGCATTGCGACATCATCGCAACACGCAGTGAATCGATCTAAGAACACCCTATGTAAACCAAGGCAAAACCCCTCATGTTATGTTGTTGTGCTCCCGACTTTGACCATATCTGACGTGCTCTCGAAATAAAGATTCAGACTAAGTATTCTTCTTGAGTTTTATTTTATAAAGTAAATGTAATTATACAGCTCGGGGTAACGAGTATCATAGAAAGTTTCCAACGGCAAAAGATAGACTTAAGCAATTGTTCGCTGAAGGTAAGAAAATTTGTAAAAAATTATTTAAATTAAATTATATTTACATTTTTTTTCTTAGGATTTCGTCAGAAACCTCTCCGTAAGCGCGTATTACACGACGTTTACGGAGCATTGTCTCCCGTCAGAGAACTGCGAATGGATCACGGACGAGTTCATAGCGGTTTTGGCGGAGGTTTCCTGCTCATCGCCCATCATGACAACCACTTCCACATCGTGCATGACTGCGCCTACAGCAACTCTAGCTGCCGATGTGGATTCGGCGAATATATTCGGGAATGCAGATACTTCGGAAGGAGATACTCTAGGAGGGTTATTCCCACATACGAGTTCGACCTCGACCACTGGGTGCATCTCGCAAGTTATCTCCAAAAGGGAAGGAGATACATTGTGTACATGGAGCACGCCAGGAGAATCTGGATACCGAGTGGTAAAACTAGATGTCTTCAACTTCTTGAAGATATCCGGAATGCCGAAGGAACGCTGGTGGAAGGAGGCCACATACAGGACAACTTTCCTGACTTCTTCGGGTGTGGACCCCAAGGAGATGCTGATAACAAAACTATTGCAAATGGCGGCACAGGATCTGAAGAAAATTCCAGGCATCAGAAAAGAGGAAAGGGTGATAAGATCACCCAATTTCTTCTACAGCGGCCAACAGCGCCAGTAACACATATCTTCTCGACATCCATATGGTTAAAGGGTAATTTTAAGTATTATGATATAAATAGCGTATTTGTAAGAAATTGTATAAAAATAGTTAATAACTTCTATAACGAACAATCTTTTACGGAATTATACAAATTTTTTCTATCATGTGAACCACAACATCTTTTGTTCAATGCTCCACTTGGCAATATATCAGAGTATTATTATAACATTGATTTCTCCGTAATAGTCTTAAGCAAACTGTTAGAATTTCAGTTTAGTAATAATATTTATGAAATAAGACAGTTTTTAAAAAATCTATTATGTGTAATCGATAAGAAAATTCCTAAAAAAAATACGATGTTTGTATTATCAGCACCTAATGCTGGTAAAAATTTTTTCTTTGATCCATTCATTCACTTTTTTATAAATTTCGGACAGATGGGAAATTTTAATAGATATTGCGGTTTTCCACTTATGGAATGTGTCGATCGACGTATCATCTTGTGGAATGAACCAGTTATGGAACCATGTGCTACTGAGACTCTTAAAATGATATTGGGTGGCGATACTGTTAACGCCAAAGTAAAATATGCACCAGATGCAGTTATTACACGCACGCCAGTTATTGTGTTATCCAATAATGATGTTTTTCCACGAGATGACGCGTTTAGATCACGCATGTTTTCATATGTATGGAAACCATGTAGCGATTTAAAATTGTTAAATAAAAAACCACACCCATTGTCTACATACAAATTAATGGAAAAATACAATATTATCAAATAAATAAAACACAAACAAAATAAATTTTTACTTCTTTTTATTTATAACTTTAAATTTCCAGTTTCTATATCAAGGAAGTCATAATCATCTTCGTCATAAACGTGTTTGGACATGTTAATTTTTTTAGTTTGAATAAGGTAGATTTGTCTTTCAAGACACTTGAAAATTTCGCTTTTGCGCGTAAAATTGATTGAAAAAGTTTGAAATAATTCTCAATAATACTGGAAAATGGGAAGTACAATTTAATCTAAAATTTTCATTTTCCTTTGAATGAAAAATAGAAAATGAGCTGATGTAAATTTTGAAAATTTTAAAGGGGAGAGTAAATTGGTACGTTTTCATTATCTATTATACAGCCCTATTCTGGCTGTGATGTGGTCACAACTCACAAACCTCACTGATGCTAAAATTGTGATGTCTCTCTTATGAGGTTTCTTGTGAGCAGTCACCTGTTTGGTATTCTGGAAAACACATCACAAGAAAACACAATAACATTCACCACATTGTGGTGAATTTATTGACATGTCTGAAAATTACAGTTTTGACAACTATTATTTTTTGAAAAAAATAATGGCAAACAATTCTGTACAAGGTAATAATAATTGTGATAAATAAAATCCTTATCTATTAGTAACCAATAATTTGCAGATACTAGCAAACGGACATCGCAGGAACAGTTGGATCATTTCTTGCAAGAAAATCCTGATTTTCTTGCAAACAAGAATGACCCAACTGACCCCAAGAAAATAAAAAACTATTGGGATGTTTTATCCAGAGAATTAAACGCTCTGCGGGGACCTGTTCGGACTGCGGCCAAGTGGAAACAAGTAACTTTGGCTATGATTTGTTATTGTGTCATGATTGTTACATTTATTTCTTTTTTTTAGACTCTAACCCACTGGAAACACCAGTTGCGTTCTCGTACACGAAAATTGAAAGTGTGCAAAAATTTAACTGGCGGAGGTCCACCACCATCCGAAAAGATAAGCACTTTCGAGGAAAAGGCGCTTGAAGTATTGGGTGCTGTTGCTATTGATGGCTTGCAGACAGTCCCAACGATCGGATGTGATGTAAGTATTTGTTTATATATTATTAATTGCGAATATTGTAATAGTATTGTTTTTGTTTTCAAGGACGAATCCACTGAGTCGTCGCCGGCAACGCCAACATCAGTGCCCTCATTAACTTTTGAGGACATTACAGTCAATGAGCCAGGAAATTGGACGACTCCAGCAACATCCAAAGCAAAGTTTCACAGATGAGGAGATGATCAATGGTTCGCTGACGGGGGAGTCTTCCAACTTTTATCGGGCATGCCCCGAGGCAGCTCCCAAAAGGAAGCAATTGGACCCGCAGAAAATTAATCGCATCAAACGTATGTATTTATTATAAGCCATGCTATAGTTGGATATATTTAGACTTTATTATTCCTATATAATTGTGTAATTTTTTTTTTTTTTTTCAAGCAGAATACGCTCAACGACTTTTCGGGCTAGAAAAAACTAATAAGATCTTCAATGCCACAGTGCGGAACAAATGTGGTAACATTCGAAAAAAAAAACAAGAAGCAGATGAAGTAGTGTTGTTGAAAACCGATTAATTTTTAATTTTCGATTATTTAATAAATTCGAAAAATGCCTAAAAATTAAAAAATTGTGTTATAATCATTTATAATAATTCTATATCAATAATATACCGCTTGTTACTATACACAAAAGTGATAATGAGTGGTCATACTACTGGTATATTCATCACTTGTAGTAAATTACCAGCGGTAGATTATACCATAAAAAATACCACTGGTACTTACCACTGGTATTTTCGAACAAAAAACATTGGTTACATACCACTGGTTGACCAGTGACCAGTGGTGCTAACCAGTGGTGAGTTACCAATGGTTTTTGTTCGAAAATACCAGTGGTATTTTTATGGTAAATTACCACTGGTATTTTTCTACATGGGAAAGTAAGGAACGAAGTAAGGAATTTTGAATGCAACGAATATAGCTTACCAATAATAACCCTTATCATATAAGGGATAAATTGTATTGAAATAAGACTTATTTAAGGAAACAAAACAAAAGAAAAAAAAATCTTACTATTTTTCTACTCGCATGTTCCTCAGGACAGTCATATACCGTTAGTCACATTTTAGGAGACATTATTTTGCGAAAATGCGTGTATGGGTGCATCTTTTTATTTTATTCCGCATTATTGTCTCATTGACTGTTTAGAGTGTGGTGTGAAAACTTAGTTTATTTTTGTCAAAAAAAAAAAAAGAGTTTGAGATTGAAATGCCTAAAATCGCGTGTAGGGAATCGCTAAAGTTACAAAGTTTTGTTTCAAAGTTTGGGCGAGATGACTTTTCTACAGATGGAAAAGTCCTTCTTTGTAAATTGTGTGGTATAAGAGTAAGTCACGAGAAAAAATATTATATCGAGCAACACATAAAACGAGAAAAACACAAGCAAGCAGTGGGATTGTGGCATGTCACTGGGATTGAAAAAAATTAATTTAATGCAGATTTGACTAAAATGTTTTTGGCATGTGACATACCTCTATACAAAGTCAACCGTCCAGAATTCAAGGCATTCATTGAAAAATATGTACAAAAAAGAGTTCCAGACCAGTCAACGCTTCGAAAAAACTATGTGGATGACTGTTATCTGGAAGTACTTGCCAAGATCCGTGCTGAAATTAGCGACGACAACATATTCGTATCCATAGACGAGGCAACAGATAAAGCCGGGCGCTGCGTTACAAATGTGATCGTCGGACCCTTGCGAAAAGGTGGACGTGTATATTTACTTACATCTGAGGTTTTGGAAAGAGTGAACTCGACAACAATTGCAACTCTGTTTGATAATTCAATGCGATTGTTGTGGTCCGACGACATTAAGAGAGAAAAAGTGTTGCTGTTTGTGACTGACCTTATATGAAAAAAAGTGGCAAATCTTTGCAAGTTTTGTACTCTAAAATGCTTCATATCACTTGCATAGCTCACGGCTTACATAGAGTATGTGAAACCATCAGGAGCAGCTTCCCAAAAGTCGATTCCTTTGTATCCAACATGAAGAGAGTTTTTTTAAAAAGCCCGTCTCGAATCGCAGTTTTCAAAGAGAAGGAGCCAGGGCCGCCTCTGCCTCCACAACCCGTAATTATATTTCAAATAAGCAAATAAAAATGACACGTGGTCTATTTTTAGGGCTCTTCTGTGGTAAAACACGTGGCCGCAATGCTGGGCGCCAATGAATACAGCCAAATGTGAGAGTACAGGATTCTCCGCAGCTTACCTCACCTTTGGGCGCGAACTAAGAACTCCAGATGAAGTTAATCATGACTTGAGAGGCATTATACAATCTGAAAACTTCGTACCCCAAATAACGCCCCATTTGCTAAAGATGGCAAATACTCTATTAGAAGCTCGACAAGTATCTGAGGGAAAGCAAGACAAAAACAAAATGTATGCGGACGGCAAAAGAAGACCACATGACAAATTGGAAGTTATAAAGTTCTCGTCCAAACGCATCCGATCAGCCGAGCCGCTAAAGGATTTACAGCCAAATTCGCTCCGAAGAGGGACGGTCCCTACATAATACTAGCGAAAAAGGGGTCGACAAGTTTTGTAATAGCCCAACCCAACAACCCAACGGTTCCATTGGGAACATATCACGCATCTTCGCTGACGGCCTATACGGGTGGTTCCGATGGGCTACCTAACCCAGTTGTTTCTATCAGGAAGAGGGGAAGACCAGCCAAGGCGACAAGAAGGATGACTTCACCAGTTCCTGCCCCATCATCGAGACGATTTCTGCGGCAGAGGGGGAGATTGTAGCGGCCATCCTCAACTTTTTGAAATTTATATTTATTTAATTTTGTAAAAGGAAAATATGCTTAGCACACTCTCCTTAGCTTTCTATATGTGCTATACACAACCCGAGTCCGTCATTTCACAGCGTCTGTCAATACTCGGAATCGACGTAGAAGAATAAAAGGAAAAGAAAAGTAACTGTTACGATTCGAGTATAAAAGGGCGATGTGAATTGGACGAATTCGCAGTCTGTTGAGTAGCTATTTAGTGAGCATACAGCTTTCCGTTGAGGCCACCTCATAGTTACGCAATACGACTATTAGGATGTTCAGTAGACGAGGTGAACAATTTTTGGTACCTCGGCTCTGTTTTTTTTGTATGTACGAATATACGATTATATGAAATTTACAAAGATATAATAAAAATCACTTATACATATCATTTCTACGTCACATTTAATTTTGTACAGGTATTGACTCGTTGGGGTACTTGGTTGGCAGCAACGTCGTATTACGCGCAGTACTTTTAAAAAATTAAAGAAATCGTGGATGACATAGTAGACGATGCAAGTTGTGTGAAATTAGCTAAGGAGTTAGTTGCAGACAAAGCAGTGAGGACGCAGCTAGCTTACATTAAAACCAATTTCGGATTTTTAGTGGACCCAAAAGACCATATTTTTGAAAGCTTGCAGAAAAGAGGTAATTTGAAACTAAAGTTTTTTCTAAATTCTAACAGTACATAATTATTTTTTTTAAATTAAGGAAAGACGATTGGAGAAGTCCTCCATATTTTGGACAAAATCAAGAGCGACTTAGTAAAACAGTAGAGAAAATTATAGCCGAACAAGATCCGAAGGACAACATGTTAAGCATTCTGAGCATAATTCTAGTGATGTGGACGGACGAATTTCTGCTAACAGCCAGTGAGTACAATGAAACTGCTAGTGAAGATGGCAATGAAGAAGAAGAAATTCGGCACGAAGAAGATTTTATACGAGATACAACAAGGAATTACGTCGATCATCGCAAGCCTTCAACAGCTTCAGATAGATGTAAGAACTTGTTCTCTAAAGGTAAATTAATAATAATTTTATGGAAAATCATTGAAATTAATATTATATATTTTATTTAGGATTTCGTGAAAAGCCTCGAATAAAAGACGAATACTACATGACGTTTACGGAGCACTGCCTAACGATGGAAGAATCAGATTGGATAATGGATTCTTACATAGAGTTTTGCCGGAAGCTTCCTCTGCATTGCCCACCATACCGACCATTTCCACATCATCCACGATTGCGCCTACTCAAATTCAAGCTGCAGATGTGGGTTTACCGAGTACTTCAAGCAATGCTCATTATTCGGGAGAAGGTATTCTCGATGAGTTATTTCCTCATACGAGTTCAGCCTCGAACATTGGGTCAATATCACAAAGTATCTCCAAAAGGGACGGAGCACGCCCGGAGAATGTGGATACCGAGTAATCAAACTCGATATTTACAACTTCTTAAAGATCTCGGGAGTTCCGAAGGAGAGATGGTGGAAGGAAGCAACATACAGGTCAACTTTCCTGACTTCATCTCCTGTGGATCCGAAAGAACAGCTAATAACCAAACTTCTACAGACGGCAGCGCAGGATCTGAAAAAGTTCCAGGGATCCGAAAAGAGGAAAAGGTGATAAAGTCATCAGGTTTCTCCTTCAACGGCCAACAGCGCCGGTAACGCACATATTTTCGACAAGTATGTGGTTAAAGAGTAATTTTAAATTTTATGATACTAATAGTACATTTGTAAGATGTAAATTGTATTAAGATAGTAAATAATTATTATAATGAACAAACTTTTTCTGAATTATATAAATTTTTTGAATCGTGCGAGCCCCAACATTTATTATTTAATGCCCCGTTAGGTAATATAGGAGATTATTATTATGAAATAAACCAATCTACTAATATTTTAGATAACTTATTAAGATTTCAATTTGATTGTAATGAAATTAAAATTTTAGAATTTCTAAATAATTTACTGAATGTTTTAGATAAACGGGTGCCTAAAAAAAATACTATATTTGTACTATCAGCACCTAATGCTGGTAAACATTTTTTTTTGATACATTTATTCATTATTTTATTAATTTTGGGCAAATGGGCAATCTTAATCTGGATTTCCACTTATGGAATGCGTTGATCGTAGGATTATACTTTGGAATGAACCAATAATGGAACCATGTGCGACGGAAGTTAAATATGCTCCTGATGCGGTCATTACCCGTACACCGGTCATTGTTCTTTCAAACAACGATATATTTCCAAAAAGATGACGCATTCAGATCAATAATGTATTCTTACGTGTGGAAACCATGTAATGCTTTAAGAAATTTAAATAAAAAACCGCACCCATTGTCTGCATATATGTTGTTAAAAAAATATAATATTGTCGAATAAATAAAATGATATTTTGTGAATATTGAATTTTATCAAAAACTTTATATTATTTAATATAGAAAACACTTGACCCACCCTGTAATTAGTACTAAAATTATAATTGTACTAAACTAATAATTGTACTAAAATTATAGTAGTACTAAAATATGTACTAAGCTCTTACAAAGCTTTAAGCAAGAATGGAAAGCTCTGGACCTTCGGGTATAAAAGGCCACGTAAATTCAGTGTCAGATCACTTCTGGTTGTGATCGTTTCAAGGACAATTCGACGGTACACTACTGCCTTTTGAAATTGAAGCCCTTACAACTAGAGGACTGAGTTCTATAGTGACGTTCCCAGTGACGGAGGTACACTACCGCCTCTCTGGTTTGAACATAAATCCGCGATTACTCTTCCCAACTGAGTTGCCGCCTATTCAGCGGGGTACTGCGTTATTCCGCATATCCTGCGGTAGAGGGCAAGCCAATTGCTTTCTTTAAGCAGAGGTGTCCACCCTTGCTCATTAATTTGGTTAAATAAAATTAACAAAAAGGATCTAAAGGAAAAGGAAGGAAGGAGGATTTTTCGAAGAGATTAGCAAGCCCTACCACTACCTGAGTGCCCTTCTCCAAAGAGCGGAGAAAAACGAGAGAGTCTCACCATTGCAAGTCTGAATTCCAAGGTTTAATGGGGTTTCAAATGGATCTATTAAAACGGAAGGGTGTATATCCCTATGATTATTTAGACAGTTTTGAGAAATTTACTGAAAAATCCTTGCATGAAAAACATTTCTTTTTTAAGAAATTAAATAATGCAGCCATGAGCAATGAAGGTTATTTCCATGCCCAACAAGTTTGGAATAATCTAAATATTAGAACAATAGAAGAATTATCAAATTTATATTTGAAAACAGATGTTCTTTTATTGGCTGATATCTTTGAACAATTTCGGTATAATTCTATTAAAACCCATAAAATAGATCCAGCTCATTATTATACCCTACCAGGTTACACATGGGATGCCATGCTCTATTATACGAGAATTGAGTTAGAGCTTCTTGATGATATAGATATGATTATGTTTATTGAAAGAGGATCCGTGGAGGATTAAGTCAATGTTCACAAAAAGATATTCAGAAGCTAATAATGAGTATTTGGATAATTTTGATGCTTCTAAAGAAAAACAATTTCTCATGTACTGGGAGCTAAACAATCATGCAATGAGTCAGTTATTACCGACGGATGGATACTTCAGTTTGCTCTTACAATTATAGTCCAGAAAGTTCAATTTGTAGCTATACTTACAGTCCTGAACGAGATGCCGAATCCAAGGAGAAAAACTCAACACATCGCAAAGGAGTCAACAGAAGTCGCACAGGAGGCGAGAGAAGAAACAACAGTAGCCGAAGAAGTACTATCATCGGACAACGAGTCGATTCCGTGTTCACAGCCGTTTCTAATGGAAGAGCATCCATTAGGTGTGGAAACTCAACACGAAACAGTGAAGAATTTGGCAGACTTTCGCAAGAGAATTCTAATGAAAAGGAAGGCATTAGAGAAGAAGGAAGTGCCAGAAAAAAGACAAAAGTCCATAGAGGAGATAATAGCGGATCAGGACCCAAAAGACAACATGCTCAGTTATCTGAGCATCATTCTGATTCTATGGTCGTCGGACTTTCTAGTTACTGCTGTAGAAATATTCAAGAAAATTGTGACGAAAGCGATAATCGAGAAGAGATACGACCTGAAGAGATGTATATACGAGATACAGCTCGGGGTTATGTCTATCATCGAAAGTCTCCAACGGCAAAGGATCGACTTAAGGAATTGTTTGCTGAAGGTAAGAAAATCTGTAAAAAATTGTTTAAATTAAAATATGTTTACACATTTTTCTTTAGGATTTCGTCAGAAACCTCTCCGTAAGCGCGTATTACACGACGTTTACGGATCATTGTCTTCCATCGGAGGACTGCGAGTGGATCACGGACGAATTCATCGCAGTTTTGGCGGAGGGTTCCTGCTTATCGCACACCACAACAACCACTTCCACGTCGTGCATGACTGTGCCTACAGCAACTCTAGCTGTAGATGTGGATTCGTCGAATATATTCGCGAATCAAGACACTTCGGAAGAAGATACTCTAGGCGGGTTATTCCAACCTACGAGTTCGACCTCAACCACTGGATACATCTCACAAGTTATCTCCAAAAGGGACGGAGATACCTTGTGTACATGGAGCACGCCAGGAGAGTCTGGATACCGAGTGGTAAAACTCGACATATTCAACTTCTCAAAGATATCCGGAATGCCGAAGGAACGCTGGTGGAAGGAAGCGACATATCGGACAACTTTCCTGACTTCTTCGGGTGTGGACCCCAAGGAGATGCTGATCACCAAGCTGTTGCAGATGGCGGCACAAGATCTCAAGAAAATCCCGGGCATACGAAAAGAGGAAAGGGTGATAAGATCACCCAGTTTCTTCTACAGCGGCCAACAGCGCCAGTAACTCACATCTTCAGTACTTCAATATGGTTAAAGGGTATTTATAAGTATTATGATATAAATAGTGTATTCATAAGGAATTGCGTTAAAATAGTAAATAATTTTTATAATGAACAGTCGTTTTCTGAATTATATAAATTTTTCCTTTCTTGTGAACCACAATATCTTTTATTTAATGCTCCACTCGGAAATATATCGGAGTATTATTATAATATTGATTATTCTGTTATAGTTTTAAGTAAACTCTTAGAGTTTCAATTTAATAATAATATGTTTGAAATAAGGCAATTCTTGAAAAATCTATTATATGTTATAGATAAGAAAATTCCTAAAAAAAATACTATATTTGTACTATCAGCACCAAATGCTGGTAAGAATTTTTTTTTCGATCCATTTATTCATTTCTTTATAAATTTTGGACAGATGGGAAATTTCAACAGATATTGTGGATTCCCACTTATGGAATGTGTAGATAGACGTATCATATTGTGGAACGAACCAGTTATGGAACCGTGTGCTACAGAAACGCTGAAAATGATATTGGGTGGCGATACGGTTAATGCTAAAGTTAAATATGCACCGGATGCTGTAATAACAAGAACACCAGTTATTGTATTATCAAATAATGACGTTTTTCCACGAGATGATGCGTTCAGATCGCGCATGTTTTCATATGTATGGAAACCATGTAGTATGTTAAAAATGTTAAGTAAAAAACCACACCCATTGTCCACATTCAAACTAATGGAGAAATACCATATTATTAAATAAAGTAACAAAAAGACAAATTTAAATTTTATTTCTTTTTATTTATAACTTTAAATTTCCAGTTTCTAAATCAAGGAAGTCGTAATCGTCTTCATCGTAAACGTGTTTGGACTTGTTAATATTTTTCTTCTTTTTTGTTTTAATATTTCCACTCTTTGTATCCGTGTTGCCGAATAAGCATTGTCCATCTGTGTAATTTTGATCAGCGTTTTCAACAAAAGTAACTTCAAGTGGCCAACTGATTGCGTTATTTTTAGAGAATGCTGAATTTACATTAAATATAATTTTACAATCACATTCGACTTTCCAATAACATGCGCTATTCAAATAAGATACATTGGATGTAGCTGGATTTAGCTGTGGCGTCGCAACCAGGCCAACATGAACTTGTGGTTGTGCTTTGAATGTTGATGCACCGCGACCTGGATGAAATGCGCCGTAATTTTCAATTTTACGACAATAATTTTCAACTATCTGATTTATCAAGGTATACGAGTCTTTATCGCGCCAAGGCCAACATCACCTATAACAGGTTTACCGGCTTGATTAAAAAATTGCAATAACATCGATCTTGGCCGTGTAAAAGTTGTTTCAACTGAGTCACCTCTACGATTCCATGGAATAAAATGATCTTTAGTAGATTTAATTAATCCATTCTGTGGTTTGTATTTATAATTTATAATTTCCTGTCCGACAGCTTGATTTAACAAAAATTGATGTACTTTTTCATCCATTCTAGGAACACCATAATTATGCACCTGATATTCAGGAAGTTTTCTAATATCAGGATTAGATGATCGATTCCATTCATGTACATAATATTGTTCTATAGGTTGCGGAACACATAATGCATTGCTATTAACATGCTCATAATATTTTTTTGCCATTTCTTTTGGATCAATTGTTTTTATACCTGTTGGCTTCATTGGATTTGTAGCATCTACGTTATATTCTTTATTGCGACCGTAAAATTGACCATTAAGACCTTCACATACTAATCCAATTGGTACATATTCTGATGTAGCCGTACCGCTAAGTGTCGTACCTGTATCAAATGCTGTCCTTGTACCTAACGGCGTAACTCGACATGATACTTCCACAATTTTTGAACCAAATGGTAAGCTCTCGAACTCAGAATGACTTAAATAAAATGGCAAATAATCAACAGGAATAAGTGCTAGTGGTGTTGTAACACATTCTACGTAGTCCGGATCATTTAATTGTATATTCTCGGTACTGTATCCGTAAGTAATTAAGATACGACTTTTCTTGAAATATGCTACACTAGGTGGTGAAGGTGTACTTGGATTAATCCACGTTAAATTTGAAACGGCCTGCGATGACGATCCAGCAATTCCACTAGCTCCGGATCTTGCTCCCGTATTTGGACCGCGCGATGATCCACTTTCTGTCGTATCCATTGGTACAGCTGCCGCAATTCCTGTCGATGCTCTATGAGCAGTTTCAGTAACGTTACCAGTATCAGAACGACCAATAATATTTTCAAAGAATTTAATAGTATCAGGTGATAATTCGCTAGAATCTTCGCCTGTATCTGTACCTCCAACAGCCGAATCAGTACGGAGTAACTTGGTGGGGTCGGGGTCGGATCCGGTATCGGCGGGTCGTTTATTGATGCCACTTGGTCCAGGTTGATCGTCTTCTACTGGTATATCTTGTATAATAGAATTTGGATTATTTGATTGATAATCAGCTTTTATTTGTTTATAATAATGTCCGTGTGGTGCTCTATATGCTTCGTATATTTGTTTAATTTCCGCTCCCTTTTTAAATGCTTGGAAATTAACGTATCTGCTTTTGAATTCTGGTCTTGACCAAAGATCTGCTATATGTTTTTCACGTTGAGCAAATATTGTCTGCGCTAATGTTTTTGATTTACCGCTCATGGTCGGGTAATGCACACCAAAAACACTTTCAACACCATATTTAATTCCAAGTCCAATAAATCCAGCTAAATCTGATACACGTCCAGTTTGTTTAAAATCCCGAATAAAACTAATAATAGCTTCTCGATCTGCTTTCCTTATATCCTCAGTAGAATTTGATAATTCATATTCCAAATCATGTACATATGCAACAAAATCTGCAGAATTAACAACTTCTTCTTCGTCGTATATATTATTGCCAGGACCAAGATAATTATATCCTGGAAGAGTTAATCCCTTTTTAGACATTGCAAAGACAAACTGAATCAAACTAATTCATTTATATAATATTATCTTTATTTATAATATTTGAATACGTACAAGGTAAAAATTATAACACTGTCTTGCGACGACGTCGACGACGACAATCGGCAAACGGGTGCATGGTTACATGATCATGGCCGTTCGGCCGATCGTACCGCCCCGTTTTAGATTCATTGGTTATATGAGGCCAGAATTTGTCAATAATTGTACAGTTATACGGATACGGATAGTTTGATTTATGAGATTCGCTGCCCCAATATATAAGTTAACGCGGTTAACGCGGAACACGCAATTTCCTACAACATCCACTCCAATAAGCTAACATACAACAAGGTTATTTTGTCACCGGATACACCTGCACGCGCAAGTGCATCCAGTCGGGACCCATCCTCAGTGCCTCGTCACCTGAGACACTTGTTTGTCTCTCCATCCACACATCCCATCCAAACTGCACCATCTCGTCACCTGAGATAATTGTTTTTTTCACCTAATCCCGCATTCCTTCACGTACCCCAGCTGCACCTTAGGTTAAGTCACATTCTCTCCACAAAAAAATAAAAAATATTTTTTTAAATAAAACTGAAATAGTTTAATTAACTTATACGATACAATTAAAAGAGACTGCAATCGGCGGTTTGATACTAGTGACTATAATCAAGAAAATACATGGGGAATTCCACAAGTAAATAAAAAAGTTGTAGGTCTTATGAAGGATGAAATGAATGGACATATAATACAATATCACACTTTGTAGGCTTAAGATCCAAAATGTATTCAATAAAAGTAAATAATAGGGAAAAAATTAAAAGGGTAAAAGGCATAAAAAAAGCGGTTGTTAAAAAGGAAATTCATTTTGAAGATTTTTTTGATTGTTTAATTGAAAATAACAAGAATAAAATTGTAACACAGAATTTAATTAAGTCTAAGGGACATGTTGTGAATAGTATTAAGCAACAAAAGGTGGCTCTAAGTGCTTTAGATGATAAGCGATATAGTATAGAAAATAGCCCACTTTACCGTGGGGTCATTACAAAATAAAATAAACTTAAAACAAAAATGATTTTTGATTTCCCCCCATTCATTTATCCATGACCCATAAAGTAAGTATGTATGTATGTATGTGAACTAGGAAGCAATGTGTTACCATTGCTCGTGTGGTCATTTGATTCACCTAAGTGCGTTGCTTGCATAAATGACGGTTCGATTGTTTATGACCTTAGCCGGATGTTCGTTATACATCATGCTTATTCGGGACTATAGAGTCGATCGCTTGTGCAGTGTGTTTATATGATTATGCTATGATTTATATGATGTTTTTTAGTTTTCGATGGGGTTGCTGTGTTTACAACTCCAACAGTTAGGATGGGGAAAAAATCGTTCCCATCTAAACTTTGCACGTTTGTACAACATAAATTTGTATTTATTCCAACTGAGATAAGAAGTTTCAGTGGATATAAAAAGGTTAGGATTTTGGACAAAATCTATTAGTACTTTGTGAAGCCTTAGCAAAAATGGAGAGAGCTGCAATTTTAGAAAATATTCTGCTTAGGGAGCCATATTCACTGAAAGTGGTACAGCAGCAGCAGCAGCAGGAGGATTTGAAAAACAGTGTGCTGGAGGGGTTTTTCGGCAGTGATATGCTGTGTACACCAGAGCAGCCACGACAACAGCAATGGTTGCAGCAGCCACCACCAAATCATCATCAACAGCAACAACAACAATTGTCGACCCCTACTCAACAACAACAGCAGCAGTTACCATCATCGAAAAAGCGTAAAGCTGAAGAAAGTGTTGACAGCATTTTGGAGTGCTTTAATGCGAATAAGATGTCGAGCACTTTTTTTATATATAAGAAAACGATTAATATAGCAGAGATAGAAATAAATCAATATTATAAAATAGATAAATTAAAAAAAAAATCAAACACGCTTTGGGAATCGGCTATTAGCAGAATTTCCAAGCACTCAGCTTTTTTTTCCCAGCGCAAGGCTAAAGAAAGTGTGGGCAGCATTTTGGAGTGCTTTAATGCGAATAAGATGTCGAGCACTTTTTTTATAAATAAGAAAACGATTAATATAGCAGAGATAGAATAGATAAATTAAAAAAAATCCAAACACGCTTTGGGAATCGGCTATTAGCAGAATTTCCAAGCACTCAGCTTTTTTTTCCCAGCGCAAGGCTAAAGAAAGTGTGGGCAGCATTTTGGAGTGCTTTAATGCGAATAAGATGTCGAGCACTTTTTTTATAAATAAGAAAACGATTAATATAGCAGAGATAGAATAGATAAATTAAAAAAAATCCAAACACGCTTTGGGAATCGGCTATTAGCAGAATTTCCAAGCACTCAGCTTTTTTTTCCCAGCGCAAGGCTAAAGAAAGTGTGGACAGCATTTTGGAGTGCTTTAATGCGAATAAGATGTCGAGCACTTTTTTTATAAATAAGAAAACGATTAATACATATAGCAGAGATAGAATAGATAAATTAAAAAAAATCCAAACACGCTTTGGGAATCGGCTATTAGCAGAGTTCCCAAGCACTCAGTTTTTTTCCCAGCCCATATGGCTGAAAAGTTTCAGGATGATAGTCATCCTGAACAAAAATAATCACAATTTATTTCTTGTTGCCACGAAAGAAGGTAACAAGAATTTAAGTTTCAAAATTATGAATGAAATGCAGGTGAGCCTAAAGAATTTTGCGCTCAACCAATAAAAAAAAATATAAATAAATAAAGCGAACTGTTTTTATTTTTGCAGTATGCCCTTTCACTTGTCGTTTTAACTGACCGTTCACTTCAAATTTTTTTTTTCAGATTTTTTTTCAGTCATAGAGAAACAAAAAGGTAAGCAAAAGACATTTCTTGTTTTAGTTAGAAAGAAATGTTTTGGGTGCAGGAAATTAAAAGTCCAATTATAAGTATTGTGTCTGCCATGCAGTTTGGAAATATTTTAAAATTCAAATTAATAATAGACCAAAAGTTTTTCTTACAGATCATTGTTACTAAGCAAGTGCATTGTTTGAATTTGCCCCAAATGAACATATAAACTTGTCGTAATTGGTGTCACACTAACATTAGTAGGTGTTTCATACGATAGAGCAAGACGAACAAAATTGTACAATCAATATTTACTATCGTGCCCTTTTAATAATGTAGACAATGTCAAGCCAATGAAACTTGACAAAATAATTGATGAGGAAGATATTGAACTATTGGATCAACTCATTGCAAAAGAAAAAGAAAATAAAAAACATGTTCTATGAGTTCACAACAAAAGTAGTAGATCTTCAAACAACTGAAGGAGAAGTAGGGGCAAGAAACATAAAGTCAATATTGGTATCAAAGGTAAGATTACCCCTATTTTAGGTATAGGTAGTATTCGGGGGACATTTATTGGTAACCTTTTTTTTCCCTTAAATGATTTTTTTATAACTTTATTTGCAATTTTTATTGCACTCTCTATATCCTCGGGTTTTTTTCTTATGGTCTTATCGAAAAGATTCTTTTCACATTGAGATTTTTTTCTTCCGATCCCCATCCCAAATTTAACTTTTGCTTTCATGGCATTCGTAACAAACTCTGCATTTGCACGTTCACCTACGCTACTAACATATTAGTGGACTTAAGTCTTGCCTCAGCTTTGTCGGCCAACACTTGATCGGGGATGTGTCGTTTATTTACATATATCGTTAGTTTGAGAATAGATAATATCATGTTGTCTGCACGCACTATCTAATGGGTTAATTCCCTGATCATCTCTAGCAAGCCGTTTTTTTAATTTAGTACCAGGCCCACAAAATGATATCCGGGTAAATGAATTTCCACAGATAATGAGTTAATTAATTTGTTAATTAGTCCCTTCCCAGAAGCTGCTTTATTACGACTGATTCGATTTTCATATAATATTGTCATTTTATTTTGATTATCTATCTTATCACTTAAAAAGCTTCCATAACTAAATAGAGAGTCCGAATGGGCTTAAATTTAAAAATATTTATCTATACTCAAAATCTACATCCCTACCGGAATATAAATATTTACAAGAATTTAATTTAAATAAGAATTATGTATGTGTGCGGATTGATCGATTATCATACATAGGGGAGAATGGGGTAAAGGGAGCTAGCGGGTAATGGGAGCCACTACAATTTACACAGACAGGAACGTACACGTCGCACGAAGATTACAAGAACGGCTTCGGAAACTTTCGGTTATTTCATGTGATCGCCGCTGGCCGGCTCAGTAGCACGCGCACAGTGGTGACAAGAACACGTTCGTTTCGTTAGACGTCGTTATAAAAAAGTGCCAAAGCTCGCAACCAAATTAAGTACATAAACTTTTATTAATCTGTTGTATTTTGTGTTTATTATATGGCATATTTCATAACTTTTACGATACCAGTGGAAGATAAATTATTATATTATATATATTATTTAGCGATGTTTTTTTTTAGGTTAATTGCATTATTTCGAAATGGATACCATTCGGGTAATGGGAGTTACTCACGCTCCCATTACCCCGCCATGGCTCCTATAACCCCTTTCGAGGAGCGGAATTCTAATCTAATATTGTTTTGTAACGTTGTACGCATATGTATATACATACGTATATGTATATATTTACATTATTTATTATATTATTAAAAAACATAAATAAATATTATATTATTATACTATTATACATACATATATATATATTGTATTATTATTATATATATTTATATATACAGTAGAATCTCGAAAAGATGAACGGTTCTATAACTTGAACAGTTCGGAAAGATGAACGTTTTTTCCCTTCCATTGAGGTGTTCCTAAAGATGAACGCGACGAAATTCGGGTACTCGTAAAGATGAACACTTTATTCCCTACTGAATTTTTCTTTCTTTGTATTAAGTTCTCGTATATGGCACGTTTAGTTCCGTTATTTATTTAAGTTACGGTTCTTCGGCACGTGGTGTAACTGGCATTTGACGTAAATTCTTCAGTTTAATGTGATTATGTATGTGTTTTGAGTGGAAAGGATGCCTCCAGTGAAAGGGAAAGTAAAGTTTTTAAGCCTTGAGCAAAAGTGCGCCGTTTTAGAAGACATAAAAAATGGAAGATCTTATCGAAACATTGCCAAGAAATATGGAATTGCTGCATCAACAATTGTTGGAATAAAAAATAAAGGTAAGGCTATCACTTCGAGAGTGCTTGAAACATCGATTGCTGGATCGAAAAAACGCAAAACATTGCATAAATCTGGAATGCCAAAAATGGAAGCCGCTTTGTATAGATGGTTTTTAAAGCAACGTCATCGCCATATCCCAGTGTCTGTTGAGATGATAAAAACCAAAGCCAAGGAATTGCACACTGTTTTCAAAGAGACAAATTCATTTTATGCGAGTGACGGATGGATAAATAAATTTAAGGCTAGGTTTGGAATTCAGATTTACAAACAGATTGGAAAACAGATTTAATACTAAGAAAATAAGAAATACTAAGGGAAAGATTGGTTGTACGGTTTCATGAACCGACACCATAAGCTCAGTATTAGAAAGCCAGAAGCGACAAGTATTAACAGAATTCTGGGCTTTAATAAAATTGAAGTCACTCGTTTCTTCAACAATGTTGAATCTGTAATGATAAAATTTAATTTTGAACCACAAAACAAATTTAATATGGACGAGACAGGGTTTTCTACAGTCCACGAGCCAGACAATATAATTGCTCTCAAAGGACAGAAGCGTGTTGGTGCAGCAACTTCATGGGAAAGGGGCAAAAATGTTACGGCAATTTGTGCTATGAGTGCTACAGGTAGTTATGTGCCTCCATTATTCATTTTCCATCGACAGAGACACTCTCCACAGCTGGAACGTGATGGGCCACCAGGAGCTGTATATACTTGTTCAAAAAATGGGTGGACTAACGAGCAAATATTCTTAACATGGCTTCAACATTTTATTAAATTTACAAAGCCTACTGCAAAAAATCAGATTTTGCTTATTATGGATAATTATAATATTCATGCTACATTAGAAGCATATGAGATAGCCAAAAGGAGTAATATAACTATGCTGAGCATCCCTCCACATTCGTCACATCGCTTACAACCCTTAGATGTGACCTTTTTCGGTCCACTTAAGATAGCTTACAGAAGGGAATGCGACATGTACATAAAATCGAGAAACATGATTAAAATAACTCCATATGAAATAGCTGGACTATTTAATAAAGCATACTCAAAGATAGCATCTTTAGACAAGGGAATATCTGGCTTTAAAACAACCGGAATATTTCCTATGGACCCATCTATTTTTTTCAGATGAAGATTTTATTGCTCTTGACCAGAATGAACATGATGACAACACAACTAACGATGGTAAAACAGTTGGACCTTCGGAAACAATAGCTACAATTACTTCACGATCAGTGACTTCCTCTCAAAGCTCACTGCAAATGTCCACTATCCCTCCACAACATACCACCATCAACCATCACAACATGATGTGCAAAAAGAATTTCCACAGCCTTCTACAAGTTTTGCTGATATCTTAAATGTTTTAAGTCCTCACCCACAAATATTAATAAAATCAACAAAGAGTAATAGGAACAAGCAGCATTCAGAGGTTTTGACTGCACCTCCATGAAGAGAGTTTTCGAGGAGAAGAGAGAGAAAAAGAATAAAAAAGACAATAAAGATAATAGGCCAAAGAAAATTCAAAAAACAAATCTCAGAAGACTAAATTAAAGATTAAGAGTAAATCACCTCAAAAAATCATAAAGAGAGCTACTAGAAATTTGTTCCAAGACAGCACAACTGAGAATTCATCCATCGATGAAAATAATATGTGTTCTGAATACTCAGACGAGGAAAATGAATGCGTGATATGTAACGATGTTAGCAAAAATGAAGAATTATGGTACCGTTGCAGAGCTTGTGGCAAATGGGCCCATTCTGAGTGATGACCCTAAAGAGTATATTTGCATTTTTTGTTTAGATCCCTAAAATACCATATTATAGTTTATTTTTACTTTTAAAAATTGAATTTTCATTGAGTGTCAGTCCAGGGTATAAAATTGATGAGAGCTCAACAAATTTTATTTATTTCCCCATCAGCACTCAACAAATAAGCACGATTGCAATTCGAATTGTTGATCGAAACGGCAACCTAATCAATTTTCGTGGTGAAAGAGTAACGCTCAGACTCCATTTAAAACCGTTGGATCAATGATTATTTACAATAAAAATATCTCAGGAGTGACATCAACAGTCACAACTTTACTAACAGTCAAACAAAAAGGACTTAAAGCACTGTAACGAGCTTTCTGGGCCGGGGTATACTCGCCGGGCCAGGATCTGTCACATAAATTTATAGTTGTGACACCGGCAGACGTACTAGCGGCCTGCGCGCTACGCTGTCCCTTGGGGTTGGGACCCGTTCGGGACACTTGGTCGTAGGCGCGCCTTGTCACCTCTCAACTGTCGCATTGACAGTATCCGGTCGATCCCCTCGTGGGTGAGAACATACGTCTGGGTCTCGGCAGATGGTTGAGTCGGGAGCAGTGCAATGTGTAGCCTGTCTGTGTATGAACCCGGTCGAGGCCCTAGTCTGGGTCGACGTGTGCCCTTAAGCACGGCTGTGCCGTCCGGTCAATCCCCTACGGGTTAGAACCCAAGTCGGAGAGCTGGCCTTACGACACCTACTTCGGGAGTAGACTCTGACGGGTGCATGGTTACATGATCATGGCCGTTCGGCCGATCGTACCGCCCCGTTTGCCGATCGTCGTCGTCGACGTCGTCGCAAGACAGTGTTATAATTTTACATGTGGGAATTTTGTGAGTATAAATACTTGTTCTGCGAAATATCTTTTTCATAATGTTCGAGTCGAGCAGTCAGTATACTCAGTCGCATACAGAATATAATTCTGATACTTCAATTTGCTCTTATAATTATAGTCCAGAAAGTTCAATTTGTAGCTATACTTACAGTCCTGAACGAGATGCCGAATCCAAGGAGGAAAACTCAACACATCGCAAAGGAGTCAACAGAAGTCGCACAGGAGGCGAGAGAAGAAACAACAGTAGCAGAAGAAGTACTATCATCGGACAACGAGTCAATTCCGTGCTCACAGCCGTTTCTAATGGAAGAGCATCCATTAGGTGTGGAAACTCAACAAGAAACAGTGAAGAATTTGGCAGACTTTCGCAAAAAAACTCTAATGAAAAGGAAAGCATTAGAGAAGAAGGAAGTGCCAGAAAAAAGACAAAAGTCAATAGAGGAGATAATAGCGGATCAGGACCCAAAGGACAACATGCTCAGTTATCTGAGCATCATTCTGATTCTATGGTCATCGGACTTTCTAGTTACTGCTGTAGAAATATTCAAGAAAATTGTGACGAAAGCGATAATCGAGAAGAGATACGACCTGAAGAGATGTATATACGAGATACAGCTCGGGGTTATGTCTATCATCGAAAGTCTCCAACGGCAAAGGATCGACTTAAGGAATTGTTTGCTGAAGGTAAGAAAATCTGTAAAAATTATTTAAATTAAATTATGTTTACATATTTTTCTTTAGGATTTCGTCAGAAACCTCTCCGTAAGCGCGTATTACACGACGTTAACGGATCATTGTCTTCCATCGGAGGACTGCGAGTGGATCACGGACGAATTCATCGCAGTTTTGGCGGAGGGTTCCTGCTTATCGCACACCACAACAACCACTTCCACGTCGTGCATGACTGTGCCTACAGCAACTCTAGCTGCAGGTGTGGATTCGTCGAGTATATTCGCGAATCAAGACACTTCGGAAGAAGATACTCTAGGCGGGTTATTCCAACCTACGAGTTCGACCTCAACCACTGGATACATCTCACAAGTTATCTCCAAAAGGGACGGAGATACCTTGTGTACATGGAGCACGCCAGGAGAGTCTGGATACCGAGTGGTAAAACTCGACATATTCAACTTCTCAAAGATATCCGGAATGCCGAAGGAACGCTGGTGGAAGGAAGCGACATATCGGACAACTTTCCTGACTTCTTCGGGTGTGGACCCCAAGGAGATGCTGATCACCAAGCTGTTGCAGATGGCGGCACAAGATCTCAAGAAAATCCCGGGCATACGAAAAGAGGAAAGGGTGATAAGATCACCCAGTTTCTTCTACAGCGGCCAACAGCGCCAGTAACTCATATCTTCAGTACTTCAATATGGTTAAAGGGTATTTATAAGTATTACGATATTAATAGTGTGTTCATAAGGAATTGCGTTAAAATAGTAAATAATTTTTATAATGAACAGTCGTTTTCTGAATTATATAAATTTTTCCTTTCGTGTGAACCACAATATCTTTTATTTAATGCTCCACTCGGAAATATATCGGAGTATTATTATAATATTGATTATTCTGTTATAGTTTTAAGTAAACTCTTAGAGTTTCAATTTAATAATAATATGTTTGAAATAAGGCAATTCTTGAAAAATCTATTATATGTTATAGATAAGAAAATTCCTAAAAAAAATACTATATTTGTACTATCAGCACCAAATGCTGGTAAGAATTTTTTTTTCGATCCATTTATTCATTTCTTTATAAATTTTGGACAGATGGGAAATTTCAACAGATATTGTGGATTCCCACTTATGGAATGTGTAGATAGACGTATCATATTGTGGAACGAACCAGTTATGGAACCGTGTGCTACAGAAACGCTGAAAATGATATTGGGTGGCGATACGGTTAATGCTAAAGTTAAATATGCACCGGATGCTGTAATAACAAGAACACCAGTTATTGTATTATCAAATAATGACGTTTTTCCACGAGATGATGCGTTCAGATCGCGCATGTTTTCATATGTATGGAAACCATGTAGTATGTTAAAAATGTTAAGTAAAAAACCACACCCATTGTCCACATTCAAACTAATGGAGAAATACCATATTATTAAATAAAGTAACAAAAAGACAAATTTAAATTTTATTTCTTTTTATTTATAATTTTAAATTTCCAGTTTCTAAATCAAGGAAGTCGTAATCGTCTTCATCGTAAACGTGTTTGGACTTGTTAATATTTTTCTTCTTTTTTGTTTTAATATTTCCACTCTTTGTATCCGTGTTGCCGAATAAGCATTGTCCATCTGTGTAATTTTGATCAGCGTTTTCAACAAAAGTAACTTCAAGTGGCCAACTGATTGCGTTATTTTTAGAGAATGCTGAATTTACATTAAATATAATTTTACAATCACATTCGACTTTCCAATAACATGCGCTATTCAAATAAGATACATTGGATGTAGCTGGATTTAGCTGTGGCGTCGCAACCAGGCCAACATGAACTTGTGGTTGTGCTTTGAATGTTGATGCACCGCGACCTGGATGAAATGCGCCGTAATTTTCAATTTTACGACAATAATTTTCAACTATCTGATTTATCAAGGTATACGAGTCTTTATCGCGCCAAGGCCAACATCACCTATAACAGGTTTACCGGCTTGATTAAAAAATTGCAATAACATCGATCTTGGCCGTGTAAAAGTTGTTTCAACTGAGTCACCTCTACGATTCCATGGAATAAAATGATCTTTAGTAGATTTAATTAATCCATTCTGTGGTTTGTATTTATAATTTATAATTTCCTGTCCGACAGCTTGATTTAACAAAAATTGATGTACTTTTTCATCCATTCTAGGAACACCATAATTATGCACCTGATATTCAGGAAGTTTTCTAATATCAGGATTAGATGATCGATTCCATTCATGTACATAATATTGTTCTATAGGTTGCGGAACACATAATGCATTGCTATTAACATGCTCATAATATTTTTTTGCCATTTCTTTTGGATTAATTGTTTTTATACCTGTTGGCTTCATTGGATTGGTAGCATCTACGTTATATTCTTTATTGCGACCGTAAAATTGACCATTAAGACCTTCACATACTAATCCAATTGGTACATATTCTGATGTAGCCGTACCGCTAAGTGTCGTACCTGTATCAAATGCTGTCCTTGTACCTAACGGCGTAACTCGACATGATACTTCCACAATTTTTGAACCAAATGGTAAGCTCTCGAACTCAGAATGACTTAAATAAAATGGCAAATAATCAACAGGAATAAGTGCTAGTGGTGTTGTAACACATTCTACGTAGTCCGGATCATTTAATTGTATATTCTCGGTACTGTATCCGTAAGTAATTAATATACGACTTTTTTTGAAATATGCTACGCTAGGTGGTGAAGGTGTACTTGGATTAATCCACGTTAAATTTGAAACGGCCTGCGATGACGATCCAGCAATTCCACTAGCTCCGGATCTTGCTCCCGTATTTGGACCGCGCGATGATCCACTTTCTGTCGTATCCATTGGTACAGCTGCCGCAATTCCTGTCGATGCTCTATGAGCAGTTTCAGTAACGTTACCAGTATCAGAACGACCAATAATATTTTCAAAGAATTTAATAGTATCAGGTGATAATTCGCTAGAATCTTCGCCTGTATCTGTACCTCCAACAGCCGAATCAGTACGGAGTAACTTGGTGGGGTCGGGGTCGGATCCGGTATCGGCGGGTCGTTTATTGATGCCACTTGGTCCAGGTTGATCGTCTTCTACTGGTATATCTTGTATAATAGAATTTGGATTATTTGATTGATAATCAGCTTTTATTTGTTTATAATAATGTCCGTGTGGTGCTCTATATGCTTCGTATATTTGTTTAATTTCCGCTCCCTTTTTAAATGCTTGGAAATTAACGTATCTGCTTTTGAATTCTGGTCTTGACCAAAGATCTGCTATATGTTTTTCACGTTGAGCAAATATTGTCTGCGCTAATGTTTTTGATTTACCGCTCATGGTCGGGTAATGCACACCAAAAACACTTTCAACACCATATTTAATTCCAAGTCCAATAAATCCAGCTAAATCTGATACACGTCCAGTTTGTTTAAAATCCCGAATAAAACTAATAATAGCTTCTCGATCTGCTTTCCTTATATCCTCAGTAGAATTTGATAATTCATATTCCAAATCATGTACATATGCAACAAAATCTGCAGAATTAACAACTTCTTCTTCGTCGTATATATTATTGCCAGGACCAAGATAATTATATCCTGGAAGAGTTAATCCCTTTTTAGACATTGCAAAGACAAACTGAATCAAACTAATTCATTTATATAATATTATCTTTATTTATAATATTTGAATACGTACAAGGTAAAAATTATAACACTGTCTTGCGACGACGTCGACGACGACAATCGGCAAACGGGTGCATGGTTACATGATCATGGCCGTTCGGCCGATCGTACCGCCCCGTTTTAGATTCATTGGTTATATGAGGCCAGAATTTGTCAATAATTGTACAGTTATACGGATACGGATAGTTTGATTTATGAGATTCGCTGCCCCAATATATAAGTTAACGCGGTTAACGCGGAACACGCAATTTCCTACAACATCCA